>OY992513.1:31747234-32947234 GCA_963921215.1 Scoparia ambigualis | reverse complement strand
TCGGATGCAAAAGCTAGCGGTGATGACGTGATGTTGATGATAGAGGCGATGGTTGAGCGAACGAACCAGACGTTAATCCACGTTTGCCAGTGGGGTGACAGTAACCTAGTAAATTTCAACGCCACCGAAACGCAAGCGTGTTCATTCACCGCTAAAAGGAGTCCCTACTTTTCGGGGTACATCTGAGCCTGTTACCGATAGTCTCGTCCTTCTGGGCATGGAGTTGTCTTCAGACCTCAACATCGGCACCAGCATCGAGTCCAAGGCTCAAACTGTAGCTAAATGCAGCATGAGCTCATACCGCCATCCCCCTTCTTCCATCGGACATCCAGACGGGCTACCACCCTTTCTTGGTGGATATTCCTAAATGTCGCACAAAGCGCTACTCATCATCTTTTATACAGCGTACAGCAAAGGAGTGGAACTTCCTCCCTGCGTCTGTGTTTCCGAGTACATATAACCCGTCTACCTTCAAAGCAAGAGTAAATAGGCACCTTCTGGGTTAGCTCGCACCATCGTGGATCCTGTCTTAGCCCCTGTGCTTGATTGGGATCAAGAGCAAACCTTTTAAAACAAATTTTTTTTTTTTTAATTTATCTATAATTCAGTATTTCTTTAATTTGTCCGGCACAATAAAAATAATTCGTGCTACCGACCGGGCGAACGAAAGGTCACGTGTAACGTAAAGGTAACCTAACCTAGGTATCCTGTGGTATCGTAATGTGTCACAGTTCTATTGCGCGGTCCCGGTCGATTGACCATGATCAACGGCATTTTTGTGGATATGTTTGATCAATTTAGTTTCTATATTTTTTAAAATTAAATCTGTAGCTCTAGATTAAGTTACTCTATAAAAATGATGTGCACAGATAAATTCCTGTATACATTGGACGCGCCTCTCCGCCACAGTGGTATTGGTTAGACCTGTCTTAATTGTTCGATCTAACCTCTTTGAATTGGCAGCCTAACAACCACGACTTAGTCGCAATGAGCTGAGCGACGAGCGGATTTTTCGTTCATTATGTCCTTTCTGTGACCATTGATAGAGACTACACTTGCGTAGTATAACGCGCAATAGTCATAGAATCGCTCACCGCTCAAATCTATTATTTTCAAAACTTTTATGCAGATTGAATAAGTACATAGTATTATTTTAATAAAAAATACATACATATAATCACGACTATTATCCCCGAAGGGTTAGTCAGAGACAATGACGCAATGAGGATAGAAAAGCAGTCCTCTACCATAGACCACTTTTCACCAAACAACGACTTTAACAACGTTTAAAAATGTTTACTTAAGTATATTTAAGCGTTAAAAAACGCTAAAATATATAAAAAACATTAATCTATAACGCAGCTTCATCTTAACCGAATGTTAAAACATTCGTAAAAATATTTCTTTCGGATTTCAAAGGTGAAAACTTCTAAGATTTGATGAAGCAATGTTGACTAAAAAACATAAGCATCAAGCACTGACAAATTTTGACGGATGAAAACCAGACCCCAGTAGCCAAGTGGTTAAGGCAGCCGGCCGGAATGCGAAAGGTGCGTTGTTCGATTCCCGCCTGAGGTTGTCGTCTTTTTTCAGTGTTTAAAAATTCTTACTTATTTATCCTACTAAAATTATAAACGCGAAAGTTTGTAAATATGGATGGATGTTTGTTACTCTTTCACGTAAAAACTACTGAATGGATTTGGATGAAATTCGGCATACAAATAGTTTATAACCTGGATTAACACATAGAATACTTTTTATCCCGATATTCCCACGGGAACGAGAATCACGTGGGTGAAACCGCGAGCGGCCGCTAGTATATACTAAAAATAAAGTGGGACCTAAAATGATTCCCCAAGCAACCCCAAAAGAAGTACTTTTCAGATCAGAGCTGAGAACACTTCCTATTTTTACGCATTGAGTACGCTCATAAAGATAATCTGCTAATAGTTTAACATGGGTGCCTCTTATGCCTAAAGATTCAAGCTTCATGATTCAAGATTCAAGCTTTTGTAATAGAATGGGTATTGAAACTGAGTCGAAAGCTTTTGCGAGGTCCATGAATATTCCCACTGTCCTTTTACCCGTGTCAAGTTCCTGGACTAAAAAGTCAGTGAGCACAGCGTCGGCAATCGATAGTTTAGCTCTAAAACCAAATTGGCTATCTGACAATAAGGACTGTCTCTCTAAATATTGGCCAAGTCTTTTATTTATATTTTTTTTCAAATATTTTAGATATTGCTGGCAGTAACGACGAAATAGGTCTATTATTCGTAATTATGATCTTTACTGCCAGATTTAAATACCGGAATAACGACAGCTTTCTTCAGACATTTGAGAAAAAATCCTTAAGCCAAGCATTTTAGAAAAATGTAAGTAAGCGGTGAAACCAGGATGTGCTTCAACTGTACATATAAAATGTATCACAGGAGGCATGGCATATTTTAACCCAATGTGCTGATTGTGTGTTCTTTGCAGGTGCCCGAGGTGGTACTCCGCACGGTGCGCATCTCCATCACGTGCCAGAACTGCCCCGTGCCGGAGCGCTACGAGCTCGACGACGCCGACGTGCGCGTCAAGGTCAGACATGCAACCCATACACAAATACACACACGACTCTTATCCCCAAAAGGTTAGGCAGACACTAGACAGAATAAATCAGAAGCCACGCTCAATTGTAATGGGCAATTTTCCGAGATAAAAAAAAGTAATTGGTTCGTCATGACTTCATAGATGGCGCTTAGCATATATTAGTATGGCGCTTAGTAAAAGGCGAGTCCATGGAGATAAAGTGTATAGCTGCGTAATATTTATTCCATTCCAAAATAGAAAATAGGTCCTAATGTCCTGAATGAAAATAGGTACTATTTTTTATATTTGGTTGACAAGCAAAAGTGTAGCATTTATTACAGCCTTAGGAACGGCTCGGCTTTCATAAAACGCCATCTATCGAGTGTTTTAAAACAAATTTTAATTTTTTAATTTGGGCGATCAGATCGCCCATTGGATACCGGGCACTACGTATTGACGCTGTAAAAGAAAGGGAGAAAAGAAATGCCCTTGCTGAGTTTCTTGCCGGTTCTTCTCAGTACACGGCTCCCGCCTCATAGTTAGGACTTACGAACCGATGGCATAGCGACATTCATAAGTGCTCAATTATCGTAGCCTAAATTGAAAAAAATGATATTGAAATTTGAAATTTATGTCACTAAAGCAACGAAAACGCTCTTGCCGCACTTCTTCTCGTATCTGAAACTGCCGCGGATCTCCAGAACATGCTTGCAAAACTGCATGAGGCCTCGATAAGCGCCGGCCTTAAGATGAACATGTCCAAAACCAAGGTAATGACAAACACTGACACCCGACTGATATGCCTAACATTCTTGTCGATAATAACAGACTGTAGACAGTCGATAAGTATATTTATCTCGGGCATCCTTTATCATTTGGCCGGGGCTTCCAGATGAGGGAAATTAGCAGACGAATACAACTGGGATGGGCTGCTTTTGGAAAAATTGGAAGATGTGTTTCGGTCAAACATCCCCCAGTGTCTTAAGACCAAGACAATGTGTTTTGACCATTCTTACGTATGGAGCCGAAACATGGCCTACAAATGAACACATGAAGGCAATGAGGGTTGCTCAAAAAGCCATGGAGCGGGCCATGCTAGGCATGATACCTCGTAGACCGTGTACCAAACATCGAGATTCGACGCCGCACGAAGGTCGAGGATGTAGGTATACGGATTGCTAGGTTTAAGTGGAGATGGGCGGGACACTTGGCACGGCGGGAGGATCACCGATGGACCAAGGCAGTCACCGAATGGTGGCCAAGAGATATGCAACAACCTCGGAGCAGACCACCTGCTCGTTGGTCGGACGATATTGTGATGGTCGTGGGAGAGCGGTGGTTACGGCTAGCGCAGGATCGCTTGGAGTGGCGCAAACAGGAAGAGGCCTTTACCCAGCAGTGGGCGTAACTGGCTGATTAGATAGAAGAATTATTGTTTCATGCGTAAAATTAAGAAAGTTTTTGAAAATTTTTTTTAGATATCATTAGATTTATGTATTGTTTGTTATTATTTAAGAATTTGTTTCAAATAATTTAAATTTCATAATTTTGTGCAGGACTCCCATAATGAGCCGCTATCAACACAACATTTTTATAATTTTTCTGGTGTGCCGATGACTGGTAGTGCACGGCTTGCGCGGTCTCCATTGCCTAGTGCCTGACTAACTGTTCGGAGATCATAGTCGTGGGTAATATGTATGTATGTAAAATAAATAAAAAGGAAAGACAGCGATAAGGCACATAAGATAAGATAAGTTATCATTGGTTTCTTGGCGGGAAAGTGAAGCGCCATGTCTGCAGTTTTGTATTATTTTCTATAATTTGTGTTTTGTCGAATATTAATGTGAAATAATGGTGGATTATTTACTGTTAAGTGTTCGTGAACGTGCATGAGTGTTAGCAAATAAAACAAAACATTGCAACATCACTTTTCAAATTCCCTCAAGGAGTCCGTGTGACACCACAATAAAGTCCCACAGATTTATTGAGTCTCGAGGGGTTTGGGGGAAAATCATTTACCATTAAACGTTCATTATTAATCATTATCATCCACTTAATGTAAAGAAAATAATAATTACTATTAAAAACTTGACACTTGGCTAAATGTGCTGATCGCAGCAAGCCATTATTTAAGAGAAAAAAAAAGTTATCACTCCTGTGTGTGCAGATCGGCGTCCTGGTGTGGGGCGTGCAGAAGGGCGTGGAGCACGTGACCTCAGTGGTGGAGCGCGTGCATCGCTTTTCGTCGCGGAACAGGTCACTTTATTTGTAATGTATTTTATTTGAAACAAAAACTTGGAATAATTACATAACCCCTTGTCTGTCACGAAGACTCCTAGAAATAACAATTTAATTTCTGTTGTGTTTAGTTTTGCGGCATTTGAGCTCTTACCGCCGTACTCAGAGACGTCAATTAAGTTTAATGACAATTAAATGTCTTTCCTTCTCTATTTATCACTATACATACGAAAGTGACAGCAAGAGACTTAATTGTCATTAAAACTTAATTGACGTCTCTGAGTACGGCGGTTAGACAACTAAAACACAGACGCACACAGACGCTTACCAATTTTTTAAACAACGTTGTTCATGAAGTTATATTAATAATTGTATAAGTATACTTATTTAATTGTTTTTTATTAATTTGTTCAAATACAAAAAAAAGGTTAATGCACTTTTAAAAATAATAAGCAATCAAGTGATGACACACGCGAAATCAACTACTTCCGAATGATCATTAAAAATCCGTGTTCTCAAGAATCTAGCAACTTTAATGAGGTGTTCCTTAATTTAATCCAAAACTGTCAAATTTCTCCATTCGATATATTGATTCTTATTGATAAACCATGAAGTTCAAAATCCATTGTAGAAAGGAGACCCGGCGTTTTATGCCTATGAGCGTTTACGCCGAGCGCGAGACCTCAAGTTTAGGTTTTTAAGTCCAAATATCACGCACACAGAAGCGAGCTGTGAGCGCGCGCGACTGTGTGTGTAGAAAAGGCTAGTTCTGCTCACTGTAGTCAAACTCACTCACTTTGATCCGTTAGATCGAATTTGCTTTTTCGTAATAAGTACTTCGATTATTTTTTTTAATATGGGCGTAAGTAATGCATGAAATATGTAAGTATAATATTATATTGCATGTATTTTTATTAAACTTGCAATGTATGTGTCTTGTTCGGGTGGAATTTTGCAACTCAATTTTGACCCACTTTCCGTTTACTAATTGAGCTGAAAATTTGCATACATGTGTAAATCGCGTGACAATGCAAATTTATGATGACATGGTGCTGATCTGATGATGGAGATGGAAGGTGGCCATTGAAACTTTGCAATAAAATAGCACAACCTAATCGAGTTTGGGCTCGTTTGAATCGTCTTGACGAGTAGTTTGTCTTTCAATGGTAACCAGGGTCTGATGATGGAGTTGGATGGTGGTCATAGGAACTCTGTAATAAAACGACGCAACCCCATCGAGTTTCGGCTTGTCTCATTCGTCTTGACGAGTCCTTTGTTTTTAAATGGTTACCAAGGTCTGATCTGATGATGGAGCTGAAAGGTGGTCATAGGAACTCATTGAAGAAACGACGCAACCCCATTGAGTCGCGGCTCGTTTGATTCATCTTGACGAGTACTTTGGTGCTAGATGGTAACCAGAGTCTGATGATGGAGCTGGAAGATGGCCATAGGAACTGAGTAATTAAACAACATAATAACCCCATCGAGTAAGGGCTCGTTTAATTCGTCTAGACAAGTATTTTACTGCTAGATGGTAACCAGGGCCTGATGATGGAGTTGGAAGGTGGCCATAGGAACTCCGTAATAAAACGACGCAACCCCATCGAGTTTCGGCTCGTCTTATTCGTCTCGTAAACAAGATTTTACATGATTCTTAGACTTATCTAAAGGTAAATGTTATACTTCATTAAAAATGTAGATAATAAGCCTACTTTATGCTCTTTTATCACTTGTAAATGATCAATTGTACATCCTGTGGCTCTATTGTCGTTACTATTTTAATTTGGTCCAAAAAGTATTGAAAATCATCTAGTGTTCGACCTTCAACCTTAATTGTTGTTTGTGGAACCTCATCTTCGATAACCTGAAATGAAAATACATTTTAATTTCTTTCTTTCTAGCACCAAAGTACTCGTCAAGACGAATCAAACAAACCGAGACTCGATGGGGTTGCGTCGTTTCTTTACTGAGTTCCTATGACCACCTTTCAGCTCCATCATCAGATCAGACTCTGGTAACCATCTAAAAACAAAGTACTCGTCAAGACGAATAAGACAAGCCAAAACTCGATGGGGTTGTGTCGTTTTATTACAAAGTTTCTATGGCCACCTTCCAGCTCCATCAGCAGACCCTGGTTACCATCTAGCAGCAAAGTACTTGTCTAGACGAATTAAACGAGCCCTTACTCGATGGGGTTATTATGTTGTTTAATTACTCAGTTCCTATGGCCATCTTCCAGCTCCATCATCAGACCCTGGTTGCCATCTAGCACCATAGTACTCGTCAAGATGAATCAAACCAGCCGAGACTCGATGGGGTTCCCTCGTTTCTTTAATGAGTTCCTATGACCACCTTTCAACTCCATCATCAGATCAGACCTTGGTAACCATCTAAAAACAAAGTACTCGTCAAGACGAATGAGACGAGCCGAAACTCGATGGTGTTGCGTCGTTTTATTACAGAGTTCCTATGACCACCACCCAACTCCATCATCAGACCCTGGTCACTATTGAAAGACAAACTACTCGTCAAGACGATTTAAACGAGCCCAAACTCGATTAGGTTGTGTTATTTCATTTCGAAGTTCCAATGGCCACATTCCAGCTCCATCATCAGACCCTGGTTACCATCTAACAGCAAAGTACTCATCTAGACGATTTAAACGAGCCCTTACTCGATGGGGTTATGTTGTTTAATTAGTGAGTTCCTATGGCCATCTTCCAGTTCCATCATCAGACCCAGGTTACTATCTAGCACCAAAGTATTCGTCAAGACGAATCAAACGAGCCGAGACTCGATGGGGTTGCGTCGTTTCTTTTCTGAGTTTCTATGACCACCTTTCAGCTCCATCATCAGATAAGACCCTGGTAACCATCTAAAACCAAAGTACTCGTCAAGACGAATAAGACGAGCCGAAACTCGATGGGGTTGCGTCGTTTTATTACGGAGTTCCTATGGCCACCTTCCAGCTCCATCTTTAGGCCCTGGTTACCATCTAGCAGCAAAGTACTTGTCTAGACGAATTAAACGAGCCCTTACTCGATGGGGTTAATATGTTGTTTAATTACTCAGTTCCTATGGCCATCTTCCAGCTCCATCATCAGACTCTGGTTACCATCTAGCACCAAAGTACTCGTCAAGATGAATCAAACGAGCCGCGACTCGATGGGGTTGCGTCATTTCTTCAATGAGTTCCTATGACCACCTTTCAGCTCCATCATCAGATCAGACCTTGGTAACCATTTAAAAACAAAGGACTCGTCAAGACGAATGAGACGAGCCCAAAACTCGATGGTGTTGCGTCGTTTTATTACAGAGTTCCTATGACCACCATCCAGCTCCATCATCAGACCCTGGTTACCATTGAAAGACAAACTACTCGTCAAGACGATTCAAACGAGCCCAAACTCGATTAGGTTGTGCTATTTTATTGCAAAGTTTCAATGGCCACCTTCCATCTCCATCATCAGATTAGCACCATGTCAATCATAAAATTGCATTGTCACGCGATTTACACATGTATGCAAATTTTCAGTTCAATCAATAAACGGGAAGTGGGTCAAAATTGAGTTGCAAAATTCCACCCGAACAAGACATACATACATTGCAAGTTAAATAAAAGCTTGTAATAATTTACTCACCAAAGTACTAAGATTTGCAAATCAAGCTATAAATTTGCACTATCTTCGAATTTACGGAGCGTCGAGCGACGTGACCACTCTCTCAGAGGCCTCGCGGCGGACTGATTTGAAGCGAGTGGAGCGCAGCGTTTTGTAGTAGTTTTAGAGTAGTTTTAAAATATTTGTAAAAAAATTATAGAGCTTATTTAGTAAAAACAATTTTGTTAAAATTTTAAATAACACTTTTTTCTATAGTATAAAGCTTTTATCTTCTAAAATATATTTAGTACATTAGAGAAAACAATCACTTTATCACCTATAATTTCTTTAAAAATTCACAATGTTTGGAATTTTATAGTTTTTGTTAGTAACCAAAATCAAAAAATGTTTTCAACAAACTATTTTGCTGAGGATCTTTCAAATTGAAAAAAAAATGTTGTTATTAGATTTGTTAGTAATTTAAACACATTTTTAAGTTTCGAAGTTGACGCGGAAAGTCAAATTATGAAAACCTCTGTTCAGTTATCGTGTTATAAATTCCAAAATATCCATAAATTTAAAAATGTTTTCAACAAACTATTTCGACTACAAGATCGCCTAATGATATAAGTATTTAACATATTTGTAAAGTAAGTATTAACAGATATTAAGAGGTTTAAAAAATACAGTTTTTGAGCAAAACGGCGCAAAAGGACGCAAACGCTCTTAAGTTGTATACATTTTTAGTTTTTTAATCTGTAATTCAATAACTGGCAATATCTGATGACAGTTGTACAGCCGCTAGCTGTCAAATCAAACATGACGTGACGGCATTGTTGACATTTCACTTTTTTAAAAGCAAAAGAGTTATGGTTTATGCAGCCACGTTAGACATTTTTAAAGTAACATGTCTGCCTTTTGAAGACTCGGAGTATCCGTATTAAAAATATTAATAATTAAATAACTCTTATCCGCGATTCGTTAAAAATAAGACAAAACTTGGTTTAGGTTGCAAATAATATTAGCTTTACTTTATGACCAAATTCTATTTTGTGTACAAGTTTAGCATTTTTTCATTGGAATGTGCTGGTTCTCCTTTGACATCTCGTATTACACTTTCACAGAGTGTTACAAAGTGTGTAAACCAACAGGGTGTTGAACATCGACGACGCGCTGGACTTCGACGAGCTCAACACGCCGCTGTACTCGCCCGCCGCGCCCGCGCCCAGGTACGCACTGCTAGGCGAGCTGAGGATAATACTAGCGATCATCATCATCATCAGCCTATAAACGTCCCACTGCTGGGCACTGGCCTCCCACGTGGGCAATAGCACGTGGACATGTTGGGCCATAACCCACCACACTGGCCCAATACGTGTTGGTGGGTTTTAACGACTGCCAACTTACGACAACAACCGGGATCAACGGCTTAACGTGCCTTCCGAAGCACGGAGGAGCTTGAGATGTTACTAATTGGTCACCCATCCAGCGATCCGGCATTGCGAAAGTTGCTTAGCGGCCAAGATCGCAAGCCGAACGCGCTAGCCGCTGCGCCATCGAGCTCCTCAGCTGTATATACTAGAGATCGTCTAATCTAAAACTGAACGCACCTTCAATATGGTAATAAATATTTCTTCTTACACCTTGAAACAATTAGGTTTAGTGGATGGGGCGTTCATTATTTTTAGATTAGACGATCTCTACCGATCTCTCTCTTCTCTTGGGTGTCGTAAATAACAACTAACAAATTGCTCATACATCCAACAGCTTACAGCGGCGATGTGCAATAACTTTTTAATCTCACACCAATCATCTAGCCCAAGTTAAGCTTCTTGTGAAACTTGTTTTAAATTTGTAACTAGATAACGGGTAAACATAGAAAACACCTAGACCCGAAATTTATGTAAAAAAATAGTTTTATCTAAATTGATCGCCTATCGGCAATTGAACCCTGAACCTGAAAGATTGTGTGACACCAGAACCGGAGTGCTAACCACTAGACCACGAAGGTCGTTAAGTCGTCGTAAATATTAGTACCTAATATCACCTAAATACTACTTTATTACAGTCAATATATTATTATTATGGTTGTCCCCTTCAGCAGGTGTTCGAAGTGCAGCGACGCGGCAGACGGCCAGGAGCCGCGCCACCTGCTCGGGCCCAACAAGGACCAGCTCAGGGTGAGTACATACATACATTAATAAAAAACCTACTCATTATCAGGGGGGTGTCACTCCGCAGTTTAGGTCCGTTCGGCCGGCGCGCCTCCCAAGCAGGCGTAATGGCACTGGGCTCGTATTCTAAAACCATACTCAAAATCAAATCCATGCTTGATTACAGTTAGAAAGGGATGACGATATATGCGATGGATAGCACCATCCCTTTCTAACTGTATTCAAGCAGAGATTTGAGTGTGAGTTTGGTTTTAGAATACGAGCCTAAGGGTTAGAATTAGAATTAAAATAGAATCTGCGTTATATGAACGCTCGGGTCACACGATAAGTTTCAATTTCGCGTGAAAGCCGTTAGAGAGTGAACCTTCTGTAGTACGGTAAGACTATTAGTTATTCTGTGTCCGTATTCGACCCCTAAATGTTGTCCATATTCAACCCTTAGGGGTTGAGGACTTCAGTAGGTACTAAGGACATGTTTTCTTTGTCCATATTCAACCTCAAGTTCTTAGGTATCTAATAATGAAATAAAAGTAATATTGAGTACGGAAGTGTATTCATTTTCTTAACATTATTGACAAATAAATCAAAATGTTTTAAAACTGCAAGATCTTCCAAATCAGTAAATATAAGTAAACGCTCGAACCGCTATCATTATCCATATTTACCTTTGTTATTTATAACAGTAACGGAAGACAGTTTAAAAATGAAGATAAATATATTTAAAAGATGACTGCTAGAAACCGCTAGAAACTTCAAGGGCTGGTTAGTTCAAATGTTTTAAACATGGCAAAAATGTGTTTTTTTCATTTTTATTTAAATAATTCGTTTTGTGAATTTTAATTGGATAGTCTTTGAGTATCTAATTTATTTTAAAGCAATAACATAAGAAAAATAAACTAAAAACAATTAAAAATAACGATTATTTACAACGCGCATGCACGCAACGGCCGACCGGCTGTTGACCCGTTAACGTAGGTACTAACGCGGACGGGTCAACCCCCTCGCCCGCGCGTTGTAAATAACCGTTATTTTTAATTTTTTTATTGTATTTTTCTTATGATATTGCTATTGAATATGATGTTGGAAAAAACACGAATTCCTTTTTGACATTTTTTTCATATTTAAAACACTTGACCTGACCAGCCTTTAAAGTTTCTTGCAGTTTCTAGCAGTCACCTTATATACATAGGGTTAATTTCTCCAACAAGTTACAAAAAAAAATAGAAGTCCACATTAGTGTTACACTCTTAGGAGTTGAATGTGGACAACATATAGGGGTTGCATACGGACTAATGAGTTGCTTAGGGCACAGAATAATATACAAGCAGAAAGTTCACTCTCGACACAATTGCAATACAATATCAGCCTTCGGTGCGCACCAATACTATCCAATGTAACTCTGCACCTGTACTCGTATCTAACTCTTTCAACGGCCGGGACAATCGAAAGTAAATCTTATATGTAAGGCGCTACGAGCGCGCGCCGCTGCTTTCACAAAATCCTGCTTGGCGATCTTGACGTAACCCGACTGATGAGCAATGTGATTCGCGCGTCGATACTTAAAGGAAAATTTAAAGATGAGGAAGTTCTTATTCCAAGGATTCCGATGATCCCAACGGATATGCCCTTTGAGTTTAAACGAATTCAATTCCCGATTCGTCTTGCCTTCGCCATGACGATCAACAAATCACAGGGCCAATCCTTGACTATTTGTGGCCTCAATCTAGAAAATGCATGTTTTTCTCATGGTCAATTGTACGTGGCATGCTCACGTGTCGGCAAACCATCCGCTTTATTTGTTCTTGCGCCTGACCAAAAAACAAAGAATGTCGTTTACCACAAAGTGCTTGAATGAAAATCCTATTAATGAATTAATCCGAGTTTTATTTTTTTTATCCCAATCTGCACAACATAGTTTTCAATCATTTTTTTCTGACATGAGTTTGAAGTACTTAATTATTATTTTTATTTTTTTATATTTTTATTCTCATTCTGTATGTATGTTTTCATCATCATTCATCATAATAAAATACTTTTTTGTTTCTATCTTTATTAATATATTATTTTGTATCATTGTATTACGTTCATCAAAGCCTAAATTAGTTCAGCTAAAAAGTAACACGACATTCATTGACTGTTAGGCGGTACGAAGTTCGCCGGGTCAGCTAGTATGAAGAATAAATAATAAATACTGTAAACATATACGCTTTTTCGTGGTTTGTTTGTTAATGATCAATAAAATACAATATTATTAAGTAAGTAATACTTAACTATCAAAAATTTAAGTAGGTGGTTATGCGCTTTCATATTGAGTAAATTGACTTTTTATACGTATTAGGTACCTACCTACCTTATATACCTAACCTATAACCTAACCTACACCCCCTGCTTAGGGGTTGAATATGGACAACACATAGGGGTTGAATACGGACTAATGCGTAGGTATCTTTATCAGGTAGGCTACTCTTGAAACAGAATTGCATTAATCAATTTCCAATCACAAATCTAAAAAGTGTCAAATGGCACTTTTGTAAGCGACAATAGCGCCAAATTGGAATAAAATTGCGTGGAAATTGATTGACCAAACTATTATCGAGATGGCGTTCCGGAATTATCTTTACTTATCCCAATATCGATACATATTAATCGCATTGGAATTGTATTAAGATTGAGTTTGCGTTCGAGAGTAACCCCCCAGGGGTTTAGGGGTTGAATATGGACCAAACGAATTTATGTATGTACTCGTATGTATACTATTTTAAATATTGGTCGTTGTTTGCCCCCAGATACAAGTGATAATCGTGCCTTTGACAGACTACTGCCACGTGGGCGCGCCTGACGCCAGCGGCTGACCGCAGCGCCGTGCCCGTGGGCGCTCTGTGTATATTTCATTTTTATTATTAGTATACTGAAGGGGAGGGGGGTTAAGCCAAAAGCCAATAGCTATCAATTAGAATAGCTTACGGAACGCCTGGTGCGTGGCCACTATGAAACTTCAGTTTATGTCTCTACTAGCTTTTGCTCGCGGCTAATATTTCGCGAGAAAAAGTAGCCTGTAGCCGTCTCCAGGGCCCCACGTATTTATTCCTTTTCTTAAATCGGTTTAGCGGTTTAAGCATGAAAGCGTCACAAACAAACACACTCAAACTAAAAAAAAACTGAAACTCAAGACATTTATTCGATGTAGTTATACAAATAGACTTAATTTCTAAACTTAATACTACACTCACTTTCGCTTTTTTTATAATATGGCTGCATCTACTTTAGACACAGCCGTAAACGGAAAAGGATTTTCCAAATTCATATTTTGTATTTTATGATCTGGTAACGACATACTTATTTATATATTTTTTGTAAATGTCTTTGCTTCTGTGCGCTGCGGTTTCTTGCGCCCGTAGTTCACCACAGCTAAAAAATGACGTCCTGAATGGGTGGTAGGTTAAAAAAGATTTGGACGATTCAAAGTAATTATTATTTGAGTTTAAGTTTATTTTGACTTAAGGGGGTGCCGCGCGGTCGCAACAACTGACATAAGTCTCTTAATGAACTTCAAAGCAAAGTCAATTATATTGATATTTATAATTAGAACAATATTCTGCTTTGCAGTTTCAGACCTAGAAATTTAATTAGAGCAATGTTTTTATTCTGCGAAATGTGCAAAAGCATCACGCGCTTGTGTTAAAAATTAAAATTTACTTAGGGCTAACTTACATAAAGTTCTATTAATGTATTTAACTAATTCAGCGCATAGTACATACAAGTGACTTAAAAATACGTAAATATTCACAATTTCGTGCAGGACCCCCTTAGTTTAAAACAATGCTGCGTGAATTGATATTAGGGTGGTCGACATCCAGTTGGATTCTGTTAACAGACCAGTCCTTCTAGACAATTGGCACATGCTCTCCCCCTGTATTTGAGGCGTCGCGTAGCCGAGCGGCTACATGCTCGGGTTGAATGCGAGAAATCGTGGTTCAATTCCCATAGCTCCGTTATACTAATGTCGTAAACCCACTCAGAGATAGTCATTTTAGATTACGAGCTGGGTTAACAGCACATTAATAATACTATATTATTTTTTTTAAATATGTTTTAAGCGCTGATACCAATCTGATACATTTTTGTGGTTTTTATTCCACAACGGGTAAACGTTAGGTGATAGATACCGCTGGTGTTGCAAATGTTCATAGGATAGGGTAATTGTTTTCAATCAAGCAGCTCTATTGCTACCTATGTATATAGTACCTACTATGAAAAAAAATGTGATTTTACGCTAAAAAAAAAGTTCATAAAAACCGGAAAATGGTTGTTTTTAAGCTGTGTTTTTTCTAATCTTCTACCCACATGTATAAACAAAAATCGCTCACAAAAATTATCTGAAACCCAAGTTATGCTTCATAAAAACTTGTTGTTTTTTATATTTTTTATGGTTAACTAGATAATACTTACACATCCACTGATCCGAGACAATTTAGAAAAACAGTTCTTTTAAATTAACGACCGGTGAAAAGAGCTCTAGAATCGCGGGCAAGACCTGGATGAGATTGGCACGGGACCGTCAACAGTGGCAAATGCAAAGAGAGGCCTATACCCAGCAGTGGGTGAAGTCAGGCTGTGGATGATGATGATGATGATGATGAAAAAGAGCTCCATTTATGATGTAGCAATACCGTTATACACCCTTATTTTTTATTAGTACACACGCCTGCAGATCTACCTATCCAAAATTGTCAAAGGAGAACCGGCACTTTCCATAGAAAAAATGCTATACTTGTATACGATAGAATTTGGTCACAAAGTAAAGCTATTATTATTTGCTACCTAAACCAAGTTTAGACTTATTTTTACCGAATCGCGGATAAGAGTTATTTAATTATTAATATTTTTAAATATGGAAACACTGAGTCTTCAAAAAGCAAAAGAACTATGGTTTATGCAGCCACGTTAGACATTTTTAAAGTTACATGTCTGCCACATGTAACTTTAAAAATGTCTAACGTGGCTGCATAAACCATAGTTCTTTTGCTTTTAAAAATTGAAATGTCAACAATGCCGTCACGTTATGTTTAGTTTGACAGTTAACGGCTGTACAACTGTCATTTTGTTGACATGTTGACATATAGATATTTCCAGATATTGAATTATAGATTACAGTTTCTCCCGTGTTCTTTTAGCAACAACACGTGTTGTGAGACTCCATTTTATTTCTATCTAACGTACAATACTAAATATACTTTAAAAAACTAAAACACTTGAAATTGTCTTAAGGCTACTCGCGATAGCCATTAATTAAGATATAATAATAATAAATTACAGATTAAAAAATTAAAAAAGTATACAACATAAGCATAAAACGCCGGGTCTCGTTTCTCCAATTTATGTCGATCCTTATACCCCTTAACATAAAGATCAAAATTGATTGTAGAAATTTGACATTTTGTAGTAGGTTGATCTGGCTGGCGTCTGTACAATAACTAAAAAAAAAACGTACTGTAAAACAAGGTGGATAGGCACGATTCGTAATTTTGGATAGGATTACTCTTTAATTATTTTTATGATTGAATAAAACTCACATTATTATGAAATTAGTCTTATTGTTTATTATATCATTTTATATGTTTTATTCATACATTTCGAAGCAAATTGACAAAATGTTAAGTTTTCTACTTACCTGGGATATTGGGTGAATAGAAACGCTAGAGAGGTGAATAGAAAATTTGCTAGGGTTGTTACAAATAGGTAGGTATCTACTTACAATGCCTTTAAAAAATCATATTTAAGTAGTGGGTAAAATACTTACTACACTCTGATTTTAAGTTAGATGGACTAAAGTGACAGCTGCCGGCGCATTTTAATTTTTTTAATGTTTCCAACTGAATGGCGAAGTGTTGTGACGCGAGTGATTTTACCGATTAAATTGAATTATTGAGTTATCGACTTGGCTATAAATAAGTATTTAACAAAATGTTATTAAAAAGTACAGGAGATTCGCAAATTTACGTGATATGTAGACGTTTTTAATGAATCCGCGTACAAAGAAAGAAACCATAGAAACTTATACGAGTGACGCGCACTACGACCCTTGTTTATGGCCAAGTGTAGTACACGTCATTTCTCATCATTTCATCACGCGATTGGTTGTACGTATTTCTTGCCCTCTTATGGTTGGTTGTTTTTTTTTTGTTAGATTTTTTCCTGTACTTTGATTTTTATTAGATTACATACCAAACTGACATTTAGTAAGTTACTAACTGTAACTTTATTAACATTTGAAGTAAACACTAATGTAAACTACTTTTAGCGATTATGGAGCACAACTTATGGTTCAATTCCAAATTGTATAGTTTGAATTTCTAACCTAGGGTGCGGTACAATGGGTAATATGCTAAATTACCTTTTTCCAAAAGTTTTAAAATTAAGTAGATAAATGGAAAAATAAATAAAAGTCAAACTTCTTAATCACTATTTATTTCTGAATAATCACTGTTGCTTTCGCTGATGTCCGAATCTCTTACATTTATTATAAATCCATCTGTTACATCATCAATAAGGTGGTCGAGTTGCATAATTTTATTCTCTTCTTTTATGACATGATCGATACAGCTAAAGTTGTCACCAACTGTAACCCGTCACGAAACAATTCTTTAATTTCGGCCATTTTATAACTTTTGTTATGTCTTGCGACATGCCCCTTTACCTGTGCCCAGACTAATTCGATTGGGTTTAATTCGCAGTGGTAAGGGGCAGTCTTAAGACGGTGACATCGTTCTCGGCAGCGAGCTCATCAACTACATTTTTTTGAAAATTTGTTTTTACCTTTTTAACGATTTTCAGTAATTATGCTTTAATCATTGTTTCTTCGAAACTTAAATTCAGCCACTCTTGGATTTGCCTTTTACGCCACCTAGTAGTGGGGGTTTTTTCTGCCTTACGGGAGTGGCAATGGGCATTATCTAAGACCAAAACGGAATCCTTTTTAAATTTCGGCAAAATTCCCCTTAACCACTCTTCAAAATGTTCTGCATTTATTTCATTATGGTAGTCACTAGAATCTGTCTTTGATTCAAACATTGACAAACCCCCACCTAAAAAGCCTTCCTCGCTTCCAATATGACTTAATAATAAGGCGTCGTCCTTTTCCAGTAGGAGCTTTAAGACCTGTTGTTAGGGCCTTCGAGGAAAGCTTGTCGCGGCGTATTAATATTGAAGTCGACCCAAGACTTTTGTAAAGTATGTCCTGGTAAAAAAATACATACTGATAAAATAGAAGTTTATTAGGTAATGAAAGTAATATATATTTTATTAATTAAAAAAATTACCTTCGTTCAGCCAAGTCTCATCTTGGTAATAAATGAATTTTCCTTTTCTGCGATACTCTTTTATAGAAATCAGGTATCTCTTGCGCCACAAAATATGTCCTGCCTGTCGATTAAGGAGCTGCGGCGATTGTGACTTGTGTATTTAAAATTTAAATGTTTGAGAACTTTTCTCATTGTTGTTCTTGAAATATTGGGAAGATCAGGATCTTCATTCACAGCGTCTGTAATCTAAAAGCAAGAAAACTTAAAATATTAGAAAGAGGTATATTTATGGATATTTTAAACAAATATAGTGTTTGAAAATGGAAAGCATTAATATAATTAGCCCCACACTGCCATCACATCAGTTACATAAAATTTTTAAATTTTATTGTTTTTATAAACCAATTTTTGCCTAAACCAAAATATCTCAACTTATGACAAGCCGGAGTATAAATTGTAACCATTGCTAATCGACCATAGTTAATAGTACCCACAGATAACCCCCAATAGATACCGCATGTTAACCATTTTGTCCTAGTTTTAAAGTCACAATTTTAGGAGGTAGGAACGGGTTGCGGGGGACTCAACTGCAGCGACGCTATTGGCTACTTCAAGGTCACTCATTCATCTGGTGATGTACAATTGTATTGTGCAATGTCGATCGTTTTATCGATAAATCAATAATTATGTTACGGACAATTAAGAATTTAGAATAATTTTATCTCATAAAATTGAATTCAAATTATAAGTAATATTAGTAAGTATTATTAGTATGCATGTTAATAAATGTTTCTATTATAAAAGTCATAATGCAAACTTTTATTTACATGCATACTTGTTATTTCTACAGGCTGTTAGGTAATACCTGTATAATCCTGAATATAGTATCTACCATACCAATACCCTATCTAGGGTACCAAAGAGTAGGCTAAATGTTTTAAGACCCATGCCCCATACCCATTGCCCACTACAGGAAAACTCATAACAATAAAAATTGCGGTATAACTATAATATTTTTATTGATTTTTAAAATGTACAAGCTTGGTATATACTCTCCTTACCGCAGATTTAGGATCAGTTTTTCTGGTGAGATAAAGTAATCTAATGTCTTTGTATTTTTCCATTATACTTTTAGCTAGATCGATCAAATGGTTGCAGCTCTCGTGATCAAATTGATGTGCATATATTTCGGGAAACATTTTTTCATTAACAAACGTTTTTAAAGTTTGTGTTACAAGTCGTAACTTATCCTTATAATATAGTTTTGAAAGGGAATCATTTTTCATAGAAGTTCGGATAACTTGTTCGCACCTTCTACAAATTTAAGTAACTGTATTAGTAGGGTATATTAGTCCATCCGTATCCCTTGTATAAATTAAACTTGTTGGTTTCTAATCCAGTGAAACTAAATCTTTAACGCAGGTATTGCATTTTATAGATTTTATTAGGTAGTTTACAACGGCTCCAGAAATATATTCTATAATGCTTTCTGAAAATTGAGATAGTGTGATGTGTTGTAAAGCTTCAATAAAATAATCTTGAGCAGGTTCTTCAGCATCCATCTTATCAGCTCTTTCCGTTGTTAAATTAATACGTTTAACAGCCGATGTACAATGCAATATAGAAAGTTTTTCAAGGGCAACACAATTGCCAGTGTTAGTGTCTTGTAATTCTACGTGTACCAACATTTTCCTATAAATTCCATGAAACTGTTTTGCTGTTGGATTGTCATTTGCTCCTCCTCGAGATCTTACATTACAAAAAAAACAGTTCAATATGATCTTGACTGATTCGATGTAATGATATATATGGGCATTGATCATTTTCTATCAAGTTATGGTATAAAAATTGTGTACTTTCTATACATACACATAGACCTAAATATGCTGTATATCGATTCCCCACGATTAATCTTATCTGTTTGTTATTTAAATTAGCGGTCAAAGTCATTAGCACTTCTTTGCTATTGTTGAGTTTCTTTATTATTTGGTCAGCATTTTCTTTGTTAATAGCCCTTTTCAATTCATATCCATGCACTTTTGAGTCTAATATATCAAATAAATCATTTATAAGAAGCAAAAAGTCAACTGTTTCTTTTACATCCTGAAACTGAACAACTTTGGTAGTTTCAATGTATTTTTACAAAATTTAAGGGCTAGGGCCACACTCATACTAAACAATTGTGTTGCGAGTTTAACTTTCATTGTTTTTCTTAAACATCAAATGTTCAGCTCGGAGTTTATTAGCTGCGTGAAACATTTCCTTTTCTTGCAACTCATGCAGTGCTTTAATGTAGTTATAGGAGATATTATGACCTTGAGCGTCCTTAAAATTTTCATAAAGTTCAAAGCTATTTTGAACTAACTTTACCATGTGAGCTGGAACCAAAAATATTGCTAATTCGTTATTATTTACTCTAAAAACAAACTTTATATTATCAGGGTCTAAACTGCGTCCAAGTATTTTTGCCATTGCTATATTGGATGTACATCCATCAATTAACATTGGCTTCATTGCAGAGTTCAATAATTGAACTCTGCAATGAAGCCAATGTTATTGCTCTAGTAAGCAAAAATGCTTTAGTCTCACCCGTAACCTTTTTGATTAAAAAATAAGCAATAGGTATTTTCCATTTTCCATGAAGTATATAAACTAATGCATCTGTACATTCGGAATCAATACTTCCTCCAAAATCTACATACCTGTATGTTTCTCCACCTTACCTTTTATTTTCATTTTTACATTCCTCAGCCCGCGGCACGCTCAGACTGAGGCAGCTCGACACGAGGCTGCGCAAGTGGATACGAAGCTTAACATTTTTTTCGGCGGATATTTCCGTCGTAACATCGTGGAATATTTTAAGGATAGGTATAGCTTGTTCAATCATTTGCCAATCATCGGGGCTTAGGGACAGATCACTCCGAAGTAGCGCCAACGTAGCAACCACGGCATCTTTTATACAGACTATTCTTGTCAACATATCGTATGTCGAGTTCCAGCGCGTTGCTACGTCTTGCTTTAACTTCAAGTCCGGGTACATTAAGTTGTTTTTGTATTTCTTTTCGCTTGGCCCGTGCGTGCGAGCTTTGCTACTTGTTTCACTTTAACGACAGTCGAATTTATATGGCCAAGTCATCAGGGCAGTACAGGCTGTACTGCCCTGTTGATACTGATAGTCCCTATCTACTGACCCCAATAGATAGGGTGTCGCAACTGGAACTACGGGTCCGGTTGTGTTTTCAGGGGTACTACGGGGTTCCGGTTCAAGCCCCCCGCTGGTTGTGCCTTGACCGGCGCCTCCGGCGGGATCCGGACGTGGGTTGGACTCGTAGTGGCTCGTGGTTAGCTGTAGAGCTTGGGAATGTTCGTTTGTCCTGGTATTGTGTGCCAGGACTTCCAAACTCGTGCACAGCGAGCGGGGCCTAGTAGCGGTCTCTGAGGGGCCAGAAGCGAAAAGTCCTGCGGGGAACGTGAGTTTCCCTTATAGTTGGCAGCTTTGTCCGGTGGTTCTCATTGGACATTGGTGTTGACATCTCCGGTACTAGTCTGGATAACTAGTAGAGGCGGCCTCCTAGATGCCGTAGCCTCCGGTCCAGCCAGCCGCGTAGGACGTGACGTGGAAACTGGCTAGGCGCCTGGATGGGTTCCGAGAAGTGAGTGTGCTTACTACTCCGCTACCAAGGTGGACACTTGGGAGTCGACTTTAGAGTCGACGACCCTAGCAGTGGCAACTGCGAGTTGTGCCCTTTGTGCAACGAGAAGTGAGCGAGCTCGACAGCTCTGGCTACCTATCTGGCTACCTATCTGGACAATAGGCAGTGAACTACACGTGTTCACGGGGATACTCTTCGGAGACACTAGTCTTATGAGTACCGAATGAAGAGCGCGCTGCGGCGGGCACTGATTTGGCGTCAAGACCTAACGCAGATGGTCTCCTGCGCGAGTGTTCTACTGGCGCAGGGACGTCTGGCACTTCTTGCATAACCTAACGGTTGGTCTCGTGATGCCAGTACAAATAAACTTAGTGATGTAAGGAGAGGGGATGCCCTGTTGATACTGTGTGCTAAGCAGGCTATGTGGCGCTAGTTACAGCGGCCACAATATTGGCTCCATTGTCGCTTGCAATCGCGGTGACTTTATTTTTTATTTTCCAGTCATCCATATTTTTTTTTAGTAGGTCACACAAATTTTCTGCAGTATGACGTTCGTTATATTGTATGCAGCCTAATAATATAGTTTCTAATTTAATTTGTGCCATTGTACGAAACGTAATGTGCCGTCACCGCAACGAAGCATTCGTTGTTTATCGACGTCCACCCATCTGTCGATAAACATACCGCAGCACTATCCTTTTCTATTTTAGCTTTTGAAAGTTGCAGAAGTTTACGTACTGTTTGGGTAACATGCTTTCTGATATGGTTTTTCTGGTGGGTAAGGAATAGCTGGGATTTAAAAGTGCTACAAACTTTGTAAATTCTTCTTCTTCTACCAATGTTAGAGGGTGAAACTCTCGCAATCATAATCACTAACTGATTATCAATTATTTCAGCGCGTCGAGATGGGAGTGGTTTCATTGCATAGTCACGTATCGAGGGCTGTGGGTTTTCACACCGTAGTCGTGCTGGTGCCAAAGCTAGTTGTCCTAGAACTGGAACTGGTGTGGTTGTATGTGGTGGCGATGGTGCAGATGAAGCCGGTGGCAAAGCTTGCCTTTCTGGGACCAGTGGTATGGTGGGGTGTTTCGCTTTCATATGCCTTTCCAAATTTCTGACATTTCCATTTGGGAGAGACAGCACTTGGGCACAATATGAACATTTCGCCTTCGGTGTCAAAATGGTTCCAAAGCGCACTCCTTTTCCTAGCAGACATTTTTTTCACTAACACTAAAGTTTAATTTTGTTTCAAAATACTCAACAAGTAACTTTAATTAAAAACTACACGCTACACTATACATATCAGTCTTAGATTACAATTAATTTAAACAAACAAACAACATTGTGATTATAAGAGATGATAAGCTCATTACATTACTTAATAACTCTATCAAACCAATGCCGAATGCACTTGTTACGCAACAAGATTTCAAAAGTAATGTCGGTGTAAACAAACAATAATTGTGTACCATTTTCCGTCCAAGTGTCGTAAAGGTTTTGAGCCTTGTAAACCACGTGGGGGGTTGGTACGTCTCCACGTCTCCAGCAGCTGTCGCAGAGAGATCATGATGGACACAGAAGCTTTTGAGTGGTTCATGATTCTTTTGGGGCTATTTTGTTCCGCGTTTGGTTAATATTCTTTTTCGACCTGGGTCATCGCATAAGTCTTATCTTAATTTATTAAATTTTTGGGATCACTACCAGTTAGAGAAGTTTCTTATTCTTTGAAATAATCTTTGACAGACTCAGGAGATACTGCTGCCTATTTCGTTTAATATTTTGGCAATTTCTCTGTGTGATTTCACTTTTATGACGCTTAAGAAAATTTGCTAAAATGACTAATGACCGCGTAAATTGTCTTTAAATTTTAAAACAGTTTTTCCTATTTTGTCCAGGTAATTTTTAATAAAATATCTAAACTCTAAAGAATCAAGAGGATAAATAATTATAAATAAATCTTTCCTACAATCACACCAATTATCTAGCCCAAGAGAAGCTTCGAAGAAACTCGTTAAATGGTTACTAGACAACGGATAAACATACTTAAAATACTTAATACCCCTGGAGGATACCCCTGATCAGCACAGATATTTATGTATTTTATCCACTGCCAATGAAAAAACTGTCTGCCCCCCCCTGCTTTTTCATGGTTTATTTTCATTGTTTTGCACTTCAGGTAGTCTGCTTAAAACAGTTAATCGGGCATTTTTCTGTTTTTCGGAATCTTGCTATTATATTAGCATTACTGTTGTTACGAAGCTCTTCCAATAATTTATTTAAAAAGTCTAGGGAATCATCCCTTTGGAATCGTTGCTTGGGTTTTTCCGTCGGTTTTTTGCACTTCATTACTACGTTTCGTCATGCTATCTTCATAGGCCCGAAGAATCCACATCAAGAGGTTGTGTGAGATGTTTACTATTCGCAGGTAATAAAATGAACGATATATTTTGCTCGTCGCACAGTTTTACTGTCACCATTGATAAATGCGACGAGAGATTATCGCCTATAGGCACTTTTTCTCAACTTTATCTTTGAAATGAGGTATAACAATCGATTTAATCCAATCTTCAAAAATGGTTGCATCAAACCAACCGTGCGATTTTATCTTGATCTTTATGGTCCGTTTTCAGTCCATGTGTTGTACAAGTTTGAGCCTTGTATACCACATACGGTGGCAGTAAAGCGCCGTCAGCTGTAGCGGCTATCATTAATGAAACTGACGACTTTGAACTATTCATTACCCTCTCTGGGTACTTTGATCCTCGTTTAGTAATAGTTTTTTTGCGTCCTGGGTCATCGGTCAAATTAGTTTCATCGTAGTTAATTACATTGCTCGGATTAATACCTGCCAATGACTCTTCTAACTCTTTGAAATATTCTTTAATCGTGTCTGGTGAAACTTCTTGCCCTTTTTCTTAATGTTTTGGCTATACCTCTGGGAAATTTGGTTTTTGTGACGTTTTAGGAAACACGCGACAAAGTCGGGTCCCGGTAAATTATTGTTAAATTTGAGCACTGTCCGGCCCACTTGGTCAAGATAAGCCTTAACAATGTACCTCAAATCTAATGCATCTAAAGGGCATCCCCATTCCGCACATATATTGATATACTTTATCATGCAATCTTCAGTCTCGTCTGTTAAAATAGTATGCGTTCCTTGTTTCTTCATTGTTTTGACACTGTAAGAACAGACTTATCGTTATTATATTTCTCAGCTATGGCCTTTAAAGAGAATTTGCCATTCGCATTATGCTGCAACAGCTTCATTTATAATATTTTCATAGGATCAGGTTTATAAATACGCGGCATAATGATTTGAACCTACTTATAACAGAAGAAAATATTTATGTAGACGATGAAAATATTTATCTACCTTCATAATTAGTAACACTGTACGTAAAACTAGGATTTAAATCCTTATTTGGAAGTTTGTAATTTAATAAAACCGACTAGCTCCCTCGGACAGTGACCTAGATATACATATTACAGGTACCTAGACCTAAATCTTTGAACAGTACGTACTTATAGATCATCAATTTCGTCTCCGAATCATACAACTATCAAAAAATCGAAATTTTCTAACAAAAAAAAATATCAAAAGGTAGCAGCCCTAACACATATTTTTCTAATCACCTCTTACTCGTTTCTATTGAACCCTTTCACGTGTCTATTCACCCCATACCTCCATAACCTCAATCACAAATAAAAAATGACTTGGTTTACAATTTTACAAAATAATATTTCGAAATTTTTACATCACAAACGCACTTACCTATTATTTAATCTGGGTGACAAGGAACCAACGAATAGGTACAATAACAAGTTGTGATAGCACAAAACACTTCCTTTCACAATGAAAATAGTTAATTTTACAGGACCTCGTTTGACCTGCATTCAAGGGACTCACTTCAAGATCTTTTTTTACTATGTTGGCCGAACCTAACGTCAATTCAGTGTTGCTATTTCAAGAAAAATATTACTGCTGTTTTAAAAAATATAGATTTCGGAACTTTTTTCTTTCAAAATCTTTAACTATAGTTTGCGTGAATTATTTTATAGTTTTGTATCTATTCAGGCCTGCGATTTAATTCACCCCGTTTTACGGTTAAATTTAGCACAAAGCTGTATAATGGACCTCATTCAAAGAGGACTTAACCTGTCTTCAAGTTAAACTACGGCGTCTTGTTTGTATTTGACCGATTCATTTGCTATCAATAACTACTTTTATTATTATTATTATGTTTTAAGATATTATCAATGCAATGTCGAGAAAACGTGTGTAATAACAATATTTCCGAACAACGCAACAATTACACAAAATAATGCAAATTGTAATAATCATGCATTCACTCCGATAGCTATTTAGTGGTCGTGATATTGTAAATCAAATATTTGTTATAGAAATAAATATAAATTTTGTATAAAATTTTCTGTTATCCTAAAACATGGACATGAGATGAGTTACCTGGTTTAGAACTGTTGTTGTCCCTTTCTCGTCTCTGTTGCAAAAATGAGACAACAGTTTTTAACCACGTTTACTATGGGTTGTGTTTAAAATATTCTAAAACTATGTTTCACTTGTGCTAGAATAGTAAATATTATGTTGTTATTAAACTGTATTATTGTGTTTTTATTACTAGTTAGGTGATAATAATATAATAAATTGCTGTAATGCGACTGACTAGAAAAATCTATATTTGCCTGTATGTGACAAAATTAAAGATAGTTCAATGAAGCTAAAACGATGTTTCGGTCCTCAGAAGTACCTAGCTTAACAGTTTAGCACGTAAAACCAGACACAATAGAAATTGAATTGTTTGTAGCCTTTAAGAGTCGTCGTGACTGACGAGCGGAACCTTTTTGAGGCTGTACTTTATTTAATAGGTATTTCAATGTGCGATCTCTTGAGCGTCGACTTGCCGACTATCGGCAAAGACATGTCCGTGACCCCAGCGGAATAACCCCTTAAAATTTTTAATTGGCAAAGACAAATCTATTGTGTCTGGCGCGCGACGCGCAGGTAGTTAACGAAATTGTATTCGTTTGATAATGTGTTGTATTGGGCAGAGGTAGGTGTGAACGTGTAACAAATTGAGTGTGTATCGTTTTAAAATAAATGTGCAATATTGTTTGTTGTTTCCAGTATGTATTGATTTTAAGAATTGAGATATCGTTGCGATTTTGATTAATAAACAGAAATGCCAAAAGCTCATTTGAAGTTTTTTTTATTTTCCATTTAACCAAGTTTGGCAAGTTTTTTATTATAGTAATGGCTAGAAACTTGATAAGATAGTGGTAGTTAGCCAGGCGTACTTAGAACAAGTCCTAGCACCAATGGGCAAGCTCGCTCCATCGTCGACCACTTCTTAATCCTACGGATAAGAATGAGGCCAAGAGCAAGCCCATTTATTATAAAAAAAAATATGTAGGTGCCCAAGCTATGAATCAAACCATTAGCTTAGACATTGATGCCGGCCGAGAGGACTAATTATTGTCTAAAGCCGTGTCTCCTGCGCCACCATTTTGTGTTTTGTAACACCTAACAAAATATGGGAGGTTAGATGTTTGATATTAGGTGTCACAGGAGACCCGGCTTAACTTCAACAACTATCGCAATATTGTAGTTAGCTAAGCAAGCGAAGCCATGTACTTTTCTCACTCAACGAAATTACTAGCACAGAGGGCCTACTCTCTTTCTCCGAATCGAAATTTCGACCGATTTTCGTTTGCTTTATTTATAGTGCTTTCCATTATTTATGAAATTTCAAACAATTTTCTAAAAATTAATAAATTTAATGCCAAACCTATTTTGTATGAACGAAAGGAGAATGACCTTTTTACTATGGGAGTTAGGCTAGTTTTTTAGCTACCTAGCGTAACACAGCGCTTTAATGAAATAAATAGTAATCAATAGCAGCAATGCTCTGAATTATGAAGTAAAAATTACATTACAATATCATGCGGGAGTTTGAAGCTCTCTTCATTTTTAGCTTAAGACTATTTAGGTATTTTGAGGTTATGACAACTGTTATCGTATGACTATCAGTTCAGCTCAGCATTTATTTATCACTTGACTCTTAACGCGGCGTTCTATAGATAACCTTTTTTAACAGTAGTAATTATAACTTAAGAGAACACTTTTGATATGTGAATGATTAAGACGCAATAGATATCGAATAGGCTGGTTTGGTCATTCTCCTTTCGGAAGGTATGGAAGCCGCTGGAAATGTCAAACGAAAATCGGCCGAAATTCGTTTTCGAGAAAGAGAGTAGGCCCTCTGGTGCGAAGGATGCTTACCTTCGAAAATATTGCAATAAGTGTTGAAGTTAGACAATTAGCCGCCAGACCACAACTCTTCTGCAGTGTCTACAGTAAGGTAATTTATAAATTGTAAGTAGCAAATAAAAAATATGTATATTCAAATAAACATTTTATTACATAAGTATTGCCGTTGAAATACACCAGGGGTATTTAAATTATATAAAAGCTTAGTTTCAACATAAATATGAATGTTATTTATTAACAAAAAAGTACAAAACTTAAAACTTGTGACATCAAAGATAATTATCAATATACAGACTAAAAACTGCACATACATACAACAGCATAGAGCGGCGATGGGCTCACCACCTGTCACGCTGAGCACATGTACAGTCGCTATTTGGTGAAAAGTGGACTTTGGTAGAGGACTGCTTTTGGTGTCCTCATTGCCTAGTCTTTGACTAACCCTTCGGGGATAATAGTCGTGTTTATATGTATGTATGTTATACAGACTGATTAAAATAAAATATTAAGTACGTAAATACTATTCTAGTTGAAGCAAAATGCATAACCGTATGACGACGTAGGGCGTCAACTTCTATTATATGGAAATGTTTCTACATAATCTACTACATAGAGTATCAACCACAATGCTACATTATACCTTACCTTAATATTTATGACCACTTAGTTACTGACTTGGCAATTATAATATACTGGTAAAAAACTAAGTTCACTAGGTGAAATTGACAAGGATTAGGGTCAAATCAGCTTTGAAAACCATCATAGGAATTTGGAAACTTTAAACAACAGTCAATACTAGGTATTAGGTAAATCAAATCTTCGCTTGGAAAGAAATTGTATGTCGTTTTTTGTTAGATACTGCATGGATTATAATAGTACGTGTACCACAAAAAGGCTGTTAATAAAAAAATCACAAAAATCACCGGTGGATTGCGGTTCAGTTAAACTAAATACCGGTTTTCTGAAAGGACGTTAAGAATAGTTACACTTTTTCTATAATACTAGCCTAAAAATACGCATGCACGTAGTCACAAAATACTTTTTTTTATAAAATACAGTAAACCTTTTGAACGCCTCTGTCGGATATGGCCGACAAATAAAAATGAGCCCAACACGCCACCGTCGTATATAGCCGACAAGAATAATTGCGTTTTGGACACGTTTTCATTTGTCGGCCATATCCGACCGTGGCGTTCAAAAGGTTTAAAAAACAGCGTGGTTCGACCCAAGTGTGTTTGGAAGCACGGGATAAGTATTTAACGTTCAATACGCATCAGAATAATAAGACTTAGTCGCTTACTCTTTGTTCTAACACTTACGAGTAGATGTGCAAACTATTGCGGTGAATTGGAGACATACAGTCAGCATCAAAGTAGCTTAGCATATGAAATTTTCAAATGATTGTTACGGTTGAAATTACCAGAATTGTCTGTCATAGCTGTTGAGTCAAAAGTACAGGACCGTCACTATAGGTAATTACAGAGAAGTTATAATTATGAACACAAAAAATGTCATATAACTCTGAAATGTTAAATGATGAGTATGTAAAGACACACGTGACTATTACTCTTGCCACCTTTTTTTTTAAATGAAACACTTTTTTACGGATGCACTCGCGTTTAATTTACTATTTACATAGTTTTTTATATTACCCTGACGTTTCGAACCCTTTACAGGGTCCGTGGTCACAGGGAGACTGAGGTGTTGGTCGCCTCATAGTTAGAAGTTATTTGCCTACCGTCAATCATTTTTATATTTAACCGGGTGCGTTCAAGTTTACACAATACGAGCTAACAATATTTTTAGGTCTGGCAATGTGTTGCTGTTGGGGCTGGGATTTGATGACCTGTATGATGGGGTCCTAGGCAGTTGGTAAATTCCAACCATCCTCTCTATTAAAATTTCGATGTTTTTTATTGTAATAGCCTCGCGTATCATCCTAGGGATGAATCGTTGTTCTTTGGCGAGTATTTGAGGTTTGTCAAATCTGATATAATGGCCAACCATTCCATTAGGTCCCTCCTTGTTTTTGTTCAGTTACTTTTGATGCTGACTGTACACCTAATGACATGTAAAAAGTAATCTACGGAAATCCTTTCCATTAGCACATTTATTAGAAACTAGATTTCAACTTAACTGTTTGTAAATAATGAAAGATTTAAGTACTTACTAAAAAGCAAAACTAGATAATAACTAATAACGTATGTACTAGTTTCCATTTTTAAAATATCAGTTTAATATCGTTCTCTTTATGAAGAGTAGAAGTTATTTTTATTAAATAAATGCCAATGTATTTTTTCAGACATAAGAAATTTAGTAAAAGCAAACTACGTATTGCTTTTTGGTATAAACAGTCTCATTTTTCTTAAAAATAGACAAAACGGTTAGTTTGTCGAAATGTCTTTTAGTCGTTCATAATTTTATTGTCGCAAATTTTTACAAAAATATTATTCGACCTAAACTTGTAGGGACGCAATATTTTGTATCTAAATTGTTACATTTATCACAGCGTTACATTTATAGGATTAAAAAAAATATAAGAATTATCAGAAACCGAGTTTTTTGTTTCAAATGAATTTAAAGAAAAACAAACGCCACTAACATTAATTAATGGTTAACATTTATGACACCGAAAGCTCCTTTAGTTTTATAACGGCGAAGTTACTTAAGGACGTGCGGTTGCAAAACACTAACGTCTTTAATTGCTTGGAGGTAAGTGTGATACATATTTGTCAGATTTATTTGTTCAGAAGCCCATCTAATATTACATAGCTACATACTCACGCCCGTGTCTCGGAGGCAGAGCCCATAGCTTTTCATTTAAGGGGGGTTAGGCGGTCAACGAAAATTTGGATGTTGCGCGGGACAGGGTCCGCGGTAATTCGTAAGCGCCATTCACATTTTTATCAAAAAGTTAATAAGAGTGTTTTTTTTTTTTGAAATTCAAAACAGTCATTAAATCTAAAAGGTAAATACGGGTTACTCGCATAATGACTAGCTTCTTACACGCATATTGACTTGCACGCATTTTGACTTACACGCATTTAAAATTTTTCCTATAAAATTTATTTAATATTGTAAAACACGGTCATTATGTGCATTTATATGTAATTTTAAAGGTAACTTCAGGATTTTTTCTATCGAGCAAAATGAAATGTTTCCAATCCTGTTTTGGAAACAGTCATCCCCTCACACATACGTTCTACTATATATCTAAAATATTTTGAATGACAGCTAATAGAAAACAGTAACCCCCCCCCCCCCCCCCTTCACCGCCCGTCTCGCGGGAGCGGAAACGGTAACGGACTTAGAATCGCGCGGCGGCAAGGCCGGGGCCGAGACTGGAGGACCGATTGCTACCACGGACGCGAGGGCTGTTGCCGACTACTCTCATAACATCGCTAATTTATTAGTTATTATTTAGACCTTTAGAAACCTTATAACTAAAGTAACTAGGGCGTTAAAATACTAAAGGAGTTTATTATAAAACTATAGGTAATATTTACGCCTTTGCGTAGAGACCATGAACATAAGCGATAACTATAATGTATTACATACTGCGCTGAGCCAGAAACGTATAATTTATTATGGATATTTTATTGCGCACGCGGTCATAGCAGAAGTTCTTTAGGGAAAAGATTCATCGCCGCGTAATCTTCGAGCACCTGAAAACAAATAAAGACCTATCAGCTTATCGTTAACTCTCTTACTAAGGCTTATGTACATTTAATTTCTGTGGCGGAGCAGTAGGCGCCTACAAAGCGGTGACTGGTTTCCGAGTTGTTTACCAGCGTGGATGCTTGTGTCGTGGGCAGGGCTTGGAACCGGTACCGAAAATACCGGTATTATATCGGTAAATACCGGTATTTTCCATTTCGGTTCCTGGATACCGATTCTTCCACGAGTACCGGTATAGTACCTCGAAATACCGGTATCTATCTGCGACGTTGCCAGTCTGTTTGTCACGTGAATACCGGTATCTATCTGACCGGTCTCTATCTGCGACGTTGCCAGTCTGTTTGTCACGTAATATGCAGTACACTGTGCACTGCGGCCGTGCAGTTAGCCAGCTAGCTAATCCAAGCGCCACTTATTTATCTACTCGGTATATTTCGCTCGCTTATACTTGGTACCGGTATTAGTAGCGGTACAATTACCTGTATTAATTTATATCTGTATAATACCGGTACTACTACAACCCTACTTACCAGTAGTCATTAGTTAACCTGTATTATGATACCGGTATCAATTCGATACCGGTACCTTATTTAGTCAAAGGTACTGGTAATTGAATATACCGGTATTCCAAGCCCTGGTCGTGGGTGGGTACGGTGTGCGTGGGCTTCCATAAGGCGGAGGATGGGTCCCGCATGATTTAACTGCGCAGTGCGTAGGTTTCCACAGGGTAGTATCTGGTACCCATGTTTTTACCTGCTTAAAATTTAGTATGGTGGGCTTTGGATGTTCCGGCTGCTGCAGCTGCCTTAGCTTGGGCCGGGGGTGCAGCCGCTTGTTAAGGAGCAGCTTAGCGCCTTCGCTGGGCTCCAGCGGCGAGTGCGTCAGTGAGTGTAACGCGGGTTTGATGCCCGCCTTCCTCTAAGAGCGGAGCGGGCTCCGTACGGACTCCGTTTAACTCGCAACGGCAATCCTCATAGAAGTGCTTCCACTGTGAATGAGCGGCCGGAGCCGATCAAAAGAGTAGAAAGAGTTACAAAAGTAGTCACAGTCACAGAGTTCAGCGGATTTCCGACGGACTCCGTAATGACTTAGCTTAACTCGCAACGCAAAATTTCATAGATATGCGTCCACCGCGAGCGAGTAAGTCAAGCGGTTTGAGCGAGTTAAAATGGGTCCGCTGCAGTTCCGCGAAGCCCGCTGGCAGTGGAAGGCAAATTCTGAAACTCTTTCTTAGTGGAAGTGCACAACTAATTTTACTCCGGCCCGCTCCGATCATTAGCTAAGTTTCCGCTCATTACCCTTTTTTAGTGGAAGGCGAGCATTATACCTTTATGAACGCTTGAGGAATGCGTGAGCTTCCTCAGAGCGGGTGTCAGGGTCCCGCATTATTTAACTGCGTGGTGACTGGATTTCTGTAAGGGCAATGGCTGAGTCGGGTGTGTAATGTTTGATATAAATATTTATGATCTAACCTTCATTTAATATAATTTCATTTGATATAAAGTTGTTATATCAAATGAAATTATACTTGATATAATAGTCAATTAATATAATTTTAGAATCTATAATTTCATGTGATATAATGTTCATATGATATAATAATATAATGGTATAAAACATTATTCATATAATACTCAGACCCAAAGGGCACCCTCCAAGAAAGCAAGCATTCAACCGTGCGAGCAAGCATGCAGCATGCTAGCAATCATGCAGCATGCAAGCAAGCATGCAGCAGGCATGGTTTCTTTCACGGCTCCGGCGCCACTACGCGGGCTTAAATTACACTCTAGCGTAGGGCAGACAAGTCTACGTGGAGTCGGTTTTGTTTTTTGTCACTGACTTTTGTGGCACAACCTTACCAAAAACACAACGTATTAACTCTTAAAGAATTTTTGAAATCAAATTGGGGTTAAAATACTAATTTTATTTTAAAGTAAAAAATTGTATCAAATGAAGTTATAGAATATGTTATTATACCAATATAGTTTTATAGAAAAAGTTGTTATAGAATATGAGTATTATATCAAATGACTAGTATACGTAATGTTGTTATGGGAAGTGTATATAGGTCAAGTAAAAATTATATCCAATGAACGTTATGTCCTTTGTAATTAGTTCATATGTCATTATATGGAATGATACGCACCCGGCTGAGTCGCATGTCGTTTAACTGCGTGTGCTTTCACAGGGCGGTGTTTGGGTCCTATATTGTTTACCTGTTTCAGATTTAGCGTGGTGGGCTTTGGGTGTTCCGGCTGCTGCAGCTGCCTTAGCTTGGCGCCGGATAGATGCAGCCGCTTGTTGAGGAGCAGCTCGGCGCCGGCGCTGGGCTCCAGCGGCGAGTGCGTGAGCGAGTGCGCGCGGCAGATCTCCGCCCAGGCGGTTAGGTGCTTGTCGTTCGCTTCTTCCGCTACGAAGGCTATGTCGTTCTGCGAGTAAGTGGACGTGTTCTTGTCTTGTAACGATAAACAGGGACAGGGACACTCAGACAATAAGCTAAAGTACATGCTTTTGCTACTGAGCCAACAAAATAGATCACGTTTACGATTGTTGAATGTTAATAAACATGAAAGCTTGTCACTGAACAATTGCGATGTCACATAAAATTTAAAATTATTTATCCAATTTAGGCTACAATAATTGAGCACTTGTGAATGTCGCGATGCCATCAAAATCAAAATCAAAATAACTTTATTCAGTAAGCTTAAATTAAGCGTTTTGAATCGTCAATTTTTTTTTTATATGGATGGATGGATAGGCACAGGAACCCACCCACCCACCCCACCCATTCAGGAAGTCTTTTAGCTGTGGAGAAGAACGGGCACAACAAACTCCACAGCTTTATAATAATATAGAGATAACGACATTTACATTTTATTTTTACATTCATCGGTTCGTAAGTCCTAACTATGGGGCGGGAGCCGTGTACTGAGAAGAACCGGCAAGAAACTCAGCAAGGGCATTACTTTTCTCCCTTTCTTTTCCAGCGTCAATACAAATTGGAAAATGCCCTCCCTATCATAGGACATTTTCCATTACAACATAAAAAAACATTTAATACGATTACAAGGCAGCACAACATAAAACTCACCTTCGCCAGCGTAGATATAGCAGTTCCATAATAATCATGATTGATCTTGAATATATCCGAAATGAGTTCGGCCAAGCTCCCTTGGGTGCTGTCAGCTTCATCTACCACGTTGTAGATCTGATGATTGGCATCAGGCCTTCGCCCCAGCAGCCAGGCGGCGCGGCACACGTCTCTCACGTGAACTGTATTGATCTTGAGGTCGGCAGTCCATAGGAGTTTCATGGTCTCGCCTAGATGCTTGTATATGGCGCCGTAGAGGAGGCGGGGCGCTGTGGGAGAGGAGAAAAGTGCTGAATACAAATCGTCATTCGTTCCACAGAAGAATTTTTTTATTTTTTTATTGGCAACGGGTAAGCGCTTGGCCTTCATCCCACCTGATGGTAAATCAGGATAAGGCCCGAAGGTGGAAGCGCGCTTCACCCGGAATCCTCAACCACTGAGGAACTGGCTATCTTATCTCAAACTGCCGGAACACAACAATGCTACAAACATCGTTGTTATGGCGACAGACTTAGATAAGATGGTGGTAGCTAGCCAGGCGGACTTAACAGCCCTACCACCAACCAAACCGAGCACACAAATATGTATTGGGAATACCCCCGCTGGGAATCGAACCCGGGACCTCCGGGTCTGAAACCGGTAGCTTAGCCACTAGACCACAGAGGCGGTTAGCTTTTCAAAAGAACTAAAATAAAAATGTATTTAAAAGACTTTGACCGTTGGGTCAACCTAATACGTATTTATACACACGTAGGATCGAGGAAATTCCCGATCGGCCACTTTTCGGCGATTTTGCGCTCCATACTGACCGCGAGTACGTATACAATAGTATGCGCGTAGATCGTGATCTAACGACCAACGGTAAAAGTCAGAAATCATTTATATCAATCATTTATTTTAATTTTTTCTTTTAAGCAGCAGACAGACCCGAACCTGTTTGTTCCAGTTCAAATGGTACAAAGTTCGAATAGTAAAATTCCATGAGGTAGTAATTTTTCAACATTTTGTTATCTTCGGTATTTTAAATACGGCAAAAAAAAAGGAAATAAAAACAGCAGGGTGCATCTACTTTCTCCGAAATGACAGAAAAAATGGCCGACCAGTGACGTTCATACAGTTTTGTTATAGAAAGTTATATAGGCAAAGGAATCATTAATATAATGCTACCATCACAAAATACTTTATTAAATGGTGAAACGGAATGAAAACAACTTCGTAGCGTTTTTGCTACAATGTGCGTTTAAAGGTTATAGTTATGTTTACAAGTATGTACGGCTGTTAATAAATAAATAAACATGACTCACTCAAGCTCCTCTTGTCCCCCACGCCGTACACGACGGCGGGCCGCAGCACCGTGTAACTCAGCTCCGGCTGCAGCTTCTTTAACTCTTGCTCCACCTTACTCTTCATGCGGGCTTCTACCGTCCAAGGCTCTATGGGGTCATCTTCTTTATGGGGCTGCAAAATGTTACATTATGTACTTACTGCTAGTAGGTATAAAACAGGATTGTATAGTATTGTAAACATCACATTACAATCTTCTTTTTATACCCTATGGCTTCGTCTCCCCGGATGTTAGTGACAACAAGATGGAAGCGCGCTTCACCCGGAATCTTCAAACACTTATATCTCACTGTCGGAACACAACGATGCAATTAACATTGTTTTATTGCATCAGATTTTAGATAAGACGGTAACTGTTAGGGCCTTACTGGCGACTTTATGAAGTAATAGGCGGACTGTATCAACATAGGTTTGTACCCGTTACGTTAAAACATTTTATGATAGAAAGTAAAGTAAATGGGACGCGACCGGTGCCTACGCTGGTCGCGCGCCGATCTGTCGTGGTCACGCGCCGCAGCCTGGCGATAGGAGCCGATGACTCCCGAAGGCGCTCGTGCCCCAACAGTAGTAGCTAGCCAGGCGGACTTAAGGGGGGTTAGGCGGTCAGCGACAATTCCGCCGTTATTCCGGGCCCTCGCGAGTGTTGCGCGGTGCGGGGTCCGCGGTAATTCGTAAGCGGAAATCCAAATCAGTCAAAATATCGAAAAGGTAAATAGGAATTATTAAAACACGGTCTATAAGAAATGTTAGAGATAACTTCAAGGTTTTTTCTATCGAGCAATATGTTTCCAATCGTGTTTTGGAAACAGTCATCCCCTCACACACATACGTTCTGATACGTATTGAAAATTTCAGTGCGAAATATCTAAAATATTTTGATTAACGGCTAATAGAAAACAGCAAATTTTTCCGTTTTCACTGCCTAAGCCTTCTTAACATGCAAACAAACCAAACCAAGTACACAAAGGCTTACCACCTCTGGGAATCGAATCCGGGACCTCTAGGTCTAGATCGGTGGCTTAGCTAGTAGATTATAGAGGCTGTTAAAAATTTTGATCACGCTTTGTTAGCCGAGTGGCCAAGTCCTCGGACCGATATCTGGTTTGCCCTATGTCGGGCAAAGATGGATTCGAATTTTTGGTAGCATAGCCCTGGAGCTTGTGATCACCAGCCCGCATTTGGCAAACGCGCTGATTTAGCCAATACCTACCCATCAATTGTAGCGATGACTTGATTTCAATGATGAAGGCGTTTGCCCAGCAGTGGGACAGGATATAAGCTGTTGTGTGACTATCTTGCAAGAAAAAGAATCAAGTCGTTGGGGATAGGCCTATCAAAAACCAGAAGATCTGGTGTGCAGATAAGCTTTTTTTATCTTGGCTTGCCGAGGTTCATCTCACAGTACTTCGACCAATCGAGATATATTGTGCAATCCCATCCTTTCACTCTACTTCCTATAACTTAACTAACCTTATCGCTGCTGTACATTGTCCGCTGGAGATTTCCACTAGCCTCGGCACCCCCGTTATAATATAAGGCGACTGACGTGACTAAGGTGACTGACTAAAACACTTGACCTGACCAGCCCTTGAAGTTTCTTGCGTTTCTAGCAGTCGCCTTATATAATCTAATCTTGGTGGGGTCTGCCGAGGCTCCTCTCACAGTAGCACTCCGACCCATCGGGATATTTTGTGCAATCCCATCCTATCACTCTACTGACCTTATCGCTGCTGTACATGTGTCCGCTGGAGATTTCCACCAGCCTTGGTACATTCATCGCGGCGCACCGCTTGGCCACGTTGGTGCTCAGTGTCACGATGCCCTCCGCGTACACGGCCTCCGTCTGGCCTACTCGCGTCTCGCCCGCGCAGTTGATCACCAGGGCCCAGGGCGCGCCGTCGCCTGGATCCAGCGCGGAGGTGCATGACGCTGCAACCACAAGGATTTATACCACTTTCTGTCTATTTTTTTTAAAGCATCAGTCATTGTTCACTCCAAACGGATTGTCTGCCGCGGACTGTGAGAATGCTCACTGTCAGCCCCAGTGTGAACGTGGACTCAGTCTGCAGTATGCCTTCTCATTGAAGTTTCCCGAATGAATTGTGCCCGCGGCGCAGCAATCTTATACGTTCGGCTGCGTAGCCAATCCGCGTACGTTGTGCATAGACGCGTAGTTCAAAAATCGTCCACCGAGAGTCCAGCGACAACGCACTACGTAGTGGCGTATGGTCTGCTCGGTGTGAAAGAGAAGTGAAATATATGGAAAAACGATAAACTGCGCAACGCTCGCTCACAGTCCGCAGCGGACGGTCCGTTTGGCGTGGACAATGCCTAAGAGTCCATCTCTCTCCCCACAATTCCTTCTCCTTGCTCAAGGACGGCATCGCATCTGCGACTTTTCTGGTTTGTCTATGGGCATCGGTGATTGCTTTCCGCATGAAGTGACCCACCTGCTCGTTTGCCTCCTTTTAAAAAAAACCCACCCTCATACCGAATTGTTTAGCCCAATTTGTGTTATTTTTTGATAAACATGCATAAAAACCGAAGAGTTATAAAACTGCCTTCAACCTTTTCGCACAAGTGGGATAGCCTATTAGTATGCGCGCCGCACTCGCCCTCGGTCACAATGGGCGCCGAGCTATTTTAGTTATCACAACTCGTTGTTGAACAATCCCTTCGCCTGTTATTTCCTGCCATTTAAATAATTATGATTGTCAAATCGAATTTATAATCAGCGCTCAATGATTTCATTCTTATTTAGATTTTATTTGGGAAGGTAAGGAATTCGTTTTTGTCCATTTTTTTTAACTTTATTTATTAGTACACAAGCAGAATTACAACTATGAATAACATACAGCAACAAATAGAAAAGTACAGCTCCAAAAACAAAATGCAAAATCAAAAAAGGGATGATACAAAATTGAATTAAATAATTACATTTATTGAGGTATTCTAATAATAGGGTTCAGTGGTGCGGAGGCTTGTGTGTTTGGTTCTTGCAAGTTTTTTTTTTCTACGATTTTATCTTGCGATCAGCCCTTGCCCTTAGGCTATGAGCAGATGTGTTGAGTGGCTTTTGGCAAGTAGAGTCAATTCCCCAGCAGGAACCTCTCTATGGGCATAATTCACAGAATAGAGTCCAGGTCTATAATTTTGCGCCTTTTAGACATCTTATTGTGTCCGGGATAAGAAGCTGCACTGCAAGCTGGTTTGGATGGTTCTGAAGTCGAGATTTGTATGTTTTAGCATAACTTCGTATTTCCTCCTTTACGGTGCTAATTTCCAGGTGTTTGTAAACTTCGAAGTTTCTAATAAACCAGGGAGTATTCGATATGCTCTTTAGAATTGAGTCTTCAGCTCTTTATATAATGTTCAAATTTGAGTTGCATGCTTTGGGGTTCCAAAGTTGTAAACCATACGTCCACACTGGCTTGAGGACAGTCTAATGTATCAAGAGTTTATTGTCCAATGACAATATGCTGTTCCTTTCAAGTAACCAGTAGAGTCCACGGAATCTTAAGTTCATCTCTTTTGGTCCGGATGTGATTTATCCACGTCAACCTACGGTCAAGGTGCATTCCCAAGTACTTCACTGAATTCCTATGAGGAAGTTGTTGATCGCCCAATCTAACTGGTGCACGATCTACTTTCTTTAAGGAGAATGTGATGTGGACTGATTTGGCTGTGCTAACTCGGATACGCCATTTTTGTAACCATTCATGAATTTTGTTTAATCCTGTTTGTAGGGTCTTTGACGATTCCTCGGCATTTTTGCTAGACGCTAATAATGCTGTGTCGTCAGCAAAGGTGGCTACTGTTACCCCAGTCACTTGGGTAGATAATGGGTACTGGACCCAACACAGACCCTTGGGGAACTCCTGCTACTATGTTGTAGAATGGTGATGTGCTTTCTCCTTCTTGTACTTGAAACTTTCTCTCCGAGAGATATGATTCCAGAATTCCGTAGTATCCATGTGGTAGTTCAGTTCTTATTTTAAAAAGAAGACCCCTGTGCCATACCCTATCAAACGCCTGCTGGATATCCAGGAAAGCTGCCGAGCAGTATTCTTTTTTCTCAAGTGATACCCTGATAGCCTGGTACACTCTATGAATTTGTTCTATGGTTGCGTGCTCATGCCTGAAGCCAAATTGTTGATTCGGTATTATTAATCTTTACGAGACCTCTATTAGTTCTTCTCTATAGGTTCTTCCAAATGAAACTAAATATTGAAGTTGCTGGTTTTTTAAATAAAAGAAAATATGTTAACCATTACGTACAATATCTTAATCAGTTATGTATGCCTTATTTTAGATATGGTCTATCAGAAAGAAGATTTAATTTTAAAAACTATAGTTGTAGTTGTTGTAGTAGTTTGTATGAAAGAAATGTAGTATAAGGTTTACTTTACTGACACACAAGACAAGACAATGCTACTTCACGTCATGTTTGTAATACTAAGGGTAGAATTAAGTTATTAAAAAGGTAAAACATGGTTTAATAAATCACATGTCAATGTCAGTCAACTCAAACTGGGTAATAATGAGCTATTATTCAATAGCAATTTATTGGTCATGCTAGGCGGTGCGTACCATCACGCAGGTGAATTGCTAATTACTAAATACTGATTTAGTAAATGTGGTAAATAATAGTCTGTTAACAAAGAAGATGTCACTTTTTACAAACTTATCCATGATTAGATCTGTCATGAAACACAATATCTTGATCTAATATTATAATAATATCAACAAGTTCTACCTCCAATAAGAGTTGCAATTGTGAGCGGTAAACTTAAATTAGTTTTTGTATACCAGCTTTACAACTGATTATGTATGTTTTTCTTAGATAAATAAAAAAAAACAGTCTCATTATGACCATGGACCCTGTAAAGGGTTTGTAGTGGTTAAATGTGATAAAATCAGTAAAAAGTATTTTATTTAACAATATTGTGAATGTTAACAGTATTGTTATGGTCAGTATGAAATAATATGCACGTCTGCAGGGAGTCAACCCGGCTACTGGGTGAGAGTACATAGGCATACATAGACTATCTCAGTAGAACAGTTACAGATAGATAGAAAACCATTGAAAAAAAAAGATGTTAAAGTTAAAATAATTATTGTAAGAGCAGTAAGCTAAAAACAACCTTAATTCTAAGATTATATAGCATTAAAATGTTGTTACTATGCTGGTTCCAAAAATAAATAAACAAATAAAACAAGCAAATCTATGAAACATTTCATTTCATTAATTGTATTGTCACAGTTGTTAAGAGCATAGGTAATATTATGGATATGAGTCATACAGTGATAGCTTATCAATGCTACTATAGGAGTCAATGACAGGATACTTTACCATTTACTGTGGAATGCAAACTTGTTTCCTCTTACTAATATACTTTTCGCAGTTAGTATATTATACACAAGAAATTTTCTGCATTAGTTAGTTTTTTAATTTACAGAAGTTAGTGAATTTCAAATCTAATAATACAATTAAATGTATTTATTACGAATGTAGTTTTAAAAACTTTAAAACGTTGGGCAACAATAATGTAGAAATGTGGCTCAAATTGTATGGAACACAACAAGTTATGTTTCTAAAAATGTATTTCAATGAATATTTTATTATAATAAAATATTATGCAACTAGGTAATTAAAATAGTTCCTACTTATGACTTTAAGTAATATTAGAAAAGTACCTTTTAATTAGTAAAATGAACCATTGTTAACTTTGTTTATAAAAGAGCAATAAGTTTGAAGACCTTGAATGTAATTTGATGGCTTCTGCTCCATTGAACACATTAGTAATTTTATGGTTTCAGAAGCTTTTTACAATTCAATAAAGACCTTTATATTATTGAGTACGTTAAATACCTACTTACAGGGATTTATGAGGTTGGCACTCTTGTACTCTACGCGGGGGTCTTCAAAAACTTTCGCGTGAGCTGGATTTAAGAAGGCCAGCTGCGGTGGTGTTTTGTCCACGACGCGGAGCCCGCTGACCAGGTCCTCAGTCACCAGGTAGTCTACCAGGTTCCGTCCGATGAAACCGCACCCTGAAATAGTCTCGGCAAACTCAGCACAGCGAGAAACAGATCGGTCACTCGATGACTAACACTTCAAGACCGTTACGAAAAGTGAACAAAAAAACAATATTGCCTAGTTTAGTTGCAGGTGGGCTGCAGTGACTTAGATTTTTAGAAATTAATAGAAGTATTTAAAGTTTATTTACCTCCTAAAACCACTACTCGTGGCTTTAAGTTTTCACCGGCAGATTCAGACATTTTTTGGCTTTTGCAAGTTTTGCAGTTCGCAGTTTCGCACGTAAAATCAAACTGTGAGAATGACATTGACAGTGAGTGACGTGACAGCACTGACATTTTTTTTATAATTTGTTACGTGAAGGAACAGGCTAAGGTCTGAGACCATACTGCCAAGTCATTAGTTTTTTTATTTCTTTTTTCCCCTTGATGATAATGAGTGGTGATTAAGATGATGAATGATAAATGATGTTCCCCCAATCCCCTTGAGTCCTCAGTAAAGAAGTGGGACTTTACTAAGATCTCACGCGGACTTCTTGAGGAATCTGAAAAGTGAGAAGAGTGCTGCACTGTTTTGTTTCATTTGCCAACACTCGTGCACGTTCAAAAACACTTGACGGTTAATAATCCACTATTATTTTACATTAATGTTCGAAAAACCACAAATTTTAGACAATAAAATTAAACTGCAGACACACTTCACTTTCCCGCCAAGAAGTCTGACAGCAGAGCTCTTTAATTAAATGTTGTTCTAAATCATTGAGGTAAACATTGAGGTAAGAGGGTCACCACTTTAACTGATGGGAGTTGGATAGAAATAACATCAGCTATTCTTGAGATTGGAATGAATTTATTGGAAAACTTAGCCTAATAATATACAAATACATGTTACAACTAGAGGCGTATATATACAAAGCAGTTTATTAAGTGTTCATAAATGAACGCTAGGGTCAAACGATTGAGTTGGCGGAAAAATAGCATTTCATGATGCTTGGTTGAGAATTTCAACATCTACCAATAAAACTATTTTAACGGGACCTAACACGATTAATTTTTGTAAGTAAGTACATATCTACTTACTGCTTGACGTTTCGGCCGCGATGCTGCGGCCGTGGTCACAAGCGAACTGGCGGTGCGCGGCGTCGTCGGCTCGGGCGGGTATTTGTTTCTTCATCCACCCTCCCATTTTTACTTAAATTGCCACAGTGTAATGAATCGTCAGCATCACGACTCCGGCACACTACACTAACATTATCGGAGTTTCTTTTTATAGACAGATGTCGCGGTTTGCATTTGCTAATCACTGGATTCCACGCTGATGATAATTTAAACCCGTCCTCCCGATTGAAATTTTTATATTTCTTGATCTCAATCGCTTCACGTACTATCCTGCTATGATAATAACGATCGGTGGAGAGGATTTTAGGATCATGTAACTCCATCCAGTGATTAACTCCAGCTTCCAGCAGATGTTCAGCTACCACCGATTTGTCTATTTGTCGATTTTTGACAGCTGCGATGTGTTCCTTGGCACGTTCTGCGATAGTCCGCTTAGTCTGTCCAATATACGAACTACCACAGCTACAATCGAGTTTATAAACTCCCGGTGTTTGGAAAGGTATGACGTCTTTAGGCGACCGCACTTTGTTCGATATTTGGCATAACGGAGTATATACAGTCTTAATGGAGAAGTTTCTTAGTACTGTTCCAATTTTGTCCGTTATGCCTTTTATGTAAGGTAAAAACGCTGCCTGGCGACTCACTTCTGGACGATTTTTCTTTCCATTCTGCTTTTTCCTCTTCTGTGACACCCGGTATCCGTTACGTTTTAGTACCTCCTGAACATGAGCAAGCTCAGACTGAAGATGTTCAGGGTCACACAGGTTCTGAGCTCTGTTGGTCAGTGAGGTCATCACAGACTGAAGATGCCGAGGATGATGATGAGAAGAGGCGTGTAGGTACCTGTCCGTGTAAGTGGGTTTGCAGTACACAGAGTGTGACAAAGTACCATCATCTCTTACCTTTATCTGCACATCAAGGAAAGCCAAAGATCTGTCCCGCTCTATTTCATAGGTAAACCTTACGTTTGGGTGGATTGAATTTAGGTGTGCTATATATTGTTTAACTTCTTGCTGGCCTCCGCTGATAATGCAAAAAACATCATCTACGTACCTCCTCCACAGTTTCACAATTTGGGGTCCAGTTGCTAATGCTGTGTCTTCAACGTGCTCCATCCACAGATTTGCAATAACCGGGGCCAGTGGGCTACCCGTTGCAACACCATCGATCTGTAGATAGAACTGGTCTCTGAAGAGGAGGTAATTCCCATCAAGGCAATTTTCAATTAGAACAATATATTCGTTTGGCAGCTCCTTATCGCAAAGTTTGACCTTTATTAACTCCAGGCAATCCTTCAATCCTTCGCTTGTGACCACGGCCGCAGCATCGCGGCCGAAACGTCAAGCAGTAAGTAGATATGTACTTACTTACAAAAATTAATCGTGTTAGGTCCCGTTAAAATAGTTTTAATGCAATGCAACGCGATAGTTTAAAGTCTTATCTACCAATAAATCAATGGAAGAGTTTAGGGAAAAAGAAAGAGTCCTTAATGACGGCATATCGTAGACTTGTAAAAAGTAATGCATTTAACTAATAAAATTTTAAGAAAAATAGTAAATGCACTCAAAAGACTAACACAGAAGCACCTATCACTTCAACGTCTTCCATAATGAATGAGGTTCCAACTTGGCCTATTGGTGTGTAGAGTCTGTTTTGATTGACCTGATTTGGGAAAGAGTTGGATGTTGACTGGAGTGTTGGACTGCTGGACGATAGTGTGGAGCCGCCATGAGCCTAGTCGATTTGTGTCCAATATCGGCAACACAAACCTGCACAGCCTGCCTCTTCGTAATAAAATCGTACGTACACTGCTGTGTACTCTGCCAATTGTTAGTAAAACATTTACAATACAATACAATTACGAATAGATAAGGGATGAGCTTCTGCCACTTATCTAGGGGGTTAGAGCAGAACAAAACTGTGCCACATGATTACTCATGTGACTGTACTGTGCCAATCTGTCATGGACACAATGTGGTGTTTAATATACCTAACATAATGTACCTACTTCGTGACCGGCTTCAGAAGTAGCTTAACACTTTTTTGCAATGTCATATAATCAACCGGGGGAATTGCGTCTGTGGGGGGTTACAATGCGTTTACTTGGATTTACTTAGGAACTTACACTGATGGCGCCATCTCTGTTTGCAGAGAAGAATTTAATCAAGCTGATTTTCACTAAATGGCAGAAAATGTTGTAGTTTGATTACTTTTTGTGTAATTCCAAATAAACGCATTAGCCCCCACAGACGCAATTTCTCCGGCAATGACCTTACCAACTTAAAGACGTAACTTGCCTTACACGGACCCTGTATCAAAATTTGTAGGAAGGGGGTGCTGCTGCTCCTCGCGCGCTCGGAGCCTCTCTAGTCTGGGGCCCCTCTAGCTCGGGGTCCCTGTATCATTTATACGGCAGATACGGCGGTAGTAGCTAAGCCCCTGTACGTTCTGGTCTCTCGCCAAAGCTATCTTAGGGAGTTTTTGTCAGCCGTCCCTCTCACCATTGCACAAGACCGATGACTGCCTGGCCCATACTGCAAAGGAGAAAGCCGATCTCTTGGGCACTCTTTCCGCATCAAACTTGACCTTGGACGATGGGGAAAAATTTCCACCGACCATACCACATTGCACTTGTTCAATGCCAAACATTCGATTCCTACAAAGGTCAGTTCGTAAGGCTCTTCTTCCTTGATATCCATAAGTCGAGTAGGCCTGATACAGTTCCCGCCATTGTGCTTCGGACGTGCTCCTGAGTTGGCGCCGGTTATAACGCGTCTTTTCCGGCTCTCTTAACTACTGGCGTTGTCCCGAGTTTTTGGAAGACAGCCCTTGTCCACCCGATTCCCAAAAAATGCGATCGCTCAGATCCGTCCAACTACAGACCAATAGCTTTCACCTCTTTGCTCTCCAAAGTAATGGAGTTCATTACAAACCAACCGCCAGCTCCTAAGGTACCTAGAAGAGAATCAGCTACTTAGTGATCGCCAGTATGGTTTTCGTCGCGGTCGTTCGGCTGGTGAGTTTGTAGTGTACCTTACTCACCGATGGGTGGAGGCAGTCGAGAGTCAAGGGGAGGCACTGGCAGTTAGCTTGGACGTAGCTAAAGCCTTTGACAGGGTATGGCACAGTAGAGCTATTCTCTCTGAACTTCTATCATACGAGCTTTCTGAGAAATTGTGTTCGTGGGTCGCCAGGTTTTTTTTTGGGCATAGCATCAAAGTCGTAGTCAACGGTTCGTGCTCTGACATGAAGCCCGTGAATGCTGGAGCCCCGCAGGGGTGTGTGTTGTCCGCTACTTTGTTTCTTCTTCATATCAATGACATGTTGCATAACAACAGCATTTATTGCTATGCGGACGACAGTACTGGGGATACGCTCTACACCGGACGAGCTAATATTTCTCTGAAAAGCGATAACGAGAGCCGGAATAAACTTGTAACTGACACCGAGAACATGTTAAGTCATGTCTCGAACCGGGGCCGACAGAACCTAGTTCGCTTTAACCCCTCCAAAACACAAGTTTGCGCATTTATCGCGAAAAAACATCCCTTCGTCGTACCTCTGAACTTTGAGGGAGTTCTCCTTGATACCAACCCGACTATTGGAATCCTTGGCGTCGATATTTCGAGTGACGTTCAGTTTCGAGGTCATTTGGAAGGCAAAGCTAAGCTAGCTTGGAAAAAGCTGGGTGTGCTTAATAGAGCGGGTCAGCACTTCACGCTGGCCCACCGCTTACAACTGTACAAACCATATATCAGGCCACATACCTATGGAATACTGCTCCCATCTTTGGGCTGGAGCACCTCAGTACCAACTCCTTCCATTTGACCGCATTCAACGCAGAGCTGCTTGAATTGTCGACGACGTGGTTATTTCAGGTCAGCTCGATCCACTGGCTCTACGGAGAGACGTTGCGTCTCTCTGTATAATGTACCGCATTTATCATGGGGAGTGTTCTGAGGAATTGTTCGGCTTGATCCCTGCCGCTGATTTCCTTCCCGCACTACACGCAATCGACTGTCATTCCATCCACATTACCTTGATGGATGGCGGTCTACTACTGTGCGTTTTTCACGAAATTTCTTGCCTCGAACTACAGTGTTGTGGAACCAGCAGCTCTCGGCGACGGTATTTCCGGACCGTTACGACTTAGAGATCTTCAAGAAACGAGCCTATTCCTTCCTTAAAGGCCGGCAACGCATCTGCGATTCCTCTGGTTTTGCGGGTGTCCATGGGCGGCGGTGATTACTTTCCATCAGGTGACCCGCTTGCTCGTTTGCCTCCTTAATTTGTATAAAAAAAAAACTACTGCGCTCGGACAGAATGGTTGCAATAGCGTGTACGCTTTGAGCGAGTTGATTTGACATGGTACTTTTAAGCTACTTCTAAGGCCAACCAGTACCTATAATATTTTAGTTAGAATAGACACATTTTAATTATGAATTTGAGCGATGATGGCAGCATGATGGCTTAGTAACCACTTATTACTTATTCTGTGATGATGGTTTGATCATGTAAAGGTTCATGCGTTTGATTGTGACTATTGCTATTATAACTAGAGACGACAGTTTTCAGAGAAGCAATTTTTTGCGCTCTAGTTTGCTACGGCGGGCGCGGCGGCAACACTAGCAAAACCTTATTCGCTTACGTCACAATCGGGTGGATTCGACTAAACTGGAATAAGAGTTACTCCGAGATTAGTCTATACAAATTCGGCGTTTAATCTAGGTAAAAGACCTTATTCCAGTTTAGTAAGGCGTATTGCAACATTTGCAACCCATGGGATGGGCCGCAATTCTCTCTAGTTGTAATACCTCAATGGTTTAATTCAAACACGTTTGTTGAGCGATTAAAGCTAAAGAAAACATATTTTGTATAATTAATCTTTATATTTACAAGTTAAAACTAAGTTAATACACTATTTATTAATAATACTATCTAATTATGGCTTTGGACGGTATTCTTCATTCAATATATCAACTAAGGTTCTCCTGAGTTCACGAAACATCGTCAGTCGTATTTCTTTCTTTCTTGACGTCAGCCGGCAAGAAGTATGATACTATTAAGCCAGCTGAAACAGACGAAAAGGTTGTGTTTAAAAAAACATCAAAGAAGGATTTTAAATAGAAGTTATCTCGCACGGATTACGGAGGACATGAGGTTGAGGTACCTACCAGCAACTTTTAGCTGAATTTAACTGTAGGTATGGAAGCGGTGTGCGTCCTGATGACTGAATTGCACTTTGTTGTGTCTTAATAAGAGTCGCTATTTATTTAAATGACTTAGAGTGGATTCGACCAAACTGGAATAAGACTTACTCCGAGATTAGTCTATACAAATTCAGCGTTTAATCTAGGTATAAGACTTTATTCCAGTTTGGTCGGAGCTTACTCAACTTAACGGAGTGATTCTCTACTTGCACTATTATGTATTCTATGCCTAGAGGGGCTAATCACCTAAGCGCCACAATTGTTAGTCATTAACTATTGTTTTCTTACATATGACGAGAGCGACGTATCCGAACAGCATTGGCGTGCAGTAGTTGCCCAGGAGGGCCGCGATGATCTGCACGCTGAAGAAGCCGAACCCTCGCGCCACCACCACCGACAGGCAGGTCGCCATCCCTCTGAAACATAACTTATAGTTATACATACATACAAACATTACTATTATCCACGAAGTGTTAGTCAGAGACTAGGCAATGAGGACCGCAAAAGCAGTCCTCTACGATTAGTCCACTTTTCACCAAATAACTGCAGCACATGTGCTCAACGTGGCAGGTGGTGAGCCCATCGCCGCTCTATGCTGTTGGATGTATGTGCAGTCTTTAGTCCGTTAGTCGCTTTTTACGATACCCAAGGGAAGAAAGGGGGTGGTAGTATTCTTTCACCGCTAAGCGACAAGGAGTTAGGTATAAATGACTAAATTCGATAAAGAATGTTTGTAAACAAGTATTTCACAATTCTTTGTGCAAATGTGTGGTGTCACATGATTTTTGCTTTTTCATAAGAGAGATGCATGATAAAACAGCAGACAATGGTATCTTTCTTTCAAAAAGCCATGTGATCGAAGCAAAAACCAGTAAAAATCTGTCAATCGATGATGGGTCGACGTGCTATTGCGAGAGGGTGAACTCAGCTCAGCAAGCCCAGCGGTAGCAAACCCCACTAAGGCTCGTATTCTAAAACCAAACTCAAAATCTTTTTTTTTACTTTCCTACACATAAGTACATCAATTATCTAGCCCAAGAGAAGCTTCGTTATGAAACTCGTTAAATGGTTACTAAACAACGGATAATATACCTAAAATACTTAAATACATACTTATTATAATAGAAAACACCCATACCCGAAAAACTTTAGAAAAACAATAATTTCTAAATTGATCTGACCCGGGGATCGAACCCGGGACCTAGATGGCGACACCATGAAAACCGGTGTACAAACCACTCGACCAAGAAGGTCGTCTTAAATCAAATCCATACTTGAATACAGTTAGAAAGGGATGGCGATATATGGGATGAATAGGCACCATCCCTTTCTAACTGTACTCAAAGAGATTTGAGTGTGAGTTTGGTCACAGAATAAGTACTCCCATAGTTTGGTTTTTAGAATACGAGCCTTAGATAAGATATATAAGTACAAATACTTCTTTGTTGTTAATAATTACCTCAAATGCGTAGGGTTCAGCTCAACCAAATACGTGTTAGCATTGCCAAGAATGATCGCCACGTGCAGGAACACGTAGAACAAATTGATGCTGAGCAGCGGTATCCTCACGAAGTGTAGCGAGATGCCGCAGAGGGCGGAGACGGAGAATACCAGCAGAGTGCTAGCCCGCCTGCCCATTGGCCCCACCAGGGCGCACAGCAGCAGCATGAGCACCCCCGAACCACCAGAATAGAACATGACGGCGTAGAGAGTCAATGGCTGGATGACGTTACTGCAGTCACTCGAAACCTAGAACATGCAAGTCATAGATTATAAACAAATGCGATGAATTGAACTTGAAATTAAAATACAATACTTAGTGCTTTTTGCTTATTTTATCCGTACGAGACAGACAGACAGATAGCCAGACAGGTTTAATACTCCGTTTAAATATGTGAGCATAATGGAACGTGATAGTTAAAAGTGTATAGGTACTTATAATATCTGTAGTATCAACATTCGCGGCCCTGCTGGCGACTTCGCAGAAAGTCTGGCCTGCGGTGTCTACGCTGTCGAAGTATGCGTTTGTCATAGTTGGAACCCACATCGTAAATCCAGTAGAACTGCAAAGGAAACATAGCTTTCGTTCAACAGTTATTTAGAGGACGTAGCTGGCTTTATATCACAAAAGTATAGCCTTATTCAAAATCAAAATCAAAATATCTTTATTCAGTAAGCATTTTGAATCGTCTAAATTTGTTTTTTTTTATGGATGGATGGATAGGCATAGGAACCCACCCCACCCATTCAGGAAGTCTTTTAACTGTGGAGAAGAACGGGCACAAGAAACTCCACAGCTTTATAATAATATAGAAGTAACGACATTTACAAAAACATATGTCGTTACCAAATTATACAATCAATAATCATAAAATAAAGCAGTTATATAAAACAATTTTAAAATAAAATAAAAGATAAAAACAAAAGTGAATCTAAGTGCATTTTTGTCATTGATGTAATCGCTTACAGCCCTTTTCTAAAAGTCTGTCCTTAACATGTGTCTTAAATTTGTCAAAGGGCAAAATTATAACATCGTTCGGGATTTTATTGTAAAATACGACACTTTGTCCATAAATGATCCATAAACTTTCTGAAGTCGAAATTAAGGAATATTAGAAGTTTATACTTCTTTCTAGTATTTAGTTTGTGTATATCGCAATTTTTTTTTGAAATGAGATATGTTTTGACGCTCGTAAACAATACAGTTATAAATAAATTGTGATGAAACTGTAAGAATATTAATTTCTTTAAACAGTTCCTTAAGGGAGTCACGTGATCCTAGCTTATATATGGACCTTGTTGCTCTTTTCTGTAAAATGAAAATGGTTTTTATATCTGCTGCTTTACCCCAAAGTAGAAAACCATAGGACATAACACTGTGAAAGTAACTAAAATAGACTAATCGAGCAGTTTCCACGTCTGTAAAAAGCCTAATTTTTCTAACAGCGTAAGCAGCTGAACTAAGTCTCCCCGCAAGGGTGCTAATGTGAGGGTACCACTGTATTTTTGAATCTTAGGTAATACCTAAGAAAGCTGTTGAATCAACAAGGTCCAACAGTTCACCATTCAGTTTAATTTTATTTACTATAATATTCTTTACGTTAGGTAGAGTAAAATTTATACATTTGGTTTTCTTCGCGTTTAATTGAAGATTATTTGTCACATCTGTTAAGGCGCTGTTGATGTCATCAAAACTATTTTTATTTCGATCAATCTTATTATTAAAAAGTCAGTCAGTTTTATTATTAAAAAGAGTCTTAGCTTTATTTGAAAAAGAGAGAGAAGTTTAATTTTTTTTTTAGTAGGTACGTGAATTCTTACGTCATGTAAGCACGCATAAGTATGAAGTACAGTATCACGGAGTTCTTGAGCAGTGGAGGTTTGAAGAGGGGCGCGGTCTGCTGCCAGATCTTTTGGAAGATGGACATGTTGGTCTGGTCTTGGATTTCGTTTTCCATGTGCAAAGATGATACCTGCAAGGAATAATGAGTGTTGGTTTTATTGTCTATCTCTATTTAGGGTTTATAGGGTAACCACAAGTAGGTATAACCACGGAGCAAAACCAAAGGGTATAACGCATAAAAAAATATTTATTTTTCGCAATTTCAGAGTTGCCTTTTCGTCTTAGTACATTGTTTGGCTTAGGATTGGATAACCCAGTTGCGAGAATTGCGAGATTATATAGGTACTTACCAAAGATCCTGAAAATAGTGCGTAACCCTCTCCTCTTAAATTGCTATAGAGTTTTACCAAGATAGAATCATTTTACCGTGGTTTTACTACTAAACAACAGCTACCTTATAATCATCGTTGCTTCTTCCAGTGTTGCAGCTGTACATATTGCCAAGCACTGCCAGCGCCTCAACCTCCCGACCCTTGCTGAGCAGGAACTTGGGGCTCTCGTGGTAGAACAGGACACCCACGCAGCCGATAGCTCCGGGCAGACTGATTATCTGGAGGAGCAGTCTCCAAGGCCGGTACACGAGTAACAAAAACTCGATCGGCACATGGATACTGGTTTGGAACACTGGTATCGCAACCACTGCAAACAAAAAGAAAAAAAATGTGTAATTTGTAAGGTATATATAGGTACCTACTAATAGTAAAGCAAAAAAGTTATAAAAAGATTTTTTATTATTTACATAAAACAGAAAAGAGCACAACAACTGTTGTTTGCACTAGTTGAGTAGAAATAAGTAAATTGTTTCGCTACTTTGCACTTGTTTTTAAGAAAGGAAAGGAATTATAAAATATTGAAACTAGAGAAGAATGTACTCCTACTACGGCTACGGCCTATATTATAACTCAACAAGGCCTAATATTTTCCATCTTTTGTAGTTAACTTTTTTTAACGTTTCAATATCATAAAAACTCGTTTCTTTGTCCAACCTTCATAAGGTCCTTTGCTGGGCTTTTAAAAAAAACAACTCACCGCATATGACGAGTTGCGCGAACATGGTAGTGCTGGCCATGAGGAACATGAACAAGCTGTGCCGGCGCTGCGGCGCGCACTCGCCCAGCAGCACGTAGGCAGCCGCGTTGGCTGATGATGTATGGAATGATGACAATGTTATTAGTTGCTCTTCTTCGCTACATTCTTGAAAGGGAAGTCGTGGTAGCAGCTTCCGCAGTAACGACCCGCAATACAACGCCATTATTCCTTGATGACCGCCTTCCGAACAGTGCGATTTTGTTAAAAGACTCGACACACAACTCGATCCTAAATCCGTAGTGAGTTATTGAAATCCGCATTTTCTTAATACTTACGACTCTATATTATACGTGTCTCTTGATCGGATCTACGTGACGTTTGAAGTGAGAGGCGAGTTTAGGGTCGAGCTTTAGAGAATCGACATGCAGCATGTTGCCAATTGATGATAAAACGCCTTTTGCATACTTTCTCTGTTAGTAGCAGAGTGTGTGTTACTTGCAGGGTTAATATGTACATAAAAAATTAGAAAAAGACACTCACAAACCAGCCGAGAGGAACTTGAGCACGGCCAGCGAGGCGAAGGTCGGCGCCATGCTAGCCGCCAGGTTGAACAGCACGCCGACCGGCATCGCGATCAGCAGGGTCTTGCGCCGGCCCGCGGTGTCGGCGCACAGCCCCCAGCAGTACGACGAGATCATCACACCTGTGTACGAGTGTTTATTTCAATTCGATGACCTCCATGCATGGTCGAGTGGTTAGCACACCGAAGGAAGAGAGAATATCGTCCGCGACATATCTCGTTTTGCGCATGCTAGGCCACTGGTATATCGCCAAGATAGGAGGTAAGAGTAAATTACCAATGAGCGGCATAGCAGACAGCAACCCCTGCTGCGCCGTGCTGAGCCGCATATCGCAGGCCACCGCCGGCAGCGCCACCGAGAAGCCGAAGATGTCCACGTACATCGCCAGGATGAGCAGGCAGCACGTCCCCAGCAGGCCCAGGTTGTACCTCCCAAAACCTGTAGTGTTTATCAATTGCACTAACTTCACTTGTTTTTTAAGGGCAACGAGAAACTTTAATTTGATAATATTTTTTACCTACTAAAAATATATGAGAATATACTCGTGGCAGAAATATAGTTTGGGTTCATGAAGAATAAGTTTATTTTGATATCGGGGTTTTTTATTTAATTCGAAGTAAGTATATGAGATTTTTCTGCACAAAAGAGACTGTTTCTGGAATATAATGTATATACACGAAAAAGTAAGAAGATTGTGCTTTTTGAATGTTGTGGGCAACTGCAAAATTCAGTGGATGTTGGCGATTATTCTAACTAAGACATTTCTTTTGCTGAACTCATATTATGTTATGTGCGTCAGTGCTGTGTCTCTACAAAATCGTCCCGTAGCACAACCATGTGTCTACGTGTGCAAAATACTCATTTAAAGCTTATTGTTCCCTACCTGTGTTAGTTGTAAGAACACATAGGGCATAAGTCTGCTCACAGTACATGCACTGCTCTGCTTAAAGTGACTGAGGATGTGAGGGAGGGCATGGAGCACGGTAAGGTTACTGTGTTGGTCCTTATCGACTTTTCCAACGCCTTCAACACTGTTGACCATGACCTGCTGCAAGCCATTCTATCACATTTAAAAGTTTCTTCAATAGCGTTGGAGTGGTTTTCGTCCTATCTTCGCAACCGCGAACAAGCTGTCAGAGCTGACCTGAAATTATCGAAATGGTGTAAGCTCCACACTGGTGTTCCACAAGGAGGTATCCTATCCCCCTTCTTTTTTCCCTGTTTATCGACACTCTGATCCCCCACATTCGCTGTTCCCACCATTTGTACGCTGACGATCTGCAATTGTATCGGCAATGTCATGTTGAGGATATTGACGAGACGATAGCTGCCCTCACTGGCGACCTTCGTAATGTAAATGATTGGTCCAAACAGTACGGAGTGTCTGTTAATCCCATCAAGTGCCAAGCTATTTTTATTGGTAGTCCACGACAACTCCGCAAACTTGACCTCTCTGTTGTCTCGCCAGTCTCTTTTAACGGTGTCAACATCCCCTTTAGCTCCTGTGTGAAAGACCTTGGTCTGCAGATCGACAGCACACTCAGTTGGTGTCTTCAGGTCACTGAAGTTAGCCGGAAAGTGACTGCTGCGTTACGTTCTCTCTATAGGCTCAAGAACTTTCTGCCCCTAAAAACCAAGGTTTCTCTTGTACAAACCCTTATTCTCCCGATTATTGATTACGCTGATATTTGCTATCCCGATTTAAATAAAGATCTTCTGAACAAATTGGATCGCCTTCTCAATAATTCAATTTGCTTTATCTTTGGCTTACGTAAATACGATCACATATCATCTTATCGCCTCCAGCTGAAATGGCTGACCATCCCGCAACGTCGTAAGTCCAGGATTCTCTCAACTTTATTCTCAATTTTAAACGTACCTCACTCTCCCTCTTATTTAAAAATTTGTTTCCCTCTTCTCAGCTCCTCTCATGCCCGGCACCTTCGCTCATCAAACAATCTTCTTCTTGCCACTCCCCTTCACCACTCAGGTTTCGTGGGCAATTCCTTTACGGTACAGGCCATCCGTTTATGGAACGCTCTCCCTGAAGAAGTTAGACGGGCCCCGAGCAAAATTATATTTAAGAAAAGGATCTGCGATATGCTTCTCCAAGAGTCTTCATCATCCTCGTAAGAGTTTTCTATCACCGTATCTTCATTAAATCTGAGTAAGTTCATGTAGTTTATATTAAAATTGTGTAATGTTATTTATTTTATAATTATTTACCTATGTAAGTTGATTTGTGTAGTTTATTTGATAATTCACAAGATTTTGAATTGCACCGCCTACAACTCTTTCTGCCTAGCCCTAAGGTTGACTGGTAGAGAATGCCACTTGGCATTAAGTCCGCCTTTTGTACATTTTGTTTTCTTTGTGCAATAAAGATTAAAATAAATAAATAAATAAGTGAATTTGGACATCTTATGTTTTAGTTCAGCTATATCTTTTCCAATTGAGATAAATGAATCAATGGTGTTGTCTAGTAATTTTAATTCTGGTACTTCATCTATCTATAGTTTATTTTTTATGGTTGTTTTTAATAGGGTCAAAACTGTATGATTTTTGTCTTTATGAATTTATTTATAAGGTAAGATTTATAAGCCATGTAATCTGACAAGGAATAGGATACATCCTAGCACGCTTCCCTGTAGGACGGAATCATTTTAGGTGTTTGTTTGATCCCTATATGCGCTGTTGTTTATATGGGAAGGCCTGTACCCAGCAGTGGGACGTTTATAGGCTGATGATATACATCCCTTATAGAAAAAATGATTACATCAAGTGGGATTGAACCTAGTTCCTCGGGCCGCTGCGTTGACCACTCCGCCACCGAGGTATAGGTATTTCAACAGCGGTCTAAACTGTCGGCTAAAAAATATGGATATGGACATGGGCTTCATTTGACATTTGAAGCCCATAGTATGCCCATATAAGGACAAAATATGGGCTTCAAATGTCCATATTCATATTTTTTTGCCGATACAGGGGCTGGTCTAACCGATACCTAGTCGATGGTGGAGTGGCTGCAGCCCGGATTGCGGGGAGAAAATTAAGTTAGTTAATTTTGTATCAAATTAAATGTTTTGTAGCTTACCGGTAAGTTCAATTGCTTCGTCATATAGCGATTTCTTTGATCCAGATTTTTCAGACACGAAAGCCATTTTCACTGTATTCGAGCTAATGGGCAATAAAACAATACTGCGGATTAATGCCGGCGAATCTGTTTTATGTAGTTGTTTGGTGATTACTTATCTTGATCTATTTTAAAATTAAACGAAAGGAAACCACTCTGTGAGACAGGTTTTTCACATACCTAATCGGATTTGCATTGTCACTATCAGATGTTAATCATTTATTGTTATGGCGGCTCATTATTACAATAATACTACCAATCCATCTCTCCAATTATTGTCGTAAAAGGTGACTAACGGACTAAAGACTACTTGAGGCGTCGGTAGCCGAGCGGATAGATGCTCGGGTTGCACGCGAGAAATCGTGGTTCAACCCTCATAGCTCCGTTACACCACTGACGTGAACCCAATCCGACACAGTCATTTATATGATCACGATAGGTTAACAGGACTATTATTAATGTGTTAAACGTACATTATTAATCATCTTTAAAAAAAAAGTCTGCACATAACTCCAACAGGACTTTTGGCGGGAAAGTGAAGCGTCATGTCTAAAGTTTTGTTTTATTTTCAACTAGCGGCCGCTCGAGGTTTCACCTGCGTGGTTCCCGTGGGAATATCGGGATAAAAAGTATTCTATGTGTTAATCCAGGTTATAAACTATTTGTATGCCGAAATTCATCCAAATCCATTCAGTAGTTTTTACGTGAAAGAGTAACAAACATCCATCCATACTTACAAACTTTCGCGTTTATAATATTAGTAGGATAATTTGTGTTTTGTCGAATATTTATGTGAAATAATGGTGGATTATTTACTGTGAACGTGCATGAGTGTTGGCAAATAAAACAATACAGTGCAACATCACTTTTCAAATTCTCTCAAGAAGTCCGTGTGAGATCTCAATAAAGTCCCACAGCTTTATTGAGTCTCAAGGGGTTTGGGGGAATATCATTTACCATTAAACGATCATTATCACTCATTATCTACTTTATACAAAGAAAATATTCACTTTAATATCTTACTTGACACTGGCTAAATGTGCTGACCGCACGAAGCCATTATTTACGAGAAAAAAAAACTCCAACAGCTTATGCGGTGCGATAGGCTCACCACGTATCTCGCTGAGCATATGTGCAATTGTTATTTGGTGTGCCGTGGAATGTCGCAGTGGGCTTACCCTTTGGGGTAAATTAGTCGTAACTGTGTATGTATTATTGATTGTACATTATTCTGTGTTATTGACTCTGATACAATCACAAGCACAAGCGCCCATAGGTATTATTCTTTGAAATCAGTATATTTTCTTAATTTTGTATTGACCACTAAACACTCCAATATCATTTAGAAAAAAAAATTGATTTGTAGGCAATTAAAAATTGTAGAAAAATGCCAATTAAATTATCTGTAGGTATCTTACGTAAAGGACAATATTTGTGCGTGCGAGTCGGACTTGTACCACAGCATATTAAATAATACTGATTTCAAAGAATAATAATTTTTATTTATTTTGTTACCTACATACATACTTATATACATACAACTCACGCCCAGAAATCCGAAAAATGTGGTCAGAGACATTTTAAAGACCAGCGCCCGGAATGTCCACAGTTCACCAAAAGAAACAAGCTACTGTGTCGTTTATCTTGATATTATCTATTTAAAGAGTTTTCGGGCTTATGAACGATCGGAATTTTAAGCATTAGGGCTAATGATTCTTCGGCGAATAGAGTTCGGGCATTTGTGTTTCAGGCTTTTGAGTTTTCGGGCTTATGAACCATCGAGATTTTAAGCGTTCGAGCAAGTGATTCTTCGGGCCTTAGTGTTCGGGCATTTGTTATTCGGGATTTTGTCATTCGGGATTAGGTACCAGACCCGTTACCTACACACCAAACCTGAAATTGATTTGTTGACTATTGAGAGTATAGAATCGATTCCACTAATAAAAAATGGGTACATTTTTAATTTTTTGACTACCAACGCCGCCGCCGCCCGCCGGCGCTGCGCCGGGGCGCCACGCCGTTCGCACATGTTCGGCAAGTTTAGACACCAAAATTTTTTTTATGAAATCGTTCTAAACTGTCAGTTATCTTATATTTCGCAGTCTAACGACCTAATAACTATAAAGGTATAAAATCAATTTTCACAGAGAGCAGTCTTATTTTCGTTTTGATGGGTTGAAATAGTGCACTATTGTCAGCGTCGACACCAAACTGGTCTAAAATGAAGGACGATGTTGCTTCATCGACTCCTTTTTGGGACAGAGGCCCAAACTCCGAAGAACTCCATCCAGGTCAAACAATACCTACTCCCTAAAAAAATAAGAAAAAGATGCAAAGTCGTGCGAAATGAACTGACTACGAAATTCGAAAAAAGACAACGTGAGCTGCCAGTTAAGGTATCATTTATAGGGGTACTATGGGGTACTCATACTTAGATTGTTTTAAATATGCACAAGTATTTCTTTTTTTAATAAAAACAGATATGCCTAGTTTTGCATTTTATTAAACAAATATGCGACTACTTCATATACTTAAAAAAATATGTCTGTAAGTACTCACCTTCAACATGTTCTCCCATTTTTTTCAACACAATTAACACTTAGAAACATAAAAAATAATTGATCGAAGCAGGAGCTTTAAATACAAGTGGATATAATTTCTGATGCAAATTTTATAAATACCCACTTTGAGTGCCCAGTACTTATTGATTTGGGGTAGTTGGTGATTATTGAATCGATTTTCGGAATACTTACACGCTTAGAAATCATAATTAATTATTGGCTTACCCAAATAATGACTTCATTTTTGGTGTCTAATTAGGCCAAACGGTTCTCCGTGCGCCGCCGGGGCGTTGCTTCGTGCGTCGTCCCTCTTCTTAGCAACTTTGCACTTACAATGTGAATTCAATCGCATGTACTCGCAGTGTCGTAAAAGACGGCTAACGGACTAAAGACACCCTTAGATCCAACAGCATAGAGCGGCGATGAGCTCACCACCTATCACACTGAGCACATGTGCTGTTGTAATTTGGTTAAAGGTGGACTATGGCAGTGGACTGCTTCTGCGGTCCTTATTGCCTATTCTCTAACTAACCCTCTAGGGATACTCAATAGTCGTGCGTCTATGTATGGATGTAAGTCTTCGATCAACAATACCAACTAGATAACGCGTCACGTACAAAATCAAAGCTAAATTCTGTCCACGTGAATAAATACTTTTTCAAAGCAATAAATTACTCCTGTCACTTAAAAATGAAAGACGTTAATAACATTTAGCTCGGACCAAATTTTGGTCCGAGACATTTAGAGGTGAAATGGACTCGGACCAAATATCACAATGGACAGAGTCTTTGGATTTTTAGCATGTCCGTCTTTTGTTAGTGTGCAACTTTCTATCTGTACATGTGTGCGTGACTAAGGATGTGACTAGTATATCGATATAATTACTTCAATGTGGTGTGTACCTAGTTCGTTATTATAATTGGGGGTTAAAGTTAATATTTGGGTGAAATCAACCTTAAAAGGCAACAAATAAAATACTTTTTCCTGTTATTGCCTTGCGAGAAAATAAGAGCTCACTTCTCAAGTGCGCTCTTATTTACTGAGACACATTTTTAGCTCTGACCTGGCATCTAGTTGTATTGTTGATCGAAGATGTAAGTAGAGTCTGTAAGTAGAGTCAGATGTTGCACCATAAATCGTCCGCTATCTTGCTCTGCTAGCAAAGTTTTACACGCAATATTTTATATTTTACATTCAAATTATTACATTGTATTTTATGACCTGGTAACGACATAAGTATACTTTTTTTTGTAAAAGTTGCTTCTGTGCGCTGTGGTTTCTTGCGCCCGTTCTTTACCACAGTTAAAAAATTACGTCCTGAATGGGTGTTAGGTTAAAAATTTGGACGATTCAAAGTACTTATTAATTGAGTTTATGGAATAAATATAATTTGAGTTTGGGTTTGTGAGTTTGAATTTGAAAGGCCAAATAATAATGATGATGAAGTACCTAGTAGAGTTAGCAACCCTAGTTTTCATGTAGAATACAAATGTTTGAACCTTCCAAAGATAACTATTATATCAGTAAAACAGTTATTTTCTAAGAAATGCCATGCATGAATATGAATAAATTAGCAATATTGCATTAACGATCGCCTTTATGCCTAACTGAGTAGGTACCTACTAGATGTACAAAATAAATACATTTTTATGAGTAAAGCAACATAAGAAATAGTGTTCTTCAGGAATTCTGTAGACCTTTTGTAGACTTATTTGATCCTTAGACTATAGGTGCAGTTGTTTTTATTAATCGGTGATCTTAAAATTAAAAATGACAAAAAAATACTTACACAAAACTTTTGAAAATTTATCACTTTTATTTTTCAGTAAGATTTACTTTACATTCCTTTAAAGTGTAGCTTGATGGCGCAGCGGCTAGCGCGTGCGGCTTGCAAAAGCAACTTTCGCTATGCCGCCGGGTCGCTGGATGGGTGACCAATTTAAAAACATCTCAAGCTCCTCCGTGCTAAGGAAGGCACGTTAAGCCGTTGGTCCCGGTTGTTGTCGTAAGATGAATGTCGTTAAAAACCACCAAACCGCATTGGGCCAGCGTGGTGGGTTATGGCCCAATATCCCCACGTGCTATTGTCCACGTGGGAGGCCTGTGCCCAGCAGTGGGACATTTTTAGGATGATGATGAACCGGTAACTTCCTTTACGTGAAGATACCTCTCTCGTAATTAATACAGGTATGAGAATTATTCTCACCAGTATCATAACCGTTATTTCATCAAAAATCGGCGAATGATGCAGTTACGTCATTATAAGGGGTTTTATTCAAAATTATTAAGAGCCATGTTCCGACACAAGTAGGAAAGAGCTCTCGTTTTCCAATTTGGTTCTCACCAGTTCTGATCCATATAGCCAAGAATAAAACAAAAGCATGGATAAATTGGAAAAAATATAAGAATCGAAGCGATTACGAACATTTTAGTATCTTTAGACAAAAGTTTAAGGTTGAGTGTAAAAAAAGCGACAAGCATTACATGAGATCGGTAGAAAATAGTATAAAAGATAATATTAATGTTTTTTGAACATACATTAGAAACCCCAAAAATAATCCTGAAATACCAAACAGCGTCACATATAAAGGCATAACCTCTAGTGATCCAACTGGCACATGTAACTTATTCTCCAACTTTTGACGTGACAACGTCTTAAATTAGGTTAGCTGGGAGACACTTATGAAAAAGTGTAACGCTCGTCGGGAACGTAACGATGAGTCACCGAACGAGAGAGAGGCCCGCCGAATGCCTTGCGTCTCTCTCCCACTAAATAGTTAAGTTTAAGTTTACATGTACAATGTTTTAGTAAACAAAAAAAAAAAAAAAAAAAAAAAAAAAAAAAAAAAAAAAAAAACTATAGTTAAAATTTGTGCAATTCTTATTTTCATTCAATTCCTTGTTCCTATTGTGCAATTTAATTATATTCATATCAATAAATATTCTACCGAGAAAAAGACGTTGTTACGTAAAATCTTCGCCCGTAAAACCGACTTTACAGGCAACCAATTTTTTTTTTACTCAGTATTCGAACCCACGAACGTGGATGAAAGCTTTCATATAAAAGATCTACCAGACACAAACACTAGCATTTTTTTAAACATACACGATATATAAATCAAAAAAGAATCGATTACCAAGAGCTATGCGCGCTAGATATCTCTTAAGGTGCAGGAATTGATGAACTGCCGCCGTTGTTTTTTAAACGAACGGCAGATACTTTTATTTTTTATTTATTTATTTATTTTAGGATAGCTAACAGCTTACAATGCAAAAGATAACTTACAAAAATAATAACACTAAGCTATTAACAAGCTACCACATTTAAAATTCTTACTAAACTTATCATAAGACTCAACATTTAATCTTAAATAGTAATTTCGGCGGTAAGCGCCTTTTTTATGCAATTGATACTACCACAAAATATGTCTATATCAGCATTAGAATTATTTATGTACATACAAGCTCTTACGAGAAAACTGTTCTGTCTATAGTTGGTGTGAGTGGAGGGGATGCTAAATGGCTTAAATGAATTGTTACGGGGTGCTCGCGTAGGTATTTTAAAAGCGATTTTGCTCAACAGATCAGGACAATCTAGTGTACTTCTGATTATCTTAACTAAAAGTACAATGTCTGCAATATTTCGTCTTAGACAAAGTGGCAAAAGATGAAACTTAGCGCAGCGTTGTTCATAAGGCATTTTAGGAATTTTGAATTTATAATTTAAATAACGAGTAAATTTTTTCTGATTTTTTCTATATTAACTATATATGAATCATAACGAGTGTTCCAAATAGAGCTAGCGTACTCCAGGTGGCTACGGACGTATGCACAGTAAAGAATTTTAATAGTTTTCATATGTTTGAATGACTTAGACAAACGCATAACAAACCCCAAGGCACGGGATGCCTTATTAATAGAATAAGTTATATGCTTGTCGAATAAAAGTTTAGTGTCCAGAATAACTCCCAAATCTTTGGCCTCGCGCTGAATTGATAACTTTTCATTTTTTATTATGTAGCTATAACAGAAAGGATGTTTTTTACGGGTAAAACTAATGGAAAAGCACTTGGAAACATTTAGATTGAGTTTGTTTCGGCGGCAATAAGCATCTAACCTTACCAAATCTTCCTGAAGCTTGGCTGCATCATCTGTATTGTTAACAACTTTAAAAACTTTCATGTCGTCAGCAAATAGAAGATAGTTTGAATAAGAAAAACATTGCCCTATGTCGTTGATAAAGATTATAAATAAAAGAGGACCCAGAAGGGATCCTTGTGGGACTCCAGAAGGGATATCCGACCAAGAAGACGTATATCCATTGAGGACTACGGCCTGCGACCGTTTTTCAATATATGAAGAAAACCATCTAAAAAGATCCCCCCTAATGCCCACCCTCATGAGTTTTAATAGTAGCATCCGATGATCAAGACGATCAAATGCTTTCGCGTAATCCGTATAAACAGCATCAACTTGGTTACCACGATCCATCTGGTCAGTCAGATAATCCGTGAAGACAGCCAGATTCGTTACAGTGGAGCGATTCTTCAAAAATCCGTGTTGATGACAGTCAAAACCTAATTTCAAACTACTGTAAACTTGATTGTATACAATGCGTTCAAACACTTTTGCAAGTTGGCATAGCTTAGAAATCGGTCTATAGTTTTCAACACTGTCCTTGGGTCCTTTTTTATGAATCGGCGTTATAAATGCGGTTTTCCATCTCTTTGGCATAATACCTTCATTAATAGACCTTTTATAAATAATTGATATGGGAACAGACAACTCATCAGCACAATTGGTTAAAAATAAAGCAGGAATGCCGTCAGGTCCAGCAGACTTATTTAAATCTAAAGATCTTAACAGCTTTTTTACCTCATCGTTTTTTATTTCAACGGAGGAAAGATCATTTATATTGTCTGGAACATCATTTTGGCTCAGGCCAGAAATAGAGTCGGAGGTATTACAATCCAAAAAGGTAGATTTAAAATAATTTGAGAACAACTCACTAATTCCAGGACCATCATGGCAGGTTCGACCCTGATAAGACATACAAGCCGGAAACGATGATGCAGCACGCAGGCCTTTATTGTATGACCAAAACGCTTTGGGGTTGTTTTTAATGGCAATTTCAATATTGGCGATATATTTATCGTAACAATCCTTTTCAACCCGCTTCGCCCGGTCCCGTAGTGACCTGAAGGAAAGTTCATCGTATTTATTACCATAAATTTTAAATTTACGATGAAATTTGGATTTTTCTTTTAAAATCTTTAACAAAGCTGAGTTGTACCATGGAGGAAATTTATTCAATTTGGCGCGTTTCGTGGGTACAAATTCCTCTATTAAGCTAAACATGACATCATAAAAGGCATCAACTGCTACATCAACAGACCCATGGCATAGTAGATTCACCCTGATACTTTAAGATGTCCCCTACAACATTTAATTAACTGCTGTTTACGGGATGGTGTTCTTCCAGAGGTTTGAAAAACTGCGCGGATAGTCCCAGTACACAAGGGTGGTTCAATCAGTGATGTGGAAAATTACCGCCCAATTTCTATACTCTCTGTACTCTCGAAGCTGTTCGAAAAACTGGTACACAACATCATTTATCCTGTACTGCATAACATCATAATTAAACAGCATGGTTTTATAAAACAGCGCTCCACAACTACAAACCTTATAGTTTATACTTCTTACATACAAACGGACAGTGTGTACACAGATATTTGTAAAGCATTCGATCGCGTTGATCATAAACTGCTTTTAGAAAAACTTTTATTTAACGGTATACGTGGAAACCCATGGCGCTGGTTCAAATCCTACATCACGAACCGTACGCAAAAGGTTGTGGTCAAAGGTTACGGAGTTCCGCAAGGCTCGGTTTGTGCCCCTTGTTGTTCATAATTTTCATCAATGACATAAGTAGCTGCTTTAAATTTTGTAATTATTTAATAAATGCTGATGACCTTAAAGTTTATCACACTATTGACACTGCAGAAGACCACGTGAACTTTCAGAGAGACTTAGACACATTTACAGATTACTGTTCGATAAATAAACTAACATTAAGTTTAAATAAGTGCAAATCTATTACATTTACTAAAAATATATATTAATGTCACTTAGTTTCGCTATAAGCTTTGTGGAGTTCATATTGAATCCGTTGAACATATAAGGGACCTTGGAGTGGAACTTGATAAGAAATTGCATTTAAAAAAGTGAAAAAGCGTAAAAAAGTGTTTCATTTCAATGTGTAGTGCTCGCTTAAACCTCAGAAAACAATAAATTGCATTTAGATATACATGTTGAAAATATCATTAGTAGAGCGTACAAAATGTTTGGATTTACAATGCGTTCCAGTACTAACTTTACCCAACCCTCTACCTACTTATGTTTATTATATAAATCACTGATCCGCTCACAGCTTGAATACGCCGTGTCTGTGTGGAACCCCTTTTACAATAAATATGTTGATGCACTTGAGTCTGTTCAAAAACGGTATTTAAGAGTTATGGATTATAAATGTTATCAAAGATCTTTGACATTTAACGAACTATTAACTACTTATGAACTGTTAACCCTAAAATCAAGACGTTTGCAACTTGAAACAATGTTTCTTTACGATTTGTGTCACAACCGATACGATGGTGTTGATCCCTTACAATAAATTATGTTACAGCGTCCCCTACAGAACACATAGTCGAAATGTAACTCGTCTGTTTGGCACCAGTCTCTCTAGAACAAACGCAGGCAAACGCTCACCTTTGAATAGAATTACAGATTCATACAACACTAACTTCAACTCCATTGATATATTCTCCACACCTGTTAGTGCATCTAAGAAACAATTGGAAGAAATATTAGATGTCACATTAATAACACATAGTCACATGATAGATATTATTGTAATGTATTGTATTATTTTTAACCGACTTCAAAAAAGGAGGAGGTTAATGTTCGACGTGTATGTTTTTTTATGTATGTCCAGCGATATCTCTGTCATTTGTGAACCGATTTAAAAAAATCTTTTTTATTTGAAAAAGCATTCTGAGGTGGTCCCATTGCCATTAAGTCAGGATCTGATGATAGAATCCCAGGAAAATCGAGGGAACCTTCAAATTTTACAGGCACGTACCTATGTATCTCATATAACTTCTAAATAATCATATATTTGCTTACTGCTGACTACAAGAGTCATCATCTGATGACATTGCTGATCTGATGATGATGCGAGACACAACTCCTCAACGATTAGGAGTTAGGGGATTATTCTTTAAATAAATATTATTTTACATCCATGCGGTGACGGAGAAAGAATACCAATCGCCGCCCCTCTCTCCGTCCGGTGGGTGACGTAAAAAGCGACTAACGGACTCTTTCGAGCGATGATCTGCTCCACTGGTGGTAGGGCTTGACCTGTCTGGTTGGTGACCACCGTACGCATGGTGTAAAACCCGTCAAGTGACTGCTTGTCGGTCGCGTTTCGGGATCAGCCAGCGTATAACCAGAGCTCGAGAGGATGATGCTGCGATGTATTTGGTCTGTGGAGGCTTCCGTCAAACCAGTGCCAGGAGGACTTCGTTAACCTGCCGACCAGGGAGACCCGTAGAAACGGTTGTCCCGCTGGCCGCCCGTGGCACAGTACAGGGGCCCAAGCGAGCCTAACCAGCTCGTGAGGCTGCCTCAACATGCCACGCATAATCTCGGGGTGGTCCGTCGTGCCGGTATCCAGCACAGTGCCCTTGGCATCGCGCTCGCCAACAGCGGTTTCGAAACGCCAGATTTGGCACTACGCGTCGGCAGACTGGGACGGTATGCGGGAGTATTTTGCATCCGTCCCTTGGAGGCAGCGCTGCTTTAGTGAGAAGGACCCAACCGCTAGCGCCACTGCCGTTGCTGATGAGATAGTATTAGGAATGGAATACTATATTCCACACTCCTATGTCCAGACGCAACCGCTGGTAGCGCCAGCCGTGCCAGCGCTGTTGAAAGCAAACAGACGGCATACCGCGCTTGGATCAGAGGTAAAGCTCATGGGGATCCCGAAACTCGCTCGCTAAAAGCAGCCTATAATAATGCCACCAAGTCGTGTAAGAGGGCCTACATTAGAGCGGATGCCCAGCGCGTTGCACGAGTAGGCCAAGAACTCCTGACGCATCCTACGGGCAGCCGTAGCTACTGGCGTCTGGCCAAAGCCGTGCAATCCAACTTCTGCCAACCCTCGCTGCCACCACTGAGATGTCTTGACGGAACTTTAGCTCACAAGCCGCAGGAAAAGGTCGATCTCCTGGCCAAACTCTTTGCGGCTAACTCCCGGATCGATGACTGTGATGCACAGCTACCCTCAGTTCCTCACTGTGGCCACACAATGTCTGATATTAAAATCAGGCAGTGTGATGTCCGTGCGGAGCTGCAGTCAATCGATGTCCGGAAAGCTAACGGTCCTGATGGCATCCCAGCAATAGTTCTGAAAATGTGTGCAGCGGAGTTGTCCCCTGTGTTAACGCGTCTGTACCGTCTCTCGCTCTCTTCGGGTTGTGTGCCGGAATCTTGGAGAGAAGCTAATGTGCAACCGATCCCTAAAAAAGGAGATCGGTCAGATCCGACTAATTACCGCCCTATAGCCGTAACTTCAGTGTTGTGTAAGATCCTAGAACGAATATTGAACGAACAGCTAATTCGATACCTAGAAGATCACTCCCTAATTCACGATCGTCAATATGGGTTTCGGCCAAAACGGTCAACGGGTGATCTTCTAGCGTACGTCACACATCTCTGGGGTGAGGCTATTGACAAGCGTGGCGAGTCACTGGCAGTTAGCCTTGACATAGCCAAGGCTTTTGATCGGGTCTGGCACAAAGCTCTTCTCTCCAAGCTCCCGGCATACGGTTTGCCCGCTCAGTTCTGTACCTGGATAGCTAGCTTCCTGCATGAGCGTAGAATCCGTGTCCTTTCGGATGGATGCGCTTCGCGGTTCATGTCAGTGAACGCTGGTGTTCCTCAGGGCTCCGTTCTATCCCCCACGCTGTTCCTTCTGCATATCAATGACATGCTTCCTCTTGGAAACATTCATTGCTATGCAGATGATAGCACAGTGCATGGGGGATATAACGGGCACCCAACGGCTGGGCGGGTAGACACCAAAATGAAGCGAGCAAATCTTGTCATTGAGCTCGATCGGGTGTTGGATCTCATTTCTAAATGGGGCTCCGATAATCTAGTGGAGTTCAATGCCAAGAAAACACAGGTGTGCGCATTCACAGCGAAAAAGTCGCCATTCCTTCCCCTTCCCTCTCTTCAGGGTACATCTCTAGGCCTGCAGAGCAGTATTAACATGCTCGGTATGGATATCCGCTGCGATCTGAACCAAAAGGACTACATCGAAACCGTGATTAAAAATGCCTCACGTAAACTCGGTGTCCTGAACAAGGTGCGGCGATTCTTCACGCCTGATCAGTTGTGTCTATTATACAAGACACAGGTGCGGTCTTGCGTGGAGTATTGCTCTCACCTTTGGGACGGCTCCGCAAAGTACCTTCTCGATGCCTTGGACAGATTGCAGCGCCGCGCTGTGCGCATTATCGGCAATGCGGAGGTCACTAAAACTCTCGAGCCTTTGCAATTGCGTAGAGATATTGCGTCACTCAGCGTCTTTTACCGTTTATACCATGGCGAGTGCTCTGAAGAACTCTTTAACCTCATCCCTCCTTCTCCCTTCCTCCATAGGAGTACGCGTGCTGCTCTCCGGAGTCACCAATTTACAGTCTCTAACATTCCATCACGCACAAAGAAATTTGGTGACTCGTTTCTTTGCCGCACTTCCAAAAGATGGAATAGTCTACCAGCACACGTATTCCCTCCTACCTATGACATAGGGTCCTTCAAACGAGGCGTGAAGAAGCACTTTGTGGGCCGGCAGAGTGAGGATGACTGATGCTACGTCTCTTACGCTGCACCAGTTGTACTCGCGCCTGGACCTCATTTCCACTTAACATCAGGTGGAGTGGGGTCATTTGCCGGGCTTGGTATAAAAAAAAAAAATATTATAGAAGGCTAATTGTGTACTATCAAGTTATTCAGGTAAGCTGATGATGGAAGGTACAATTCCTCAACTCCTGACGTTTAAGGAGTTGTGTATTTATACTTGCCCATATTAACTTGTATTTATTTTGGTTTATTGACTTTACACAGTTACTGGGGTGTTTTGTACGAGAAAGGGGGACTTGTAAATTTGGATGGAGAATATAAGAATATAACAGATTTCTTTTTTTATAATAATCTTAATCGTTCCATTTCGCGCAATGCTTTTTCATCATGCGGTTTGTTAAGCACTATGTTAGGCTCTAAGTCGCAAAGAGCAATGTCATCTTGGCCTTTGGCAAAATATTACTTGCCCTAGTCAATCACGGCTCTGTTTAAAGTGGCGCCCTGGAGTTTATGCACCGTTACCGCCCAACTGAGGATTAGCGGCAGCATTCTCCTTTCAACATCCCCGTACCCTTTATTTGCTTGGAATGTTGTTGATACGGGCGCTATGGCCACTAACCCATCACTGTCTTTTACTTTTGTGCCAATAGTGTCGTCATCAAATTTTATGCACACTGAATCCGGTAACTCGCCTGATTCTAATTGATCACGGCGAAGGGCAGGCCACTTAAACTTGGACACGATCCCCATTGCCCCATTGACTAGGCCTTCAATAACAGAAATCTTACGTCTTAACATAACCCTGGAGCCTATACCCAACTTCAGTGTGTGCATCAAACCGCCACAGTTATTAACATCAGCAGGAATGACGTTAGATGGTGGTCGTTTTCGGTTTGTTGCTGCCTCTAGTGACTCGTCAATAGCGTGGAATGTGTAAAGGCGACTTGACTGAAATTTGTACTTTATACGTACCTATTACTAACACTAAAAAGAGAAAAATAAAGATTTTTTATAAAAAAAATAAACTGACTTCAGAAAAAACACAAATAAGATTAAAAAAACACAATCAAAAACTCACTAAAACACAAAAAATAAACTTAATTTACATTAATAGATAAAAATAGCATAATTGTGTATCTACTTAATCATGATTATAATATCTAAACAAACAAAACCTTACCAAGAACAAACAGAAGAAAAATAATATACCTATATATAAAATAAACAATTTTAATTAATAAAAAAACGAAACCGAAATCTTAATCATATTAAAAAAAAATTGGTTGCCTGTAAAGTCGGTATACGGGCGAAAGTTTTACGTGACAACGACTTTGAGTGGTAAAATAATTTTAATGTGAATATTCATTCGTATAGTAGGAAGAAGGATGAAATAATAGTAACAATTTAAAACATTTATTTATACAAAGAATTATATTTAAAACATTAATTTATACAAAGAATCTCGCACTGAATTTCATATTAACAAAATTTTATTTTTACCTCTACACATACATACATGTCTGTCTCTCTCGCTCTTAGGCGGGCTAACCATGCCCGAGTGGAAAGGACGCGTGCCTCTCACTCGCTCTCATTGTGAGCGCATAACGTGAGCGGAGCGTAACGCAGTTTCTTGAAGTGTCACCCGGCAAACCAATTTATAAGACGTTGTCACGTCAAAAGGATAATTATTAAAGACACAGAAAACAATAACAAAAACAACTGTAAGACACTTTCAAACTATAGAAATCTATCAGCAACAACAATAACGCATCAAAGTTTTAATTGCATACAAAGCGACCGTTAACGACGTCTGTTCGCATGTGTCTGCCACTTTGGGTTGGATCGCTCAGCGCGAGCACCGCCCATACCCACCCGCACCCGCACTCGCGCCTTGCGTCCGACCGCAGCGGGCCTGCACCAACCTGCACTCTGCATGTAACATACCTATGGCTTGGCACCGACTTCAAACAGACAGATAGGTAGCACATACATTTAATATTAATTTTAAATAGATTAATAAGTAAGTAATAGGTTTAGACAAGAATTATCACCTGTAAAAATTCATATTTTGTAATAAATAGGTTATAGTATAGGTACTTGTAGAAAATAAAATACGTGTTTTTAAGTAGGTAACATAAGTAAGTAAGGTTTTGTTTGTTTAGATATTATAATCATGATTAAGTAGATACATAATTATGCTATTTTTATCTATTAATGTAAATTAAGTTTATTTTTTGCGTTTTAGTGAGTTTTTGATTGTGTTTTTTTATCTTATTTGTGTTTTTATTAAGTCGGTTTTTTATATTTTCATTTTTTATTAGTTTTTTCCATAATCGGTACCTAGTTAGTTTGTTATTTTCAATAGTATTATTTTTTGTCTTTAATGTATAGCAGCACCTCTTAACATTTTCCTCTCAATTAAATACCGTCGTGGTCAATAATGAAGGTGTCACAATGACATATCTTATTACAATAAGTTTTTATCGTAAACATTATTGTGTACACTGTTTTTTGACCCAAATAAATTAAAAAAAAAGACTTACTCCGAGATTAGTCTATACAAATTCGGCCTTTAATCTAGTTATAAGTAAGACCTTATTCCAGTTTGGTCGAATCCACCCTAATAATAAGGCATATTGCAACCCATGGGATGGGCCGCAATTCTCTCTAGTTGTAATAGCTAAATGGTTTAGTTCAAACACGTTTGTTAAGCGATTAAATATAAAGAAACATGTTTTGTATAATTAAACTTTATATTTACAAGTTAAAACTAAGTTAATACACTATTTATTATTAATAATATCTAATTATGGTTTTGGACGGTAAGATTCTTCATTCAATATATCAACTAAGGTTCTCCTGAGTTCACGCAACATCGTCAGTCGTATTTCTTTCTTTCTTGACGTCAGCCGGCAAGAAGTATGATACTATTAATCCAGCTGAAACAAACGAAAAGGTTGTGTTTTAAAAAAACATCAAAGAAGGATTTTAAATAGAAGTTATCTCGCACGGATTACGGAGGACATAAGGTTGAGGTACCTAGTGATTTTTTTAACGGTTCGTTATCTTTGAGTTTATTTGAGCGTTATTAAATGTTACAAAGCTCTGAGGGGCTAGACAACTGTCAAACGCTCACCACCTGTCTGATCATAATTCGTCGTACACTACTGTGTACTATGCCAACTGCTAGTGAAAAATACAGCACCTCGCACGCATTGTACGTCGAATTACAAATACTTAGACAGGGGGTGAGCGCTTGCCACTTACCTATCAATCAATCAGCAATCAATCAAATATTTATTTGTTTAACAAAAATTGTTCTTAAGATAATGTTAACCAGCATATTCTATCGTCTACGATGTGCAAATATTCAAAATTACATTATAGTCAATTCAATCTATTACTTACATTACATAACAAATTATAATAAAGTCATAGTTATTAAAAATTCATTATAATAAAGTCTTAGTCAACGTTAATACAAATTAGGGCAGGCCCTCCGCGCTTGTTTGAAGCTAGTAGGTAGTCGACCGGACGTACGCCCGCGAACACCTTACAGTCGTTAGAAGAGATAAGAGCTACGCGATAGTACGCGATAGAAAGAGAGGCAACTTCTAGGTGAATTTAACTGTAGGTATGGGAGCGGTGTGCGTCCTGATTTGCACTTTATTGTGTTTTAGCAAGAGTCGCTATTTATTAAAATGACTTAGCGGAGTGAATCTTCTGTACTTGTACTATTATGTATTCTATGCCTAGGGGGGGTAAATAACTTAACCGTCACAATTGTTAGTCATTAACTATGGTTTTCTTACATATGACGAGAGCGACGTATCCGAACAGCATTGGCGTGCAGTAGTTGCCCAGGAGGGCCGCGATGATCTGCACGCTGAAGAAGCCGAACCCTCGCGCCACCACCACCGACAGGCAGGTCGCCATCCCTCTGAAACATAACTTATGGTTATACATACATACATACATAAACACTACTGTTATCCCCGAAGAGTTTGTCAGAGACTAGGCAATGTGGACCGCAAAAGCAGTCTACCATAGTCCACTTTTCACCAAATAACTGCAGCAAATGTGCTCAGCGTGACAGGTGGTGAGCCCATCGCCGCTCTATGTTGGATGTATGTGCAGTCTTTAGTCCGTTAGTCGCCTTTTCCGATACCCAAGGGAAGAGAGGGGGTTCTTTCACCGCAACGCGACGCGGTTACAGTTAGGTATAAATGACCTTTTCGATGAAGAATGTTTGTAAACAAGTATTTCACAATTCTTTGTGCAAATGTGTGGTGATCACATGATTTTTGCTTTTTCATAAGAGAGATGCATGATAAAACAGCTGACAATGGTATCTTTCTTTCAAAAAGCCATGTGATCGAAGCAAAAACCAGTAAAAATCTGAGTGACACACGACGGGTCGATGATGGGTCGACGTGCTATTGCGAGAGGGTGAACTCAGCTCAGCAAGCCCAGCGGTAGCAAACCCCACTAAGGCTCGTATTCTAAAACCAAACTCAAAATCTTTTTATTTTTACTTTCCTACACATACAGCAATTATCTAGCCCAAGAGAAGCTTCGTTATGAAACTCGTTAAATGGTTACTAGACAACGGATAACATACTTGAATTAGGTACTTAAATACATACTTATTATTGTATATAGAAAACACCCAGACCCGAGACAATTAAGAAAAACAATAATTTCTAAATTGACCTGATTGCGGATCGAACCCGGGACCTAAGAGATGGCGACACCATGAAAACCGGTGTACAAACCACGCGACCAAGGAGGTCGTCTTAAATCACATCCATACTTGAATACAGTTAGAAAGGAATGGCGATATATGAGATGAATAGGCACCATCCCTTTCTTACTGTAGGTACTCAAGCAGAGATGTGAGTTTGGTCACAGAATAAGTAATAGTACTACCGTAGTTTGGTTTTAGAATACGAGCCTTAGATAAGATAATATAAGTACAAATACTTCTTTGTTGTTAATAATTACCTCAAATGCGTAGGGTTCAGCTCAACCAAATACGTGTTAGCATTGCCAAGAATGATCGCCACGTGCAGGAACACGTAGAACAAATTGATGCTGAGCAGCGGTATCCTCACGAAGTGTAGCGAGATGCCGCAGAGGGCGGAGACGGAGAATACCAGCAGAGTGCTAGCCCGCCTGCCCATTGGCCCCACCAGGGCGCACAGCAGCAGCATGAGCACCCCCGAACCACCAGAATAGAACATGACGGCGTAGAGAGTCAATGGCTGGATGACGTCACTGCAGTCACTCGAAACCTAGAACATGCAAGTCATAGATAAATACGATGAATTGAACTTGAAATTAAAATACAATACTTAGTGCTTTTTGCTTATCTTATCCGTACGAGACAGACAGACAGATAGCCAGACAGGTTTCAATACTCCGTTTAAATATGTGAGCATGATGGAACGTGATAGTTAAAAGTGTATAGGTACTTACAATATCTGTAGTATCAATATTCGCGGCTCTGCTGGCGACTTCGCAGAAAGTCTGGCCTGCGGTGTCTACGCCATCGAAGTATGCGTTTGTCATAGTTGGAACCCACATCGTAAATCCAGTAGAACTGCAAAGGAAACATAGCTTTCGTTCAACAGTTATTTAGAGGACGTAGCTGGCTTTATATCACAAAAGTATAGCCTTATTAAAAAGAGTCTTAGCTTTATTTGAGAGAGAGAGAGAAGATTAAAAAAAAATTAAGTATGTACGAGAATTCTTACGTCATGTAAGCACACATCAGTATGAAGTACAGTATCACGGAGTTCTTGAGCAGTGGAGGTTTGAAGAGGGGTGCGGTCTGCTGCCACATCTTTTGGAAGATGGACATGTTGGTCTGGTCTTGGATTTCGTTTTCCATGTGCAAAGATGTTACCTGCAAGGAATAGTGAATGTTGGTTTTTATTGTCTATCTCTATTTAGGGTTTTTTGGGTAATTACGAGTAGGTATAACGCATAAAAAAATATTTATTTTTCGCAATTTCAGAGTTGCCTCTTAGTTTTAGTACATTGTTTGTGCTTAGGATAGGATAACCCAGTTGCGAGAATTGCGAGATTATATAGGTACTTACCAAAAATCCTGAATATAGTGCGTAACCTCTCTCCTCTTAAATTGCTATAGAGTTTTGCCAAGATAAAATCATTTTACCGTGGTTTTACTACTAAACAACAGCTACCTTATAATTATCCTTGCTCCTTCCAGTGTTGCAGCTGTACATATTGCCAAGCACTGCCAGCGCTTCAGCCTCCCGACCCTTGCTGAGCAGGAATTTGGGGCTCTCGTGGTAGAACAGGACACCTACGCAGCCGATAGCTCCGGGCAGACTGATTATCTGGAGGAGCAGTCTCCAAGGCCGGTACACGAGTGACAAAAACTCGATGGGCACATGGATACTGGTTTGGAACACTGGTATCGCAACCACTGCCAACAAAAGAAAAAAAATGTGTAATTAGTAAGGTACTTACTAATAGTAAAGCAAAAAAGTTATAAAAAGATTTTTTGTTATTTACATAAAACAGAAAAGAGCACAACAACTGTTGTTTGCACTAGTCGAGTAGAAGTACATCGTTTCACTTCTTTGCACTTGTTTAAAAGGAGGGGAATGAATTTTAAAATAATGAAACTAGAGAAGCAATGTACTCCTACTACGGCTACGGCCTAAATTATGACTCAACAAGGCTTCAGATTTCCCATCTTTTGTAGTTAACTTCTTTTAATGTTTCAATATCATAAAAACTCGTTTCTTTGTCTAATAGTCTTTGTTTAATAAAAAAAAACAACTCACCGCATATGACGAGTTGCGCGAACATAGTGGTGCTGGCCATGAGGAACATGAACAAGCTGCGCCGGCGCTGCGGCGCGCACTCCCCGAGCAGCACGTAGGCGGCTGCGTTGGCTGATGATGTACTGGAATGATGACAATGTTATTAGTTGCACTTCTTCGTTACACTCTTGAAAGGGCAGTCATGGTAACGTGGTACCGTGGTAACGACCCGCCTCACAATACAACGCCATTATTCCTTGCTTGATGATCGCCTTCCCAACAGGCAGTGCGATTTTGTTACGACTAGACACACAACTCGATCTTAAATCCGCAGTGAGTTATTGAAATCCGCATTCTCTTAATACGACTCTATTTTATACGTGTCTCTTGATCAAATCTACGTTACGTTTGAAGTGAGAGGCGAGTTTAGGGTCGCGCTTTAAAGAATCGACATGCAGCATGTTGCCAACTGATGGTAAAACGCCTTTTGCATACTTTCTCTTTTGGTAGCAGAGTGCGTGTGTCACTTGCCGGGTTAATATGTACATAAAAAATTAGAAAAAGACACTCACAAACTAGCCGAGAGGAACTTGAGCACGGCCAGCGAGGCAAAGGTCGGCGCCATGCTAGCCGCCAGGTTGAACAGCACGCCGACCGGCATCGCGATCAGCAGGGTCTTGCGCCGGCCCGCAGTGTCAGCGCACAGCCCCCAGCAGTACGACGAGATCATCACACCTGTGTACGAGTGTTTATTTCAATTCGATGACCTCCATGAATGGTCGAGTGGTTAGCACACCGAAGGAAGAGAGAATATCGTCCGCGACATAACTCGTATATCGCCAGGCTAGGCCCGCTGGTATATCGCCAAGATAGGAGGTAAGAGTAAATTACCAATGAGCGGCATAGCAGACAGCAACCCCTGCTGCGCCGTGCTGAGCCGCATGTCGCAGGCCACCGCCGGCAGCGCCACCGAGAAGCCGAAGATGTCCACGTACATCGCCAGGATGAGCAGGCAGCACGTCCCCAGCAGGCCCAGGTTGTACCTCCCGAAACCTGTAGTGTTTATCAATTGCAATAACTTCACTTGTTGTTAACTGAATTTTAGGGGCGACGAGAAACTTTAATATGTTAATATTTTTTACCTACTAAAAATATATGAGAATATACCTACTCGTGGCAGAAATACGAGTATAGTTTGGGTTCATGAAGAATAAGTTTATTTTAATTTCGGGGTTTTTTATTTCAATCGAAGTAAGTATATGAGATTTTTCAGCACAAAAGAGACTGTTTCTAGAATATATTGTGCTTTTTGAATGTTGTGGGCAACTACAAGATTCAGTAGATCTTGGTGATTATTCTAACTAAAACATTTCTTTTGCTGAACTAATATGTTATGTGCGTCAGTGCTGTGTCTCTACAAAATCGTCCCGTAGCACAACCATGTGTCTACGTGTGCAAAATACTCATTTAAAGCTTATTGTTCCCTACCTGTGTTAGTTGTAAAAACACATAGGGCATAAGTAAGCTTGGACATCTTATGTTTTAGTTCAGCTATATCTTTTCCAATTGAGATAAATGAATCAATGGTGTTGTCTAGTAATTTGAATTCTGGTACTTCATCTATCTATAGTTTATTTTTTATGATTGTTTTAAATAGGGTCAAAACTGTATGATTTTTGTCTTTATGAATTTATTTATTAGGTAAGATTTATAAGCCATGTAATCTGACAAGGAATAGGATACATCCTAGCACGCTTCCCTGTGGGACGGAATCATTTTAGGTGTTTGTTTGCTCCCTATGTGCTGTTGTTTATATGGGAAGGCCTGTGCCCAGCAGTGGGACGTTTATAGGCTGATGATATACATCCCTTATAGAAAAAATGACTACCTCAAGTGGGAATTGAACCCAGGTCCTCGGGCCGCTGCGTTGACCACTCCGCCACCGAGGTATATTTCAACAGCGGGTCTACCGGCCAAAAAAATATGGATATGGACATGGGCTTCATTTGACATTTGAAGCCCATATTTTGTCTTTATATGGGCATACTATGGGCTTCAAATGTCAAATGAAGCCCATGTCCATATTCATATTTTTTAGCCGATACAGGGGCTGGTCTAACCGATAACTAGTCGATGGTGGAGTGGCTGCAGCCCGGATTGCGGAGACAGAATTAAGTTAATTAATTTTGTATCAAATTAAATATTTTGTAGCTTACCGGTAAGTTCAATTGCTTCGTCATAGAGCAATTTCTTTGATCCAGATTTTTCAGACACGAAAGCCATTTTCACTGTAAGTATTCGAGCTAATGGGCAATAAAACAATACTGCGGATTAATGCCGGCGAATCTGTTTTATGTAGTTGTTTGGTGATTACTTATCTTGATCTATTTTAAAATCAAACGAAAGGAAACTACTCTGTGAGACTGGTTTTTCACATAATCGGATTTGCGTTGTCACTATCAGATGTTAATCATTTATTATTGTGGCGGCTCATTATTACAATAATACTACCAATCCATCACTCCCCTCGCGGTCGTAAAAGGCGACTAACGGACTAAAGACTACTTGAGGCGTCGGTAGCCGAGCGGATAGATGCTCAGGGTGAACGCGAGAAATCGTGGTTCAAACCCCATACCTCCGTTAGACCACTGACGTGAACCCATTCCGACACAGTCATTTAGATTAACTGGATGGGTTAACAGGACTATTATTAATGTATTAAAAGTACATAAATAATTATCTTTAAAAAAAAAGACTGCATGTGTAACTTCAACAGGACTTCTTGGCGGGAAAGTGAAGCGTCATGTCTGCAGTTTTGTTTTATTTTTAACTAGCGGCCGCTCGCGGTTTCACCTGCGTGGTTCGCGTGAGAATATCGGGATAAAAAGTATCCTATGTTTTAATCCAGGTTATAAACTATTTGTATGCCGAATTTCATCCAAATCCATTCAGTAGTTTTTACGTAAAAGAGTAACATAAAACCATCCATACTTACAAACTTTCGCGTTTATAATATTAGTAGGATAATTTGTGTTTTGTCGAATATTTATGAGAAATAATGGTGGATTATTTACTGAACGTGCAAGAGTGTTGGTAAATAAAACAAAACAGTGCAACATCACTTTTCAAATTTTTTCAAGAAGTCCGTGTGAGATCTCAATAAAGTCCCACTGTTTTATTGAGTCTCAAGGGGTTTGGGGGAATCCCCTCTCCTTATTTCACTAAGTTTATTTGTACTGGCACCTCGAGACCAACCGTTAGGTTATACGAGAAGTGCCAGACGTCCCTGCGCCAGTAGAACACTCGCGCAGGAGACCACCAACGTTAGGTCTTGACGCCAAATTAGTGCCCGCCGCAGCGCGCTCTTCATTCGGTACTCATAAGACTAGTGTCTCAGGAGAGTATCCCCGTGAACACGTGTAGTTCACTGCCTATTGTCAAGATACGTAACCGGAGCTGTCAAGCTCGCTCACTTCTCGTTGCACGAAGGGCACAACTCGCAGTTGCCACTGCTAGGGTCGTCGACTCTAATGTCGACTCCCAAGTGTCCACCTTGGTAGCGGAGTAGTAAGCACACTCACTTCTCGGAACCCATCCGGGCGCCTAGCCAGTTCCCACGTCCTACGCGGCTGGCTGGACCGGAGGCTACGGCATCTAGGAGGCCGCCTCTACTAGTTCTCCAGACTAGTACCGGAGATGTCAACACCAATGTCCAATGAAAACCACCGGACAAAGCTGCCAACTATAAGGGAAACTCACGTTCATCGCAGGACTTTTCGCTTCTGGCCCCTCAGAGACCGCTACTAGGCCCCGCTCGCTGTGCACGAGTTTGGAAGTCCTGGCACACAATACCAGGACAAACGAACATTCCCAAGCTCTACAGCTAACCACACGCTACTACGAGACCAACCCATGTCCGGATCCCGCCGGAGGCGCCTGGTTAAAGGCCACGACCAGCGGGGGGCTAGAACCGGAACCCCGTAGTACCTCTGAAAACACAACCGGACCCGTAATTCCAGTTGCGATACCCTATCTATTGAGGTCAGTAGATAGGGTTTGGGGGAATATCATTTTTCCATTATACGATCATTATCACTCATTATCTACTTTATGCAAAGAAAATATTCACTTTAATATCTTACTTGACACTGGCTAAATGTGCTGACCGCACGAAACCATTATACTCGTATAAGAGAAAAAAAAACTCCAACAGCTTATGCGGTGCGATAGGCTCACCACATATCACGCTGAGCATATGTGTAGTTGTTATTTGGTGTGCCGTGGAATGTGGAAGTGGACTTACCCTTTGAGGTAAATTAGTCGTAACTGTGTATGTACTATTGATTGTACATTATTCTGTGTTATGGACTCTGATACAATCACAAGCACAAACGCCTGCCCCTCGTCTGGCAAGGACTCCTAGAGCTCGATAACAATAGAAATTCTATTGTGTATGGTATTTCAACAGGCGACCTATTATGTAGAGCGCCAAGGGCAAGGGTAAAGGGTCAAATCGAGGTTTTTTGTCACACAAAAACTTTTCACGAATTTATAATGCTCATAATATTTACATAGATAATTATATCAACTCGATCGCACTCAACAGTTCACGTTGGACATTTACTTCGTGTCTTGTTTTCGAAGCGGCCGGACATTGCGGCAGAAATCACAATTGAAATTGTACCTTTTATTGCAATAACACAGTCGTGTTTCCACAAGGGTTACATCTTGTTTAAAAGTAAGAAGTCAAATAGGGTATTTATCTTATCACAATGCAGGGCAAAGGACTCCGTCATTAAAACAAGATATTCGCTACACTTGACGGGTATTGCCTTTATCACCACGATAGACAAATGTGGGTCACCCAGGCAATGAGGGCTACAAACCCGGGCTATCAAATGTGGGTCACCCGCAACCAGGCAATGAGGGCTACAAACCCGGGCTATCAAATGTGGGTCACCCGCAACCAGGCAATGAGGGCTACAAATCCGGGCTATCAAATGTGGGTCACCCGCAACCAGGCAATGAGGGCTACAAACCCGGGCTATCAAATGTGGGTCACCCGCAACCAGGCAATGAAGGCTACAAACCCGGGCTATCAAATGTGGGTCACCCGTAACCAGGCAATGAGGACTTTATAGTCCACATTTGTTAGCCCGGGTTTGTACCCGGGCTAAAAAATGTGGCCACCGGCTCTTCTTAGCAACGTTGCACTCACAATTTGAATTCAATCGCATGCACTCGCAGTGTCGTAAAAGACGACTAACGGACTAAAAACAACCCTTAGATTCAACAGCATAGAGCGGCGATGAGCTCACCACTTATCACACTGAGCACATGTGCAGTTGTAATTTGGTTAAAGGTGGATTAAGGCAGTGGATTACTTCTGCGGTCCTCATTGCCTAGTCTCTAACTAACCCTCTATGGATACTCGTAATAGTATGGATGTAAGTAGAGTCTGTCAGTAGAGTCAGATGTTGCACCATTAATCGTCCGCTATCTTGCTCTGCTAATGACGCAAAGTTTTACACGCAATATTTTATACGCAATATTATATATTTTACATTTAAATTATTATATTGTATTTTATGACCTGGTAACGACATTTATAAGTATTTTATTTGTAAATGTTGCTTCTGTGCACTTCTGTCTTGAGTGCGGCGATGAATTTTCTAAAATCATGCGTTTTTTGCATTCGCATAATTTCCCATCATCAGCCTATAAACGTCCCACTGCTGGGCACAGGTCTCCCACGAGTAGCACGTGGGGATATTGGCCCATAACCCACCACGCTGGCCCAATGCGGGTTGGTGGGTTTTAACGACTGCCATCTTACGACAACAACCGGGACCAACGGCTTAACGTGCCTTCCGAAACACGGAGGAAGCTCGAGATGTTTTTTAATTGGTCACCCATCAGGCGACCCGGCATTGCGAAGTTGCTTAGCGGGCAAGATCGCAAGCCGAACGCGCTAGCCGCTGCGCCATCGAGCTCCTTAAAAGAGCATAATTTCCCAATCGAATCGTTTCCTGATATATTTTTTTCCAGAGGTTGATTTTTTTAAAAGCTTTTTTTCTTTTCGCATTATTTTCCAATCTAATCTTTTTCTGACAGTTTTTTTTCCGGTCGTTGATACAAAAACATATACTTATTACTACTTCCCTACTTTTGTTTTAAATAGCATAGAAATTAGATAGGAAAAATTGCATAAAGTAATATTTCAGTGATCACGTAAGCGAATGAGTAAATTACGTGACTATAGGAATATTTGAAAATGGATATATTACTTTAAGTTTAAATAAATATTCAGGAATTTCACCACCGGGAAAAAAACGCAGAGAAAATTAAAAATTGGGAAATTATGCGAATGTAAAAATCGCTTGCAGTAAAATTCGATTTTTGAAAATTCATCGCCACACTCTCTGTCTTTACAGAAGCAATGTGCGCTGTGTTTTCTTGTGCCCGTTCTTTACCACAGTTAAAAAATGACGTCCTGAATGGGTGTTAGGTTAAAAACTTGGACGATTCAAAGTACTTATAAATTGAGTTTATGAAATAAATATATTTTGAGTTTGAGTTTGTGAGTTTGAATTTGAAAGGTCAAATAATAATGATGATGAAGTACCTAGTAGAGTTAGCAACCCTAGTTTTCATGTAGAATACAAATGTTTGAACCTTACAAAGATAACTATTATATCAGTAAAACAATTATTTTCTAAGAAATGCCATGCATGAATATGTATAAATTCGCAATATTGTATTAACGATCGCCTTTATGCGTAACTGAGTACCTACTAGATGTACAAAATAAATACATTTTTATAAGTAGGTAAAGCAACATAAGAAATAGTGTTCTTCAGGGCTTCTGTAGACCTTTTGTAGACTTATTTGAAACTTAGAACCATAGGTGCAGTTGTTTATATGAATCGGTGATCTAAAAATTAAAATGGCAAAAAAATACTTACAAAAAACTTTTGAAAATTTATCACTTTTATTTTTCAGATAGATTTACTTTCAAAGTGTCCTATTAATCTAAGATCCGAGTATAGAACGACCTTCACCCGGAAGGTTAATGGATGAATAGTATTTTATATCAAATTTAATAAGTTAACTAATATATCGCGAGTGGGTTGGCTGAAAAATTTCAGTCCAGTACCATTAATGATTAATTTAATATTTAAAAAAATCTTATTTTTTAAATTGCACTGTTTTGGTGTGTGTGTGTGTGTGTGTTTGTAATGAGCTTATCTTTATATAAACATAAATTTTATTTATTTAACCAGACGGTTGCAAATTACTAATATTGACTTGCCTGTTTACACCTGCCTACCCAATGTTATGACAGGAAAAAAAAGGCAACCTAATTACGATTGGTACCTATGTTATTCTAATCTATTATCGAAACAAGTGCAATATTTAAATTTTTTTTTTTTAAATATTTAATTACTGGCCTGAAATTTTTCAGCCAACCCCGAGTGATATATTTTTTATCACATTAAATTTGATAGAAAATACTGTTCATCCATTAACCGCTCGGTGAAGGTCGTTGTATACTCGGATCCTCTACTATTAACCGGTAACGAGCTTGATGGCGCAGCAGCTAGCGCGTGCGGCTTGCAAAAGCAACTTTCGCAATGCCGCCGGGTCGCTAGATGAGTGACCAATTTAAAAACATCTCAAGCTCCTCCGCGCTTCGGAAGGCAAGCGTCGTTAAGCCGTTGGTCCCGGTTGTTGTCATAAGATGACTGTCGTTAAATCCACCAACCCGCATTGGGCCAGCGTGGTGGGTTATGGCCCAATATCTCCATGTGCTATTGTCCACGTGGGAGGCCTGTGCCCAGTAGTGGGACATTATTAGGATGATGATGAACCGGTTACTTCCTTTACGTGGGGAGACCACTCTCGTAATTAATGCAGGTGTGAGAATTATTCTCCCAAGTATCATAACCGCAGGTTTCTTCATGAAATTTATTCCTCATTTTAGCAGGTTTAGCAGAAGTTTTTGGTGTTATTACAGCAAGCGAAAAACACAGAGAAAGCCATAGTAACGAAACGTTGAAAAAAATATCTACCTCAGGCGGGAATCGAATCCGCGTCCACCTCCTCCTCCTCCTCTTTTTTTCAACGTTTCGTTGTCTATGAGTTTATTTGAGCGTTTTTTTACGCAAATAATCAAATAAATAATAATAAATAAATAAATGTTTTATTTCAAAACCAGATTACAGTTACAAACATATTTTTGGGGCCCCCTTTTAGATATAAGGATCTGTACCAGAAGACCCCGCTCTTCCATATCTATAAACTTATTTCTAGTTTTGCAATGCCAAATTATAAAGTTTTAACTAGAAAAGTACATAATTTTTAACTATGTGAATGTGTACGTATGTGTGTCAGTGTGCGTGTATGTGGGTGTGTTGGGGTGTGCGTGTGTGTGTGAAATGTATGTGTGTTTCTATAGATATAGTATTTTATAAATTTGTTTTAAACACAATATATAATTAATAAATAAATAAATAAATATCAATACATAAATTAAGCATTCATACAACACATTTTAGAACATCTTCTGTCTCGCTATAGGTTAAAGTTTGTAGCCATTTAATTATTATATTTTTTGTAGTATGAATGTTTTTTTGAGTATATATGTGTAAGTTTATTTATCTTATTATACAAGAAAGTTGACATTCTATGAAATTGTTGAGCTGCAAATCTAGTCCTGGTGGGTTTGGTTTGGACAGCAACCATTTTATTTCTTTTATTTTGTTTATTTGGATCGAAGCCTAATAATTTATGTTTTTTTAGAATTACATGAAGAATAAAAAGTTTTCTTATTGAAAGGACGTTACTTAACCTATATAATTCTTCAGTAGGAAATCTTCGTCGCTTGAAGTATATTACCTTTAGCAAAGACCGTTGTGATCTTTCTACTTCTAGAAATTTTGTCTTGGACGAAGCGCCCCATATAGGGAGACAATAAGTCAACACTGACTGTACAAGTGCAATATAAATTAAATGTAATAAATTTTTATTTTTAGTTTGATTAGTATGTGCACTTGTAGTAATTGGTACCACATGTCTCAGGGTTTTGAACATCCACGTTAACTTTCTTATCCTATTTGATATTTGTTCTAATTGGTTATGCCATGTCAATTTTTGGTCAACAACAACTCCCAAGTATTTTGTGTGAGAAACCTTATTAATTGTAGGACATCCACATAAGTTACGATCATAGTTGTTTATATTTTTGCATCTGTGTATTTTTATTTGTAGGTCATTCTTTGGCTGTGTTTTATTAGTTATGCTAAAGCAGATGTAATTTGTTTTTTGTGTATTTAAAGTTAGTAAATTGTTATCAAGCCAGCTCGCAATCTTTTCCATTCCCGCTTCTGCTTGGACACGTAGGCTGCTCCAAGAAGGACCCTCGAAGACCACTGCAGTGTCATCTGCGTAAGAAAATATGTGACCGCTGCTTAGTTTCATATTACAAAGGTCATTTATGTAAACCAAGAATAGCGTTGGTCCCAACACGCTGCCTTGAGGGACGCCGTAGCCTATGTACCTATCAGCGCTCACATATTCCCCAACTTTTACTTGTTGTTTTCTTTCTGTAAGGTAGTCCTTTAGAAGCGCCAAGGGAGCACCTCTTATACCATATGCTTCAAGCTTGTTCACAAGGGTGGGAACTGATACGGTGTCAAAGGCCTTCTTTAAGTCAATAAATACTGTCAGGCACTTATTCCCTTTGTCTAGTATATCAACTACTAACGAGCTTAGAGCTAATACGGAGTCTTCAGTAGATTTTCCTTTTCTAAAGCCGTATTGAGATGAAGATAGTAAATTAAATTTTTCAAGGTATTTTAAAAGTCTAACATTTATTAATTTTTCCAAAATTTTTGAAATAGAGGGTAACACAGAAATAGGTCGATAATTATTTATATCTTCTCTGTCCCCTCCCTTGTGAACAGGAGTGATAATCGATTGCTTTAATAAGGCTGGGAAAACGCCATTTCTAAAACATACATTCGCCAAATGGGTGATAATTGGTACAACTTCATCTTTAGCAAGCTTAAGAAAAGTTGTGGAGATTTTATCGTAACCAGTGGCACTATTAGATTTTAGGCTCAATAAAGTGGAATGCACCTCATCACAATCTGTATCGAGCAGCACAAAAGATGACGATTGAGACAATGATACATTCAAATAACTTCCAAGAGCAGGAGGCTTGACCCTTTTTAGAATTTCATCTGCAAGTTTTTTACCGATTCCTGTAAAGAAATCATTCATATAATTAACGCTATCAAGAGGAGTTGATTTTGTCATTAACAATTCATAGTTATGATTTTTATTTTGCTGTGAGTACGTAATATTCTTTATGTTATTCCATAGACTTTTAGTATTTTTCATTGATTTATTAAGTTGCTCTCTTTCATAATTATGTTTAAGTTTCTTTATCAAATTGTTGCAGAAATTACGATATCTTTTATAGGTAATTTTGAGTATTTCATTTGAAGGATCTTTACGAAGTTGCTTTTGCATTTTATTTCTATTTCTTATACACTTTAGTATTCCAAAGGTTATCCAAGGTTTTATGATACGTTTAGATTTAGGTATAGGAACTGTTGATGTGTTTTCGACTAAAGATTCTCTTAGTTTATTAACTAATAGTTGAATTATAATGTCCGGCTCGTTACAGAATAATATTTCAGACATATTTTTTTCTTTTAAAGATGTTAGGGCGTTTTCAAAATTAGTAATAGTTTTTGTTTTGATGCATGTTGATTTATTTTTTATTTTTGAAAGAGATAAACAAGTAGTAAGGTGATCAGTTATAGTAGTGAAGAGAATTGCAATATTAGCAGATCGTTTCTTTTTGTCTATTTTGAGGATAAAATGGTCTAAGCAGCTATTTTCTCGAGTGGGCAGGTTGTGACCCGGTAATAAACCATGAAGTGATAACATATTTAAGTAATTATGTCTGTTATTGCATTCATAAGTACATTCGTTATCTTTTACTATGGTATTAATATTGATGTCTCCCGCTATCACTATATTTTTATTTAATTTTAATTTTAAAGTATTGAGATGGTCACTTAGGCTTTCTATAAAGATGTCTGCATTTTTGTTGGACGGTGAGCGATAAATATTACGAACCTATAAAGCAGTTTTATCCATAAAGTTACTGTACCTAGCAGAAAGGTATAGTAACTTTATGGTTTTATCTTAACCCCATGAGCACCGTAAAACCAGACACAATTGAAAATCAATTGTTTCGCGACCGCCGGCGGTCTTATAATACTTGACCTATTAACTGAATGTTTAAAATATTGTAAAATATTTTTATTCAATCTCTTAGAATGAAGTTAAGAGGGTTTACGAATTTCAGTTTCCCATACAAACTTTCAAGTCAAAATTTTTAAAAACCGATAAGCCAAGTTTAATGAAACTTTGCATGATTAAGTAAAATACTGGGATCTAAATAGTGTGTTGAAAACATTTATAAAAAACGTTTATTTAACTGAGTAATTAAGATTTTAAACTTTCTATAGTGAAATTTAAATCGCAATAACTCAGCTAAATAGACGTTTTTTAAAAATGTTTTCAACAAACTATTTATATCTCTGCATTTTACATAAGCATGCAAAGTTTAATTAAAATCTGATTATTGGTATTCAAAAATTTCGACTTGAAAGTTTGTATGGGAAACCGAAATGCATAAACCCTCATAAGACACTTTGCTATAAAAAAATAAAGTCAAAAGCGTTGAAAAATTTCGTCGGTTTAACCAATACCTCGGTGGAGGAGTGGTCAACGCAGCCGCCCGGATATCGGAGGACGCGGGTTCGATTCCTGTCTGAGGTAGACATTTTTTTCAACGTTTCGTTATCTATGAGTTTATTTGAGCGTTTTTTAACGCAAAATAATCAAATATTACGAATAGAGAAAGCCCTTAGTACAAAACCCATAGCGATCTCGGCACCCAGCAAGAATTTGTCAGAATTTGAAGAAATGCACGAGCGGGATATTTTTTAGGGGGGCCAATATAATCGTTCGTTCGGTTCGATGTCTTTGTTTTTTCGCTTAGTGGTTCTTATAATCTAAATCATAAGGTAGACTCAAGTATATGCTGCTTAAAACAGAAAATCACACGAATTTAGATGACTGTTGTGACGTCAGTGTTAACGTTACGGTACTAAGTTCCCAGAAGCACAGGGAGTTATCGACCCTTGTTGCGATACCAAGGGATGGGGTAGCGAGGAAATGGTAATGCAACGACCGGCCCCTCCATCGTTGCTGTCTCGCTTTTACTCGGAAAGAAAATCAATGAGCTCCTGGCGAGCTATGCGCTCCTGGTAATTCTGTCTAAAATGGCGGATCCGTCAACCTATTTGACGGTAATGGAAAATGGACATTGAGACATTTTTTAATTTCTTTTTTACGATAATGCGGCCTAGGTGGTTTTCAATAATAATTTTAAATGAATTGGGAATTAAAATGTATAGCTATCCAAACAGTATAGATAAATGGAAAAGCATCTGTCTGTAGTAGGTGCTATTACTTTACACTTTAATGTCATGAAATCAACAAGTTTAGTTCAGTTGTTTTTGTAATGCTTAATTTTCTCTCTATAATATTTTCCACTTGAGTGAACGTCTGAGATCTTTGCAGACACGTTTTCCCGACATCTGACTTACCAGGCAAACATGAAATGGAAGATGCTAAAACACGTAAGGTATTTGACGTGGATCTTAAAAACATAATGGAGGTGTCAAGTGCATTCTTTTCAAATTCATACCTTTCGTTCCCATCTATACCGCAGCGTAATGAATTTTTAAACGAATTGTAATAAAACACTTTTTTACGGGTAACTCGCGTTTAATTTACTATTTACATAGTTTTTATATTATCCTGACGTTTTGAACCATTTACAGGGTCCGTGGTCACAGGGATCTATACTATCTATACTCCCTGTGACCACGTAAAAAAGTGTTTCATTTCAATGTTTAGTGCTCGCTTAAACCTCAGAAAACAATACGAATTGTAATAATTATATTATGGAGTTTCTTGCGCCCGTTCTTCTCCACAGCTAAAAGACTTCCTGAATGGGTGTTTGCCCATCCATCCATATGAAGAAGTAAATTTAAGTTTAGACGATTCAAAATGCTTATTTTAAGCTTACTGAATAAAGAAATTTTGATTTGATTTTATATCCGGTGGTCCCTGGATTCAATTCCCAGGGCGGGCAAAGTGTATCTCGACTTTTTTATATGTATCCCAACCTACATTTGGCAAGCGTTGTGTTTAAGCCAACCTCCCTCCACCCTCTTACGAATATCCGGCGTGAAATAATGACACTTGGTGCTATTGTGTTTCGTCCGGCCAGTGAGAGTTCCGGAGGCCCCTTCCCCTCCCCCTCACAATCCCTATTCCTTCCTTAACCCTATTCCTTTCTTAAAGGTCGGCAACGCATCTGCGACTCCTCTGGTTTTGCGGGTGTCCATGGGCGGCGGTGATTGCTCTCCATCAGGTGACCCGCCTGCTCGTTTGCCTCCTTCTAACATAAAAAAAAATATATATGTACCAATCAATTTCATCGATGACTTCATTTCAATGCTGGAAGCCTCTGTCCAGCAGTGGGAAAGTATATTGGCCATTACGGGTTCCATCAGTCTGATCTTCTGTCTCAAATCGCTCTCAGAGCACCCACAAGATTTAGGTTTAGCCCACTTACTTATTTGCCTCTATCTTCTTCTAACTATAGGCAGAAGATATATATTTGGCGAGCGAGTAATAGTTTTAATACAATAAGTAAAGAAATTGATGTTGATCTTTTTAATACCAGTTAAGTGTTGCATCGATAAGGCGTCTCATGAGCCAGTCGTTTTTGATGGTTACATTGATGAGCAATGAATAATTAAATTAATAATTCTGTACCTATTTCACTGAGTTTCTTGCGAGATTGTATCGCGCTTAAAGCTGCTCTATTTTTATCTGCGAGGACCTGTAATTGGCTTTCTGTTTTTATCTATAAGTTTCTACATTGTAACATAGCTGTTGGTTTTCCTATCAATAAATAAATAACTAAAATAAATAAATTACTTAACATTACTTAATATGATAAGCACTTAATATGACAGCATCTAGGTATGTAGATAATAATAATGAGCCGAGAATAACCCGAATCAGAGCTCTTCCTTTTGTGATAGCTCATGCCGATCAAAATCTTGCGTGTCACTGTTACTGATAAGATATTTTATGAGTAAGTACAATGATTTGTTTTATTGTTATTAAACTAATTTTCTGTTGTGCAACATTATCATATTTATTGCACAATAATAATAATAATACGGTACGGTCGACATCTGTCGGGCATGCCGCCGTCCAGGAGAATCACTCCTACATATTATTTCCGGTTTTTCTCATCTTGCTGACGGAGAGTATTTGCACATTTGCACAGACACAACCAAGTAGCCAGAATAATTCACCAGCAACTTGCTCTTTCTATATGGCCTTGTTGAATCAGAGGTGCCGTACTATAAGTACGCACCTGCGCCAGTTCTCGAAAATGGTCATGCAACGCTCTACTGGGATCGCTCTATCATCACGGATAAGGACTATTGTCGCTAATAAGCCTGATATCGTGGTGATTGACCGATCTCAGCGCCAAGCAATATTAGTTGATATCACCATACCTCATGACGAGAACCTCGTGAAAGCCAAGAAGGACAAGATCAGTAAGTACCTTGACTTGGCTCACGAGGTTGCCGCCATGTGGGATGTAGATTCAACTATTATTGTACCGATTGTCGTTTCGGCACACGGTCTTATAGCTAAGAGCCGCGATCAACATCTAGAGAGGCTCTCGCTAAAAGGTTGGGTCAAGGGTCAGATACAGAAGGCAGTACTCCTTGACACGGCACGAATTGTGAAGAGGTTCCTCGCTCTGCAGCCCTAACCACCGATAGCTTGGGACTATCCCCGCTGCCAGTGGCATCCTAGGAACCCCTCAGTCTTGGATTTTTTTTGACAGTTTTTTGACACTAACTGTTAACGTCAAATTTGACAAAATAGAGCATAGACTATGCGGCGATATTTTGCGATAACAATACATAAAGATGAACCACAGAACCGAAATAACCAAACTTGTTCATACTAAAGTAGTCTGTAAGTCTATGAAAACACGGTACAAAGTCAAGTGTGTTTTTGTAGGTGCGGTCTCATGCGACCGCTTGGGGTTTTTTTATAATATTTTATACCTTTTGTAAATATGTTTTTGAATAAAATATTGTAAAACAATTTTCTTAAGATAAATGTTTGAATAAAGACAATAATAATAATAATGTAAATCAAGTCTCAGTACATTGGATAATATATAAAATAGATCATCTGGAACAGACGCAGGGGCCAATGATGATGATGAATGTAATCAATCGCTTTTACTATTATTAACCTTAAATTATTATTTATTAACTTTTTAAAAGGTGATGTTTTCGTTACAACCTAAAAAGAATTGAACGAGACTTAATTTAAAACATAAATTGGTACTTACCTACAACAATGTGTTAATAAAATGGCTCAAAACCTCAGACACCCCAACTTATTGTTATTATAAAATAATTATATCTATTAATTATCAAAATAAAATTTTGCGAATTAATAAAAATAACTTTTATTAATTCGCGATTAAGTTTTTCACAAATATAATTTTTTGGTTTTCTTGCATTTCTTCCAAATATAGCCTGCGAAGGCGAACGATGTTATGCCGCCGCGATTGCATTCAAATTGTGAGTGTAACATTGCTATGAAGACGATAGTTTCGTGAAAAAGGGCAGTACCAAAAATTTTTTAAAAGTTTGGTAAGTACTACCTACCTATCCTACCTATATACCCATATCTTTTATCAGAAGAATCGATTCTACTAAAATAGAGATTTTGAATGAAGTAGTATACAAGTATACTTAATAAAAAAAGGCTTTTTAAACACCAAAAATCGTAAATGTTTTACAAAAACATATAAATTGGTAATCAAACTAAGTTAAACGTGGACTTACACATGGAATTTACAACTGGGGTTAAATATAAGGATAATAAATAGTATAAGCGCTAAATTACTATCTAAAACATGTGTACACAACACGATTACTAATATGCGTACATGTTAAAGTTTATCTAATCTTAAACAATATCCAATTAAAAACTAATTGAAGATTCTCATTCAGATTTTTTCTAGAAAATGAAATTATAGATTACAATAAAGTGACATTACTTACAACTTATTATGTAATCTCTGCTACTCTTTAAAGTTACATACTTACAATAAAAAAATGACTTTCTACGCTCAGTTAAGTTAAGTTTATTTTAGAACTCGTTAAAATGGTTAAACTAGATTACGGATTAATAAACATAAACATAGGAAAACACCCAAAACAGAAATGAATTTAGAAAAACAGATTTTTCTAAATTGACCCGTTCGGGAATGGAACCCGAGACCGGCGTGTTAACCACTCGACCACGGAGGTCCTCTACATACGAACAATACGAACATACTAATCCAAGCAAATTAAGTAACACATCAACAAGTTTTGTAGCTTCTAGCCTCATATCCGTGGGGTTCTTAAATCAATACCCTCGCGCATGCGTGTTGACGGCGTCGCCATGGCAACCGCGATATCTCCTCGACGCTCCTGGTAGCCTGGTACCGCCGCCCACAAAACTGAAATTTTCATGCCCTCCTCCAGGTTTTCCGGATGTGGAAACCTTCTACTTCCGCACTCTAGGGCGGCAGGAAGTGGCCATTCCGTTTTCAGCAGGGGCCTGAAGATATTTCAGTAACCACGGTGGATGTTTGCTGAACTTGGTCGTGGCTGAAACACTTACCACGCGCAACGTTACTGCGCACTACGCAGACCAACAGGTGTCCCACTGTCCTTGTTTCCGATACACGTGCGTGCGATCCTTTGCCTTTTTATTTGTTGGTATTGTTGATCGAAGGTTTTGATAGAACTATAAAATAAAATTATTATTTCATACTGTTACGAGGGCGACACTGAAAGTTCTTAGATAATAAAAAACTGAACAAACTAGCAAGTTATTAGTTTTATTACATCTTTTCAATATAGTGTACATTCACATCAATACATTAAGAAAACCACTGAGAAAAGCACTTTGCCCACTCGTCCTTAGGGGTCTCTTCGATGGCCTTTTGAAATGCAGCCACTGCTTCTTCGGCGTCCATAAAACGTTTTCCTCGAAGTTTTTCTTTTATTTTCGGGAATAAATAAAAATCGCATCAAGAGATCGGGGCTATACGGCGGGTGACCCAGTAATTCCACGTCTGACGTCGTCAAATAGTCGTAGCAAACGATGCTTGGCGGTGTGCGACGAGGCGTTGTCGTGGTGAAGCAGGATCCTACTTCGAGGTCGTTTCTAGCGAACTTTTTCCAAGACAAGTGGCAAACAATTGTTAGTGTACGGTCACAAACACCAATATGTATACACTTTGACTCTTATTCCATTGTATTAAGAGTTACAATTGTTTACATATTTTTGCTCGTGACGTACTGCAGTAACTGTTTTTCGATCCTCTGAAACAATTGTTGTGTAATGATGACTAATGACCTGTCCTTCCGAAGAACGATGCCACCATCTTATTTCCCACTCTTCGACCTCTCTTCACTTTAGTTGGCAACTCCTCGAAAGGAAATACCCACTCAGCAGACTGTCTTTTAGCTTTAGGATCATAACAGTAAATCCAGCTTTCGTTACCCGTAAGTATGTCGAACACAGCAAAGGAGTCACCTCCGTTAATTATTTGAACCATTTCACGGCACTAATCAACACGACAGAGTTTTTGGGCATCTGTTAAATTATGAGGTATCCACCGGGCTACAAAGGCTACAAAGCTTCGTGACCGCTAAATGTTCATGCAGGATTTTGTGCACTTGACTCATACCGATGCCTAACCTTCTCTGAATCTGCTGATAGGTCACTCTTTTGTCAGTCTCTATCATACGCCACACAACAACGATGTTATCTTCAGTCGTCACCGTAGAAGGCCGTCCCTCGCTCGATCATCGGTGAGATTAGTGCGACCACGTTCAAACTCATTAAACCAGTTGTAAACAGTGGCACGAGATAGGGCTTCATCGTAAAAGGCCAATCGAAGTCTTTATAACTTCTTTGTTGACTTAAATGACATAGAAAGAAAATGTCTCGCGATTTATAATTCATGCTGACGTAACACAGACAATTTTCAGGTTGCTGCTAAGTCGTAAAACAAATGACAATGAATGAAATACACACACAATAATATTGGCAAAGAGTTCCATTTTCAAAATTTGATCTTATTTTTTATTATATCAATTACAAGAGAACAGACCACTCGGCTAATAATTTAATTTAATTTATTTTGTACTTAATTATTATTATATAAGGTGACTGCTAGAAACTGCAAGAAACTGCCTTTGTAGCCCGGTGGATACCTCATAATTTGACAGATGCTTAAAAACTCTGTCGTGTTGATTAGTGCCGTGATGTGGTTCAAAGATTTAACGGAGGTGACTCAAATGCTGTGTTCGACATACTTACGGGTGACGAAAGCTGGATTTACTGTTATGATCCTGAAACTAAAAGACAGACTGCTGAGTGGGTGTTTCCTTCCGAGGAGTTGTCAACTAAAGTGAAGAGAGCTCGAAGCGTGGGAAAAAATATGGTGGCATCGTTCTTCGGAAGGACAGGTCATTAGCCATCATTACACAACAATTGTTTTAGAGGATCGAAAAACAGTTACTACACTGTCTAGCCTCTTTTGGGTTTTAGCAGAATACCAGTGCTTTGCTGGGTTATTCCCGGAGGATCACATTCCCCGAGGATCCTGTCCCGGAATATCACGAATGCGACAAATGTGATTACATTTACTTATATACGGGTTGCAGTAAGGTACTGAGTATGTTTCTTTCAACTTGTTATTTTTATTTTTTGTATTTTTTTTGGTGTGTGATGTAAAAGAGATGCAAATAAAGTGTTTCTATTCTATTCTACTTTAAGTGTTATGTTAACCCATTAAACTGTAAAAACCTAGCGAGTTTCGTTCGCTGGTTTCCAATGACATTCATATACCTTTATGGATATACCGGTTTAGCACGTAGGTACTCACGTTAGATAGTACAATCGTAATTGGGGTTGTCCGTACTAATACATCGATAATTAGAGATTAAACATTAGATATAGATAAGATGTTGTAAGTATATAAGCGAAAGGCGTGCTAAAATAAATCAGTGTACAACATCACATCTTCGGATCAGTTAAGTACACTCTCTGTCCTCGGGTAATCTGGTACTACTGTACAAAAAAATAATCATAATTACGATATGTAGGTTATTCATTTAAGTTGACGTAAGTTGACATGAAAAGAATCTTAAGTTTACGACGCTAGTACAGTGCGATATGATGTAGAGGTATTTTTTAGTTTTTGTTCTGTTCGTCCGCCTCTGGTCTTAGATCTAGAGGTCCCGGTTTTCATTCCCAGCACGAGATATTGTTGTTATTTATACTGCTGAATGTAGTTTATTTATAGTTTAATAAAAAGTCAAAATTTTGAGAAAAGCCTCTACTCATTATATCAATTGTTCAAACAATACAGATGTCGTGCGATTTCAAATCTCTTCCCTTGATAGCATCTGTGGTAGAGAATAATTTTGATGGAATTTAATTGCAATACGCCAATACCAAAGTTTAATGACCCCAATACGAAAAGCATTATTTTAATCTTTTAAGTATAGAACCATGCATGCACCTTTACTAGTATTGCTAAGAACTAATTTGTTTCTACAAAATGTTGGTGATTCCTTAAGCAAGTAATGGTAGGGCAACAGGATATATCGTCATAAAAAAAACACATACGAGGATAGTTTAGGGGGTTATGCACTTATATTCTACATTGTTTTTTTTTAATGAAAACATATAGCAAAGCGTTAACGCATTTCAGTTTCATATAAGTACAAACTTCCAAATCGAAATTTTTAAAAACCAATAAGCCAATTTTAATGAAACTTTGCATGCTGGAGTAAAATACAGTAATACATTAATTGTCAGGCGCACAGAAATGCGCTATTTTGGCTTTGTACGGTACTTTTGACTTCTACTATGTCTGTCTTCTACGTGTGGAGTGACGTCCTACATTTGTGCGTTACTGAGCGGTTCATACCGGTTCGTAAGTTTCGTTCCGTGTGGATTCCATCCACTATCGCCTTCTTGCTCGGCTTGTAGGATTTGTTCTTGCCGGGCAGCGTCAGGCAGCAAAGATCGTTCACTGAAAACAGTTGCAAGTCGATTCGATTATTTTAGTTAGTTCCGTTTATAAGGTTTCGTAGTGAAATTAAGAATTTACTTACAATCGTCATGCTCTCTCGAAAACTATCACATCTGTAACTACTTATACAAACCGTTGCGTTTGAGCAGTGTACTGTATTTGTACGTTGGCGTTGTGGTCGACGGCGCTGGTACGGGATGCTGGATTGGAAGTAGACGCTGGGTTCAGTTGCAAGGTCTTCAGGTGGGGGTTCCAGGGAGCGTCTTTGAGTGCGTCTTGTATCTGGTCTAGTGTCTTGAATCGTAATGAAAGAGAAAGTTATCCGTACTTTCTAAATTCTAATTGCGTGGGTATGGTCTACGCGGCAATATGCAATACCGTACAGACACCCCCTAAAACTCTCTTTTTCGACTGTTTATTTTTATATTTTATAAAAGTTTAGGTATTATGACTATGTTATTTACATACTAGTGTTATATCGCTGGCCCCGGGCAATATAGCGGTAAGCGCCGGTTACGCCATTTTTAATGTTATTTGATTTTTGGTTTTTCTAAGTATCAATCTATCATTCCTATTTTTTTCAGATTTTTGCAATTAATATTTCTATAGAATAAATGACAATAACAGCTTTATTGCATGGAAAGTTCACTTACGACTAAGTTGTATATTAATGCATTACTCTAAGAAACATAACACAAAACACCGGTGAACACTTTTACACTAAATTTCTAAATAAAGAGAAACAGTAATACATTTAACCGCTTTTTATAAAATAAACTTATTTTATCAATAAACTGTAAACACTAATCCGAAGTAATCACAGGACATTTTATTATGTACAAGCGATTACGCCTTTCTTCCCGTAAATTTATTTTAGCCTCGGAGACATACTGTCATGTTACGCAGATCGTCATCCCTTTCACTCCTACGCATAAATGAATACCGCTTGCTTTCTAACACCATTTTTTGGTAAACAATTGATACAACGGCGGGCAGTGTCAGTGCAGCGTGTAACGTCTTGCGCTATTAATGTTCTTTTAGCGCGATTGTGTGGTTTTGAATATTACGAAAATACTTCCATAAAACCTATTTTGTTTTTAAAAATGGCGAAACAATTACGAGGAAAGAAGAAACTTCGCTAGTAATAGTAAGACACGTAAGGGGGGATAAAAAGAAAGAACAAGTAGAGGAAGCTATAAAAAGAAAGATAGGAAAGACAAGAACCCAAGAAGGGAAGCAAATATAAGTAATTGAAACGAATACGAGGAATCCACACGTGGCGCATATGGTGGTCAAGGTGGCCCCAGCTATATGGCAGCAGCTGACAGAGGCGGGGTCTCTTCAACTGCAATGGGGAGTCTCCAAAGTAGAAGATCAAACCCCGCTTATCCAGTGCTCCCGCTGCTTGAGCTACGGCCAAAGCCAAACGGGTCTGCCAGGAGCAGCTGGACAGCAGTACGCCGCGTGTGAGAAAAAGGACAGTCCCCCCAGCTGTCTGAACTGCAAGAGAGCTGTCCTCGAAGACTGCCACAACACCTTCAATGTGGTATGTCCTATCCGAGCTAAGTGGGACCGGCTGGCTCGAGCGAAGGTAGCCTACAGGTGCTAAGGGCCCCGCGTCAGTTCAAGAAGAGAAAAAAGAGTATACACGGTCATACAAGCGAACCTCCAACGCAGCAAAAATGCCACATCCGAACTCCTTATTAAAGCAAAAAAGATGAAGATCAGCTTCGCACTCATTCAGGAGCCGTAGAACAACGGACTGGACAATCGGCATTATATCTTTTTATTTTGAACCCGGTGGCATCGACATTGCCCCCTACGTAGGGCTTCTGAAGAAGATGATAAGGGAGTTGGGGTGTGACAGGATTGTTATTGGAGGCGACGCAAATGCATGAAATGAGTGGTGGGGCAGTGTAAGGACTGACGATAGGGGTGTGAAACTAAAGAGTGTAATAAATGAACTGGAACTAAATATTATAAATGAGGGGATACTCCAACTTTCGACACATGGCGAGGAGGAAAAAGGTATAAGACTAGCGTAGACGTCACATGCTGTTCCGGCAAGATGGTGGGAGATGTTCAAGAATGGAAAGTGGATACTAACCTAACAACCTAGGACCACAACGCGATAATAATAAAAATAAAACTAAACAGCATCAAAAAAAGAAATAATAATAGGACGACTAGGAAGTATATAACAAAAAAAGTAGATTGGGAAAACTTTAAGGAAGAGTGTAGGGAAGAGCTGGCTAAAGAGGAAATAAACGAAAATGACAGAAAGAATTAAAGAAGATAGCGAATTGGAAGTTACATCAGAATAATATATTAAAGCCATAGACAACACATGCAACAGAGTCCTAAAAATTAAAAAAGAAAAAAGAGACATAAAAATACCGTGGTGGTTCGAGGAGTTAGAGGAGCTAAAAAGGAAGAAAAATAGATTTAAGAACAAAATAACATGGCGAACCCTTATTCTGGAATCTCATACTCGACCCCCTGCTCAATCTACTAGCCGGAACCGGCATCTATTGCCAGGCCTACGCGGACAACGTTATTTTAATAGTAGAAGGCAGCACATCCATTGAGGTGTCAATTAAAGCCAATGCCGCTCTCTCCCGTATCCAGAAATGGAGTGTGTCAAATAAACTTAATTTAGCGCCACACAAAACCAAGGCCATGATAATAACTAAAAAGTTGAAGTTTGACACGCCCCGTCTGGAGATAGGAGATAAGATTTCGGTTATTGAAATAGTCCGTGAAATAAAAATATTAGGTGTCGTTTTTGACGATAAGTAATTATTTTAATAGTCACATACAATATATCTGTAAAAAATCGTTAGGAATATACAAGGGAGTTTGCAGATGGGCGCGAGCACCTGGGGACTGCACCCGGAGATAATAAAACAATATACAAAGCTGTTATCGAACCCGTGATTTTGTACGCGGCAAGCGTCTGGTCGAAGGAAGCGAGAAAAGCAGTCTCCAGGAAAGCTCTCGATGCGGTATTGAGGGGTTTCGCGCAAAAGATAGCCAAATGCAATAGGACGGTTTCCCTAAACGCTGCTCTAATACTGTCGGGGCTGCTTCCGCTGGATCTCCGGATCCAAGAAGCATCCCGGCTTTTTAAGGCAAAGCGCGGGAAACCCCAGGCAGTATTGAGTGGCAGGAGGGTTGAGCAGCGCGTACCCTATACAGAAAACACCCACCCCAGCCGGACGCTATATTTAAAATTCACCCTTTTAGACAACGCGGAAGAGGATGGCGAATTGGCGGAAGGCTTGGTCAAGATATATACAGATGGTAGCAAACCGGAGGGGAAAGTCGGAGCCGCCCTGACTTGTTGGGAGGGGTTGGCAGAGACGTATACCCTTAAGTACAAGTTGGAGCCATACTGTACAGTCTTCCAAGCCGAGTTATATGCCATCCTCCAAGCGACCGAAATTATTATTGGCAAAAAATTTAAAGAAGCGGCCATCCTGAGCGACTCGAGGTCGGCTCTCCAGTCTCTACTTGATCCAGACTCCTCGCACCCGATCACGAAGGCGGTACAGGGTAACCTAGAATTCCTGAGAGACAAACACCAACTAGTCTCTCAATATTGGATACGGGCCCACGTCGGAGTGAAAGGGAACGAGAGAGCGGATGAACTGGCGAAGAAAGCCGCACTAAAACTGAAGACCAGAGCGGACTATGACTGCAGCCCCATCTCGTTCGTTAAACGTCATATACGGGCGGAAACGATCGAACAGTGGCACTGCAGGTATAGGACCGAAGCTACAGCCGCGACCACCAAGGTCTTTTTCGAACCAAGCTCCTGATCGAACGGGGTGGAAGCACACAGTGTGGCGAGGAAGATGTCCATCGACCGCTTGGCCTCGCAGGTCTTGGTTAATAAAAATATGTGATTTTATTCAAATTAAGGTAGCATAATAATATTCACTTTCTTCAGAGTTTGTCCGTTTTTTCTGTTTCCAAAGTTAAATACTTAATAAAAATTATGTGATTTTAAAGGTTTTTATTTAGTTAAACAAAAATTTGGTAGTAGTAACATTAAAAAACAAATAATTTTATAAAAATAATACTGTATAACAAGGTTAAAAATAAAAATAAATTACAATATAAGGTCAGTTTGTAACAATGGCTACATAAAAATATGTTTTATTGATAGGATTCTAAAATAGCGGTTATTGAATGATACAGCTATTATATTTAGTTAAACAAAAATTAGGTAGGTAGTAGTTACATTAAAAAAATAATAAATATCATAAAATACTGTCTAAAATGGTTAAAAATAAAAATAAATTATAATATAAGGTCAGTTTGTTACAGTGGTTACTTATAAATATGTTTCATTGATAGGATTCTAAAATAGCGATTATTGGATGATACAGCTAAGCTTTGGCTACAATATTTCCCTGAAGAAGGTGGTAATCGACCGGTACGCTCCTGATCTAAAGTGGAAATTACGTCGTATTATATACCTACTTACATTCCTGAATCTCAGTAGTCGGTGTGTTTATAAAGCCGTTATTGATGTTGCAAATGAAACGGTATCGTCTATAATTTGTATTATACATTTTTTCAATTATTTCATTAAATATTTATATTATAACATTACAAATATTATTAAAATAATAAATAATCAAAAAATTAGCTTTCATTTGACATATTGAACGCCTGTTTTGGATCACTGTACGCTGAACTATAAACAAATTAGCTTCTTTTATTTTCTCCTGTAAAATTAGATTTTTGCCCGGGGCCAGCGATATATCGTTAGGGCCCTTAGGTCAATACATACACATTGGTATATCGTACAACGTTATAGCTTACGTATCTACGAAGAAACATTTAAAATTAAAACGATACATATTACTTAGATACTATTTTCTGCGATATTACATTTCAACACTTATTGAATTTACAAAACAAAACACTTATTGAATTTACAAAACAAATCAACATTACGTAGGTACATAAATCGCACTTTTAATTATAAACCGAAATAATTTAGTGAAAAATATGGTTTTGGGAGATTTGAAAATAAACCGAAGTAAATACACGGAAAGAATAGGTATACTCGTAGTAGGGGAAATAAGCGACTTAACCTTGCACTTTTGTCTCAGATTGCGTTCACCATAAAGTTCATAAAGGCGTTTCCTACTTTTGTGAATACCAATTGTAGCCCATTCATTAAAAGATGCAGTACCACTAACCGAGATCTTTTTTGGAACAAAAGATTTATTAAATTCTGAACAATAAATGTTTAAAAAATCATTATAAAAGACATCAGGGTTGTCATTGTATTCTAAATAATTTAATTTTATATCTAGATTGCTTTTAAAGCGTTCCAACCGACCTGCAGTTTTTGGCACAACAGTGATATTCTTTTTCATCACTTGCTTACGCTGGTGTGGAAAGCTGACCATTTGGCCACAATGATCAGACCCAACTAGCAAAATAAGTACTTAAAACGATCTCAAGACTACTTTTATTGTCACTTATAAGAAACTTGTATCATGCTACAAAGCTGGATTTGGGCGCATTTATAGGAGCGTTTATTTCTATAACTATCTTATAATCATCTTTTAAAATGTTACTAAACCCTTTAATAGAAATAGCTTCTATAATGATATGAGACTACACAATTACAAGCACAAACGCTCTTGTTAGTATCTGACATAAGTATCTTACTAAAGCAATCTTGTTTTTAATGCACTTGTAATGTACTTAGTTATTAGTAATAAGTATATTTTATTAGAAGTTATCTTTTTTGTTCTTTCGGCTGGTGGTTCCGGTTGTTTTGTGGTAAATACTTAATAAGAACGTAAGTTCCTATTACTATTATATTGTATTATTGTAAAACATTAATTACTAATAATATATTGTCAATATAGTGTATGAACTCGTGGGGAAGTCATTTTTACTGTAAATGTGTACCGCAATTTAGTTATTTTCACAATCCCCTCCGAAAAATAGCACATTATTATATTGTTGTAAATAAAATATTTCATCTATTCTTATGAATATTCGCCATGTTTTGAAATTGCTCTCCATTAAGTACTTTATAGTATCATTGTAGGTAAATTAGTACTTGTAGCAGTTTCAGTCCAGATAACTCGTCTCCATTTAAAAACAAATTAGGGTTCCCTTGAAATATGCCTGCTAATGCTAATTATAATTCTTTATACCTATTTGTCACTTTTCTCCTGTAACTACCACTCCTTTTTAATCGTTTCCAATCGCTTAAATTCATGTTCAACTTATTTCCTCAAGACGAAGGGGAACAACTGAATCTCAACAACATGGCTGACGTTTACTAATAAAGTTATTGATCTAGTAGCTTATAAGCTTTTTTGATCAAATAGCGCTCTTATTAAGTACTATTAGATTTAAAAGAGTCTCGAGCAAAACTATACCGGCGCAAACTTATAGTGATCTCAGCTAACTATATTATTATATCTTGTTTTCTCACAAAATGCTACTATAGGATCAAAATGTTATTCTAGATTATTTAGTTTTACAGTAAACAATTATAGGAGACTTATTCCTAAAAGTGTCCTAAAAGAAAATCTTGTAGCTAACTATAAGGCTAACTTACAAAGACAAATCCTCTTGAGAATATCTACGTTTCTGAAATACTATTACTAGTAAAAGTGTCCTATAGATGTTTTGTAGGTCGGTCTTGTAGCGGACTATAAGACCGAGATATAAAAACGAATGAACTTAAATATGTTAAGGCTTGGCAAATGCTATTATAAGTTAAATAGTCTACCGCAATGTCTTTATAAGAACGTTATTAGTAGTGACAGACTTATAAACTTTCTTTATAGGATTACTTTGCTAGTTGGGGAGTCCAGGTTATTAATAATTTGCTTAGCCAGTGGTTTTACATTTGTATATATGTTATCAATACAGGTGGCCGAAGTGGCAGTTATTCTTGTCGGCTCAAAAAATAAATTATTCAAATTGTATGATAGAAATAAGTTTTTAATTTTAGTTGACAAGGTGGAGTTTTCTAGCAAATTTATATTAAAATCACAGCAAACAATTATTGTTTTACCTACATTGCGGACCTTACGCAATGTCTCATCCATAACTTTTTCAAAAAGATCATACAATGCTGAAGGAGGTCTGTATACACTTATCACAACAAACTGCTCCAACTCCACACAAGCTATTTCTATTGTTCGCTCAACCGAGAGGCTCACTATGTCTTTGCGTTCTTTTAATTTAAACTTTTTACTAACAATAATTAAGGAGCCACCATGTATTGCATTTCCTCGACTGAACGAACTTCCTACCAAATGATTCTTAAAATTGAACATGAACTGATGGTCTCTAAGCCAGTGCTCGGTAATGCAAAGAATATCAATATTATTACAGTTCATGAACAATTCAATCTCTAAATCTTTGCCCATCATTCCTTGGATGTTCTGGTGAACAATGTTCAAAGATTCTAAATTTTTTAAATTTAATTATTGACCGGGGCTTTTTATAAAGCTATTTTTACATTGATTTAATTTCATTTTATTTGCAAACATTTTGCAAGAGAGTTCCTTTTTTGTCTTATAATTTAATTCCAATAATTTGCTAGAGGTGTCCTCTATTGTCTTATAATCTAATTTAAATTATTTGGAACATATTCCAAAGTCAAAACATAAATGAATATATCAGGTTCGTTATACGCTAAATTACAATCTAATATAAAGACATGAATAAAATAAAAGTAAGTTTTTAAAAAAAAAGTTAATAAGTTTTACAAAGAAATAAATAAAACAAAATTACCTAACAACGGTCATTAACTCCTCCGTATCGTCGTAGGTCTGTAGTTCTTCCTGTACAACCTTTAGTTGGATACATTTCCCAGGTTTCAAAAGCAGTTTTTTTACCTTTACCGCAGAAGAAAGATGTAGTGTCACAGCTAGTAAAAGCTTGAAACATTGGCAACACATTTGTCTGAAACAAAATTATAAACCGTGAGTCAAATTGATGCATTATATTTATACGCTGTCTTAATGTACCTAGACCTGCAATTCCATGGCATGACACAAACTGATGCCTTTTTCCTTTTCCTATTATGTACCCACAATTCTTCCAGTTCAGGCAAATTAAGAACGATGGACACTGCTAAAACGACTAGGTACTTCTGTGTCCACCGTTCGTAGCATAATTTTTGTGTGGCCTTCTGCAACAGCATCGGAAATGTGGACCATCTTTCCCTTGATTAGAGTCTTCTATACCCTTAAGGTTTCTAGCGTTATTCGAAAGAACTGCCGATTTTTCAGTAACATATAATTCTTTAGGCAACTGGGCAGAAAGAGCTTAAGAATTAAACAGTAGAAATAATTCTTCTTTATTCAAGCTTTCCCGAAAAACGTTGACCTTTGGGTATTTTTGTCGAAGCGGTTACGCGTGTTCTTGTTCCTTCTCCCATTTTTTCTCTGGCCGAGTTTTTCAAACTGTCTTTGTCGTATCTATCCAAAATAAGGTCTAAGCGTGATATAGTTTCTAATTCCCGACTGGGAAAGTGGACAAAAACCGTGTCTGCGTACTCCAAAAACGTTCGACTGTTACCAGGACTCAGCATATAGCAGGACCGTCTAAATTTTTTTCCGAAACAGGTGGTAAATTCGGTACAGTCAATGTTTCAGATTTATTTATCAGGCAATTAACTGGATCTGCTTTTACCCCTGACCGCAACGTTTGCATAGCTGAAATCGATGGTGGTGTTGCTTGATTTTCGTGGGAGAAAAATGAATCCAAGTTACCAGTTCGATGCTCGCATATAGCAATGTATAATCTGCTGAACAAACTGCAATCATTCTTTAACCCAGTAATTTTGGCCTTAGTTTTGCTTTGTGTTTTTTTTGCAGTATTGAAAAGAGCTTTTATATTCTGTTTGATCATGCAAACATTTTCCATTATTAAGTCTTTCTTTGCAAAACTCCACGTAGGAATGCTCTTCGTCCCATTTTCTATAATATTCCTAATAAGTAGTGTTTATCACTTTCGTTGAAGTAACACTTTTAGTTTCTTTATTGTTATAGCTCATCTGCTCATCTGTGTCTTCAAGGAAAGTATGAAAGGATTGCCTAAATCTGTCATTGTTGACTCCAGTGACTTTATAGCTAATACAAATCTGTTTCGGTTGGCGATTGTGTCAGAATGGTGACTGGAGCTATCATTTGTGTCGTTAGCTATATTTTTCAATAATTGAGTGTCATAAACGTCAACCATTGCCAGGAGCTCTGGTCCGGCCAAAATCCACTTCTGTAATGAGTCCGGGGATTTGGTGAGACCTGACAAAGTTGGTACAAGTAAATAGTACTTTTTTAATTTTTTTTATTGGTAACTGGTTGCGCGTTTATCCTCGATTTCACCTGATGGAAAGTGATAATGTGGACGAAGATGAAACACGCCCTGTCAGTAAATGCCTGTTTACTGTGTCCTTAAACCTATGTAGACATATGGACCTTTGCTCTCCCTGGGTACGTGTCAAACGAGTAAGTAGTGTTTCATAGTCTAATCGTATCAAAACTTCTCTACGTAAATTGAATAAAGATAACTGATAACATAACCCCGATCAACAAACGAAAAAAATTTTTTTTGCAAAAGTTTTTATTTGAAGCATTCATTCAAGTAGGTAATACTTTTTAGTTTCATGATTTATATAGGCTATAACATCATATTTTTTATTTACCAAAAATCTATTTGTTGTCGCTGTAGTAGAGTATTTTTAAACAATATTTTTTTCAGTTTTACATTTTTGTTAATTTTTCTTTTTTTTCTATGACGGGTTAAAAAGTTTGTTCCAGAAACGGATTTCCCATCCTTAAATTATACGAAAACGATACCAAACTTGCCCTAGTAGCTGTAAGTAGATAGAAATAGAAATAGAAACATATTTATTGCTGATACTGTGTACTATGCAGATAGGAACTATGCACCGACTGCAACGCGTAAGACGAACGGAACGGAACTTCGTGGCTACCGGGCAAAACCAACTCAGAATGACCTAGAGAACAATCGTGGCTACCGGGCAAAACCAACTCAGAATGACCTAGAGAACAATCGTGCCAAGTGGCGTCTTCCGAGACAAAAGTGAAAGGTTTGGCCCAAAATCGTCGCTTATTTCCCCAGCTACTTAACAGATGAAACTAAAAAAACTTGTATATGCAGCGATGTAATAGGTAGATAGGAGGGGGTCCAGCACGAAATTGTAAACATTTACGTATTTTTAAGGCACTTGTACTATGCGTTGAATTAGTTAAATAATACATTAAAAGAACTTATGTAAGTTAGCCTGATCATTTCACAAGGTCATCGCCTTATTGAAATTTGAAACAAATTCTTTAAACAATAACAAACAATACATAAAATGTAATGGCTCCTAAAAACATTTTTTTAGACAACTTTCTTAATTTTGCGCATGAAACAATAATTCTTACATGAAAATATTTGTATTAATATTCTGCAGGTCACCGCCATCTTCAAAAAGTAAATTTTATTTTATAAACCAAGCGCGTGATGGTTTTGTACATTTCGCAGAATAAAAACATTGCTGTTATCAAATGACTAGGTCTGAAACTTCAAAGCAGAATAATTGTTTTATGATAATTAATTTTGCTTTGAAGTTCATTAAGGGTGGATTCGACCAAACTAGAATAAGGTCTTATACCTAGATTAAACACCGAATTTGTATAGACTAATCTCGGAGTAAGTCTTATTCCAGTTTGGTCGAATCCACCCTAAGAGATTTATGTCAGTTTTTGCGATCGCGCGGCACCCCATTAAATAAATATTTCTGAGCATTTTAGTACAGTTGTCATAACCTCAAAATACCTAAAAACCTTAACCTAATAATAAAGATAGCTACAAACTCCCGCATGATATTGTAATGTAATTTTTTCTCCACAATTCAGAGCATTGCTGCTATTGATTAAGTACTACTTATTTAATTATAGCGCTATGTTGCGCAAAACTAGCCTTTACTCCCATAGTAAAAAGGTCATTCTCTCAATACCTCCTAAAATCACTAGGTACTCGTGGCTTTAAGTTTTCACCGACAGAATAACACATTTTCGTTTCGTAGCAGTTCTGCAGTTCGCTCGCACGCAAATCAAATTGTGAGAATGAGAATGACAGTGACTGACAGTAAAGTCTTTCAGTAATATTTTTCTGATTTTTAGACATTTCGTGTGGGGAATAATATTTCAAGAGTGTACATTATTATATTATAAAACGGTCAATAGGAAGATGCCGGAGATGTTTGAAGAACTTGCCTATATATAATTTGAACTCTTTACGTTGATCAGTGTATTTTGTATTATACATTTATACTTAACTGTGTGTGTGTGAAGCAAGTAAGGTATGTCAGGAGGATATTATTATAATGTATAACTCAATGACTTAAAATATATATTTTTTTAATATACTTGACTGTTTTTTAATGAGATCATTAGATACCTCTTATTTACTTCCAGGGTCACATGATTCACACGGGCGGCGTAAAAAATAACCTTATTTTTTAGCTCCGACGCACCGTTTCTGGGATATTTGTATTTTTATTTATATTTCAGAAACTACTATCTAGGCAGAATAAATAGTACGCATGTTTATAAATGTATTTAGTCATAAAAAAACGCAAGGTGTTTCTTTCGTTTTATCAAACCATAGTAAGTATTATCTGCGGTTAAATGCGCCTGTTCCCCCTATCCCTACCATGCTATCTCCACTGGTACGATAGGTGGATTAGGTGGAGCAATCTGTATTAGAGTGTTAAAAGAAATAAAACTGACATTTCAACTTAATCTAGTTACACAGAATAATATATACTAACTAGTAACTTATCTCTAGGGTCTTACTGTTAACATATTAATGGATAGCGTTATAAACAAAAAAATTAACAAAAAGTTCAATTTACTTGCAATATTAACCTTTATTCTACTCAATCTTAAAAATTAATTTTGGAGTCGGTGTAAATTTAACATTAACATTAAACGACATACTATATTATTATATTAGCCCATATTGTTTCATTGCTGGGCAATCCAGTACTCGCGGTCTTTTGCGTGTGTTGGCCAATCCTTCGCGTAAGCATCAAGATCATCTCTCCACGTCCGTCTAAGTCGGCCTCGCTGCCGTTTAACCCCACTGTCGTTTTTATTTGTAAATATGTTTAATTAGCCTTTAACAGTTGTCGTGTTCATTTGTAAATATATTTTATTAGGTATTGCTACATTGTCGTATTAGGCTGGCACCGACTCCGCGCTCGGGATGAATTTAACAATACATTTAAGCAAAAAAATTTTAAATTAAATAACTCTAAGAAATTCGAATCCCGCCTGAGGTTGTCGTCTTTTTTCAGTGTTTATAATTTTACTTAAGTATATTTAAGCGTTAATAACACGCTAAAATATATAAAAAACATTAATCTAAGGAAAAGTTCAGTGACTGGGCGACTACAGGTATTTATCGAAGTAGAAGAACATTGTGTGAATTGTATGGGTTAAAATCTACTTCTAAAGATTCTAACTTTAATGAATATGTTAGAAACTACTCAAAATTATTTAAATAGGTCTGCATAACCGCTAATTTTATTTCTAAAAATACTTTACTTTCTGGTAACATAATAAAGACTACTTACATGGAATATTCTTAATCAAGAAACTGGTAAAACAAAATTTATAACCGTTCATATTCAAATAAAGTCAATAGTAAAATAATAGAATCAGATGGCGCAGTCGCTGGTGCATTTGGGGATTTTTTCTCTAGGATACCTATGGACTTATCTAGTAATTTAAGTTCTTGCTCTTATACTGCCACAGAATGTGTACTGCTGTCGCTCTCCTCGAGTCAAGTGTTGACAAATGCGGTGACAGTTTTAGTTTTAGACATTTATACACTGACATCATTATAAAAGGTTTTAAAACAATAAATATTAAAAGTACAGAAGATCTGTGGGGTATCTCTACAAATGTTTCTAAAACAATTATTAATTCCATGGCTGCTCAATTGACAGATATTTTCAATAGGTGTCTTGAAGAAGACTTTTTCACTAAGTTTTTGAGAAAATTATTTATAATCAATTACAGTCTCATTTTGCAATTAATAAACTTTTATATGAAAAACAATTTGGTTTTACTAAAGGCAAATCTACTACAATGATACGTATCCTATTTTTAATGCTATAAGAAAGAGGCCTTGAAAATGTTGACAATGTAATAGTGCACTTTCAAAGGTATTGCATTGGTTCTCTTTTAATAATCATTACTGAATTCAGCAATAACAAAGTGTGTTAAATTTTATTTACCTAATGTAAGACAGGTCAGCACACAAATTAAGATGAACGATTACCTAGTTGAATTAGTAGATTCTACTGTATTTCTAGGGATTAAACTGGATTCACGCTTACAATGGGACTTAAATTTTGATGTTTATTTTAGTTATTTCCATAGTGTGATGTCTTGTGGATTGCTGTTGTGGGACTCCGCTGCTAATATTGATGATGTATTTATTCTACAGAAATGGGCAGTCCGCGTCATATACAATTTAAAAAAGTCTATAGACTTACTCAAAGAGGTGTTTAAAAAAATCAATATGTTAACTATTGCATCACAATTTATTTTTGAAAACATTATGTATGTCAAGAAGTATCAAAACACATTTGTTAAAAATTGTGATCTTCCTAACTTAAACACACGTAGGAAAAATAAGCTTGCCGTCCATATTTTAGACTTCATAAAGCAGGTGGCTCTTTCTTGGGTAAATGTGTAACATTTTATAATAAACTTCCACTAAATATTACTGAAATGCCTTTACATACATTTAAGCACATGTTAAAAAACTCTCATGAGTAAAGGTAAAGTGGAAGATCATTTAAATGACAAATATGTATGGGCATAGTACATGTACGAGCATAGATAACCTATTTATTAGTAATTTGGATTAATATTATTTTTTTTTATTTGACTTGGCGACGACATTATATCTTTTGTTACATAAAGGAAGAAAAAAGTAAGGCCTCCTGAGTTTCTTGCCAGCTTCTTCTCAGTCGAAGGCTCTCCTAAATTCCGAACTAGCGGTAGATTAGATAAGTAGGTAGATTAGGTAGGTAGGTAGGTAGGTAAGATTTAACAGTTCAATAAGTAACTGTAAAGGTTTATATTGAATAAAGCATTTGACTTTGACTTTATACTTAATTAAACTTTATATTTACAAGATAATACACTATTTATTAATTACAATATTTAAGGTTTTGGACGGTATTCTCCATTAAATGTACTTAACTAAGTTTATACTCATTAGTTCACGAAACATCGTCAGTCGTATTTCTTTCTTTCTTGACGTCAGCTGGCAAGAAGTATGATACTATTAAGCCAGCTGAAACAAACAAAAAGGTTGTGGTTAAAAAAAATCAAAGAAGGATTTTAAATAAAAGTTATCTCGCACGGATTGCGGAGGACGTGGGTTCGATTCCCATCTGAGGTAGAATTTTTTTTAACGTTTCGTTATCTTTGAGTTTATTTAAGGGGATCTTGCACGAAATTAAATTATTTTTAAGTCACTTTTGTACTATGCACTGAATTAGTTACATACGTTAAAAGAACTTATATAAGTTAGCCTACTAATCATTTGTTGAAAGAAACAAACTCTTTAAACAATAACAAACAATACATAAATCTAATGACTCCTAAAAACATATTTTTTCGACAACATTCTTAATTTTACGCATGAAACAATAATTCTTACATGAAAATATTTGTATTGATAATCCGCAGGGCACCCCCTTCTTTAAAAAGTTAATTTTAATTTTTAACACAAGCGCGTGATGGTTTTGCACATTTCGCAGAATAAAAACATTGCTCTAATTAAATTACTAGGCCTGACACTTCAAAGCAGAGTTGTTCTTATTATAAATATCAATATGATTGTTTTTGCTTTCAATTTCATTAAGAGTGTCGGCCAGTGAGGGTTCCGGAAGCCCCCCCCCCCTCATAATTCCTATTCCTTCTTAAAACCTATTCCTTGCTTAAAGGCCGGCAACGCATCTGCGATTCCTCTGGTGTTGCGGGTCCATGGGCGGCGGAGATTACTCTCCATCAAGTGACCCGCCTGCCCGTTTGCCTCCTTCTTTTATATAAAAAAAAGAGTCATAAGTCAGTTTTTGCGATCGCGCAGCACCCCCTTAAGCGTTATCAACGCAAAATAATCAAATGTTACGTAAGCCTCGTAACATTTGATTCAAAGCTCTGAGGGGCTAAACAACTGTCAAAGGCTCTCACCACCTGGCTAATCATAATTTGTCGTACACCTACACTACTGTGTAATATGCCAACTGCTAGTAAAAAATACAGCAGCTAGCTCGCATTGTACGACGAATTACGAATAGACAGGTGGTGAGCGTTTGCCACTTGTCTAGGGGGGCTTAGTCATTAACTATTGTGTTCTTACATACCTATGACGAGAGCGACGTATCCGAACAGCATTGGCGTGCAGTAGTTGCCCAGGAGGGCCGCGATGATCTGCACGCTGAAGAAGCCGAACCCTCGCGCCACCACCACCGACAGGCAGGTCGCCATCCCTCTGAAACATAACTTATAGTTATACACAGGTACAGTCACGAGCAAAAATATGTAATCAATTGTAACTCTTGATACAACGGAATAAGAGTCAAAGTGTATACATATTGGTGCTCGTGACTGTACATACATACAATCACGACTATACCGCCGAAGCCGCTCGAAGGGCTAGTCAGAGACTAAGCAATGAGGACCGCAAAAGCAGTCCTCTGCTATAGTCCACTTTTCAGCAAAAAGCAACTACACATGTCATTGTGCTCAGCGTGACAAGTGGTAAGCCCGTCTCCGCTCTATGCTGTTGGATGTATGTGCAGTCTTTTGTCAGTTCGTCGCCTTTTACGACAGCCAAGGAAGAAAGCCCACTAGCAAAACTATATCGTAAAACATTTAAATAAAAAAATATTGTTAAAAACAAGCTTTTATTAAAATAAAAATGAAACATGAAAAATAAAAAATAACGCGAACTAAAAATAAATTTTAGTAACATTTTTATACACAGGGTATAACGTTGAACGTTTATATCCCTATATTATTTTATTATATTGAGGCCCCCCGCTATCAAGAAAAAGTTAAGTATGCAAAACTATACTTCTGTCGGTTAGGTTAGGTTAGACTTTTGACAAATAACGGAGGGGGGCCGCTGGTCCCCCGACTCCCCCTAATTCTTAATCATAAGTGTTTTGTATTAAAAACAATATTATGAGTTCAAATATTTTCTTAGTAAAGACATTATTAAGAATAAAGTTATGTTAATTATTATTATTAATCTCTTTATTTAAAATATTTCGTAAGTAATTTTTTTTACAATATTTTGTATAAAAAAACATATTTACAATATAAAATACTATAAAAAACTTAACCTAAGTTGCCACCGGCAGCGGGGATTGACCCAAGCTATCGGTGGTTAGGGCTGCAGAGTGAGGAACCTCTTGACAATACGTGCCGTGTCAAGGAGTACCTGCCTTCTGTATCTGACCCTTGACCCAACCTTTTAGCGAGAGCCTCTCTAGGTGTTGATCAAGGCTCTTAGCTAAAAGACCGTTTGCCAAAACGACTATCGGTACAATAATGGTTGAATCCACATCCCACATGGCGGTAACCTCGTGAGCCAAGTCAAGGTACTTACTGAGCTTGTCCTTCTCTGCTTTCACGAGGTTCTCATCATGAGGTACGGTGATATCAACCAATATTGCCCGGCGCTGAGATCGGTCGACCACCACGATATCAGGCTTATTGGCGACAATAGTCCTGTCCGTGATGATAGAGCGATCCCAGTAGAGCGTTGCATGACCAATTTCGAGAACTGGCGCAGGTGCATACTTATAGTACGGCACCTCTTAATATCTTAATAAGCAAGTTGCTGGTGAATTATTCTGGTTACTTGGTTGTGTCTGTGCAAATTCTCTCCGTTAGCAAGATGAGAACAACCGGAAATAATATGTCGGAGTGATTCTCCAGGACGGCGGCATGCCCGACAGATGTCGACCGTACCGTCCTTCATAATATATTTCCGGTAGTTATTCGTCTTGATAACTTCATCTTCAATGGCACAGACAAAACCTTCGGTTTCCCCAAAGAGGTCACCGAAACGTAGCCAGTTCACAGAGGCAGGCAAATCTACATCAGGCCCAGTTAAAACCCGATAGTAGCGCCCGTGTAGCGCCTTGCTCTTTCATATGTCTTTGCGATCGAGAGTGCTTAGCACCACTGGTTTGCGCCAGTTTTCTGTTGCCAAGGAAAGCGGCGTAAAGTGTCTATCACCTGCCACGACATCCAACAAAAAAATAGGAATAATAGTTTAATATGAGCCAATACAGACCCAGCCATAATGACAATAGGTAATTCGAAACCTTTTCAATGTTAGCTCATAGGTCTTACTTTCTTGTGCGAAATAAAATTGTTCGTCTATATTCCTTACATTTTAGTTAATATTTTCACAGGCTGAGTCATTTCTTAGTAATAACGATTATCAAATAATATTAATTTAATAATTAAAATCAATTCGCCATTAATAGCAACTCACTTATCGTCATAGAGCATTTACTCTACTTTTAGCCGAGAAATAGAAATGAGGTTTCTAGGACCAGCAGTTAGTTTAAGGGTTCCTTAGCATAAAATGGTAAAACATTACCATTGAAACAAAATACTGTAATTTACCAAAACTCCAGAGGAATAAAATGTGTATTTATACTTAAACAAAATATTTTTATGAGTTTTATTTTTACACAAAATTGTATAGTAGAGATAATGAGTCGATGAAACAAGCAGAAAATCAAATGAAAATCTGCCTGTCATTAAATTAGCTAAAAAAAATATCTGCTGTAAATTAATAGTTTCATTGAATTTGCAAATTCATCATTTGAATTTTCATCGTCTTCGGACTTTGAACTATCATTGTCTGCAAACTCTGATCTTACATTGTCATTATCACTGTATTCAGAATAACTATCATAACCCGAGTCTAGATCAGCGGAGATATTTTCGGAACGAGAACACACTTATTTAATAGTAGACGGTTCACGAATTTCAATATCAGTAGAAGTGTGAATATTTTCTACAGAACCTGTACCTACTAATATTCTTTGATCGCTCTTCACCGGTAGTTACAGCCAATATAGATGTTGATTGTTTCAATTGTGTAAGTATATTTTTTATTTACTTTTCTCTTCATTAAAGTTTTTTCCACCGATTATAGTCCATATTGTGCAAAATAAAAGCAAATACGGTTGTTGTTGTACAGTGATACAACAAAATGGCGTTCACAGTGCTGTTATAGTAGGTACATTATGATATAAGTGCGATAAGTTGAAAACTACAGCTGAGGCGACATTGCTATATATTTTTAAAGCAAGCAGAGGCTGTAATTATCAAAGCGCACGTATGTCATACGACGTTTTATACGACGTGTTATATTAGCGAGGAAAACACATTTTCTGAAAATGACTGCTTGTTTTTGTTGTTTTTCTAGTGTATAAATCTTTGGTAAGCCAACTTGTATTTTTCTTTGGACTTAGATGGTAAAAGGCTGTCAATAAACTATTGTGCTTCACTTATTATTTCCGGTGGTGTAGACTGTAAATTTAGTTCACTAAAACTAGACATATTTATTTTTAAACTTTCAAAGTAATAAGTATCATTACTTATTACTTGTTCATACAAGAAGCCGCTGTTTGAATCGTCAAAATATAGGTACTTATATGAAAGGTAGAAAGTCTTTCTATCCAATCCCTTCGGTGTCGTAAAAGGCCACTAACGGACTAAACACTGAACATACATCTAACAGCGTAGAGCGGCGATGGGCTCTTCAAAGTAATAATATCAACCCCTCTCTTCCCTTGGGTGTCGTAAAAGAGGCTAACGGGCTAAAGGCTCACCATCTAAGCACTTGTGCAGACTGTGCAGTTGTTTCTTGCTGAAGCGTGGACTGTGTGGGCGTGGTCTGTGTTGTTCATAGATTTAAATTACTTATTACAAATTTTACCATAAACTTAAAATATATATCTCAAAAAAGTTGTTGATTTAATATGTAAACAGTAATAAGTTGAGTCTTTAATGAATATTCTACTTATAACTAAAGACTTTTTCGTTTTTGTAGGCTCATTGTCTTTTGACAGACAAAAATTAAAAAGAAAACTATTTTCCCTAGTGGAAGAAGAAATGCTATTATTTCTTCGCTCTGGGCGAGTTTTATATTTTTAAACTACATTATTGCACTAGTGTGTAATAAGCTATATGACGATGCTAAAATCGGTGTAATAAGAACCACTTTACGAGCAAATGTAATTAAATTTAAGTTTCATACCACTATTACGCTTTATGATTGCTTTCAAATAATGTTTAGAACATCTTTGGGGCTGTAATAGGTCATTTTAAAGCGTTTGCTCAACTTCAATAGTTAAGTCGAATGAAAGCCTTGCAGAAAGCTATCATAATACTACGTTAAGTGCTGCTATAGTTACTAAACTGAAATGCCATTTTTTATGAACAGATTTTACTCTACAATAGTGCTGCAATAATCAAATGTCGAAAGATAGTGCTATGAAAGATACTTTGACGACAAATTAGCAGTTCAATTGCTCTCAAAGAGCTGTCATAAGACTTACGGTGGAATGAAGGCAATCGAGAGTATCTTTATGCTATTATCGAGTTAATGCGATACGAATTCGTGGAGTCTACGTTTACTCGACATGTTTATAGAGCCAAAAGGCGTTGAATGTTAGCATTCAACGGTAATAAATCGAGAAAACTGCTTTTACTCGGCTTTTTGAAATAACAGGATCTTTGATACGAGTGTTTTTCGATCCAAAGTCGTGAGAGTAATTGCTTATGCGATCTCTTTACTAGTTCGGAGGGGGTGGTAGTATTCTTTCACCGCTACCAGACTCGGTTAAGTTATACTACGGCCAAATTCGATGAAGAATGTTTGCAAAGAAGTATTTCACCATTCTTTGTACAAATATCTAGTGTCACACGGATTTTGCTTTTTATATGAGAGATTCACGATAAAACAGCTAACAAGGGTGCCTTTCTTTCATAAAGCCATGTGATCGTAGCAAAAAGCAGTAAAATTCTGAGTGACACTGACGTGCTATTGCGAGAGGGTGACGTCAGTTTAGTAAGCCCCACTAAGGTAAGATAAGATAGGTAAGTACAAATATTAAACCTAACAAATACTTTTAAGTTGTTAACATTTTACCTCAAATGCGTAGGATTCAGCTCAACCAAATACGTGTTAGCATTGCCAAGAATGATCGCCACGTGCAGGAACACGTAGAACAAATTGATGCTGAGCAGCGGTATCCTCACGAAGTGTAGCGAGAGGCCGCAGAGGGCGGAGACAGAGAATACCAGTAGAGTGGTAGCCCGCTTGCCCATGGGCCCCACCAGGGCGCACAGCAGCATCATGAGTACCCCTGCACCCCCAGAATATAACATGACGGCGTAGAGAGTCCATGGCTGGATGACGTCACTGCAGTCACTCGAAACCTAGAACATGCAAGTCACAGATTATAGATAAATGCAATGAAATTGAAATTAAATACAGTAGTGCTTATGCTTATCTTATGTGTATGAGACAGGCAGACAGATAGCCAGTTAGGTTTTAGCCAGATATAGTAACGGGAATTTAATATAGCTTTCATAAAGTGTAGGCATATTTTGCAAGAACTTAAATAGTTTATTTTAATTTGTAAATTACAAAAACTTGTCTAAACTCAAACTCAACTCAAAATTTCTTTATTCAATAAACTTAAAATAAGCATTTTGAATCGTCAAATTTATTTGGATGGATGGGCACCCGCCTACCCACCCCACCGATTCAGGAAGTCTTTTAGCTGTGGAGAAGAACGGGCGCAAGAAACTCCACAGCTTTAAAATAATATAAAAGTAACGACATTTACAAATCAACATGTCGTTACCAAATTATACAATTAGGTATAAAGATAATAGATTTAGAAAAAAATATGTAAATATATTATTATAACCAGGCTGTTTTGTCTTCTAAATATTCCTTGACTGTGTAATTTAACCTTTCCTAAGTAAACAAGATTTTACATGATTCTTAAACTTATCTAAAGGTAAATCTAGTACAGTACTTGGTATTTTATTATTGTAGTGTATACCTTGCCCCAAGAAAGAGCCTAGAACCTTTTGTAACCTAAAGAGTGGCATTACTAGTTTTGACTTACTTTACTTCTAGTATTGAAATTGTGTAACATCATCGTGTTTAGAAAAAGTGTTAATATTGCAACGCACAAAAACTATATAATTATAAATATACTGCGATGCAACAGTAAGAACACCAACTTCCTTAAAAATATTTCTCAAAGAAGTTTGCGATTCCAGTCTATAAATGGTTCTTATTGCTCGTTTCTGTAAAATAAATATAGTTTTAACATCAGCCGCTGTTCCCTACAAAAGGATGCCATACGACATGACACTATGAAAATAACTAAAGTAAACAGACCTAGCAGTTTCAACATCTGTTAATTGTCTAATTTTTCTAATCGCATATGCTGCTGAACTGAGTTGGCCGGCCAAATTCGATAAATGCGGATTCCATTGGAGTTTTGAGTCAAGGGTTATCCCTTGGAAAACTGTCGAGTCTACCAAATCTAATTTAACACCATTCATTCTCACATCGGTTTGTTCGGTCTTGACATTTGGTAGTATAAATTTAATACATTTCGTTTTTTTAGCGTTTAGTTGTAAATTATTCGCACTAAACCAAATGAGTACCTCTGAGGGAGCATTGTTAACATCGTCATAATTATTCTTACATCTAGTCAAATGAGTGAAGTATCATCTGCAAACAGTACTATATCACAGAAGTTTTCTACAAAGAATGGCAAGTCATTGATATACTTAAATCAAAAATAAAAAAGGGCCAAGAATTGACCCTTGTGGAACTCCCATTTTAACATGAGAACCTGATAACTTAGTTCCATTAAGGTACAGTTTGTGTTCTAGAGCTAAGATACGACTGTATCAAATTACGCGCTAGACCTTTTAGACCATAGTAATTTAACTTCATCACCAGTGTCCGGTGCTCAACGCAATCGAAAGCCTTGGACAAGTCCAAGGCTGGAAAAAACTTCAAGAGCGTTCTAAGACTCCTTTCAGGCATCAAATGTATGTTTTATTAGAGCTACACCTGCGTCAGTAGTGGAACGACCCTTAGTAAAACCGAATGGCTTACTGTGTAAAAGATTATTTAAGTTATAGTATTCCACTAACTGCTCGAGAATATATTTTTCATAAATTTTACTATGTGCTGGTAGTATTGAAATTGGTCGATAGTTACTGGGGTCTTCTTTGTTTCCCGATTTAAATATAGGTACAGCCTTACTAAACTTCATAAGATCAGGAAAGATTCCCTTATCAACACACTTATTAAATATGTCAGCAAGATAGGGTGCAATAGAATATATAATATTTTTAATTATCTTTATAGAAATGCCCCACAAATCACATGTGTTTTTCATTTTTAGTTATTTGAAAGTTTTAGTAATATTTTTAGAGTCAATATATTGAAAATTAAAAGAAATATTACATTTGGGTACATGTTGTTCAAGAAAAGATTGTGCCGCCACTGGAGATGAATTTAAATTTGAGGTTGTTACCACAGGTATATTAATAAAAAAAATCATCAAAAATATAAGCAATTTGTGCATCTGAATTGAGAAGGTTATCTTTAACTTTTAGAGTAAATGTGTTGTCCCGTGGTTTTAATTTCCCAGTTTCACGGTTGATGATATCCCAAGTGGCTTTTATTTAATTATTAGATATTTTTAATTTTATCATTAATGAAATTAGATTTGCACACTTTCTTAAACAATTTAGAGTAATTTTTTACATATTCTGTAAAATTTTAATTATGGTTATATTGTCTTAAATTATATAACGCATACATAAATACCAGTCGTAGCCCAGGCACAGTACTTAAGTTTTTGTGAAAACTTTATTGTTTTAGATGTAAACACTTGATTGTATTCTGTCTTTATTAAATCTAAAAACCGCTTTGCCTTTGTAGGCGCCTAAAGCGGCCATGGGGGTTAGGGCAAAGTGGTCATGCCCAAATATTACAATAAAATTCATTTTTTAAAAACATAAACACCAAAAATAAATTAAAAATCTTTATTTAAGTTAAAATTAAATAGCTCACATTATTTATCCCATGTTGGAACAAATGTTACACATTCAAAGCCAATTAGGTAAGTAGCAATAGACGTGTTATAAAAAGATTGAATTCTAAAGAGGTTTGATCAAAACAGGTTGAACTTACCATGGATTTTTTTAACAAAATGCACAAATCCGAGCAAGCACATGCCGATCGCCACCGAACGACTGCTTGGTGCTGATAGGGAGGTTGGCTAAATGGCAGAATGTCAACGTCGCGCTATTGTTTTTAGTTACCTACCGAAAAATTGGGTGTGGCCGCTTTGCCTCCTATGGCCGCATTGAGCTGACTTCCGCTATAGAGTATTTTGTGAACCTCATTTTTTTATGTTGCGCGTGACTTCATAATTCATTAACTCTACAAGACTTTGTAGCGAGAAGCATCTGCAAGGAACTTAGAAAGGACAATACAGAATTAACGTTGATGAATGAAAGTTTATAATGCATGTTTCTTTGACAATTGTTAAACTTCAAACAAGGAGTTCAAGGAGTCCACACAACTCCTTGATAGGGATCAAGGAGTTTTGTGGAGTGGCGGCTCATTAAAAGAATACTTAAATCAAATCAAATCACAATCTCTTTATTTAAGTAAACTCATTAAATACGCATTTTTTAATCGTCAAACAAATTTTTTTTTTTTCAATATAAGGATGGATAGGCAGGCATCCACCCAACCCCTTCAGGACGTCTTTTAGCTGTGGAGAAGGAACTCCACAAGCTTTATATAGAAGTAACTAAGAAGTTCTACCAACCCCTCCCTTCCCATGGGTGTTGTAAAAAGCGACTAACGGATTGAAGACTGCACATACATCCAACAGCGTAAAGCGGGGATGGGGCTCATAAAATATTGTCCCTCTATCCTATTCTAGTTTGGATGCGTAACCTGGTAGGTACTTACAATGCGTACAGATTTAAACAGGATGTTACCTTTTATACCCGATGTTTCGACCGAGTTACGATAGACCGGAGGCGATACACCGCGACAGCAGTCAGCCCGGGACACCGACCGGTGCAACTCGGTGCCAGTCGAAATGCCGTTGGCTATAAAAGGTATGCGTAGAATGCCATTAAGTCCATGGCCTTTACTGAGTATTTTTGCTCTAAACTCTGTTTAAATATGCGTGCATAATGGAACGCGAATATTGAAAAGTGTTTAAGTACTTACAATATCGGTAGTATTAACATTCGCAACCCTGCTGGCGACTTCGCAGAAAGTCTGGCCTGCGGTGTCTATGCCGCCGTCGAAGTATGCGTTTGTCATAGTTGGAACCCACATCGTAAACCCCGTACAACTGCAAAGAAAATATTTATATTAAAGGCTATCGTTCAACAGTTTTTTAGAGGACGTAGCTGGCATCATATTTCAGAGAATTCAACATAATGGGAATACAACTTTTATAAAAGTCAACATAACGGGACTTCAACTTAATGGTCCTGAAGGCACCAAAGTATAGCCTTATTTGAAAGAGTCTTAACCTTATTTGAGAGAGAGAGAGAGAGAGAGAGAGAGAGAGAGAGAGATATGTTTTTTTTAATTAGTACGAGTATTCTTACGTCATGTAAGCACACATCAGTATGAAGTACATTATCACGGAGTTCTTGAGCAGTGGAGGTTTGAAGAGGGGCGCGGTTTGCTGCCAGATCTTTTGGAAGATGGACATGTTGGTCTGGTCTTGGATTTCGTTTTCCATGTGCAAAGACGTTACCTGCAAGGAGTAATGAATATTGGTTTTATTGTCTATTTCTACAGGTGTTTGAGCGGATAATTAATTCTCAGCTCATTCACTACCTAGAGGATTACTCGCTGCTCCATGATGGCCAGTATGGGTTCAGACCCAAGCGATCAACGGGTGATCTTCTAGCGATACTCACGCATAGGGTGAAGCGATGGACAAACATGGCGAATCCCTGGCAGTTAGCCTTGATATCGCCAAAACTTTCGATAGAGTGTGGCATCGTTCCATTCTTTCCAAGTTGCCGGCCTTCGGTGTGCCGCTCCGTTTGTGCGCCTGGGTTGCAGACTTTCTAGGGGAGTGGAGGATTCGTGTCCTTTGTGAGGATAGTTCCTCCGCGTTCTACAGGGTCAATTCCGGAGTGCCGCAGGGTTCTGTGCCAAACTGAACCTGGCTCTCGATCGAGTCTTTAAGTGGGAATCTGATAACCTGGTCGAGTTTAATGCCAGAAAAACCCAGGTTTGTGCATTCTCTTCTAAGGTAACTCCCTTCCTCACTCCTCCCTCTCTTCAGAACTCTCCGTTACCCATTTCGGTGAAGTTCAGCATTCTTGGCATGGGCATCGGCCAAGAACTAAATCCGAAAATGCTACATCGACAGTGTTATTTTATCTGCCTCCCGTAAGTTGGGTATTCTCAATAAGGTGAGGCTATTTTTCACTCCCGAGCAGCGCTGTTTGCTGTACAAGACTCAGGTGCGATCGAGTATGGAGTATTGTTCCCATCTATGGGAAGGCTTCGCTAAATACCTCCTCGATGCATTTGATAGACTGCAAAGACGAGCGGTACGAATTATTGGAGATACTGAGGTTACAGCCTCTCTTAAGTACCTCCAGCTGCGTATAGACATTGCTTCTCTTAGTGTCTTACCGGAATTACTACGCGAGTGTTCTGAAGAACTTTTTGATCTAACCCCATCTTCTCCCTTCCTCTCCCGGATTACACGTTCTGGTCTTAGGAACCACCATCCCCATATAGCACTTTTTACCGGAAATGTTCCAGTAACTATTTGTAGTCGTTGTGTTCACACGTGACGTAATCATTTGTGTGGACTTATTTTTATACACTTTGTGTTTAGCTTGTAACGAGTATACAATCAAGGAATTATGTATAGTAACGGTGTGGTTACGATGTTACAATAATAGTAATTTAAGTACACGAGGTGTTGTAATGTTACGTCATTGTTCCTGAGCAATATTACTTAAATTAGATAAAAAACGCACTGTTTCTTAATCATATGCTGATAAGTCATGAAACGAAAATGAGTGAACAGCCGAAGAAACGTAATTTTCGTTGTACATCGACTTTCTACAGGAAAGTTAACAAATTATTAGTTCCACAAAATAGTCCTTCAAATAAGTGCCTAAATTTCTAGTTTTTATATATTATACTTAACTAAATTTCTTGTTAACTAAATTGGCATTTGTAGTAACAAAATTAATATACTTAGTAACTTAAATCTTAAATTTTCAATCGCAGTCTAGGATCAAACACATTATGATCATTGGACAAAAAGTATGGGTAATAATCCAATTTTTTTATGTTCATAATTATGTTAAATTTTGTTAAGCGTTAAAATGTAGGTACTTAATATTAATATCTTCATATCAGGCAATGTCAATACACAATCAAATGCACCGTCTTCATTATCTGAAAATCAAGAAATTAGTTCTGAAATACGTGTTGTCCAATTGTCGAACGTGCACTTAGACGATATATAGATATAGATGTTCCCCTTAAACGTTTGCTTATTGATATTGTTAGACCCTATATAAATATAAGAGACCAAATTCAACAATGGACATTAGTACCAAATTCCGCATAATGCCATAAACGAATTACTTATTATATTGCGAGAACATTCAAGCTCCGATTTCGAATTTTTTTTTATCAAAACACATAAAAACGTCAAGTTTAAACAATATAATACTAATGAGCAAAGGAAAATATTGGTATATAACGGTTTAGAGAATTGTTTGAAAGAAGTTTTGTCTCAAAATATGGTGTACAACGTACATATTTTTGTCTTTTAACATAGACGGCTTACCGAGCGAGACACAAAGGCACCAATAATGAATTTTTGCCAATTTTGTGTAAAATAGACAGCATGGATATTGTCCCATTATTTATAGCAATATATTTTGCAAGCACAAAACCACCCTTGGAATTATTTCTGCGACCATTCGTAAATGAGCTATTAAAGTTACTTCAAGATGGATTACTTATTCAAAGGCAAATCTTACGTATAAAAAATCGTTGCTTCATAGTCATATGCGATATACCTGCGAGGTGCTTTATAAAAGGTACTGTAGGATTCAATATCTACCATGGATGCATGAAATGTACAGTTATCGGAAGTACGATAAAAGAGGACGGCATTTGAGTTTTCCCAGAACGGACATGCCTTTACGTACTGACTATTAATTCAGAAATCGATTAGATCCAGATGACCACAAAGAAAAAAGTGCAATCGAAGATTTACCAGTAGATCTTGTTAATTAATGATTTTACGATTGCAGATGCTTTTCATTTATTAGATTTGGGAGTAATGAAGAGAGGTTTACTGGGCTGGGATGGACTAGTGTCAGTTTTTTTTCTTGTCCTTGTTCAAGACAGGATAGAATTTTTGTCTATCCATGTACTGGGTACTACAGATATAAGTTGGGACAAACCCTCTATAGTTAAAACTATTGCAAAGGGCATGGTCCCTAAAAGTTTAAGAATCGCTGGAAGCAATAAAGTAAGTGACACCATTTTATAATTTCGGTAACTTTATAACTACTTCTAGTTTCAAGTTGACATGTGCAGACATAGTCTAGTAACTTTGTTACCGGATGTGGCTAGAAAGTTTTCATTATATTAATAAATGTTTTTAATGTTTTATCCATTTTATGTGTTATTTTTAATTAAATAACATATGGCTAAAGTATGTAACGTGTATAATTCTATTAAAGCAAAAAGCATGCAGTTTCTAGAAATTAAAAACTTGTAATATAAACCATTGTAAATATTTCACGAAACTGGTTAAATTACAAATTATGGGTGGCGCGTTGCTAAATTTTAATCTATTTAACCAAATTACTCGGTGTATATTTTTTCCCATTGATATTAGTACGATAAATCTATTAGAATCAATTAATATAAAAATAAGGAGTTACGTGTGTCAGAAATATGATGGAGACCAATGATATTACGACGGTCCCGCAGAACAAACTCTTATGGAAATATAGGACGATATTTAGTTTGTTATTGATTTGTATTTAGCATCATACTAGCTACATGGGAGTGTAATTATTTTTTACATAACTTTTTTATTTTATGAAATAACCAAACGAACATCACCTTAACTGAAATCTATTCCAACAAACAAAAGCGTATCGACATGTACGAACTTGTTTGCCGCAGTCTGCATCACACGTGCCGCGAACTAACGCCAGATACGAGTTTGTACTCCGCAGTGACGGTCGTTTTTGGAGGTTAAAACTATTTATATATTTGAATCAAATTAATGGTAAAAGGTGTAAATACAGTATCACAGTATATGTTTTACGATGTCTGCATCATCAATATAGAAAATAATTTTGAATTAGGATCTACAAATGGATAAAAATGATTGTACTTATTCTACTACTAGCAGAAATTTGGATAAAGAATACAGTAATCTTGATGACAAATTGTTTTTTATTTCAAGTCTTACGCGTTTTATAGTTGGCTCAAGGATTTGTATAATATTTAGTAAATATTTTAAGATAAATAGCGAAATCATTGACGTTACCGTCGTATGTTACTAAAGTGTGTTGTTCTATGATAACTCAAAAAAATATGTTTTAGTATTGTTTTGATGATGTGATTAAGTTATTTAGAAAACTGCTAAATAACGTTTCATTTCGTCGTATCTATTTTTTACAATATTATTTTCGCATAAGTTGTTGTTCACCTAAAACTATCTTAAAATTACCAACCGCATGTGCAGATAGGATATTGTTCTACGTAAATTTTCCAAAAAAATACAGTCGTTTGTGATAAAGCTATTTTGTTCGTTGTACGATTTTTTATATGCGACTTTGTTCTAAACAAAAACACACCATTTAACGCTTTTTTAATTAAAATTATGTATTTTTGTAAGTGATATTATAGTGCTCAAGTAAGGCAATAAAATTTAGTAGCTACTTTTTTGTTTATTTGTTTTTCTAACAAAATATTCAAACCAACGTGACAGCAATACCAGCTCTCCGTTACCGTCAGAAGCCTAAAACATTATCATATAAATAGCAGATGTTTATCCAATAATGATACAGAAGTATCAGAACATCAACATGAAGCTACTGAAAATAATTCTCATACCACATGTCAGCAAGTTGTTTCAACCTCTAACATGATTACAGTAGTATCAGAAGATCAGCACGAAATTATCGAAAATACCACTTATGCTACCTGTCAGCAAGTGGATACAGCACATGTTCCGTTTTTACAACATCCGCATCCGAAAGAAGTGCTTATTCCATTGAATGTAGAAGTAACTTCCAGTTTTAATAATCCCTGTTGCCACTTCTTCAACGTCACATATCACGTTAGCTACACCAGCACCATATCCATTAAATGTACACAGGAAATGTAATGATCACTTTTGTCCAGATCTAGTTCTTGGATAGATTCAGTTCAATCTGCTAATACTACTAATACACCGACTTTTACTCAAATACACATCGTTTTCTAAAGAAAGGACACACACAAAACTAGGGAGACAGTGTGCATGCCCTTATGCGCTCGTCTCACTGCCAAACCATTTACACTCCAGAGGAATGGCGTTTGCTTGTGTGATGGGCAAAACCGAAGGAAGAACCGTATTTAGTTAAAAATATGGAACAGTAAAACTTCTTTAACTTTAAGACCTATGTAAATGACAAATTTTGGAGCAAGAACTTGAGAAGAAAGAAAAATTTGAGAAAATATAAAAATATTGTGAATTAAAATTAAAGAAGTTTTGATTGATAAATCTGTGCCAAATCATTATCATCATTACATATTACAAAGTAAAGTCGCCGTTTTCCTCTTTCTGTGGCATCGCACTATTCTCCTAAGGGCCGATTTTTCAATTGTCAGATAAAACTTATTTGTGTGTTAAAGTATTACACGACCATTTTCAAATGTAATATAATGTCAAATCCTTTATTTCTTTGCAGGTTACATTTTAGGTTGGTCCGTAATACTTTATTAGACGGATAAGTTTTATTCGAGGATGGAAAAATCAGCCCTAAACCACGCAATGGATTTTTATGCGGTTTTCACTAAAAGATAGAGCGTTAACTGAGGATGGTTTTTGTTTAAATTTTGAAGATATGTTTTTTTTAAATGGCTGAACTATGAGGTTCTAAGTTAGCGTGGACGAAGGCGCGGGCAAGCCGCTAGCAAATTAGAAATCTTACGAATGCTTGGTTGTACGAAACGATACTAGAAACTCATCTGTAGTACCTGTCTTGGAGCGCGCTTATTCTTCACCACTTGAGTTGACTAGAGTCCCGGGTCTTTTAAGCGGGGCGTGAAACGGCATTTATGCAGGCTGTCATGAATGGGTGCGCTCGTTACCGTGCTTATTCCACGGTGGGGAGCGCTCTCATTATTTTGGACTGCATCGGCTGCTTACCATTAAGTAGGATGCGGTCACTATGACGAGTCAATATAAAAAAAATTAAAAAATAAGGGTTTATAGGGTAGCCACCACGAGTAAGGTATACTTAACGCATAACAAATATATTTATATTCGCAATTTCAAGGTTGCCTCTATACATTCCAGTTGCGAGAATTGCGTGATTATATCTATACTTACCAAACATCCTGAATATAGTGCGTAACTCCACTCTCCTCCTAAACTGCTAGAGAATTTTACCTCGATAAAATTATTTTACCGTGGTTTTACTACTAAACAACAGCTACCTTATAACCATCCTTGCTCCTTCCAGTGTTGCAGATGTACATATTGCCAAGCACTGCCAGCGCTTCAGCCTCCCGACCCTTGCTGAGCAGGAACTTGGGGCTCTCGTGGTAGAACAGGACACCTACGCAGCCGATAGCTCCGGGCAAACTGATTATCTGGAGGAGCAGTCTCCAAGGCCGGTACACGAGTGACAAAAACTCGATGGGCACATGGAAACTGGTTTGAAACACTGGTATCGCAACCACTGTCAAAAAAAATTGTAAAGTTATGTATTAATAAAGTAGGTAAGTACATATAATTTAATATAATAAAGCAATAACGTTAAAAAGATTTTTGTTTTTGTTAGCACTTCGTGTTTTCGTTCGTGTTTTTGTTTGAGTCGAAGTGCATTGCTTCGCTACTTTGCTTAATTGAAACAAATTTGAAAACGATAAAATTAGCGTTGCAATGTACTCCTACTACAGCTAAATGACCTCACCACATATGACGAGTAGCGCGAACATGGTAGTGCTGGCCATGAGGAACATGAACAAGTTGCGCCAGCGCTGCGGCGCGCACTCCCCGAGCAGCACGTAGGCGGCTGCGTTGACTGATGATGTACTGGAATGATGACAATGTTATTAGTTGCTCTTCTTCGCTACACTCTTAAGGGCAGTCGTGGTACTCGTGGTAGCAGCTTTAGCAGTAATCACCCGCTTCACAATACAACGCCATAATTCCTTGATGATTGCGTTCCCAACAGTGCGATTTTGTTAAGACCCGACACACAACCGATCTTGAATCCGCAGTGAGTTGTCAAATCCGCATTCTCTTAATTCGACTTTATACGTGTCTCTTGATCTTGATATATAAGTGAGAGGCGAGTTTAGGATCGAGCTTTAGTGAATAGACCTGCAGCATGTTGCCAACCGCTGTTAAAAGGCCTTTTGCATGCCATCTCTCTCTGTTGGTAGTGAGTGGTCATTTGCCGGATTAATATGTACTTACATAAAAAAAATAGAAAAAGTCACTTACAAACTAGACGAGAGAAACTTGAGCACGGCCAGCGAGGCGAAGGTCGGCGCCATGCTAACCGCCAGGTTGAACAGCACGCCGACCGGCATCGCGATCAGCAGGGTCCTGCGCCGGCCTACGGTGTCCGCGCACAGCCCCCAGCAGTACGATGAGATCAACACACCTGTGAAGGAGTGTTTGTTTATTTCAATTCGACGACCTCCATAGTCGAGTGGTTAGCACACCGGTTCGCCATCTCTGCGGTCCCGGGTTCGATTCTCGGTATGGGCAATTTAGAAATAAATTAGTTTCTAAAATGATTTCGGGTCTGGGTATTTTCTTTGCATAGCAAATAACCAATAAAACAAGTTTCAAAAGAAGCGTTACTTGGGCTTAATAATTAGTGTGAGAATAAAAAAAATATCTTAGCATTATAAATATGGTCGTTGTTCCTACAGCAAACACTATTACATCGAAATTGTTCATACCATGAGTTAGTTCTATAAGTCGACTTAGGTTATTCGTGCTCGAACGTCTGGGAAAACTATAGACTTACTAAACTCAAATGTCAAAGGACATAACATAAATGACAATATAATCGAGTTACTTGGTTTTCGCAGTACAACCTAGTAATATTATTCTGTGGTACAACCATAGAACACATTATAGTACAAGTACAGAAGATTCACTCCGCTAAGTCATTTAAATAAATAGCGACTCTTGCTAAGACACAATAAAGTGCAATTCAGGTCGCAGACCGCTCCCATACCTATAGTAAAATTTACCTAGAAGTTGCCTCTCTTTCTATCGCGTAGTTAGTGTTGCCAGATGGTCTGGATTCGTCTGGATTCTCAAGATATTTTATATGATATTCAGACTCCAGACAAAATACAAAATCTCCAGACAAATAGTATTCGTAAACAATTACGCACAAGACAAATTATAAGAATGGCAGCGGCCGGCGCCGGCCGGGCGAAATTGGTAGAGGCAGTAAAATCAAACACAAAATACTTGAGGCGACATAAAATTAAGTTTAATAGGGTAAATAACGAAGCACGAGTTTGATTGATCTCAAAATCGTTAATTATTCAATAAAGTCGTTATGTCAAAATTGTTGATTTAAAAAAAAAGTAAAATTTTGATTCTTAATATTTATTTCTCCAGATAATAACTCCAAAATCCAGACATTTTGAAAAATAATCCAGATAATTTAGTTTCCCGATCTGGCAACCCTACGCGTAGCACTATCGCGTAGCTCTTAACTCTTCTAACGACTGCAGGGTGTTCGCGTGCGTCCGTCCGGTCGGCTACCTGTAGCTTCATACCTAATGCGTGGAGTGCGCCAGGCCTGGTAAACGACACAACCACAGTAGAGGCTAATAAGGTAAGTATAAGTGCCCCGTTGCAGGTGACACGACATTTGACTTGGTTTGATATTGGAATTTTGTTTGTTAGTTTTTTAATGTGACACGTCATAGTGACTACATCCTGCCTGATAGTAAGCAGCCGATACAGTCCAAAATAATGAGAGCGCTCCTCACCGTGGAACAAGCTCGGTAACAAGCGCACCCATTCATGACGGCCTGCATAAATGCCGTTTCACGCCCCGTTTAAAAGACCCGTGGTTATAGGAGCTGGGAAACACATGTAGAGAATTCCAAACCCGAATGGTCTTACAGAGGAACGACTTGCTAAATTTTTTGGTACGAGTGCTGATATTCTGCACAGTATGACGGTGGTTCCTAAGACAAGCACGTGTAGTCCGGGACAGGAAAGGAGAGGACGTTATTAGATCAAATAGTTCTCCAGAACACTCTCCGTAGTAATTTCGCGTAGTTGCATTAGCGACACTCAAATCAGCAGTGAAATTCGATTGACAATGAACTAGACAGACAGCATATAGTAAGCCACGGATAAGTCGAAGATGACTCGGCACATCGCAGGATAAATAAATAAATAAATAAATCTTTCCTACAATCACACCAATTATCTAGCCCAAGAGAAGCTTCGAAGAAACTCGTTAAATGGTTACTAGACAACGGATAAACATACTTAAAATACTTAAATACATACTTATCATACATAGAAAACACCCAGACCCGAGACAATTTAGAAAACAATAATTTCTAAATTGACCCGACCGGGGTTCGAACCCGGGACCTCAGAGATGGCGACACCATGAAAACCGGTGTACAAAGCCACTCGACCAAGGAGGCCGTCACATTCAATCGCCAATGAGCGGAACAGCGAGAGCAGCCCTAGTGCGCTGTCCCTTAATGGGTGTCGTCAAAGGCGTCTAACGAACTAAAGACTGCACATACTTGTACATCTAACAGCATAAAGCGGAGCTGGGCTCACCACCTACAAACTGAGCATATATCCTGTTGTTATTTGGTAAAACGTTGACTGTGGCATAGTGCGATCATAGCACATGTACGTGCACTGCCTTTGTCTTTGTCTCTTACTAACCCTTTTCGGATTATAGTCGTGAGTTTATGTATGTCGAGGTATATCGCCAAGAGAGACAGTAATAGTAAATTACCAATAAGCGGCATAGCAGACAGCAACCCCTGCTGCGCCGTGCTGAGCCGCATGTCGCAGGCCACCGCCGGCAGCGCCACCGAGAAGCCGAACATGTCCACGTACATCGCCAGGATGAGCAGGCAGCACGTCCCCAGCAGGCCCAAGTTATATCTTCCGAAACCTATAGTAATTATCAATTTAAATAACTTAACTTCTCAGACCAAATAAAAAGTTGAAGAGATGTTTTGGTAATACTCTTTTGGTAAGTGGACTGCGTCTGGGGTCCTCCTTGCCTAGTCTCTAAGTAACGCTTTGCTAACACACTCGTGAATATAATAACTGTTTATTCACTAAATCTTTTACATTGACACTTCATTTACACAGTAAACGATAAGCGTTTGGACTAACTGGACTAACTTTTTATTTGGTCTGAGCTTAACTTGTTGTTAACTGAATTTTAGGGGCGACAAGAAACTGTAAGTAATGTGTTTATATTTTTTCTTATTTATTGTTTTTGTCTGGCATGAGCGGTTGTACTGAAAATATTGGAAAATATAGCAGAAATATAGATACATAAGTTTGGGTTCATTAAGAATAAGTTTTTTTGGTTTCGAGGTTTTTTATTTAATTCGAAGTAGGTAGGTATATGAGATATGACATTTTTCTGTACAAAAGAGACTGTTTCTAGATACATATTGCACGAAAAAGTAAGAATATTTTTGAATGTGGTGTGCAACTGCAAGATTCAGGTTAGTGGACGTTGGCGATTATTCGACCTAAGTTCACCAATAGATGTTTAAGTTTTAAACAGCCGTTTAGATCATAATCGGCTGTTGCACAATATTATGCTGTTCACCAAGTAATAAACATTGTTTAAGTAAAGTAATCGGCTGTTTAGCTTAAACATGGAAGGCGACTTCAGTTAAACATTGGTTAGGTACCGCTTCATGTCATCAAATTGTCAAATATGTACCCAATACTTATTAAAATAAAAGACGATTTGACTTAAATCTTTGAGGAAGATCCCTCATAATATTGAAATAATTTTGCGCGCTCTCCGTGCATTCAAAGAAGTCGCAATTATTTCGAAAAAAATAATTGTTTGATTAATTGACTGACACTGACACAACAATTTAGTACACATTGACATTAGAAATGATGTTATCTAACAACTTTAGTACGTTTACGCTATGGTCATGGCATTGAATAAACAGGGATTTTATTTCGTATACCACTTTATGATGTCGCTCTAAGCAAAGGTATGCTGAATTGCTGATACACTGACATATTTACAAGTAGTTTTAACCCGCCTATTTCGACTCTTTTTAAAGGCTGGCCTTGTTCCTAGAGCTTGAAAGTCTGCTAATGTGCAACCAGTTCCGAAAAAAGGTAGCCGATCTGACCCTACCAACTATCGACTCATCGCCATCACGTTCTTACTTTGTAAATGTTTGAAACGTGTTTTATACAACAAGCTCATTGCATATCTAGAAATGAACGATCTGCTTAGCGACCGTCAATTCGGATTTCGTCCAGGGCGGTCTACGGGGATCTACTAATCTATGCAACACATCTGTGGAGTGAAGCGATTGAAAAGCACGGTGAAGCCCTTGCCGTGTCTTTAGATATTTCTAAGGCTTTTGATATGGTCTGGCATGCGAGCTTACTTAGCAAACTTTCAAGTTTTGGGATCCCCGCCGGTTTGTGCGTTTGGATACAAGATTTCTTGAGGCAACGGTCGATTCGAGTGGTCCTCGATGGCCAATCTTCCGATTTAATGGCAATAGATGCCGGGGTACCTTAAGTGTCCGTTCTGTCTGCGACGCTTTTCCTGCTGCACATAAATTATCTGCTGAAACCCGGTATTATTGGGTATGCAGATGACAGCACAGTTGTGGACAGATACTTTTCAAATGCACGAGCTCATTATCATCAATCAGCCCGCAACCACCCACTGCTGGGTATAGACCTCCCTTAATTTATGCCAGTCCCTTCTGTTCCGTGCCGATCTCATCCAGGTGCTGCCAGTGACCCTGACGATGTCATCAACCCAGCGTACCCTCGGACGTCCTCGATTTCTTTGGCCAGATTTTGGCCACCGATCCGTCAAAGTTTTGCTCCATCGGCCATCACCACGTCTTACCAGGTGTCCTGCTCAACTCCACTTCAGGTTGATCGCCCTATCACCAACGTCGAAGACTTTAGTTCGACGACGAATCTCCGTATTGCGGACACGGTCGAGAAGGTTGATGCCGAGCATGGCTCGTTCCATGGCACGTTGTGCAACTCGTACTTGGTGTACAGTCTCCTTAGTGAGCGTCCATGTCTCGGCACCGTACGTCATACTTGGCAAGACACACTGGTTATAGTGACAGGTCTTCAGGCACTGAGGGATCTTTCTTGACCGGAAGACATCATCCAGTTTGCCAAATGCTGCCCATCCGAGCTGTATCCTCCTGGAGATTTCTTTGTCTATATGTTCCTTGTTAAAAGATAATACATGTCCCAGATAGACGTAGTGGTCCACCACCTCCAGCCGCCCTCCTCCGACCTCAATGGTTGGAATCGGGCAACTACAGATGTTTGTTACAGACCTTCGTCTTGGACATGTTCATCTTCAAACCCACCGCCAAGGAAGCATCGTGAAGTTCTCTTAGCATATGCTTAAGTTCTTCCAGGGACTCTGCAAACAACACAATATCGTCTGCGAACCTAAGATGCGACAGGTAGACACCATTTATGTTAATCCCGCTTTGGTTCCATTCCAGCGTTTGCACGACGTCTTCTTAGACAGCCGTAAACTGCTTAGGTGAAATAGTGTCTCCCTGACGCACCCCCCTTTTGATTGATATTGGGTAGGTTAGTTCGTGCATTTTCACTTGCATCGTTGCCGCTTGATACAGCTCTTTGAGCACGGCCACGTAACGTGCGTCTATCTGGCAGCGATGAAGAGAGTTAAACACGGCCCAATGTTCGACAGTGTCGAATGCTTTTTCGTAATCAACGAAAGCTAAACATAGGGGCCGGTTGTACTCGGAACTCTTCTCCAATAGCTGCTTCACGGTGTGGATGGGTCGATCGTGGAGAAACCGCTCCGAAAGCCGGCTTGCTCTATAGGCTGGCATTCGTCTTGTTGCCGAGTGAGGCGGTTGCAAAGGATTTTGGCAAACAGTTTATAAATTTGTGAAAGGAGAGATATGGGACAGTAGTTTTTTAAGTTTGAACAGTCTCCCTTCTTGTGGAGTATCGTAACTATTGCATTTTTCCAGGCAAGTGGGGATTTCGCACCAATTAGAACACCGTTAAATAGTTTCACAAGAACATGCAGTACTGGTTGCCCACCCGCACGCAGCAGCTCAACCGTTATTCCGTCATCACCAGGGGACCTGTCGCTCCTCATTTGGTAGAGAGCTTTTCCCACTTCGCTACTTAATATTTCGGGTAGATTTTCGTGGTTCAGGTGCTCTAATGGAGGCGCTCTCGGGTCATCCAGTGATAACGATTCCGCCGATTTTGATGCGTAAAGTTCCCCGTAAAAGTCTTCCACGATCCTCAATATTTGGTTCCGGTCTGTTACAATGTGACCGAATGTGAATCGATGTGTGCACGAGCTACCAAGGACGAAACTCACGCTCTGAGAGATGATTTGGTCGAGCGTATGGACTTGGCCCTCCAAGCCGAATGAGGCGAGGCGAATTTGGTCAAGTTTAACGCTACCAAGACGCAGGTGTGTTTATTTAGCGCTAAGCGGAGTCCATTTAACCCACAGACATGTAATAGAAGCAGACTAAACATTACAACAAAAAAGCGTGCCCATTACGCCTACAGACAAATTTCATGCACACATTTACAATAAAAGGGGCTGAACTCAGGCACGCAAGGGACCTCAAGTACCTACATCTATAGTACTGTTATACGTAAAGAGGATAATTTTATATTTTATAAACATTTGAAGATACTCATTAAATTTAAAAAAAAACACCAGTAGAATGCTAAGTTATCTATCATTGAGTGCCAGGCAGGCTATGTCTGTATCTGTATCTGGCTGCGACGCCACCTCACTAACTTAATAGGCCTATTACATCTCGACTGTGATTTTTGCGCAAAATGGCCAATTTTGGCGTTCTTGATCCAAGAAAAAAAATACATCACCAGTTTTGACTTATCGAATAATGTAGAATAGCTATTGGAATAGTTCGTAGCGGCCTCGCTTTATGTAAATTTTGCTTAACTTTTTTATGAAACCCAAAATTGATGAAGGTTTTCATAAAATGCGCTAAGGCACTTTTTTGAGCTCCCAGATTGAACTACTGTTCTAAAGAAATGGAAAATAAATAAGAGTGTTATCTATTATATAGTCATATAGTGCGTAGCGGCCTCGGAATTTTTAGATATCATTGATTTTACATAGAAAAAAATCTTATTCCAAACCAAAAAACTTCGAAAATCGCTTTAAGTTAACTGTGAATTTCTTCTATCTACGATATTATTGAGCAAAATTTATACCAAAATAATTGTTACTTCTTGAGAAATAAAGATTGTACAATTAATTTATTATCCTATTTCGATAAAAACGATAAATATAACTGCAAAATTACTACAAAATACGATGCGCCGGCCGTCCGAACTCAGCTTATTCTCGCAGAGAAGAGATTTGTAATATTAAGCATGATTTTATTATCCTATTTAGATAACAACGATAAATACAACTAAACAAGTTACTACAAAATGCAAAAATGCGCATTTTACGCAAAAATCACATTTAAGATGTAATAGATCTCTTAATAAATGCATGAAATACTCGTAGTAGAACCGTTAGGTAAAATAAGAAAAATGAAATAAGTAATTAAAAACAACATACATACATACTCTGCTGGTATTTTTTTGATAAAAATAAAAATTACAATAAATAATGTCACAATTTTTTAAACTAGTGATTAGGCCGCCGGGTGGTCTAGTAGTCAGCGACCCTGACTGCGCGTTACTGTATATTTTGCAAGTCCCGTAAAAATGATATCCGGGATACTTTTGAGTCTGTTCAGGAAGTAATGATGAAGGTTTCTGAAAACAAATAAATTTATCGAGATAGTCTCATTAATTTGTGGTTGGAGAGAAAGAAGTAGAAATATTGTTTTATTCTCATCTATGTAGTTGTGAAATAATGTTTGGTCTGCTTCTATTATATGTCTGTGATTTAACCTGACTCTGACTTTCCGAAATGTACCTGTAGATAGTAGCGACCATTTTGAATCTTTTTGGCTTAGGTTTGTCACCGAACCTCAATTTCGGCCGCTCTATAGAAAATAAAGCCAAAACCGCCGCAAAAAAGCTGGGTATTCTCTCAAAGGTGAGACGATACTTTACCCCGGGACAGCTTCTTACTCTTTATCAAGCTCAGGTTCGATCGTGCATGGAGTACTGCTCTCATCTTTAGAGCATAGAGCGCCGAGCAAACAGGCTGATTGGTGACGATGAGCTCGTCGATAACAGACTTTTAAGTCTGGAACACCGACGCAAAGTGGCTTGCTTATCAGTCTTCCACAGGTTACATTTTGGAGAGTGTGCTCAGGAGTTACATAACCTCATACCTTCTTCCTCGATCCATCATCGGACTACTAGACGGTAGGAGGGCTTTCAACCCTATGTTGTAGATATTCCACCCGCCCGGACGAAGCGATTTGATTCTAGTTTCCTCATTAGGACAGCTAGGATGTGGATTGACCTCCCTGCGTCTGTTTTTCCTGAACGCTACAACTTGGGCGTCTTTAAGGTCAGAGTAAACAGGCATTTACTGACTGCGCGTGCTCCTTCTTCGTCCTCACTATCATTACCATCAGGTGAAATTGAGGACAAACGCGCAATCAACCTCCAATAAAAAAAAAGTAATGGTAAGTAATACCTACCATTCAATCTTTTTTGACATTTGCATTCAAAAACATTTGGTTAGTTTAGGGCTGATAAAAATTCCTGGTGAACACAAAAAAAAACGCGGCTTGTTTATACAATTGTTACAAAATACCCGAATGATTATAAAATCGTTGGTTACGTTGTAGTTCATAAACTCGAAGTATCAGAATTAAATAACCATAAAAATTAAACATTTTTAATGTTGTTTTTGATAGGGTCAAAGCTGTACGTTTTTTGTCATTTTGGATTTATTTCTAAGTTATTAATTAAATTTTTGCAAATAACAAGGTCCATTTGTGCTAGTAACAATTTTTCTTACAAATAATGTTAGTAAAGAATTACCTATATAAATATATAGATTTTATTAATTAAATTACAAAATGAAATTACAATTCAAATAGGTAGGTTACAACAAATTATAAGCCATGTAATCTGACAAGAAAGAGGATGCATCCTAATTCCTAACACGCTTCCCTGTGGAGTGGGACGGAATGATTTAAGGTGTTTGTATTCTCTCCATGTGCTGTTTAAATGGGAAGGCCTGAACCTAGCAGTGGGACGTTTATAGGCTGATGATAAACATCGTTTAGAGAAAAAATGACTACCTCAAGTGGGAATTCAACCGAGGTCCTCGGGCCGCTGCGTAGACCACTCCGTTACCGAGGTATATTTCATCAGGTCTAACCGATACCTAGTCTGGAAAAGTGGTTGTAGCCCGGATTGCATTGTATAGCTTACCGGTAAGTTCAATTGTTCGTCATAGAGCATTTTCTTTGATCCAGATTTATCCGACATGAACGCCATTTTCACTGTATTCGAGCTAATGGGTAATAAAGTAATACTGCGGATTAATCCCGGCGAATCTGTTTTATGTAGTTTTTTGGTGATTACTTATCTTGATCTCTTTTAAAATCAAACGAAAGGAAACTACTCTGTGAGACTGGTTTGACACATGATCGGATTTGCATTGTCACTATTCTCTCACTCAGTTATTAGTCATTTCTCATTGTGGCGGCTCATCTTTAAAATTATACTACCAATCCATCTCTCCCCGAGGCGACTAACCTCTTGACACACAAGGGGTTAAACCCATCACTTGACCTTCAGGAGTAGGGCAGCTAGTATTTCTGTTGTCTAATAAAAAGAAAACCTCGATTATGCTACGGTAATATTACCGTGATTATGCTTTATAAAAGTATAACTTATTTGAATTATGCGTTTTATAGTGTGCTTAATGAAATTATGACAATCAATAGATTAATAGATAAATAGATTTTAACGATTATGGTTTTTTGTTATGTCTTTCAACAATTCTGCGTTAAGTTTATGCGTAATAAAAAAAATGCTACAAGCTATTATGCTTTTTGAATTGTGTGCCATATGATGTGTGTCAATTAAACTTATTATTATGTATTCATTATTTATATAATTGATTATGGCAATAAACATTGCACGTTTCAATGTGTCACCTGTATACATTAGATATGGGCGTCGAGGGCTAAGTCCACGGCGGCCGGCGGCGTGGACTTCTAATTTTCACGACGGTGGCAGCGGCGGCGTCGCGACGGCGTGGCCGTGGTCGTCAAAGATTGTTTAAACTTTAAATAAAACCATTTTTGTACGGAATTTATAATATTTCAAAAGCATGGTAAGGATCCAAAAGCTACTTGGAAGCTTATCAAAAACAAAGCTAATTTAAATACTAATCTTTCCAAATCAAGTGAACTTCGTTCTTTGGCGGATAACCCTAATTTAGCGGTTAATCTTGTAGATACTTACTTTTCTAATCTAAGTAAAGATCTAGCCTCCAAAATTACTACAAATCACAAACCTCAACAACGCAGTTTAAAATTCAGTTATTCAAACTCTTTGGCATTGTTTTTTACCGATGAAGATGAGGTCGAGCGAATTACTTCTAGCCTCAAGACTAAACTGTGCTGTGGGTAAGGTGGGACGGTATGTCTGTCAGCTTACTTAAATCTGCTACGGACGTACATACCAATCCTCACTCACGTTTTTTAAATCTTTCCATAACTACAGGTATATTTCCGAATGTTTTCAAGAAGGCTATCGTCCATCCGATTTTTAAACATGGTGACAAAGCTTGTGTGAACACTATAGGCTGATTTCAATTTTGACTTCATTTTTAAAAATCTTAGAAAAAATAATGAATAAAAAACTTTTTCAATATTTAGATAAATTCAATATCCTACCAAGACACAAATATGGCTTCAGATCTAGAATAAGCACAGAAGATGCGGTGCTAGAATTTACCAGCGATGTATACGTTACACTAGATAGGGCGTTACGAACACGCACTATGTTGGACTCATCTGCGGAGTCGACTCGGCACCTTGCTTTAGTGTGGATACGACATTCACACGGCTTAGACGCGTGCAGAGCGGCGAAAATAATTCTTTATTTCTTATCAAAGTGTACACCTAGACGTTTACTACAATTCAGTTGTCAAGTAAGTGAAATTAATTGTTATTCAAGTAATTTTAGGCTAGTTATATCGTAATAATATTAAAGAAAAGATATTTTTTCATTTCTGTGCCACGGCTTCTACAATCATAGACGCCATCTTGATACACACTTTTTTTATAGCAGAGGGAGGCAAACGAGCAAACCGGTCACCTGATGGAAATAATCACCGCCGCCCATGGACACCCGCAAAACCAGAGGAATCGCAGACGAGTTACCGGCCTTTAAGGAAGGAATAGGCTCGTTTCTTGAAGATCCCTAAGTCGTAACGGTCGGGTCCGGAAATTTGCTCCAATGTGACCTGAATCGTCTTGAGACCTACTGCAATGATCATAATCTAGACCTTAACTCAACAAAATGCACAGTCGTGACCTTCAGTCGAAAAAAGAATCCGATAACCTACTGTTATGCACTACCAACATCAGAACAGCCTCAAGCGTGTTTATTCTATGAGAGACCTTGGAGTAACGCATGATTGTAAGTTGCAGTTTGATGAGCACATAAACCTTGTCATTTCTAAGGCCACCAAGGCTCTTGGATTTTTGATTCGCAATTGCAAAGACTTTACAAATGCAAAAACATTTAAAATTCTGTACTGTTTGCTCGTTCGTAGTCATTTGGAATATGGTTCGCAAATATGGAATCCAAGATACGCTGCTTATATCAACAGAATTGAAAATATTCAGAAAAAGTTTTTAAAGTATCTGTGCTACCGCATTGGAACGCGATACCATTCTAGTGATTATCTCCAATTATGTAGCAAACATCATCTTTTAGTTTTGGAAAGTCGTAGAACCATAGCTGACATCACCTTTTTAATTAAAATTGTCACAAGTGCTATCGATTGCCCCGAGCTCTCTTTATTAACTTTGAATGTTCCAAATATTCATCTACCACTTTCGAATACTAACTATAGGCAAAACTCCTTCTTTCTCCGTGCAGGCAAATGTTTCAACGAATTGTGCGAGAGACTTGATATGGATCTTTTCAGTTCTAAATGTGATGCGGTGAGGCGTAAACTTGCATTATTACTATCTGATTATTAAATCTGGCGGGTTCTATTTTGTTTGTTATAATATTGTTTGTTCTTTAAATAGGTGGTTTAATATAAGGTGGCTTGTTATACATATAATACAAAGTAAGTTCTATATCTAGCATGCTCTGTAATAGTTTAGTTATTATCATTCGCGATTGTGAAGTAATCGATTGTATTTGTTGCTTGAGTTTGTAATGTTACTATCACATTTTTATTTGTGTGAATCTGTAAATGGTTTGCTGTTTCACATTTTCAGTGTTATACTTTTTACAGAACTGTCGATTCACCTGTGAATATAAAATAAAATAAATAAATACCGCCGCCGTGAGCTGGTTCCACAACACTGTAGTTCAAAGCAAGAAAGGAGGATGCCAGGGTTTCTATGAAATTTGGTCCACCCCTTCAATAGCTATGTGTGTTACATAGCTGGATAGGTATTTTTGACCTGAATAAAAGTTACTATGGCGCCAAGTTTAAATGTTAGTCCGTTCAGAGTTATTCTTTTTTTAAACATAGTGGTTTTACAAGATTCAAAAACAATGTTAAATGTTTTATTTTTCAAAAATGACAATAAACAGACCTTATCGTTAACACATGCTTTTTATAAATAAAAGATAATATATTTTAATAATAAACATTTATTTATTAATGATCATGATCTACAATGACGTCATTTAAAAATAAGGCTGGGCCTACAAACGCCTCGTGTCTGGCGTATCCTAGATACCAAACTATTGAAACAATATGCGCACAGGTTCCTACTGTACGTCGTCCCGTCATGCAGGTACAATATCTTTGCAGAATATTATTATCGTGAACCAATAAATAGCAGTAGTACATTCTAGCTCTCACGTGTCGCGACTGTATACGACCACGTAAGAGCCAAGCATCACCATCAATGCCAAAATCAGGTAAATCATCTAGTGCAGCTTCTCGGTATACTTCTATTGTATACATTCCATTTTGCAGATGTTCGCTGCAGTAAGATCTCGCTAACTTCATTTGGTAGGTTCCCAAAGCTAATAAAATGATTTGTTCTTCACTGAATCTCGGAAAATCAATATCGCTTGCTTCTACTCTTGTAAAATCAGCTCTTCTGCTGTTTAAACGTTTCCGTTCTACATAATCGTATAAAATATTAGGTGTATGTAGCCTCTGTCTGATTTCGGTGACAAAAGCTTCAGCATATTGACTATCTTCGATGGGTATATGAAAGTGGTTTGTGATTGCGGCAGCTATCCTAAAGTCAGCATACATATGCGCCAACGCATTGTTAAAATATCTTTGGCGAAACAGTTTAAAATCGCGTTTAAACCTGCCGTTAACCACTTCCACTACCCAGCGGCAAATAGTGACCAACCGAGATTCGTTGGCTTGGTCAGTGGTAAGTTGGGATTCGTGTCTATTCTTTGAAGGCGGAACATGGTATTCGTAACCACAGGCTTCTACATCGTCCAAGCTGTCCCTAAATCCTCGATCCAAAATAAACACGTCATTGGTTTCAAGGAGACAGTGAATCGGGTGTTCACCATTATTCATTATATCCCTCATTATGTTAGCGTCTGTTTTTGTAGCAGCATAAGGCCCTGTCACGTCAATTATATAGCCATCTGTTGTGACTAATAGAAACGGTTTTAAAAGATTTTGAAACTTGTGCAAGCTGTACGACTGTCGTTGGAATACGAAGTTAGCACTTTTATGTATATAGACATAAGTCCCGTCGCATATTATGATTGCTTTTGTATTTTCAGTGTTTCCAAATAAAGCCTTTGGTATCGTCAGGTTTCGACGTAAAATGTCATCTTTATTTATATGGTCAAGTCCTAAGTGACGACCAACGTACTCATTTGTGAGACCCTCACGAGCTATGGCCATCAATCGTTCAAGGTTTTGTCTCGACATATTGAATAAAGTCGCAAGCCTCTCATTTGAGTCACCGGTTCGCAGCTTTGTTCGATAAATACCTAAAGCGGTTCTAGGATGTTTACATGTCTGACTCAATGATGGAGTTTGTTCCAATATCTCATTGAATTGCTCAAAACTACGGCCGGTCCAAAAGTGCATTTCTTCATTAGTCATTGCACCTCTTGTGTTAAAATCTAATCTAGAACCTCTTTGTACAGCTTTTCTCATAATGTCATTGATATCACTGAATTGTGCTGCATTGAAGTCATGGGTGACATTGCAGTGTTGAGGTAATTCGTCCCAGGTGTTACTCTCTAGGTGTTCTTGACATACTCTAGCACTATCAGGAATGTACAGCTTGTGTTCACAAAAAGTGTACTTTTATGACTTCTGGTATTCTATGACGAGTGACATTGCGACAGTTAAGGAAAATACAGTGCCTGGCAGTGTTTGATGCTCGTGAATACTCGGGAACGTGAATTGCAGTTGAGAGTGCTTGTGGCTCGACGATTGCTTCTTGTGGAGGAGGCGGTGTGACCGCACTTTCAACCCTTTGCCAACACCGATGGCACACACTCCGGGTGTTGTCAAATACAACCTGTAAAAGAAAGTATACTTAATAAACATATTTTCTATAGCTACTGTTATATTCTGTAGATACGTACTGTTAGTGTAGTGTCTCGCGATCAAGTTTGTGGTGAGAGTGCGAATATTAGTAGTGTACCAGTGCTTAGCAAGCAAACGAATGCAGACCGATATGTCTGCTTGTAACCTAACCTAGCCTAGTCTAGCCTAGCCTCACAGTTTCTCCAGTTTACTCGTGATCTTGGTGCTTACAATAGCCGAAAAATAATACAAAAAAAAACAGTCGGAACTCAATAACATTGTAAATAAAGCATGAAACATCTCGTTAAACAATATTTTTTGAAAACATTTTTTCTTTTTGTAGGTAAAGACGGCCACACATCAAGTTACCCCCTAGTTCTAGTTCGATAATGTATATCATAATATATCTTTAAAGTAGGTATTTACCTCTAACAATGCATTTTCTTGAATATATGTTGCAAGCTGTGGTCGCACTCTTGGAAGTTCATCATTTAAAAGATGTCGCTGGTATCTTCCGCGATAGAATCCTCTACGACACATGACACAGTTCCGTGAAACTTCCATAGTAATAAACAATAGTCCAATCGAAAAGCACTTCAATAATCCTTATGTAACGCCGAATGTTAATTAAACAGGTACCGAAAAAGTCGAAAAGATAGCCGGGGTCCAGTAGAAACTGATAGGTAAACAAAGAGACAAGACGTAGTCACACTCTTAATACAGACGAACGACTACCTGCGCTTGCGAGCTACCCCGCCGACGCCGCCCGTCCTGTCCGTGCCAGTAACCAGTTTCATTGTCATAATGAGTGCGAGTGAGACGGATAAAATGGATTGTGATTCATTGATAACTGCATGTCAGTATTTACAGAACGTGTATGTAGTACAGAAATGCACGTAAATATAATTGCGTGGCTCCTGCTAAAACTACAATGTTTATAAAGAATAAATATATAAACAAAAAATAACTCTGAACGGACTAACATTTGGAACTTGGCGCCATAGTAACTTTTATTCAGGTCAAAAATACCTATCCAGATATGTAACACACATAGCTATTGAAGGGGTGGACCAGGATTTGCATCCTCCTTTCGTGAAAAACGCACAGTAGTAGAGCGCCATCCATCAAGGTGATGTGGATGGAATGACAGTCGATTGCGTGTAGTGCGGTGTAGGAAATCAGCGGCAGGGATCAAGCCGAACAATTCCTCAGAACACTCCCCGTGATATATGCGGTAGAATATTCAAAGAGACGCAACATCTCTCCGAAGAGACAGTTGAATGAGCCGACTTGAAATAACCAAGTCGTTGACAATTCGAGCAGCTCTGCGTTGAATGCGGTCAAAAGGGAAGGAGTTGGTATTTTTTTATTTTTTTATAACTTCTCCCCCGACGTGGGTTATGTCGGAGATTTGGAAATCTAGGTGGTAAAGTACAAATTAATGCTAATCCGCTCTACTGCGGCTTCCTATACTACTTTGGCATACTCCTACATTTTCTTGGCACTTCTAGGGTGCCCTATCCTGCTCTGTTCTATTTTCTATTCTCATCTATACAACAAATATCTACATTCTCATTCCATTTTTATCGCACGTTCGTGCCCTATATATTTTTTTTCCCTATTCGTTCTACTCTTATTCTTACTTACTATTTTAATCTGTTTATTTCTTACATCTATACATTTTTGTTGCATCTTTAACGATGCCCAATCCTAATTTATTACCTATTTTTCTCTTATATCTATACTCTGGTTGCCCGGTTCCATTTTTATCGCATTTTTTGCGCTATATCTTATTACTATGCTTATATTATCTTATATACTATTCTATTTTTAACAATTCCGTGTAATAGTTTTAACAGTTCCAAAGGTTCTTACAATTATTTACCTATTTCTACATATTATTACATACATTATTACTTCGTGATTGCAATTTTGTTTATTTCTACGTCAATATGTTGCTCCTAATATACTCACTATATTTGTGAGAACATATTTATTAGCTATCTCTTATTTCTATTAATTACAATTTTGGCAATGTTAGTGCATAATTCCAAAAGTAATGACCTATTTTGTTTGCTATTTATAATTTCATTGATACTGACTTCGGTGACTGCAGTTCCTATCAAATTTTCCAATTTAATTCGTTGGTAATCGTGAGTAGGGCATTCCGTGATCGCGTGCAAATTAGACTCTTCTTTTTCAGAGTCGCAGATACACGATGGACTCTCCTTGCACTTGAAGCGGTGCAAGTACGAGGAGAATCCACCGTGCCCTGTCATTACCTGTGTCAGGGTTCCGGTAGGTTTGATCTTACGGACCAGCCTATACGCAGATATCGCGTCCGGGAAGAACACCTTCGTAACAGAGGCCGTCGTTCCCGCATCGTATCTCCGGGCCCATTCGCCAATCGTCTCATCCCGGATGAAACGCTTGGCGAATGAGACCGGACACCGATCGTACTCCGGCTTCCTCTGTGACGAAGCCGCCTCCTTCGCGACCTCATCCGCCCGCTCATTCCCGGGCAGTCCCGCATGAGCTTTCACCCAGAACAAACTGACAAGTTTGCTCTGCGTGAAGGCCTTTTGCAGATTCTCCCGTGAATCGAGTGCTAAGCGGTGAAGCGAGCTACGGTTTGTCACAGTTTCCAGCGCAGATCTGGAGTCACTGTAAATACCGTAGCTCGCTACACCCCTTTTCAGGATCTTGGCAGTCGCCCTGTATATGGCGAGGAGTTCGGCTTGGTACACCGTGCAGTAGTTCGCTAGGGGTAATTCGACCGCTCGGACCTCAACTCCCCCCTTCCAAATGGAAAGGGAGGCTCCGACGCCACCGTCGATCCTACTCCCGTCGGTGAAAATCTGGACCTCCTGCACGGCATACCTATCAAGGGCCTCCTGGTCCTCGAGGGCCACAAACTCACTCCCCATATCCAGGGCGGGGTGCGGGATCTCCCAGAAGCCAACAGGCGCTTCCATCTCCCTGTCGTCCGGCAATGCCCGAGATATGCCTCTCCTCGCGTCATACAAGGCCGAAGCCTCTAGAATGCGGAGATCGAGAGGCAGTATCCCAGACAGCAAAAGTGCCGAGTTCAGGGAGACTGTCCGGTACGCACCACAGAGCTTCTGTGCGAATCCTCTCTGCACTGCTGCCAGTTCCTTGCGTGTCCCTATCTTTGTGGCCGCGGGTGCCCATGCCGCCGCTGCGTAGGTGATAATCGGCTCTACTGCCATTGTGTAGATTTGCCTTATTACTTCTGGGTTTAGTCCCCAACTGACCCTTGCTGCTGTTCTCAGCTGTTTATAGATGTTAAGGGCCTTTCTGCAGACATTCGCGACGTGTGTATTGAACGTGAGCTTATCGTCTATGGTGAGACCCAGGACCTTCATTTCTCTCTGCATAACGATATCGCGCCCCCCCATGCTTAGAATTGGTGTGTCGTACTTCAATTTTCTAGTTACTGTAATAGCGACCGTTTTATTGGTCGCGAACTTCAACTTGTTTCCAACACCCCAATTCCAAACATCCGAGAGCGCTCCGTTAGCCTTCATCGAGATTTCCAGTCCTGAGTCTCCCACAAACGCCATCACTACGTCGTCCGCGAACGCCTGCACGTGGTGGCCCTTCTCGCTAAGTTGGTGTAATAAAGGGTCCAGCAGCAAGTTCCACAGAACTGGTCCTCCAACCGATCCCTGTACGCATCCTTTTTGAGTGTTCCTAACCGCTTTTCTACCCCCGTATCTTACCTCTACTGATCTATTTTCCAAGTAACTATCTACTACTCGTCTTAAATTTACGGGACAGCCTACTTCTGCTAGCCTTGTTCTAATCATGGGCCACCAAGCCGCATCGAAGGCTCCCTCTATGTCCAATGATACAATTGTGATAATCTTTTTCTTTTTTAGATTACTTCTGATTAGGTTCATTAGGGCATAGAGGGAGTCCTCGGTGCTTTTTTGAGGCACGAACCCATACTGATGATGGCTAAGTTTAGGGATCAGATACCACTTTACTCTATTATCCGTGCGGTGACGGAGAAAGAATACCAATCGCCGCCCCTCTCTCCGTCCGGTGGGTGTCGTAAGAAGCGACTAACGGACTCTTTCGAGCGACGATCTGCTCCACTGGTGGTAGGGCTTGACCCGTCTGGTTGGTGACCACCGTACGCATGGTGTAAAACCCGTCAAGTGACTGCTTGTCGGTTGCGTTTCGGGATCAGCCAGCGTATAACCAGAGCTCGAGAGGATGATGCTGCGATGTATTTGGTCTGTGGAGGCTTCCGTCAAACCAGTGCCAGGAGGACTTCGTTAACCTTCCGACCAGGGAGACCCGTAGAAACGGTTGTCCCGCTGGCCGCCCGTGGCACAGTACAGGGGCCCAAGCGAGCCTAACCAGCTCGTGAGGCTGCCTCACCATGCCACACATAATCTCGGGGTGGTCCGTCGTGCCGGTTGGTGACCGGAAGGTGCGGTCCCGGCGGCCATTCCCGGGGGGGTTCGGGGGCCCTTCCGTTCGGCAGGTTAATAAGGCAAATTCCTGGGGAAACAGGCCACCACACTTTGACCATTCGCATCGCGGCATCATTTTCTCGATTCACGCCTCTCTCTTTCCACTCCTAAAATGACAGCGCCTAACAACAAAACTGGTTCTACAGCGGTGCACACCCCCACCACAACCTTACCGTTTGAGGTGGAGTTCGCTAACATCCGCGGACTCCATGCAAACCTCAATGCCGTCCACCACCATCTTGAGACGGCACGGCCAGCAATGTTGTTCCTGACGGAGACGCAAATAATCCGCCCAGCTGACACCACCTACCTGAACTATCCCGGCTTTGTGCTTGAAGAATCCTTCAAAGCCAAAGCCGGAGTTTGCTTATTCGTTCGGGCGGATGTTTGCTGTCGCCGTCTGCCCTGTCTGGAGGACCCTTCCTTCTCCCTCCTAGTGGTACACGTCGACTTAGGCTCTCATTGCCGTGTCTACGTCTGCGTCTACCGATCCCATAACGGCAACATGGAGACAACTCGACTAATTGAACATCTTAGTCGGGTAGCAGATGATGCGCAGGAGCGGTTTCCATCGGCGGAACTGGTGTTTTTGGGGGACTTCAACGCCCACCATGAGTTGTGGTTAGGTTCCTCCAAAACAGACCATGCTGGTAGAACCACGCATTCGCTCTCACGCATGACCTGACGCAACTGGTGAACCAGCCCACCAGGATCCCAGACATAGTTGGCCATGCGCCCTCCTTACTCGACCTTCTGCTGACGAGTCGCCCAGCTGGATACCGGGTGGAGATTCGAGCTCCTTTAGGTTCCTCGGATCTCTGCTTGATATCCAGCACAGTGCCCTTGGCATCGCGCCCGCCAACAGCGGTTTCGAAACGCCAGATTTGGCACTACGCGTCGGCAGACTGGGACGGGATGCGGGAGTATTTTGCATCCGTCCCTTGGAGGCAGCGCTGCTTTAGTGGGAAGGACCCGACCGCTAGCGCCACTGCCGTTGCTGATGAGATAGTATTAGGAATGGAATACTATATTCCACACTCCTATGTCATCAGCAAAGGCAGACGCAACCGCTGTTTCAATCGCGAGTGTGCCAGCGCTGTTGAGAGCAAACAGACGGCATACCGCGCTTGGATCAGAGGTAAAGCTCATGGGGCTCCCGAAACTCGCTCGCTAAAAGCAGCCTATAATAATGCCACCAAGTCGTGTAAGAGGGCCTACATTAGAGCGGATGCCCAGCGCGTTGCACGAGTAGGCCAAGAACTCCTGACGCATCCTACGGGCAGCCGTAGCTACTGGCGTCTGGCCAAAGCCGTGCAATCCAACTTCTGCCACCACTGAGATGTCTTGACGGAACTTTAGCTCACAAGCCGCAGGAAAAGGTCGATCTCCTGGCCAAACTCTTTGCGGCTAACTCCCGGATCGATGACTGTGATGCACAGCCACCCTCAATTCCTCACTGTGGCCACACAATGTCTGATATTAAAATCAGGCAGTGTGATGTCCGTGCGGAAATGCAGTCATCGATGTCCGGAAAGCTAACGGTCCTGATGGCATCCCAGCAATAGTCCTGAAAATGTGTGCAGCGGAGTTGTCCCCTGTGTTAACGCGTCTGTACCGTCTCTCGCTCTCTTCGGGTTGTGTGCCGGAATCTTGGAGAGAAGCTAATGTGCAACCGATCCCTAAAAAAGGAGATCGGTCAGATCCGACTAATTACCGCCCTATAGACGTAACTTCAGTGTTGTGTAAGATCCTAGAACGAATATTGAACAAACAGCTTATTCGATACCTAGAAGGTCACTCCCTAATTCACGATCGTCAATATGGGTTTCGGCCAAAACGGTCAACGGGTGATCTTCTAGCGTACGTCACACATCTCTGGGGTGAGGCTATTGACAAGCGTGGCGAGTCACTGGCAGTTAGCCTTGACATAGCCAAGGCTTTTGATCGGGTCTGGCACAAAGCTCTTCTGTCCAAGCTCCCGGCATACGGTTTGCCCGCTCAGTTCTGTACCTGGATTGCCAGCTTCCTGCATGAGCGTAGAATCCGTGTCCTTTCGGATGGATGCGCTTCGCGGTTCATGTCAGTGAACGCTGGTGTTCCTCAAGGCTCCGTTCTATCCCCCACGCTGTTCCTTCTGCATATCAATGACATGCTTCCTCTTGGAAACATTCATTGCTATGCAGATGATAGCACAGTGCATGGGGGATATAACGGGCACCCAACGGCTGGGCGGGTAGACACCGAAATGAAGCAAGCAAATCTTGTCATTGAGCTCGATCGGGTGTTGGACCTCATTTCTAGATGGGGCTCCGATAATCTGGTGGAGTTCAATGCCAAGAAAACACAGGTGTGCGCGTTCACAGCGAAAAAGTCGCTATTCCTTCCCCTTCCCTCTCTTCAGGGTACATCTCTAGGCCTGCAGAGCAGTATTAACATGCTCGGTATGGATATCCGCTGCGATCTGAACCAAAAGGACTACATCGAAACCGTGATTAAAAATGCTTCACGTAAACTCGGTGTCCTGAACAAGGTGCGGCGATTCTTCACGCCTGATCAGTTGTGTCTATTATACAAGACACAGGTGCGGTCTTGCGTGGAGTATTGCTCTCACATTTGGGACGGCTCCGCAAAGTACCTTCTCGATGCCTTGGACAGATTGCAGCGCCGCGCTGTGCGCATTATCGGCAATGCAGAGGTCACTAAAACTCTCGAGCCTTTGCAATTGCGTAGAGATATTGCGTCACTCAGCGTCTTTTACCGTTTATACCATGGCGAGTGCTCTGAAGAACTCTTTGACCTCATCCCTCCTTCTCCCTTCCTCCATAGGAGTACGCGTGCTGCTCTGCGGAGTCACCAATTTACAGTCTCTAACATTCCATCTCGCACAAAGAAATTTGGTGACTCGTTGCCGCACTTCCAAAAGATGGAATAGTCTACCAGCACACGTATTCCCTCCTACCTATGACATAGGGTCCTTCAAACGAGGCGTGAAGAAGCACTTTGTGGGCCGGCAGAGTGAGGATGACTGATGCTACGTCTCTTACGCTGCACCAGTTGTCCTCGCGCCTGGACCTCATTTCCACTTAACATCAGGTGGAGTGGGGTCATTTGCCGGGCTTAGTATATAAAAAAAAAAAATTTATTAGGAGCTTTTCATAAATCTTGCCCAAAACCGGGAGGAGTCCTATGGGTCTATACGACTTGACGTCTGTATAGTCCTCCCTCCCGGGTTTGCGCAAGACTACTACGACCGCTCTCTTCCATTTCTCTGGGAAGTATCCTAGCTCCAAACACTTATTTGCGATGGCCAGAAAAGTTTGCGGATGGCGGGCTATCGCTCTACCACAGATATCTGACGTAAATCCATCATCCCCCGGGGCCTTTTTTGGGTTGAATGTCCTAATAACGTCCATTAGTTCATGCAGAGCAAAGTCAGGGTCATGGTTTTCAATGTGGCCTCTGCTGTTGAACACCTTCGCCAACTCCCGTACACTCCGGTGTTCATTTGTGTCATCCTCTTCCCTGTCTTCAGGATAAAACCTTTCTGCGATCCAGTGTACTGACTCTTCTGGTCCAAGTGTGGTCCCTTCTTTCTTCAGAGGCAAGTCTTCTTTTCTTCGCTCGGTCTTCTTGATAACTCGGTAAATACCGTCCCAGACCGTTTCCTTTTGCTGTCTTTGGCAAAACTTCTTCCAGCTGGCGGTCTGGGCGTCTTTTGCGGCTCTGTGATAATTTTCTCTCTCCCTCAGGTACTCCTGCACTACTCTCTCTCGTCGGACCGGCGCGGCGCAGCGGATTCTCCTCTTCATCGTCACTACGCGTCTCTTCAAGCGGTACAGTTCATCGGACCACCATGGGATGGTAAGTTTCTGTGTTGCCTTCTTCGCTGGAATGTGTAGTGTGCATGCTTGTGTGATTGCTTCTGTGTATTTGTGTAGTGTTTCTTCTAATTGTGTAGTGTTCGTTATTCTGTTTATGTTTTGTGTGTCTGTGTTGTCTGCATGTAAGAGCTGGGTGAGTTTGTCATCAAACTCACTCCAGCTTGCTTTCTTTGTGTTGTATTTGCGTGTGGTTCTGTTTAGTGTAATGCATTTCCCTAATGTGAGGTCCAGGTCGAAGAGGACAGCGTTGTGGTCTGATCCTGTCATTTCCCTATCCACTCTCCAGTCCATGATCTTATCTAGGAGATCCGCCGACGCCGCTGTTACATCGACTATGCTCGTGCAGGTTCTCCCATTTCTTTCTACCTCAAAGGTTGGCGTGTCTCCTATGTTTATCACATGCAACCGCCACTGGTGTAGTGCCCCTGCGAATTCCCTTCCTCTCAGATCCGTGCGTGCACTGCCCCACCATACACTTTTAGCATTTGCGTCGCCCCCTATAATGTGTCCTGCCGTCCCTATCTTCGCAATGATCCTCGTTATCTGAGCGACGTAGGGTAGGCTCAAAGTAAAACGAGACGGCGTTTATTGACGAAGCGCTGGTTCGGATCCTCACGACTGTGATGTTATTAGTCGTGAGTTCCGGGTGCTGCTCAACGTCAAGGCTCGCGTCAAAGACAATTATGGCCGCCTTTACAGCACCCTCTTCCTGGTCAGCGCTTTGGTAAACCCTCGCCGGCCCGTAGTACTTCATCCTGCCCCCACAGCCCACGTACGGTTCCTGCACCAGGGCGAAGGCCAATCCCCTTCTCGAAGCTTCCAGGACCAACTCTGTGGTCGCTAGGTTGCTTCGCTGGAGATTGGCCTGCGCCACAGTGTATCTCCGGCTTTGGTTGGGGTTATTTAGCTGCTGCGTGTCTGCCGGGTCGCCCTTAGCAATACGCAACTTTAGCTCGCGCTAGTGCGTCCCACCTCTTTCTAATTTGACAGTCAGCGTCAAATGCATTGTGCTGGGCGTTTCCCTTCCCCGCTCTGGTGCAGTTTAGACAGGACGGGGGCAATCCCACCAGCACATCCTCGCACTCCGCGCGCATGTGCCTCCCCCCACAGTGGCTACACTTCGGTTCTTTAGGAGTTGGTATTGGGGTGCTCCAGCCCAAAGATGGGAGCAGTATTCCATATGTGGCCTGACTTGTGCTTTATACAGTTTTAAGCGGTGGGCCGGCGTAAAATACTGACCCGCTCTATTCAGAACACCCAGCTTTTTCGAAGCTAATTTAGCTTTACCTTCCAAATGACCTCGATACTGTACATTGTCTTTGACCGATCGGCGATTTGGCACTGCGATGTCTGTCTGTTGATTATACGACATAAATATTTAAGCGCTGCAGCAGCTGCAGCGAACTTTAGGTCTCTCATTCCAGAATTTGAACAAATTGTTTAACCGCCTCTGTGGTCTAGTGGCTAAGCCACCGGTTTTAGATCCAGAGGTCCCGGGATCGATTACCAGCTGGGTGTACATCATTGCGTGCTCGGTTTGGTTGGTGGTAGGGCTGTTAAGTCCGCCTGGCTAGCTACCACCATCTTATCTAAGTCTGTCGCCATAACAACGATGTTTATAGCATTGTTGTGTTCCGACAGTTTGAGATAAGATAGCCAGTTCCTTAGTGGTTGAGGATTCCGGGTGGAACGCGCTTCCACCTTCGGACTTATCGTCACTTACCATCAGGTGAGATGAAGGCCAAGCGCTTACCCGTTATGGATAAAAAAAAAAGGTTTTGTATGAACGTTCTTGTCTATCTCTTCTAGGTCAATGAAACTTACTGACACAATAGTCAAGGGCTTCGAAAAGTAGACTAAATCCTTGGCGTCTTTCTCGACTTATCAAAGGCTTTTGATACCGTGTCCATTCCTATACTTATATCTAAATTTCAATCCATCGGTATAAGAGGCCAACTATCTGATTTTTTTGAAAGTTATTTAACGGGCAGAACTCAAATTGATCTAATTGACGGGTTTGCTAGTGAGGAAAAATCTGTTAATTTTGGTGTCCCACGGGGTAGTGTTCTTGGACCTACCCTGTTTCTTATCTACGTAAACGAGCTCTGTAACCTGTCACTTGCAAACACGAATATAATAGCATACGCTGATGACACAGTTTTGCTCGTCTAGGGTACTTCTAGGGCTGATGCAGCCAAAAATGCGGAATCAGCATGCACGTTACCCCGTGGTGCTAAATGAGTGTCACTGACTGAGTGGTAGAGTCACGCTGCGTTGCAGCATGCATTGAGTCTGCTCGCCCGGGGTAATTCCACTCTCTCACGAATATCCGGCGTGAAATAATGGCACTTGGTACTGTTGTGTTTCGTCTGGCCAGTGAGAGTTCTGGAGGCCCCTCCCCCCCTCATAATTCCTATTCCTTCCTTAATCCTATTCCTTTCTTAAAGGTCGGCAACGCATCTGCGACTCCTCTGGTTTTGCGGGGGTGTCCATGGGCGGCGGTGATTGCTCTCCATCAGGTGACCAGCCTGCTCGTTTGCCTCCTTCTTGTATAAAAAAAAATAGTTGCGACGTGTTGTTAGGTTGTTACTCGCGACGGCGCGTCGAGCTTTTTGCCCGGCAGCGGCGGCGCGCCGTTTAAATTCACGGCGACGGCGGCGCTCATATCTAGTATACATACATATAATCACGACTATTATCCCCGAAGGGTTAGTCAGACACTAGGCAATGAGGACTGCAAAAGCAGTCCTCTACCATAGTCCACTTTTCACTAATATCGACTGCACATAACGTGCTCAGCGTGACAGGTGGTTAGCCTATCGCCGCTTCACGCTGCGCTGTTGGATGTATGTGCAATCTTTAGTCTGTTAGTCGCCTTTTACGACACCCAATTGAAGAGAGGGGGTGGTAGTATTCTTTCACCGCTGCGCGACACGGTTAACACGCCAACAGTTTTAAGAAATAAAAAATGCTCATAATATTTACATAAATATTTACATAGATCATTTATTACATCAACTCGTTCGCACTCAAGAGTTCACGTTGAATGTTAACTCTTCGTGTGAAACACTTTTTACGGATTAACTCGCGTTTAATTTACAGGAAGACCCTGTGACCACGGACCCTGTAAAGGGTTCGAAACGTCAGGATAATATAAAAAACTATGTGTATCGAACAAAACGGCCAATTCGTGCGCTCCCGCTGTAGTTTTAAAAATATAGTGACAGACGGCTGTCAGTGTCAGTGTGACACAGACACAGACACCACATACCAGCATCAACCCAAGGACGCGCCGGGGCGCGATCCACCACAGCAGCCAGAAGATCGACCACCACCACAGCAGCCCGAAGCCAGCCGGCGCGGCGGACTGCGGCCGAGCTGTCGAAGCGAGGCGGCGTCGGGGACGCGCAATCACCGTCTCCATTAGATGTACGTTACCTTATATTAATTTTACACTTAAGTTAGTAATAAGTGAGAATCCTATGCTCCAAGGAGTCCAGCGGACCTGGGCCTTTGGAGCAAACACTATGTAAATAGTAAATTAAACGCGAGTTAATCCGTAAAAAGTGTTTCATTTCAATGTGTAGTGCTCGCTTAAACCTCAGAAAACAATATCTTCGTGTCTTGTTCTGGAAGCGGCCAGAACGGACGGCAGGAATCATAATTAAAATTGCGCCTTTTATTGCAACAACACACGTGTTTCCACAAGGATTACATCTTGACGTAAGAAGTCAAGTATAGGATATAATACATATCATCACACTTCTGGGCAAAGGACTACGTCATTAAAATAAAGTCTTCGCTACACTTGAGGGTATTGCCTTTATCACTACGTTAGCCAAATGCGGGTGGGTCACCCGCAACCAGGCAATGAGGGCCACAAACCCAGGCTATGCGTCAAAAAATCAGAAAAACACTTTGCTCGACATGGGAATTGAAGTGAAATAAAACAAAAATTTTAACCCTCGTACAAATAAACAAATAATAAGGTCAGAATAGTTATTCCGTGTTTTGTCTCTTTTAAATTTCGTTTACATGAAAGGAACAAAACACGGAAAAACTATTCGTAGCTTTTAACTATTCTTTGTTTATTTGTAAGAAAGAAGAGTCTTGTATAATATGTTGTACAGCGTGTTAATTAAATATCCCCAAACCTGAAATTGATTCGCCTGTTCCTCATATCCCTACTGGTCTATCCCTACCTACTGGTAGAAAAGATAGGAATGTTTTTACACATTTAGCTACTAGGGGGGATACATTGACATTTTATTTCCACATATTTCTACTAAGATAAAGTACAAGTAGATAGAAAAATCATTTATTCTAGGTACCCTTAAAAAACAATCCTCAATATTATATCGGTACTGAAATTAATATAATTAAACTTCTTTAAAATCAGTTGCAGTATGCTGATTTAGATATGTTAAGATAATTGATATGTTATAAGTATATAAATTATCTTAACATACGTATCTAAAAAATGACCAACTGTTATATCCCCAGTGACCAATTGCATTTGTGCATTTTGAATCACGTGATCACGGATCATATACCGTCGCTCCCTCTTTTTTGGCGTATTTATTTTCAGCACATTCCTGATAGACTTCATCCGATTTTTTATATCCACCGATTGGTTGTATAATAATTTCAATAATGCGTTTAAACTGGTTTTTCTGTTGCTTTTGTTATTAATTTTGAAATGCTAGGCTTCTTTTGTCCTATGCTTTTTTTCCAAACACGCACCACTGCTCCTGAAATTGTTTGTTCTACAGCCAAGTTCTTTCAAAAAGAAATAAAAAAGTTTTATTATGTTTTTTAAAAAGGTTCACTCAATTTTACTTAAATTGAAATAAATCAATGGCTTGCATTTGATTTTCAGGTTTGTTATATGTATATTTTACAAATGACACGTAAAAATACATTTTCTTAGACTTCACAATGAAAACGGTTCTACACCTCTCCTAAATCTCCTAATGAAGGAGTTTGTATACTTTCAGAATAGAATCATTATACTTATAGATAATAAACAAAACACTTAAAGCACTTAGACTTTTCAATGATACCAATTGCCTGAATTATTTTATCAGTAGAGATAAGTGGAAAAGTATTCCCCCTAATAGCTAAATGTGGAAAAAAAAATCCTATCTTCCCTACCAGTAGGGATAGACCAGTAGGGATATGTGGAACAGGCGAATTGATTAGTAGATTCGATTCCACTAATATCTAAAAACTTGGTAAGTTTTAATTTTATTGACTACGCCGGCGTCGCTTTGTGTGTCGTCCTTCTAGCAACGTTGCGCTCACAATTTGAATTCAATCGCAGTGTCGTAAAAGGTAACGAACGGACTAAAGACATGAAATGATATGAAATGTAATTGAAATGAAATGGTTTATTTGCTTTCAAACACGGTATACAATGAAGTTGTTACAGAATAAACAAAGGTCAAACGTATTTTGTCAAGTAGTCGATATGCAAAAATTTTGATAACTAAAAGATCTAACATTTATTAAATATTATTTATAAATAGGCAATAAAATTACAGTTCATTCATAAATTTATATTATATAATTCCATTAATATTAATATACTTGGTAAGTTTTAATTTTATTGACTGCGCCGGCGTCGCTTTGTGTGTCGTCCTTCTAGCAACGTTGCGCTCACAATTTGAATTCAATCGCAGTGTCGTAAACATCGAGCTATTATTACTACGTATAGAGAAGACACCGCTCACCACTGCTATGTTCCGTTCAAGTGCGGCCTTCCGGCCGCACTTTCGCTGCAAACGCCTCAGTGATTGCGCGTGATTCGAGCGATTGTGGACCTTGCGGCTGCACCTTAGTGCGCACAAACTTGCTTCGCGGTGTCTTCTCTAGTTTATTGTACCTCAATGGTCGTAAAAGGTAACGAACGGACTAAAGACATGAAATGATATGAAATGTAATTGAAATGAAATGGTTTATTTGCTTTCAAACACGGTATACAATGAAGTTGTTACAGAATAAACAAAGGTCAAACGTATTTTGTCAAGTAGTCGATATGCAAAAATTTTGATAACTAAAAGATCTAACATTTATTAAATATTATTTATAAATAGTCAATAAAATTACAGTTCATTCATAAATTTCTATTATATAATTCCATTAATATTAATATTGCTATAGTCAATTCAATAAAATCCCTTATAATAAAAATGTATGTCAATTATTATTAAATTATAGTCAATTAGGTATCCTACTAATATTATAAACGGGAAAGTTTGTAAGAATGTATGGATATTTATTACTCTTTCACGTAAAAACTACTGAATAGATTTGGATGAAATTCGGTATACAGATAGTTTATAACCTGGATTTACACATAGGATACTTTTTATCCAGATATTCCCACGGGAACATATGAATGGATGTTTGTTACTCTTTCACGTAAAAACTACTTAATGGATTTGGATGAAATTCGGCATACAGATAGTTTATAACCTGGATTAACACATAGGATACTTTTTATCTCGATATTCCCACAGAAAACGAGCGAAACCGCAAATGGCTGCTTGTATTAAATAAAATAGTCAACAATAAAATATAAAAGAATACAATAACTACATCAGCGGATATCAAAACTCATATACTCATTTAGGTCATAAAAACATTTATCAATCAACCAGTCTCTAAGTTTATGTAAAAATGGTGTTGTGGGTAATTGTCTTATTTCGGTGGGAATTCTATTATATATTAATTTCTCTTATATAAACTTGTATTGCAAAACGGGTCCTGCAGTTTGTATGAATCTCTCGGACGTAAGCGTTGGTTATGAACAGGTTTTTTGAACATCCCCACATTATGTCTTACAAACTTTCCCACTTCATAAACATACAGCGATGTTAAAGTGAGTATATTATACTTCCCAAACATTTGTCTACAACTTTCAAGAGGACCAAGGGCACTTATGGCTCGAATACATTTCTTTTGTATTATAAATACTTTTTTTGGCTCTGTTGAGTTTCCCCATAGAATTATTGCGTATCTAAGTACTGAGGACACATAGCCATGGTATGCAAGAAGGGCCGTTTTTTCACCTGCATTAACTCTCACACGGTAAAGAGCGAAAATGAATCTGTTTAACCTATGGCAAATGTCAGATACGTGACTTTTCCAGTTACAGTAGCAGTCAACTACAATGCCTAAGAATTTAGTCTCAGTAACCTCATTTAAACTCCTTTATAATTTGTGAATTGTATAAAATTTGTTTTTGTGACGTTAATACTAAGACTATTTTTCTGTAGCCAATTTTGGATTTTCTCTATAGTTTAATTAATAACTGTTTCATACTGGACTTGTTTATCGACATAAGGTATTATCAACGGAATATCGTCTGCAAAAAGAATGGTTTGAAAGTTATGTGACCCTAGGCATATCATTAATGTAAATAAGAAACAATAGTGGGCCAAGAACACTTCCCTATAATCAATACACTCATTGACATTATTGATTTTTGTGATTTGGACGCATTGTTTTCGGTTAGTGAGATTACTTCTAATCCAGTCATGCGCTATTCCTCTGATGCCTTACCTTTCACATTAAGCGAGCAAGATGTTATGATAAACAGCATAGAGCGGCGATAGGCTCACCACCTATCACGCTGAGCACATGTGCAGTTGTAATTTGGTGAAAGGTGGACTATGGCAGTGGACTGCTTCTGCGGTCCTTATTGCCTAGTCTCTAACTAACCATCTGGGGATACTCGTCATAGGCGTGAATCGTATGGATGTAAGTAGATTCTGTAAGTAAGTAGATAGTCAGATGTTGCACCATAATTCGTCCGCTATCTGCTATATCCAGACGCAAAGGCCAAATAATAGGTACCTAATGATGATAAAGTAGGTAGTAGAGTTAGCAACCCTAATTTTCATGTAAATAAAAATGTTTGAAACTTACAATGATCTATTATCTTACTAAAACAGTTATTTTCTAAGAAATGCTGTGTATGAATTTATATAAATTAGCAATATCGTATTAACGATCGCCTCTATGCGTAACTGAGTACCTACTGATGTACAAAATAAATACATTTTTATACGTATAGCAATTTTTGAAATAGTGTTATTTTGGGTTTCTGTAGACCTTTTGTAGACTTATTTGAACTAGAACCGGTGCATTTTTTTTTAAATCCGGTGTTCTTAAAATTGAAAATGACACAAAAATACACAACATTTTTAAAAATATTAAGTAAGTATAACTTTTATTTTTTGGTTAGGTTTACTTTACTTACATCCTCCAAAGTGTCTTAGATAGATAATTAGAGATTAAATATTAGATAGAGATAAAGATATTGTAAGCATATAAGCGGAAGGCGTGGTAAAATAAATCAGTGTATGTACAACATCATATCTTCGGATCATTTACACTCTCTGTCCTCCGGTAATCCGGTACAGTATGAACTAATAAAATAAGCATAATTACGACTAATAGGTTATTCATTTACGTTAACGTTAGTTGACATGAAAGCAGTCGTAAGTATACGATGCTCTAGTACCTCATGTGCTAGTACAGTGCGATATGATATAGGTACTTATGGGTACCTATTTAGTTTTTGTTCTATTTGTCAGCCTCTATAGCCTAGTGGTTCTACTAACCGGTCTCAGATCTACCGGTTTACATTCCCAGCACGAGACAATGTTGCTATATAAACTGCTGAATGTAATTGTATAACATAGTATATCCGACGTGATAATTTGATAAAATAATTATTAAATTGTGTGATAAATACTTACGAAATAAAAGTCAAAATTTTGTATAGAAAAACCTCTATTATTATATCAATTGTTCAAACAATGTAGATATCGTGCGAGTTCAAATCTCTTCCCATGATAGCATCTGTGGTAGAGAATAATTTTAATGGACTTTAATTGTAATACGCTGATACCAAAGTTGAATGACCCCAAAACAAAAGCATTTAATCTTTTAAGTATTTAGGAACCATGAACCTTTACTAGTATTGCTAAGAACTAATTTGTTTCTACAAAATGTTGGTGATTTCTTAACCCCTTGAGGATCGTAAAACCAGACACAATTGAAAATCAATTGATTCGCGATCGCCGGCGGTCTTATGATCCTTGACCTATTAAGCTGCCGAATAAATCACACCTGATAGTTTAGGGGGTTATGAACTTATATTATACATTGTTTTTTTTTATAAATGAAACACATAGCAAAGCAGTATTACATTTAATGACTTCACATTACAATGGTTTGCTTAAACTAGCAGAGTTCAGAGTTAAAAATAAGCAGCTGTAAGAAAATCACAAAAGCAACGTAAACATTAAGTTTTTTATGATTGAAAATAAATCCTAGGTGTAAACTCACAGTCAACTAAAGCACACTAAAGGTATACGTATATCTTTTAAATAATACTGTACTGTACGTTCTATTATTTTAAAGTGTGAATTAACGCACTGCGATGGCATTCAGAAGGACTTTTCTAGAACCGTAGCCTCAGTCTTTGACTGAGTAAGAAATTTATAGAAAAAAAATATTATGGAAACTAAATAGTTTAAAGTGTTTTATATTTAATTATACCAAAACTCCGTACCTAGTCAAAATCGTAGCAATAAGCTCACAATATCCAGCCCCAGACAACAAAATGTTCCGAGCAGTACGAGACTACGGCTCCAGAAAATCACAATCCACCATTTTGTTCAATTAAACAGTTGAATGCGAGCCCGCCATTTTAATTGTCAGGCGCACAGAAATGCACCATTTGTTTTCCTGTCCTTGTACGGTACTTTTGACTTCTACTATGTCTTCTACGTGTGGAGTGACGTCCTACATTTGTGCGTTATTGAGCGGTTCATACCGGTTCGTGCGTTTCGTTCTGTGTGGGTTCCACTATCGCCTCCTTGGTCGGCTTGTTGGATTTGTTCTTGCCGGGCAGCGTCAGGCAGAACAGGGAGTTCACTGAAAACAGTTGCAAGTCGATTCGATTATTTTAGTTAGTTAATATTTAAGATGTCGTTGTTAAACTAAGAATTTATTTACAATCGTCATGCTCTCTCAAAACTATTACATCTGTAACTACAAAGTACCTACCTACAATCAAATTTGTAAAGAAATTAAAAAATAGAATGCTTGACTTTCAATCTGCACCGCGATCTCTCGGTCAATCGCTCGGGATTATCCCCAATTACGATAATACCGGAGTGAAAGTGTCGTGGTTCGAGTCCTAGTCCTTCCTACCTGAGGTACTATTAGAGAGTAAATGTATATGACTTTGAAAATGACAATGACAACACAATGTCTAGCGGACATGCTACGTCGCCGTTGTGCCATTAATAAATAAATAAATTTTCCTACACTCACACCAATTATCTAGCCCAAGAGAAGCTTCGTTATAAAACTCGTTAAGATGGTTACTAATCAACGGATAATCATACTTAAAATACTTAAATACATACGTATTATACATAGAAAACACCCAGACCCGAGACAATTTAGAAAAACAATAATTTCTAAATTGACCCGACCGGGGATCAAACCCGGGACCTCAGAGATGGCGACACCATGAAAACCGGTGCACAAACCACTCGAACAAGGAGGTCGTCGCCATTAAAACAAAACTATATACTTTTACGCGCGTTGTAGGTATGTAGATTCGTAATTTTTAATATTTTTTGCGTTAATAACGCTTAAATATACTCAAACACATAGGTATGAGTACCCATAACATAATGAAGTTATAAGTTTGAAAGCTACAACATCACGATATATAGAAATATCGTATGATATACGCTAATAGATAGCGTACTTGCTAAGTCATCTGCATTCAATTCACGCTGACACAATGTATACGTAAAGTGTGCCTAAAAATAAATTTGGATATTTAATCGAGACTTCGGTTGTGCCAGCCTTCTACTAAGTTTGTGGTGCGGTGTCTCTAACCATAAGAACAAATGTAAGGCATTATGTTGGGCTTCATCCATTGTTTTACAAAGTATTCACGAAACAAAGTGATTTTATACACAACAGTACCGAAAAGTGTATCTAGGAGGACAAATAGGCTTTAAAAATTATCTTACAGGAATAAAAGCGCAGTTGTATAAAAATGTCTCTACGGGGAAAGTGTATCTCTGGGGAATACCTAATTCAGACATTATTCTGCGCGACGTATACGCCCTTTGATTTTAGTAGACATGTCTAGTTAGAACCTGGCCGTAAAATAACGTCCAAAAATTCGCGCTAGTATCAGTCAGTCATATACGCGGCTATCACGCACACTTCAAAAATTCAAAACAAAAACCAAACAGTGGAGCTATAAAAAAGGGGACTTACCGCCGTACTCAGAGACGTCAATTAAGTTTAATGACAATTAAATGTCTTTCCTTCTCTATTTATCACTATACATACGAAAGTGACAGCAAGAGACTTAATTGTCATTAAAACTTAATTGACGTCTCTGAGTACGGCGGTAAATTGTACTTGCTCCGTGTTTGTCAAAGATATACGCCATACGGCACTTCTGTGTAAACCTCTCTAGGCTCACCCATAATGATCCCGCCGAACAGGTAGAAGCTGAGGCCGCAGTTGGTCTGCAGGAACACGCCGATAAGGTTGGAGCCCACCATGGAGCCCATCCGGCCCACCATCATGGACAGGCACACCGCCATAGCCCTGCATCGACAGAGCCATATCACGCATGATACAGTTCGATTCAATTAGAAGGGCGGTTGTGAATTTAGCTGCGAGTGCCGCAGTGCGCAGGTGCCGAGCGGCGGGAGGGCCACCGCGGGTTGCGGTCTGCTAGAGGGCGGGGGTGACACCTAAAATTTGCTACTGCGACGCGACTTGTGACTAACTTCACGGACGCCATTCTATTTGAATCGAACTGTACCAGTGGTTTACATTTTTTTTATTCGGCAACGGGTAAGCGCTTGGCCTTCATCTCACCTGATGGTAAGTGATGATAAGGCCGAAGGTGGAAGCGCGCTTCACCCGGAATCTTCAACTACTGAGGAACTGGCTACCTTATCTCAAACTCTCAAACTGTCGGAACACGACAATGCTAAAAACATCGTTGTTATGGCGACCGAATAGATAAGATGGTGGTAGCTAGACCACGGGCTTAAGAGCCCTACCACCAACCAAACCGACTACACAAAGATGTACCCCCCCGCTGGGAATCGAACCCGGGACCTCTGGGTCTGAGACCGGGGGCTTTACCACTAGACCACAGAGGCGGCTAAACTATTATCCCCAAAGGGTTAGTCAGAGGCAACGAGGACTGCAGAAGCAGTCTCACTAAATTAAATTGCACATGTGTTCAGCGTGATAAGCGATGACCAGCTATGCGATTCTCTAAGCGACACACAGACGCTGCGCGCATGACTGTGATCTGCTGTCTCTTTCCAATTCTATGAATATGAAAAAGACAGAGTCAATTCTCAGCGCTGCGGCAGCCGCTGTTACCAAGGCTTTAACTTAAAGAATCGCACTGCAGATCGCCGCTCTATGCTGTTGGATGTATGTACAGTATTTATTCTGTGAATCGTTAAGGGAAGAGAGGGGTTAGAAGGTAGCGTTATTTTAGTGAGCCGCTTTGCCACATGGCTCGAGTAGTAGTAGCTTGCAATACACGTACGAAGCGTTGAGAAGAGCGAGAAGAATTAAAAAAAAACTTCCCTACACTCACACCAATTATCTAGCCCAAGAGAAGCTTTGAAGAAACTCGTTTAATGGTTACTAGACAACGAATATACATACTTAAAATACTTAAATACATACTCATTATACATAGAAAATACCCAGACCGGAGACAATTTAGAAAAACAATAATTTCTAAATTAACCCAACCGGGGATTGAACCCGGGACCTCATAGACGGCGACACCATGAAAACAAGTGTACAAACCACGCGACCAAGGAGGTTGTCTGGTTCTACATTCATCATTACAAGCCATCGTTATGGTGACTACCAAGACACAGCTATTGATTCTGGAGTTGGAATACGCATTGAGGTTCGTGGTATTATAATTAGTCTTACCAAACTTAAGATAATTAAAACTGTGCAAAGATTCTCTTCAGTCTCCTTAAAGATTTGGCTTAAAATGTAACATGTATAAACAGTGTTGTTCACTCATGCACTTAAACATAAAACTAAGTTTGAAGAGCGATTAGCGTATAACAAACCTATATTTAGTCGGAAATAGTTCCACAGCAACAGCAGTCATTAAACCAATGCATGCACCGCACATTTGGAAGACGGCGAACATGATGACCCCTATCTGGGAGTTGGTGACGAGGTGGGCGACCACCCCGCTGCAGCCGGTGACTCCCAATAGCACCACAAGGATGAGTTTCTTGCCCGCGAAGTCAACGAGGAACCCAACCACGATGTACATGGAGCAGAACACCAGGCCGATGTAGATGGAGCGCTCGAACGTCTCCGAGTTCATCTTGTCGTTGCATACGATCTGGAATTGAATCAGTAGTTTTCTTAATTTGATGCTATGCTTACAAATAAAGTTTACAAGCTTAAGGGGCTCCGCTAGACACTTTCTGTTGCCGAGACGAGAGAAAGTTGCAGTGGCTGTGTCGGCAACAGAAAGTGTCTGCGTCTGCGAAGCACTCTAATGTCACGCCAATGTTATTAGAGGCCACCTCGATAAAAATGTGTCAAGTGAGTCCCAGTAAGATCTTAATGTTTTCTTTCAATTATTATGATACATTTTAACTCACTGCAGTGCCATTGTCCGGTGCTCTGGCCGCGTCTAAAATGTCACAGATGCTGGAATCACCGCCGTCGTGGTTGGCCAACGAATTCAGGATAGTTGGGAACCACACGTAGAAGCCATTTGTCCTATAACAAACGTCAAAGTTTCACTGCATCACACCAAAATTTGCGGTACATGGTGTAGGTACTGTTGCACTTCATAATTTCTTACTAGAAACATTTCTTATTTTACATATTATCTAGTTAATTTTTCAAATTCCAATCATATATTCCATCTAAGCTACAATAACAGCACTTAAAAAACTCACTACGATTGGCTTGTAAGTCTATAAGACTGTACTGCGAACTGTAGTACTATCTTGAGGTGAGAAAAGCTGGGGGCTAATTGTCTATCTTTAACACCTATAGGAATACCTTTAAAGTAAAATTATATTGCTTTGTTAATTTAACATCACTTAAAAACACTCTTAATAATAGTGTTTTTAAGTAAGGCCGACAATGTCTATATATTGTCTCAGTACTATACGCTCATCAACGGACGTAGGTACTCACGTCGCGAATATGCCGAACTGAACGAAGCAGGTGAGGCAGGTCCAGGGCAGCAGCGGCTTCTGGAACAGCGGCACCGTCTGCGCGCGCATCGACCTGAACAGCACGGCGAGGCCGGAGCCCGACTCCTCCTTGGCGGCCTGGTTCTCCACCAACAGAGATTTTACCTGGAAATTCACAGTTTTTACCACTACCTGTATCACCTACTAATAGACTCCTCTTTTTCATTTTTTTAAACTAAGCCCAGCAAATGACCCAACTCCATCTGATGTTAAGTGGAGTCCAGGCGCGAGGACAACTGGTGCATTGTAAGAGACGTAGAATCAGTCACCCTCACCCTGCCGGCTCACAAAGTGCCTTCTTGCTCCTCGACGTTTTCGATAACCGCGTATCTCATTCTGCAGATCCTACAAATATTATAAACGCGAAAGTTTGTAAGTATGGATGGATGTTTGTTACTCTTTCAAGTAAAGCTACTGAATGGATTTGGTGAAACCGCGAGTGGCCGCTGGTAGTCTTTATGTTAGTGTTAAAGTTAAAGTAAAATAGTTTATCTATACTAATAATATAAAGAGGAAAGATTTGATTGTTTGCAAACAATTGGATTGAATAGGCTCCGAAACTACTAGACCGATTTGAAAAGTTCTTTCACCGTTGGGAAGCTACACCTTCTCCGGGTGACATAGGCTGTTATATTATTTTATTATTATTCAGCCCGCCTTGTCCCACAGTTGGGCAATGGCTTCCCTACCCTTCCCCCACTCTTCACGGTTTAAGGCTGTAACTTGCCAGTCCTTCCGATAGTAGTCTAGCTCGTCCTAGGCTAAATCATATTTTAAAAATTGGTCACGGGGTACGGGGTCCACGCGGACGAAGTCACGAGCGGTCCGCTAGTTCAATATAAACCTTTACAGGCACATAATGACGTCAAAACTAATCAAATAATAGTTAAGTCACTAAAATTTAGTTAAAACTACTGCATCTACTACCAGGTCGGATTTTGGGAGAGCCACAGAAATTTCTGTGGGGCGAGCCTTCAACTGAGAAGAGCTGGCAAGAAAGGCCACTTACCTATAGGTACCTTTTTAATAAACTTAAGAAAGCTTTCACAATTATTTAATTTGACAGTAAAATTAAAACTATAACTATTATTACAGCTCATAAAGTACCAACTTAGCTAAAAAAAATTAAAATTATTTTATCAGCCTTAACCGCGTCGCGTAGCGGTGAAGGAATACTACCACCCACTCTCTTCCCTTGGGTGTCGTAAAAGGCGACTAACGGACTAAAGACTGAAAACAGCTTAGGATTACTATTGAATTTTAACAGCTCACCTCAAAACTTTCCTTCGGCATTCTTTGGTTCACCGAGTATATTTTCTTGACCACTTCCAGGCACTCGGTCTGCCGGCCCACAGCATTGAGGAACTTGGGACTCTCAGGTGCACACATCAGCAGCACGGCCCCGACGGAGTATGGAAGCGCGCAGGCCACCACCAGCAGACGCCACGGGCGGTACGAGATCGCCAGCATAGTGAGGGGGTAGTAGAACTCCAGGGGCAGGATCAGCCAGCTGATTGCTGAAAAAAGTATAGCCTATATAAGGTGACTGCTAGAAACCGCAAGAAACTTCAAGGGCTGGTCAGGTCAAGTGTTTTAAGTGTGTCAAGTACTTATGACTCAGCTGACGCGAACGGGTCAACAGACGGTCGGCCGCCCGGCCAATGACCGCGCGTTGCAAATAATCGTTATTTTTAATGGTTACTTTTCTTATGTTATTGCTTTAAAATAAATTAGATACTCAAAGACTACCCAATAAAAATTCACAAAATGAATTTAATTAAAAATGAAAAAAAAACACGAATTCCTTTTTTGTAATTTTTGTCATGACCTTGACCTGACCAGCCCTCAAAGTTTTTTGCGGTACCTAGCAGTCGCCTTATATATCCCACAGTTGGACAAAAAAGAGCGGTCTAAGGAGGTCTGAGGAGCTACTCTGCCACCAAGGTTGATTGCTGAACACGGATAACTGAAGATATTTTTAAATTGTAGAGCCGGTTTTGCAATTGCTTATTAGGACTTAAATCGCTTCGGTATGATGTATTCGTAATATTTATTCTTAGACATTTACTTATTATTATTATTATATTTGAAGACAGAAGCAGAACTAAAAGGTTAGCTATTCTCTCTCGTCACTTATTAAATGGTGGCGAAACATATTCTAAATGCTCGTGTTACGCTTGTGGTATTCGTTAACATTATCATCATCCTGTAAACTCACATTGTTGGGAAGGCCACATGGACAACAGCAGATAAGGCGAGATTGGGCTATAACCCACCACGCTCGGCAAGGCCAAATTAAAGGAAAAATGTTAGATTCTCTTTTTAAAGACTTGTGTGCGTTACATACCTGGCAGCACTACTGTCCCAATGCCCACGAATGAGGAGCCGAACGTGACCATCTTGTCCCGGTGCCGGAGGCTGTTGAACTCGCCCAGATACGTGTACACCACCGCTGAGGGTCCTGACATGCTGCAGGTGACGGTGCATTGTTAGTAGCACCAACTTAAAAAAGCTTATGAAGTTTGTTGCTCTAAGAATTTGCAAAGATAAGAGATTAGCTGTCATCATACCAGACAATAGAAATTTAATTGTTAGCAACCTCTAGGAGTCTTCATGACAGATGTAGGAGTCTTTGTGACACACAAGGGTACCGTCGCAACATTTTCTAAACCCCGAAGAATTATTAACCAGAGATACACTTTCCCCGTAGGGACACTTTTAATAAAACTACAATTTTATTCCCCAGTTATATATACACTTTCGGCTTGAACACGTAAATAGAAAAGTGTTTTAGATGAAAAATAAAACTAAATGGGTGGGCGGGTGCCCATCCATCCAATTAAATTTAGACGATTCAAAATACTTATTTTAAGTTCATTGAATAAAGAAATTTTGAGTTTTGAGTTGAGTTTTGAGTTAAATAAATCATTTTCGTAAATGTATTGTGTTGTGACTGAAAGAATCCCTTTTATTCAATCTACGGTACAATTTTAAGTTTACTACATAATAATATTAAATAATATACCACTAGAAATTGACTTATACTATAATACGTTACGTATACTATACGTATTTTAGGCAGGCGGCCAACTGTACAATAAGAGCCAAAACTTCTTGTAGTATGTATAAAGTGAAAAATGAAATGAGCGACAGAGCTGGGGCATCCCCCGCAGGCGACGCGCAGGGGCAGCACCCGGGCCTCCGGAACTCTCACTGGCCGGACGAAACACAACAACACCAAGTGCCATTATTTCACGCCGGATATTCGTGAGAGGGTGGTATTACCCCGTGCGTGCCGACCCAATGCGTGCTGCAACGCAGCGTGGCTCTACCACTTAGTCAGTGTCACTCATTTAGCACCACCCAGGGGTCGCGTGTAGGGCCTCAAGGGTAAACCTACGGACGCGAGTAACTTTAACCCCCTAAAGGTGACTTTAATGGCCATGTAGGAAGAATGAATGGAAGCTATGAAAGAGTGCGTGGGGGTGGGTATTTGGCAATCGCAATACAGAGGGTGAAACTTTATTGCAATACGCTTCCGCTCTTGATCTGGCATAGTAAACACGTGGTTTAAGAAAAAAGATAGCCTCTTGATCTTGATCACCTAAAGAAGTGGCCAACGCAGGACGTAGATTGATTACCTCCTCGTCAGATGCAAAAGCCTCACCCGCGTCAAAAACTGCAAGGAGCTACCTGGAGAAGACTTAATCTCACAGCATACACTCCTTGTTATGGAAGCAAACCTTATTTTAAATCTCAACGGCAACGAGAGCGGCAACCTCCAAAGATAAAATGGCACATGCTGGAAAATGAAGAATGCACGAGTAAAGTTCGGAAACAGGTGGTGGACAAGATGATAGAAATGGGAGATATGGAAGATAGAAGCGTAAATGAGTGTTGGACAGAAAAGGAATGAGAAAGGCGGCGAAAGACATTTTACCTCTTGTTTGTTGTTTGTTTTCTCATACATTCTGCCATTTCTGTTCAACAGTCATCCTGGAGTCCAGGATGACTGTTGGGTTGGCGGCTGATTTTGCGGGTGTCCATGGGTTCAGGACCTGGATCATTATCATCACCATGTGTCTCTGTCTATCATGATAGACAGAGACACATGGTGGTGGTCATATGAAGTGCAAGCTGTATTAAAGGAGAAAAAAATTAAATTTAAAGAATGGCAAAGTGAGAAGAAAGAAGGGAATGACTGTAGGAATGAAGAAAAAAGAATAAATATATATATAATGGAAGTAAAAAGCAAAAAAAATCTGTCGCAGTAGCAAAAGCCAAAGCCCTGGATCAACTTTATAGTGGGCTTGATAGTCCTGCTGGCCAAAAAAAGCTCTATCAGTTTGCTAAGGCTCGAAAAAGAAAGTCGACGGATGTAACACATATCATGTGTGTAAGAGATGAAAAAGGTAATGTACTATCTGACGATGAAAATATAAAAAAGCGCTGGGGGGATTATTTTGAAAGATAATTGAATGAAGAGAATAATTGGGATGGAGTGCTTGAAAACACTGATATAAATATAGGGTTCGTAAAGGAGATATGTACAGATGAAGTAAAAGCGGCAGTAAATAGTATGAAAAGAGGAAAAGCAATGGGACCTGATGAAATACCAGTTGAAGTGTGGAAGTTATTGAACGCGGATGGATGGAAGTGGCTGACTTTGTTCTTCAATAAGTTGTTGCACGAAGAAGCGGTACCGGACGAATGGTGCAATAGTCTGCTAGTGCCCATTTTCAAAGTAAGGGTGATGTGCAAGAGTGTAATAATTATCGAGGAATAAGGTTAATGTCACATTAAATGAAAGTGTGGGAATAAGTAATAGAGCGACGAATGAGAGAATAGAGTGAAATCTCACAAAGTCACAAAACTAGTTTGGTTTTATGCCTGGTCGAGGAACAGCGGATGCCATTTTTTTGATATTTGCTAAATGTGCAACAAATACAGAAATGCACATAAAAACTTGAACATGGTGTTTGTTTACCTGGAAAGGCATACGATCGGGTTCCCCGTGAGGTTTTGTGGTAGGCCCTGAAGACGAAAAGTGTACCTCGGAAATACCTGCAGTTGGTTCGAGCTATGTACAATAGATTCAGTACTCAAGTCAGCTCTGCCACCGGCACTACTACCAGTTTTAATGTGGCGGCACTTAGCCCTTACCTCTTCCTTATGATAATGGACGCTCTGACGTCGGACATACAGGAGGAGGCACCTTGGTGTATGCTCTTTGCTGACGACATTGTGCTGGTAGCCGAATGTGCCCTGAAGGTCTAGGACAGATTAGACGAATGGCGGCAAAGACTGAAGAACTAGGCCTAAAGGTCAGTGAAACCAAAACAGTATCTGATCTGTGATTTTGGCGGTCTCTCCAGTTCTATCCTATGCCCATTACACTTGCCGGAAAGTCCCTAACAGTCTGTCATGTTTTTCGGTATCTCGGGTCTCTCGTGCAAAGTGACGGTGGTATCGATAGGGTCGTGAAAAACCGAATCAACTCAGGTTGGATGAAATGGAGACGGGTCACTGCTACAACATGCGATCCGCGAATGCCCCAGAAGCTAAGGAAAAAGGAAAATATACAAAGCTGTCATAAGACCTCACGTAATGTATGGATCTAAATGCTGGGCCGTAAAGACAACAGATGAAAGACGATTGCATGTAGCGGAGATGAGAATGTTAGGTGGATGTGTGGAGTGACAAGGATGGACAAAATAAGGAATGAATATGTCAGAGAAAGTATGAAAGTGGCGTCTATAACAGAAAAGATGAAAGGGAACCGTTTGTTTTGGTATGGTCATGTAATGAGAAGGGACGAAAACCATGTGATTAAAAGAGTGATGAATATAGTCAAAGTCAAAATATATTAATTCAATAAACTAAATTAATAAGTACTTTGAATCGTCCAAATTTTTTTTAACCCAATCAGGACCAATTTTTTAACTGTGGCAAAGAAACTACAACGAACAGAAGCAACGACCTTAACAAAAAAAAATATGTCGTTACCAGGTCATAAAATACGAAATAAGAATAAAAATACGTTACTCTTTATCAATTTATCACAGACAATTAGAAATAGCTTTTGGAGTCCTTGGAGCATTTCAGTTCACAGTCAAGCTGTTTTGTCTTCTGTGTAATCTGACACTTTATAATAAGCTTTATTTTATTTTTAAATTTATTAAGATCTAATTTCTGAATATCATTTGGTACTTTGTTGTAAAATCGTACACACAGACCCTTAAAATAATTATTTATGTTTTGAAGCCTAGTATATGGTACTGCTAATTTGTTCTTACTTTAAATTGTGAATATCACTGTTTTTTGAAAATATTTCAATTTTTTTATGAACAAACATCAGATTTTTACATACATCCAACAACATAGAGCGGCGATGGGCTCATCAAAATAATACTACCAACCGAACCCCTCTCTTCCTTTGGGTGTCGCAAAAGGCGACCAATGGACTAAAGACTGCACATACATCCAACAGCATAGAGCGGCGATGGGCTCATCAAAATAATACTACCAACCCCTTTCTTCCCTTGGGTGTCGTAAAAGGCGACTAACGGACTAAAATCATTTTTTCTGCAGCTAATTCATGTTTTTATTTTTAGTTACTTTCCTTGTATTTGTAATTAAAAGCACAGTGTTTACCTGGGGTGAAAGACTTATATAGTCCCTCGAACTATTGGCGCCCTCGCTACGCTTGGGCGCCAAACCCCCTCTCGGGAATAAATAAGCTACTTTCACCCCTAGGGTAACAATGTACTAAATTCTTTCTCCGCTATGAATTACCGAACCACTTACATTTTACGAATATAAAAAGAATAAATTCGTGTGACGTTGCTTGAAATACGACCATATTTCATGCTACCGTTCCCAACTTCACTGGCTATCTATCTCCCGAAGACGAGACTACCACACGTTTTCCCTCCTCTACTTCATCCTTTTTCATCCACATTCAACTCGCTATCCAAAAAACTATTTTGTCTTTCGCTCTTCTACTCTTGCCCGTCACATTCGTTCCTCTAGTTGCCTGTCTGTTGATGTTCCTCCTCATTCTACTGACTTCGTAGCCAAGGCTTATACTGTGCAAGCTATCCACCTGTGGAACTCCCTGCCAGAGAGTATCAGGCGGGCGAAGACTCGGGACTATTTTAATCGACAAACTAAAGAGTACATCCTCAGGCTGGACACTTCATCTAAACCTTTTACATTGACCTGTCACTCTGTACATTTATCTCCTCCATATATATTCCATTTAGTCTATTTCTATATAATTTTCTGATATTCATTAAAATATTTTATTATCGTATTATATTCCTCCTTATACGTGCTGTGTACTAGCCCGTGGTTAGTTCCTTCAACTATATGGTTTTTCTTGCCCATAGGTTGTCTGGCAGAAAGTGCTAGCATTAAGGCCGCCTTTTGTCATACTGCTTTCTTTGTTTTGTGTTATATTGTTTTTATAGTGCAATATAGTATTTTCCATTCATTCATTCAGTAATAACATAAATAGCTTTAAACACTCACAACGCGGAAGAGACGAATTGCAGCGCAGCGAAGGTAACCAGGTTTGGAGCGAAGCTGGTGAACACTGAGAAGGCAGCCGACAGGGCCATAGAGACCATCATCACCGGCCGCCGTCCCTGCGTGTCAGCCAGGTAGCCCCAGAAGTATGACGTCAGAATTATAGCTAGAGAAAGTCAGAAGGTAGAAAAAGTTCATAGATACAGTCGAGGAAGTTCTCGGTCGACCACTTTTCGGTGATAATCGCTTGCGGTCCATTCGAACCGCACGTACAGTACAGAGGGCGATTTTCGTTTGCTATTTATAGCGCTTTCCATTATTTTTGAATATCAAATCAAATCAAATCAAAATATCTTTATTCAGTAAGCTTAAATATCTTATTTGTCTATGGCTTAAAATAAGCATTTTGAATCGTCTAATTATTATTTTTTTTTCATTTTCGGTGACTGAATTTTCAGTTTTCTAAAAAATAATAATCTAAATGCCAAACCTATTTTGTATGAACGAAATTTCTGAAGGAATGGAAACCGCTGTAACTAGCAAACGAAAATCGGCCGAAATTTTTTTCGGAGAAAGAGAGTCAGCCCACAGTGTAGCGTGCTCGTAGATCGTGTGCTAGCGAACATCGCCGAAAAGTGGTCGACTGGGAATTTCCTCGATCGTACTGCTTCTGTGGTCCCCATTGCCTAGTCTCACCCCCTTAAATAATGCGATCCTGAAATCCGCTGCAACTAAATAAGGCGTTCGCAAAATATATCCAACATGAAATAATGATTCGCGAAAACATGTGATTCTAAAATTCGCTGCAACTGAATATAAAGATCCGAGTATACAACGACCTTCACCGAGCCGGGTAATGGATGAAAAGTATTTTATATCAAATTTAATGTATTAAAAAATATAGTGCGAGTGGGTTGGCTGAAAAATTTCAGTCCAGTATGATTAATTAAATATTTAAAAATATATTTTTTTAAACATTTTACTTTTTTGGATAATAGATAAATTACTTTACATAGGTACCAATCGAAAGTATGAAGCCTAGAATATGCAAACGTTAGGTTAACTATTTTTTCCCGCCATAATATTGGGTAGGCAGGTGTAAACAGGTAAGTCAATATTAGTAATTTGCAACCGTCTGGTTAAATAAATAAAATTTATGTTTATACAAAGATAATCTCATTACAAACACACACACACACACACCAAACCAGCAATGCAAGGTAAAAAAAATAATAATATTAAATTAATCATTAAAGGTACTGGACTAAAATTTTTCAGCCAACCCACTCGTGATATATTTTTTACCATATTAAAGGAGATCATTCGGGCTCCATACATTTTTGGGCCTTTTCTGAAAGTGCCGGCCAACAAAAAAATAGTACGTATTGTTAGAGCTAACCATTTGGAGTAATAGTTAATATGGCACAAAAGTTGTAGGATTGCTCTGAGCCAAGTTATACAAGTTCGATTATTCATCATTTTCATACATTTATTGATTTCTGAAAGTGCTGGGACTGGGAAACATAAAAAATGATAGATATTGCTAAAACTAACGATCTGAAGCAATTGCTTCAGATCGTTAGTTGACAATTGTCATTGCAGCGCAAAAGCTGTGGAGTCATCATCTGTTCTGTTTATACGAGAACAAAAAAATTTGAGAATCAATAAATGTATGAAAATGATGAATCTTTGAACTCGTGTAACTTGGCTCAGAGCAATCCTACAACTTTTGTGCCCTATTAACTATTACTCCAAACGGCTAGTTCTAACAATACGTACTTTTTTTTTTTGGCCGGCACTTTCAGAAGAGGCCCAAAAAAAACTTTTCATCCATTAACCTTCACGGTGAAGGTCGTTCTATACTCGGATCTTCTTAGAGCATTCAACCAACATCCTCTGACTAACCCTTTGGGGAATAATAGTCGTGAATCTATGTTGTGTTGTACCTGTTTTTTTGTTGTACCTGTTTTTTTTTGTACCTGTTTTTTTTATAGAAATTATTTTGTATGTTGTTGTGTATGTCTTGTAATCGTACGAATGTTTTTTTTTATCTTGTAATAGATAATGTCCTTCTATGATAGGGAGGTAATTTTCCAATTTGTGTTGACGCTGTAAAAGAAATGGAGAAAAGAAATGCCCTTGCTGAGTTTCTTCTATTTTTTCAGAACAAGGCTCCTGCCCCATAGTTAGGACTTACGAACCGATGGCATGGCGACATTCATAAATGCTCAACTATTTGTAGCCTAAAGTGAATAAATAATTTTGAATCTTGAATCTTAGAAAATGTATGTACCTAGGAAGGGTATGGCTGCCAGCCAGCCGCGCTGCTGCAGCGTCAGCGCCAGGTCGCACTGCGCCGCCGGCATCACGTAGCCCAGCGCGAGGCTCTGCATGATCACCCCCATGAGAATGATGCCGCACATCAACATGTGCAGGATGTTGTAAAGACCGAAGCCTGCAAACAAGAAAAGAAATAGTTACTAAAAAAAACAGCTCCCGACGAATTGAGAACCTCCTCCTTTTTTTTGAATTCGGTTAAGAAGTACAGGCATTTCTTGACCATTGATGTATGATCTGTGGCATGTTGCTATATTTGCGGACCTTGCGGTGTTTCAATATGTTGTTTTGTAAGTAATACGAATAAGTGTAGCTAGTTAGTCAATATTGTTTTCTGAGGTTTAAGCGAGCACTACACATTGAAATGAAACACTTTTTTACGGATTAACTCGCGTTTAATTTACTATTTACATAGTTTTTTATATTATCCTGACGTTTCAAACCCTGCAAAGCCACGGACCCTGTAAAAAGTTCGAAACGTCAGGATAATATAAAAAACTATGTAAATAGTAAATTAAACGCGAGTTAATCCGTAAAAAAGTGTTTCATTTCAATAGTTAGTCAATAGTCAAACAATAGAATCAGATGGCGCAGTCGCTGGTGAATTTGAGGATTTTTCTCTAGGATACATGGACATAACTAGTAATATAAGTTCTTGCCCTCATACTGCTGTCGCTCTCCTCGAGTCAAGTGTTGATAAGTGCTGTGACAGTTTTAGTTTTAGACATATAAACACTGACATCACTTTAAAAGCTTTTAAAACAATAAATATTAAAAATACAGAAGATCTGTGGGGTATTTCTACAAATGTTGCTCGAACAATTATTAATTCTTTAGCTCCTCAATTAGCCGATATTTTCAATAGGTGTTTTGAAGAAGGAACTTTTCCAAATTTAATGAAGCATGCTAAAATCATTCCATTGTTTAAAGCTGGTGACTAAAACAACCCCTCTAACTTTTGATCAATTTCTATATTACCAGCCTTTAGCAAAGTTTTTGATAAAATTATTTACAATCAATTACTGTCTCATTTTGCAATTAATAAACTTTTTCATGAAAAACAGTTTGGTTTTACTAAAGGTAGATCTACAACTGACGCTGGAGTTGCGCTTCTTACACACATTTTAACGCCTAGGAGGGTAAGCAAGACGCAATAGGTATTTTCTGTGATCTCTCAAAGGCATTTTATTGCGTTAGTCATGAAAAATTAGTTAATAAGTTAGAGCATTATGGTGTCTCAAAAATAGCACTGAACCTTACAAAATATACTTACAATACAATCATACTTGTCGAATAGAACTCAAAAAGTTGTTATTAATGGTGCTGTGTCTTCAGAAGCACCCATAACTATAGGCGTGCCCCAAGGGTCAATATTGGGACCATTACTTTTTTTGATTTACATAAATGACCTGCCCTACTTTGCTAGAAACTTGTGTGAGACTGCACTATTTGCAGATGATACGTCTCTTATTTTTAATGTTAAAAGAGGCCTTGAAAATGTTGAGGATGTAAATAGTGCATTTTCAAAGGTATTACATTGGTTCTCTATTAATAATTTATTACTGAGTTCAGCAAAAACAAAGTGTTAAATTTTCTTTACCTAATGTAAGACAGGTCAGCACACAAATTAAGATGCACGATAATGTAGTTGAATTAGTAGATTCTACTGTGTTTCTAGGCATTAAACTGAATTCACGCTTACAATGGGACCCACATATTGATACCTTGTCAGGAAGACTGAGTTCAGCTGCATACGCAGTTAAGAAAATAAGGCTTCTAACTGATGTTGAGACGGCAAGAGTAGTTTATTTTAGTTATTTCCATAGTGTGATGTCTTATGGCTTACTGTTGTGGGGCTCCGCTGCTAATATTGACGATGAATTTATCTTACAGAAAAAAGCAGTCCGCGTCATGTACAACCTCAAGTCTAGGGACTCACTTAGAGACCCCCCATACTGGCGTCTTTCGAGCGTCAGCGTCATACCGGCGGCGCTCACGCGGCGTCGATGCCACGCGAGCGCTGCACTGACGCCGCGTGGACGCCGGCTCGACGCAGACACTTGATAGACGCCAGTGTCGAAATGTTTAAAAAAATCGATATATTAACTATTGCATCACAATTTATTTTTGAAAACCTTATGTATGTCAAGAACATTTCTTAAAAAAAGAGCATTTGTTAAAAATTGTGATCTTCATAACTTAAACATTCGTAGAAAAAATAAGCTTGCCGTCCCTAGTTTTAGACTTCATAAAACAGGTGGCTCTTTCTTGGGTAAATGTGTAACGTTTTATAACAAACTTCTACTAAATATTACTGAAACGCCTTTACATACATTTAAAGCCCATGTTGAAAAACTCTCATGAGTAAAGGTTATAATAAAGTGGAAGATTATGTAAATGACAAATATGTATGGACATAGTGCATTCGAGCGTAACATATTAGTAATTTGTATAATTTGGTAACGACATATTGTTTTGTAAATGTCGTTACTTTTATATTATTATAAAGCTGTGGAGTTTCTTGCGCCCGTTCTTCTCCACAGCTAAAAGACTTCCTGAATGGGTTGTGCCCATCCATCCAAATAAACTTAGACGATAAATAATGCTATAAAGAAATTTTGAGTTTGAGTTTTTGAATTTACTTTAATTTTTATTCAAGATTAATCGAACTAAAAAAAAGTCTGAACCGACTTTGTTTTTGTTTATTTTTGTTTTATTTGTTAGTTTTTGTATTTATTTATTTTTATTATGAAAGTACACTGACAGATTACAATCGTTACAATATGAAGTACTTACCTACAAACGTGGAATAAAAATGAAAGAGGACCATTTTAATTTTTTTTTGTTGTAGGTAGGTTAGTTAATTAATGTAAATTTATATTTTTATCGTTTGTTTACAGACTTAGAAGAACGTCAATTGTTTATATCACAGACCACAATAACCAATGCACAAATACATTATTCTTTGCCGTTAACGGATTAAAGGCTGCACATACATCCAACAGCATAGAGCGGCGATGGGCTGACCACCTGTCACGCTGAGCACATGTGCAGTCGCTATTTGGTGAAAAGTGGACTATAGCAGAGGACTGCTTTTGGTGTCCTCATTGCCTAGTCTCTGACTAACCCTTCGGAGATAATAGTCGTGATTATAATGTATGTATGTTCCTCAGGAAAGACTAGCGCGGGCTCGTACTACTCGTAGCTAACCTCGTTCGTCTCGTCGTCTCGATATCCGGAGGTGCCGGGTGCAATTCTCGACCCGTTTTCTCGTGTTTTATTTATTTATCTCTAATGTCTATCGACACTAAAGACACATGGATGCGATTAGAACTCTACTTATTATGTCAAAAATAGACTTAATAGTAGTTTTTGCTTCATCTGTGGTATTTTGTCTACAAACCTTATCATAAAGGCCCCAGTACACAGTGGCGTATGCTGGCCCACTGTCGGCCATCGCCATTGTGTGCACGGGGTAAATTGCCCGCCACTGTACACCATTCACCCCGTCTACACAATGGCGATGGCCGGCAGTGGGCCACCCAGCATACGCCACCGTGGCCTCAACAATTTATAGGCCCCAGTACACAGTGGCGTATGATGGCCCAATGCCGGCCATTGCCATTGTGTAGACGGGGTAATGATGTACAGTGGCGGGCAATTTGTCGATAGTGGCGCGCAATTTACCCCGTGCACACAATGGCGATGGCCGGCAGTGGGCCATCATACGCCACTGTGTACTGGGGCCTTAAAATGATTTGTCGTCTCTCGTCTGCGACATATCTCGTATCGCGATTTAGGAGTTTCCGATAATTGAGGTAAATAAACTGGAGAAGACGTCGGATACAATAAATGTGCACAGCTAGATGACAGCGGGCATCTAGTGCGTGGTGCGTTACGGGCACGGTACAATGATACTTGTACCGTGGTGCGGGGCTTAGTTGTCATCTTCTGCACAAAAAAGAAATATTGTTACTCTATGCATTTTACCGAAACTTTGCCGCCGTTTAATGTCTCGGCGATTTGATCAAATAATTAGTCAAATGCATGTTATATCGATAATTTAGTACGTATTTCCAGGTGAAAAGTGATTCCTTTGGTCTTATTTGTATTTCCTAAGTTGTTTAAACAGTACCTTAGCACACATAAAGCCATATATTAATAAAACAGAACACAGAATGCCTACGTATTGTTGCGTCTAGCGCCTGCCACAGACTAATATAGTTGGAGCGAGCTGGCTCTAACGCGTGTTACAACAAACAATCTGGTTGAGACGTCTTCTCTAGTACGTAGTACATTATAACTCAATGTTTCCGATGCATACCCCGGGTTTGGGATCACCAACCCGCATTAGGCAGGCGTGGTGACTAAGCCAATAGGTACTCATCAATTGTAGCGATGGCTTGATTTCAATGATGGAGGCGTTTGCCCTGCAGTTCGACAGTGTACAGGGAGTACTTTACTTTACTTAAAGTTTAAAACATGGTTGAGCGAAGCGATGGCTGATTCACATGTCATACTCGTGAACGGGTGCCGCCTGTGGAGGGTGGTCTGCTCATGCAATCTTATTTTTTTTATTGGTATGTAGTATTTAATAGAGGAGCTCGATGGCACAGCGGCTAGCGCGTTCGGCTTACGATCTTGCCCGCTAAGCAACTTTCGCAATGCCGGGTCGCTGGATGGGTGACCAATTAAAAACATCTCGAGCTCCTCCGTGCTTCGGAAGGCACGTTAAGCCGTTGGTCCCGGTTGTTGTCGTAAGATGGCAGTCGTTAAAACCCATCAACCCGCATTGGGCCAGCGTGGTGGGTTATGTTATGGCCCAATATCCCCACGTGCTATTGTTCACGTGGGAGGCCTGTGCCCAGCAGTGGGACGTTTATAGGCTGATGATGATGATGATGAGTATTTAATAGTATTTCTTTTTGTTTTAAAGATACTGATGTAAGAGTTGTTCGTTTTATTTTAAATCGAGCAATACCTGTTTTTTTATTGAATATTCTTTTGTATGTGTTGTCTTGTAATCGTATTAAATGTTTTTTTTTGTTGTAATGGAAAATGTCCTTCTATGATGGGAGCTAGGGCATAATCCAATTTGTATTGACGCTCACAATTTGTATATTTGTGTTTTGTATGATTTAATTGGTAACGACATATTGTTTTGTAAATGTCGTTACTTCTATAATATTATAAATATGTGGAGTTTCATGCACCGGTTCTTCTCCACAGCTAAAAAACTTCCTGAATGGGTGGGGTAGGTGGGTTAATGGATGGATGGGCACCCGCCCATTATCCATCCATCCATTAACATTTGACGATTCAAAAAATGCTTATATTTTAAGTTTACTGAATAAAGAAATTTTGATTATGATTTTGATTTTTACTTTTTTACTAGCTAAACTTTAACATGACATCAAGGAACATTAATCAATGAAATCTCGGAAGTTGGAACTTTATCTCCTAATTTTTGATTAGATTATCACGAGTGGCTACTGGCTAGACATGACAATAAAGGTCATTAGTTATTTATATACATAATTAAATTTAAACATTCCATGTAGGTTTATTTTCATAAGTAGGTATGAAAAGGTGGTAAGAATATGGAATATTTGTTCCTAATAGATAATTTTTCATTTTGAATGTACCTACCTACCTGATTTATCAAACGGAACAATTTGTATGGGAGCAACTCAGAAATTGCGAAAAAAAAATGATCCATTCCTTTAGGTAAATTTTTATAAATACAGGGTTAATTTATATTATATAGTATTTTTTTCGATGTATATAAAGACAACAGGTAGAAACTTGAAATATACTTATACAGAGTATTTATATTTATATTTACTTTAAAAATAAATATGGTACGGAACCTTTTGTGAGCGAGTCGGACTCGCACTTGGCCGTTTTTTTTAAATTTCATTGTGTGGTTGTACCTATCGCTGCTATAAGATCACATGATAAAATTTCGCGGGGGGGGGGGGGGAGGCTCCACAATTAACCCTGTAGGTATGCAGTTTTATTTATCTTAAAAACAATATATATACCTATATAAGGTGACTGCTAGAAACCGCAAGATACATGACAAAAATTACAAAAAAAGGAATTAGTCTTTTTTTTTCATTTTAATAAACATAACGATTATTTACAACGCGAGATGTTGACCCGTTCGCGTCAGGTGGGCGATAAGTACCTACGTTAGTCTGCTATGAGATAATTTTTGTCATGTTTAAAACACTTCACCTAACCAGCCCTTTAAGTTTCTTGCGGTTTCTAGCAGTCACCTTATATAATCGTTACGTTAACGCCATATGCATAATACTGTATTTAAAACGTACGTACGTAGGTACTAAAATTTTCCTAACCATATGTGGATGTACTTATTAAGACGTAGGCTGATATATGTACATGAATGTATTTATACCGCCATGTTATAAATTATGATTATCACGATACACGGCGGGTTTTCCCAAAACGCGGTTCAATCAAGCAGCTAATATTTGTCTGTAGCTTCTGTTATCGCAGGGAATACCTCAATAACAGACTGTACATTCAGTGTGATGTTGCGTCCATGGTCTTCTGTATTGCGATGTAATCTGACGTAATCTGTCTAGATAATCAATCAATCTGTTAAAATAAAGTACAGAGTTCGATTGGAGATTAAAGTCTAAATGGATCAGGCGTTTCGTTTTTTCATTTTCATTTCCTCTTATAAACCGAGCTGTGTGCAAAATGAGCAAAAAGAGCCGTGTGTGTAGCGTAGCGGCTCACAGAAGATACGTGAATCTATACGTAATTACATAGATACATACAACCTTCACACCCCCAAAAATGCTATCTTAGCAAACAAACTCTTTTTTTTGATGCAGTCTTCGGTCATTCTTCGGTTAGCCATTTTTTGCGCGTCCACGCCCATAAATAAAACGAAAGTTTTATTCTTATTATTTTATAAATCTAATTTTCATCCATTTCTAAGTGTTACACATATAACTTGTATTCTATCTAAAATAATTTTTAAGCCTTTGTTCTCTAATTACCGTAACGTGTCACGCTCATTTCGTGAGGAAATTAGCTTCTCATTTTCACCCGAAAGTAATTATGGCTGGTTTTATGACACATTTTGAAAGGCGGGATGTTATTTATGTTATCACAATAAATACCTATCTTTTTCTATAACCTATCTGAATAAACAAATTACAAAACAGGTATATGAATGTCCCACGTTCAAATATAATGGGCGATTTTCTGACAGCCCAAATTAAAAAGTAAAAATTAGTTCAAAAACACTCGATAGATGTCGTTTTATGAAAGCCGAGCCGTACCTACCTAAGAGCTATAATAAATTCTATACTTTTACCTGTCTACTAAAAAAATAAAAAAATAGTACTTACCTATTTTTATTCAGGACACCCAGGACCTATTTCTATTTTGGAATAGAATAAATATTACGCAGCCATACACGTGCTCTTCATGAACTGGCCTTTTACTAAGCGCCATTCTAATCTATGCTAAGCGCCATCTATGAAGTCATTTACGAACCAATTTCTTTTTTTTTTGATCTCGGAAAATCGCCCATTACCGTGACATTTCCTTGAAGTAGGTGTCCCTACCTCTTATATCACTCTGCACCCCTCCTGAGCTCTCAGTCATGGCGAGGCGTACTCTATGCTCGGATCGGACCTCTGTTGAGTCGGTATCCTGTCAGTCATACACTTAAGTATCTAATTACCTTAACATTGGTTTACCAATTTTCTAATTACCGTTCCTTTATTTTTACACTTGATTATTTAGCGTAGCTTTTAGGTGTACGAAAGTTACAATAAGTAGGTACTTACTTACATATATTATTATTAAACAACTCTGTGTTTTATCGAGATTTTAAAAAAATGTCTCGTTTTCTAATTACCATCCTATGAGAAAGTTGTAGACATTTCAACAAAGTATGGTTAATATCCTAAAACATATACATTATATGTACGTATTTTTATTAGGGGAGATGGGAAATGAGAGTCAGTGGGTAATGCGGGTCCGTTTAAAATAAACAAAACAGAACGCGACACAGAGTTTAGGGCTATGTCGCACGGGGCCCCCCTCCACACCTCCACCGCAGGTGAATACGGCGGACTGCTAGGCGCTGCTCGTGTCTTCGGCAACGAGGCACTAATTGTCACAAGGGGGAATTTGATGTAGTAATATTTTCGAAATTTTGATCGAAAAATTAGTATTTACTACAGTAGGTTTTAAGGTTAAAGCTATTTTAAGTTGTTGTATCATGGTTGAACTTACATATAGTGGTTCGTATGATTTGAATTTGTTATGTTTATTGAGTTGAATTTTGAATCATAATCAAAAACCGACATTGGGGTAATCAGGATCAGGTGACTCCTATTACCCGCACTGTCTTGTAGTAGTATCAGTTGATGAAGAAATTCTTTACAATGAAAGTGGTGATAATGATTAGAAAATATTGAACAACCAGCACTATGAACGTACGTGGAGTTCAGCCTCTGTGTATGATATGCCTTGAAGAAGGAAAGGCGAGGTTTGGTACCGTTGCCGTCTTTGTGGTTGATGGGCCCATGAAGCATGCTCCGGGTGGGATAATCCAAGTCGGTATTATTGTGATTATTGCCAAAAATAAGCTAAATAAGTCATCTAAAACTTTATAAGTTGTTGATTTTTTGTTTAGAAATTTTGATTTTGATTACCCCAAGGATTGACTCTTACTCCCCGTGAGGAATGTGGGTAATTAGAGTGAGTGGAGAGATTTAATTTTTGTAGTGTGTTTGATGACTATAGCCAAAAATTACATAAGTTCCTCGATATCTCATTAGTTTTAGATTTATAAAAAAAGTAATTTACGAGACCGATTATTTGTGACATATTATTTACAATAAGTTTTTTTTCAAGTGACTCCCATTTGCCCAACTCCCCTATTATAGAACCAATACATTATTAAACACTATTCACGGTACTGGGCTCACTTATCACATATCTCACAACCTGCCTGTAAGATTTTGAAGTAAAATTCCTAAAAATATTAATAATTGGCCATCAAAATTAAGAATACCAAATTATCATGTTTATAAAAATATGTTCGTTTTATGTACGTGTAATTATCAAGAAGTCGCGTGCAGATATCTAGTATTATTACAAAATACCATGTGTGAGTGTAAGATTATCAATTGATTGCAATTAAATTGTGAGTGGTAACATAGTGACAATTTATAAATCTTTCCTACAAATAAATCTTTCCTACAATCACACCAATTGTCTCTATCCCAAGAGAAGCTTCGAAGAAACTCGTTAAATGGTTACTAGACAACGGATAAACATACTTAAAATACTTAAATACATACTTATTATACATAGAAAACACCCAGACCCGAGACAATTTAGAAAAACAATAAATTCTAAATTGACCCGACCGGGGATCGAACCCGGGACCTCAGAGATGGCGACACCATGAAAACCGGTGTACAAACCACTCGACCAAGGAGGTCGTCAAATGTTGAATATAATGTTTCTTTGCAATATGGGAAAACTAAAACAGACCAAAGATAGTGCCAAAGAGGCGATTTTGGAAAAGAAAACTTGAGAAAAAACAAGGGAACGACGAAGCGTATAAAAAATGATCCTATTTTATATCAGCAAGCGAAAGCAAAAGTTTAAAAAATGGAAAAAGAAAGATATAATATATAAATAATGGAAAAAACAAAAAAAAACTATTGCCTGTTAGCAAAATGACAGCGAAAGATAATTTATAAGATTAGGAATTGACTTCCAAGTAAACTTGAATTATTCCTTGCGATCCATAAGTACTATTACGGGCGAAACATTTAAAATACCTATCGCGCAAATTGTTGTGTTATATTAAATTTTTGGTTATTTTCTAATTACCATCGACACAAATATTTCGCTATTCTAATTACCGTAGTATTGAAATATTAATTATCTTAATAACTCCAATACAACTTTTCCCATTTTAATGCACTTTGCGATGGTAATTCATTAACCGACTTCAAAAAAAGGAAGAAGTTCTCAATTCGGCTGTGGTTGTAGGTATGTTTTTTCTATTTAAAGATTCAAATTCTAGTAAGTATTTAATAAAATGAATAGGGAGAAAAAAATGGCTATGTCATATTAACGTACAAAATAACAGCTAATGCGGAGAATGACCGTCATATACTTAAGAAAATTAATATAAGTTAAGACTCCTTTTAACCGACTTAAAAAAAAGAGCTCATGGAGATCCCATGTCCAGCGTGGACGAGTATAGGCTGATGTTGATGATGAAAAAGATTAGGTTCTCAATTCGGTTGTATGTTTTTTTTAAATGTTTGTTACCTTAGAACTCCGTCATTTGTACTCTGATTAGGAAAATTATTTTTTTATTTGTAAGGATATACTTCTAGATTGGTTCCATTTTTATCAAAATCCAGTTCTGATGATGAAATCCTCAAGGAATTGAGGGAACTCCTCAAATATTGTAGGCCTATAGCGATTTTGGTATTTTCAGGAATATGTCAAGTATTTGCATTCAGAAAGTATCATTGGAACTCCTCAATGATAAGTATTTCACTTTAAACAGGTCATTGCTCGTCCAAACAAAAGCGATTAGAAGTTTGTTGACTCAATTTGGAAACATTGTGTCTTATGAAAAGATTGATAGATTTGAATGAAGCGAAAGAAGTGTGCAATGACCCTAGCAGATGGCAATTGGGGGTTAAAGTTACTCGCGTCCGTAGGTTTACCCTTGAGACTCTACACGTGACCCCTGGGTGGTGCTAAATGAGTGACAATGACTGAGTGGTAGAGCCACGCTGCCTTGCAGCACGCATTGGGCCGGCTCGCCCGGCGTAATACCACCCTCACACGAATATCCGGCGTGAAATAACGGCACTTGGTACTGTTGTGTTTCGTCCGGCCAGTGAGGGTTACGGAGGCCCATCCCCCTCCCCCCCCCTCCTCACAATTCCTATTCCTTCCTTAATCCTATACCTTCCTTAAAGACCGGCAACGCGCCTGCAATTCCTCTGGTTTTGCGGGTGCATGTGCGGCGGTGATTACTCTCCATCAGGTGACCCACCCGCCTGCTCGCTTGCCTCCTTCTACTATAAAAAAAAACCTAGGTAAATAGTGACAATAAATTTGTTATATCTCTTTATTTTTATCTTATTCCTTGTTCCCGATTCTAAATACCACAAAAGTTAAGCATAAAATAAATAAAAAAGTTTTCTCGAATAACGGGTTTGGTTTTTTAGCGATATTATCTTGTTTTTATTTACTTTTCATAGGCACATTAGTAACCAAATGGGTCCATTAGGCCCCCTGAGTCTCCTTATCAACAGACCAATGTTTGTAAACAGCCGTACAGATAACAGAGATAGCGAGTAATGCTTTAGTGACGGTTTAATTGTTTATTATTGCATGAGGGCCCGATGATGTGTGGCGTGGCTTCATGACTAATGTATGTCGAGTGGTTTACGGTGTTTACTGTGTAGGTCGTGATATTATAAGCATGGACCAAATAACAGAAACGAAGAGATCGTAGTAGGTACGAAAATATATATTTATTTATTTCTAGGAAGATAACATCTATAGCTAAGGCAAACTTATGCTATTAACAAATTTCACCATTATGCTTCAAAATCTATAAACGGTGAAGAGACTCAGCCAGTGTGGTTACCTATATAATCGAAGGCCAGTACATAGCGCCCACACTCTGGGCCACTTGTGGCTGCCACAACAAAGCCACCACAAGTGGCCGCAACTCAAACCCAAATTACCGACACTGAGGCTCGTATTTTAAAACCAAAATCTTATTCAAATCCATGCTTGAAAACAGTTAGAAAGGGATGGCGAATGGCGATATATAAGGTGGCTGCTAGAAACCGCAAGAAACTTCAAGGGCTGGTCAGGTCAAGTGTTTAAAACATGACAAAAAATAACATAAAAGGAATTCGTGTTTTTCCCGCGTCAGCTGGGCGATAAATACCTACGTTGACGGGTCAACAGACGGCCGGCCGGCCAGCCGTTGCCCTCGCGTTGTAAATAACCGTTATTTTTAATTGTTTTCATTTTATTTTTCTTATGTTATTGCTTTAAAATAAATTAGATACTCAAAGGCTACCCAATTAAAATTCACAAAATGAATTATTTAATTAAAAATAAAAAACACGAATTCCTTTTTTGTCATGTTTAAAACACTTGACCTAACCAGCCCTTGAAGTTTCGTGCGGTTTCTAGCAGTCACCTTATATAAGCGATGAATAGCACCATCCCTTTCTAACTGTACTCAAGCAGAGATTTGAGTTTGGGTTTGGTTTTAGAATACGAGCACGCATTGGGCTAGGGCTGCCACCTTTTTTTTTAGAACGAATAGAGTATTTTTGCATTTTGTTAGAACAAAAATAGAGTACATAGCATAATAAAAGAGTATTTATTAATATGTCCTTAATTAACGTATTTTTTGTTGCTTTTTGCGACACATAACAAATATTTGTCATATTTGAAGACATTTACAGCCTCTTTGCAATCAAAATTTAGATTAAAATATATAATCAACTCGTTTTTTATTAAATTTAGGGTAGCTCTATTTCTTTCGTCTCTCCACTTTACATTCTTAAGGGAGAAGACTCCTCTCAGTGAAAGCTGAAGTACTCATAACCAGTAACGATCAGTTTTTCGTAAATAGAGTATTTTAGCGTATTCTATTGATGTCGTAGATTATAGAGTACGCATACATGAAAAAGAGTTCAATATTCTATTTTAGAGTACGGGTGGCAACCCTACATTAGGCCAGCGTGGTGGATTGTGGCCCAATCTCTCCATGATGGCCATGTAAGAAGGTTTGGGACAAGCAGTGGGACGTTTATAGGATGACGATGATGATGATTATGAGTCCTTGTTACTCGAAATGATATCTTTTATATTATTCTTACCAGTGGTCGCGTTTGATGGCTGCCCAGTGTGCGGCCGCTTTAAGAGTTTGTAATTCGTAAATATATTAATACACATTGATTTATTAAGTAAAGTACCTACCTATATGAATGTTTAAAGACTGCTTGCGTTACGGGAACAAGAACTTTCATCCAGTTTGCCTTGAAAGTTATGAGGTTAAATTGACAACGTTCATGGTTTAAAATGGTGCAAGCTTACATAACCGAAAAAGTTAAGAACAATAACATTAGACTAATGTAAACTTACTCTTTTTTCAGAAATCACTGATAAAACATGAGCGGCGGTATGAAGTGGCGGAACAGGAGACAAAAGAACGAGCTTCAATAGTCATCACAATCCCCGATGATGACTGAAGTTAAACTCAATTTTTTTTTTTAAGCTTATACCATAATTATGACTTAAGAACCGAAACAATTTAAAAGGGGTCGTGATTCCAAATGCAGGCTAGAGATACTAATATTAAAAATTATTAATAGATACAATATTCATTTACGTTAATGACGGTGATGTTTCGCCTTTAATTATGTGCGTATACTCGTATTTGTTGTGCAGATCAAAGATTGCAGTATCAATTTTAAAGTTGTAATCATCAAAGGAAGAGTCTGCCAGTGTCGGATATACCTTCTATATTGATCAGATTTTGTTTCATCTTCTGTTGGGAATAGATAACGTTTTGTCACCTGACACACATTGATATTTAATGATAGTTATATTTAGAATCGCCATCTCACGCCTCGCCAACGCCTCGGTAGCCGAGTGGTGGGTGATGCGCTCGGCTCGATATCCAGAGGTCTCGGGTTCAATTCTCAGGTCGGGCGGGCAATGTGTGTTTTAGATTTTTCGATGCATAACCCGGGTTTGTGACCCAACCCGCATTGGGCAAGTGTAGTGATTAAAATGGTTCACGCATTTCGGTTTCCCATACAAACTTCAAAGTCGAAATTTTTAAAAACCAAAAAGCCAATTTTGATGAAACTTTGCATGCTTAAGTAAAACACAGGGATCTAAATAGTTTGTTGAAAACATTTTTAAAAACTGTTTATTTAACTGAGTTATTGCAATTTTTAACTTTCTATAGTGGACTTTAAATCGCAATAACTCAGCTAAAAACACGTTTTTTAAAAATGTTTTCAACAAACTATTTAGGTCCTTTTGTTTTACTTCAGCGTGCAAAGTTTCATCAAAATTAGCTTATAGGTTTTTAAAATTTTAGATTAATTATTTAATGTGCAATTGCGTGCGGTCTTCACTTAGAATTGTATTTGCATCTACTTTTTTATTTTTAAATGACGTCCCTATGTATAGCTGATGTAAAATACGTTGGTGTTCTGAGTAAATAAATAAAAATTTCGACTTGAAAGTTTGTATGGAAAACCGAAATGCGCAAACCCTCTTAAGCCAAAACCCAACTATTGTAGTGCTGGCTTGATTTCAATGATAGAGGCACTTGCCCTGCTGTGGTACAGTAGGACAGTAGGCATGGGGCCGTCCATTATTCGCGTGATCTTTTGTTAGCATTTATTAATCCCCCTTAGTGATACGTGGTGAGGTTTAAGACTAATCCTTTTTTTTGACGACCTCCTTGGTCGAGTGGTTTGTACACCGGTTTTCATGGTGTCGCCATCTCTGAGGTCCCGGGTTCGATCCCCGGTCGGGTCAATTTAGAAATTATTTATTTTCTAAATTGTCTCGGGTCTGGTTGTTTTCTATGTATAATAAGTGTGTATTTAAGTATTTTAAGTATGTTTATCCGTTGTCTAGTAACCATTTAACGAGCTTCTTCGAAGCTTCTCTTGGGCTAGATAATTGGTGTGAGTGTAGGAGAGATTTATTTTATTTATTAATCCTCTCCCCCACCTAAAATCACGTGTATTTTTTTAATAAGTATATTTTTAGTAAGTGCATAGAAAGTTTCTTAAATTTTTTAGAATAATATTTTTAAATACAGGTAAGTTTAAAGTATAATCTAATTTTATTCTAGAAAATTAAGCACCATGATAAAAATGTCTAGACGGAAAGGTTGTAACTTGCAGGTTGTTTTTTTTTAACGGCGAGTCAAGGTCACATACCTACTCTATTCGCCGCTTTCGGTTTAGAAATCGCGCGTTTGACGAATAAATAAGTACACGTGATATCTAACTACACCCCCCCCCCCTCTCCCTTCTTATATTCGTGATTTTTTTTTGGTATAAAATAATAATATCCCTATATGAACGTATTTCAATAAAGGTTATTAATTATCATTGCTAGACTTTTAGTATCGAACCCTAATTTTATAATTTTCTAGCGGACACGACAGATACGTTGTCTTGTCTTTTCTAGTTTTAATGACTTCCTTAACTTTTATAAAAAAGTTTTGTTTTAATAAAATAAAGAAATACTTACTGTAATATTTGTTAAAATATTTTTGGGAAACATTTTGATTTTGAGAAAAATACCGCTTATGTAAACAAAATAAAAGAAAAAGATACCTACTTAAAGAAGAATACAAGAATTCGTAAATATTCTGAGAAGAATACAAGAGTTCGTAAATATTCTGAGCAACTTGTTCTTCTTTCTTTTAACTTAAACTATTGCTAACTTTTTAAACCAAAAATAACCAAAATGTGTATTTCTGAGTAATACAAGCTTTCCTGTAGTGATGCGCTTTCTAATGTAATTTTTATTAAGATAGATAGATTTTGATGATTTTCTTGTTTTAGTGACGATGTTTATAATTATTGTTATAATAATTTCCATTGTACGTTATGGTGGGCATAATAATATATGTGTTCAACATCCCGTCAATTCATCCGGAAACATTCTTTATTTTCTTCATTTCAGCTTGTGTTATGTCCACGTCACTAAGCTATGGGGACCACGATACTTCACATTCACCCAGAGCATCTAGTCGCACGGCTACCCCCGTTTCACCATCCTGTCCATCCATCCATCACGTCCTGAATGGTAGGAATTAAAAATTAATTTAACGTAGGTTAAAAAAGATTTGGACGATTCAAAGTATACTTACTTATTAATTGAGTTTATTGAATAAACATATTTTGAGTTTGAGTTCATCATTATCAGCCTATAAACAGATTTGGACGATTCAAAGTATACTGACTTTTTAATTAAGTTTATTGAATAAACATATTTTGAGTTTGAGTTCATCATCTTCAGCCTATAAACGTCCCACAGCTGGGCTCACCCTTCCCACATGGGAAAGGTCAGGCCATAACCACTGTCCTGCCCCCTAACTCTTTAAACCGATTCCAATCGATCGAGATTAATATTTTGAAGTTTCGTACTCCTAAGTTACGACACTAGAGCTAATATGGATTCATATTGCGCGGAAATTGATTGAAAAAAATACAAAACTCAATGACATTTAGTTCACCCAATATGACTCCAAATTAGCGCTGGTGTTCTAACCTAAAAGTACGAAATTTCATGATACCAATCCGATCCAATACCGATCGGTTTCAAGAGTAATGGGGCTGTTCTATGGCCATAACTCTGATGTCACAATGCGAGTTCGTTTGGACAATAACCGGCTTTGTTTTTGGCTTTGACAAGAACCGCAAGGCATGTGCCTTGCAAAGCACGGAGGAGCTAAAAATGTTTTTGGTCATTATTCCAATGACCCGACATTGCCAAAGTTACTTGCCTTAGCCGCGGCGCCATCAATCTCCTCGTTCACGTCCATCATAATCACCTGGGTTAAATCTGTCTGATTAGAATCTTTGAAAATATTTTAAGGTGATTAGTAATCTTTGCTGTGTGATAATGATAAGTACTAATAGTCAAGGCCGCGTACTTACAAAACAATGGACTAGCTGGTGTGATAACCACATGTGTGATAACAGCAGGGTCGTCTGCGAGCCGATACCAATGCGATCCCTAATTACGGTTATTGGGTCATCATAATATTTTGATAATTTGCCTATAATTAAGTCATTTCGCGATTTGTATAGGACTATTTATTGAATAAAGTTACGAGAATAAATGAGGTAAAAGAAGTTGGTCAAGTTCGTATTAAATAAAAAGCTCACTCAAAACTCTGGGAAACTTAATTGTCTTTCTTTTTCTAGACCCTTAGGACGCCGCAAGAAAAACTGTAAAGCGTGTCCTTAGTGTGGTTAGTGTCAAATAAAAGAGTTATGTAATAATAAATATTTTCTTCGCGTAAAGTGTAAAAGATTTTTGAATTCACCTTTCATTCTTCACTTATTTATTTTTAAAATAACTTACCCGTCAATAACATGGCTTCATCGAGTGTGGAATTGGAGATCTTTTCGCTTCCATTCCCTTTCACAGCGCCTTTGACAGCCATCTTGGTTGACCCTGTAACAGTATCAGTTATTTTAACATACAGGTATTTCGAAGTGTCTGCTTCATCGTCATTATGGTCCTGATTAACATTGGTCTTTTTTATTTTATTATTATTTTTTCTGTTTATCAATAAATGTTTCTCTCTCTCTCACTCTCTCTCTCTCTCTCTCATCAGCATGTAAAGGTCCCACTGCTGGGCACGGGCCTTCCCACATGGACAACAGTACGTAGGGAGATTGGGCCATAACCCACCGAGATGGCCCAACGGGTTGATGGGTTTTAACGACTGCTATCTTACGACAACAACAGACATAACAGCGAAAACATAATAGCAATTAATGTTTCTTTGGAGGAAAATTAATAAAAAAACATTTTATTTACACAGTTAAAATGTTTATTAAAACGATAAGAGTAGGTTAAAACCTTCCGTTGTTATTGTTGAATAACGCTTAGAAGCATCAAAATGTTCCACATTGATGTTAGGTCTGAAACTACGATGGAATCTATACAAATAAAAAAATCTATTGCCACGAATTGTATGTTAGCGCATCACTTCAGGACTGCTGCTTTTTGATTTTGATTATTCTTTCGTGTTTGTAATAGTCAGGTAATAGTCAGCGCACTACACGAAGCCAAAAACAGAAGCAGATGGCGAAACATTGTCAGAGACAAGGTGATTCTACGGAGGTATCACGACCCTCAGTAATGAGGAGAACGACGCGAGGAGGAGGAGTCAAGGATTATGTAAAATATTTTTTTGGAAATTTGTCACGGCATACGGAGAGTTCACGCGGAGAAGTCGCGGGCGGGCTGCTAGTTCTTCATAAGACACATTATTCATATTCAATTATTTCACCTAAATTTAAAATTTAAAAAAAATATATTACATACATCACACTAATATTATAAAGGCGAAAGTTTGTGAGTGTGTATGTTTGTTACTATTTCACGTAAAAACTACTGAATGGATTTGGATAAAATTCGGCATACAGATAGTTTATACTTAACCTGGATTAACACATAGGATAATTTTAATCCCGATATTCCCACGAGAACGGGAACCACGCGGGTGCAACCGCGAGCGGCCGCTAGTCATCACACTAATATTATAAAGGCGAAAGTTTGTGAGTGTGTATGTTTGTTACTTCTTCACGTCTAAACGGCTGGAGCGATTTTAATAAAATTTGGTATGGAGTTAGCTGACACCCTGGATTAACATAATGAATACTTTTTATCCCGATATTCCCACGGGAACGGGAACCACGCAGGTGAAACCGCGAGCGGCCGCTAGTAGTACATAAATTCACGCCTGTTTCCCGTAGGGGTAGGCATAGGCAGAGACTATTGCCTTTTTTTTTAATATGAAGGAGGCAAACGAGCAGGCGGGTCACCTGATGGAAAGCAATCACCGCCGCCCGTGGACACCCGCAAAACCAGAGGAGTCGCAGATGCATTGCCGACCTTTAAGAAAGGAATAGGGTTAGGGGAAGGATTAGGAATTGTGAGGAGGGGTGGGAGGAGGGGGCCTCCGGAACTCTCACTGGCCAGACGAAACACAACAGCACCAAGTGCCATTATTTCACGCCGGATATTCGTGAGAGGGTGGTATTACGCCGGGCGAGCCTGCCCAATGCGTGAAGCAACGCAGCGTGGCTCTACCACTCAGTAAGTGTCACTTATTTAGCACCACCCAGGGGTCACGTGTAGAGTCTCAAGGGTAAACCTACGGACGCGAGTTGCCACTACAGTCCTTGCACACTTCTTTCGCTTCATTCAAATCTATCAATCTTTTCATAAGACACAATGTTTCCAAATTGAGTCAACAAATTTCTAATCGCTTTTGTTTGGATGAGCAATGACCTGGTGACTTATGGTGACCTAAGGGCTGGCTAGCTCACTTAATCAAACAATGAGAAGGTATGTACGGTAAACCACATATCAATATCCAATTATTCCAATAAGCTGTCAACTGCCGTAAAGCCACACACAATGGTAATGCAATTAGTAGGTTTTGTCAGAGACGAGAGGATATTTCATATTCATATTTAATTTTATTCTTAATGTGGTGTGCTGGTAGTGGCTTACTAATCTAATACTAAAATTCGAAACGGACTAAAGACTGCACATACATCTAACAGCATAGAGAGGCGATGGGCTCACCACCTGTCACGCTGTGCACATGTGAAGTTGTCATTAGTTGAAATGAACCGTGTCGGTAGCGGTGAAAGAATACTATCCTACCACCCCCTCTCTTCCCTTGGGTGTCGTAAAAGGCGAGTAACGGACTAAAGCCTGCACATACATCTAACAGCATAGAGTGGCGATGTGCTCACCACCTGAGTTGAGCACATGTGCAGTCGCTATTTGGTGAAAGTGGAATATGGCAGGGGTCTGCTTTTGCGGTCCTTATTACCTAGTCACTGTCTAACCTTTCGGGGATAATTATAGTCATGATTAAGTATATCTAGCAACCGCTCGCGGTTTCACCCGCGTGGTTCCCGTTCCCGTGGAAAAAAAAAGTATATAGTAAGTAAAAAGTATCCTATGTGTTAATCCAGGTTATAAACTATCTGTATGCCGAATTCCATCCAAATCCATTCAGTAGTTCTTACGTGAAAGAGTAACAAACATCCATCCATACTTACAAACTTTCGCGTTTATAATACGAGTATTAAGAGGATGAATGTATGTACCTATGTGGACTGTGTCCCCACTTATAAACAGCCCACTTACATAGGAGTGCACTGTTTTTCCTGTCCTCATTGGCTAGTCTCTGACTAACCCTTTGGGGATAATAGTCGTAATTATATGTATGTATTATGTATGCATTTTTATTAATAATTTATTTACATGTTAAGTGTACAACATTATGGTCTTATGCCCGCCTTCCACCAAGAGCAGCCGTGCGATTCTCTAAGCTAAAGCCTTGATAGCTCTGCGGCTGCCGCAGCGCTGTGAAATGACTCTGTCTCTTTCATATTCATAGAATTGGAAAGAGACAGCAGATCACAGCCGTGCGCGCAGCGTCTATGTGTCCCTTAGAGAATCGCATAGCGGAGCGGGCTCCTTGCGGACTCCGTTTAACTTGCAACGGCAATCTCCATAGAAGTGCTTCCACTGGGAACTGGGAAACTTCTATGAAGATTGCCGTTGCGAGTTAAACGGAGTCCGTACGGAGCCCGCTCCGCTTTTAGTGGAAGGCGGGCATTATGCTACTTTGTATAGTACCATAGTACATAAAAGTATCGCAAAAATAGAATACACTGACAGCTGTTGACCGTGACATTTGACAATTGAAGATGTGTCGTCGCCGGCGTCGCCATCTTCGATGTCCTGGGTTCAATTCCCGGTCAATTTAGTCCATTGTCAATATTGAGGTGCAATAAACTAGAGAAGACACCACGAAGCAAGTTTGTGCGCAACTAAGGTGCAGCCGCAAGGTCCACAATCGCTTGAATCACGCGCAATCACTGAGGCGTTTGCAGCCCATGGGCTGCACCTTAGTGCGCACAACGCAAACTTGCTTCGCGGTGTCTTCTCTAGTTTATTGTACCTCAATGATTGTCAATTTCAATTTAGAAATACTTAACGGTTTTTCTCAAATGGGGCTGAGTGTTTTCTATGTATCTTATGTACCCGTTATCTAGAAGACAAGATTCAATTCAAGAACTTAACTTCGGCTATCTAAATTGGCTTATGTGTGGGAAAGTTATTATTACACATAGGTAATAAGTTCGAAAAATATATTTTTAAAACTAATTAAGATAAGTCACGTTTAAGATCAAATCAGAATAAGATAACTTGGTATTAAAGGCCGAGATTGCCCGATATGTAGGTATATGTGCCGTAGTGTCGTTGTACCTACCTATCTAATAATCGTTTCAAAACAATTATCTCGCGATAATGTGCGGTGAAAACAAATGAGGTAATACTCGTAGGCTTCAAGTGAAGTGCGTTATTTGTTCAAGGTAGGCATAACTTGTGTTGTGACACTTCTCCCATTCAATGTTCTTTATCCTTTTTTGTGATGTAGCTTTACAACGTGTTGTATACTTAGTAGATATTAAAAAATTTATAGTTTTTATATCTTTAAACTAATAAATAAAACATGGATCATTGTAAAAAGTTAATAATGGATTTTATCTCATCTAAGAAATCTAGAAAAATCTCAAAACGGACGGAAAATTCGTATATTAGTATGAAGAAAGAAAAAAACTAAATGACAAAAATAAAACCGATCAAAAATAATTTAGTAGGTACTTATAATTAATTTGAAAACTTTTTTGCCCTCGAATTATTCAATAATTATTAAATAAATATTCATGTGTCTTCTTCCGTATGCTTTTGTTTAGATGTGATTTTTTTCTAGCTATGAACAGCTTTGAACAATTTACAAAAATACACCTAATAAATTATAGAAAAGTAATTTTTAAATTACCTAATTTTAATAAGAATCGGCAAGTGGACAAAATAAACCACTTCCACTTTCATCTAATTGTGCTCATGGAGGAAGACTTTCAGTCCTTTGCTTGCATTGGAGTTGCAGTCTACAAAATACTTTTTGTATGCTGCAAATGTTTAATAAGTTTTGTGTTTTGTTTTGTGTGGCTAATTAAATAAATAAAAAAGATATGTCCGAATTGTCCGATGTACCGCCAAATTTTCTCTCCGTCAAACGAAGACATGTGTAACCTCCCCCCCCTATCTTATAATTGCTACACCTATCTATAAATTCTCTATACCTAATCTAAACCTAAATCTAATGCCTTTCACACCTATATGCCTAGCTAGCTTATAATACATACACACATCCTCGCCGCTTTACCTTAACTTAAATTATTATCTAATTCTTAAAACTAATTAACCTAATTTATCTACAATCTAATGGTTGTGTCTGGAGTTTTGTAGAGTGTGTAGCGTTTGTATGAAGATGGAACCTTAGCATAGCTTAATTCTATTTGCAGTGAATTTCAGTCAAGCAATGTAATATTATAATAACTACTATTTTGGCCAGATCGTCTAGTGAACCCTCCGTTGTTAACCGCATTTAAGTAACTCAAGTTCTTTCGTGAAAGTTTAGTAATTGGCTTATCCCTGTGTTAAATTATTTTCTCCTGACCTAATTACCTACCAGTCTATAAATCCTAACATAAATATGTGTAGCCTAGCAATGACTCCGTCTGAACTGTGACCTAAATCCTTCACTGCAGCTGCGGGGAAGATTTGTAACCACTCAAAGGTAATCAGATGATAGCTTAGCTTGTAGGTATTATTATTTATTATCAGTAGCATGATACATAAGAAGCCTGGTGCAATTTATGAGCCCCACCACCGCTCCATAGCGTACTGTACATCTCATGGTTTAATTACAGTTCCGTCACATTGGCTTTAACTTTAATTATTAGCTTGTGCCTTTAATTCTTTAACTGAGAATTTACATCTCTCCTCAAATTTAATTTCATTTTACATTATGAACTATGTGTTAGCAATTTAAATTCTTATTATTCCACATAAATCAATAGAGTTTATCTCAAGGCTTGCTATCATCCAAATATCCTTTTCACATTAAGAACTTAATTATTCAATGCAATAACTTATATTCAGTTCCGTAAAGGGTGGATAATTTAATAAAACGCCAATTCAGGCGGTGGCTAAAGTAGAATGCTATTAATACAGGTAAAACTACTTTTATTTATTCTTAGTATTTATTATACAAGTCCTGTAAAGCTCCAATATAACTACATTGGCTTGGCTGCATTGGCAGATTATCACATCTTAAGTTTATTAAAGGATGTTTAATTCATTCAATATCCTTGACTTTAGGAAGTGAACTGAAATAGAATACTATCATTTGAAGTAAATTACTTTGGATTACTCTTAGTGTTCATTATACAGATCTTATAAAGTATAAATACATCTCAAGTTTATTGAAAGATGTTTAATTCATTCAACATCCCTGACTTTTAGGGTAGTGAACTTAAATAGAATACTATCATTAGTTAGTATACTCCTAGTAGGCAGTAAATTAGGTAGTTAATTATCACTGTTAATCATTAAATAAATTACATTTAGAAGTTATCTTTTACTCACTTTAATAAGTTTAAATTAGACTGTACTAGGTATTAGTCTGATTGATTAGATTGTTCCCATCAAATATTTCTATGTTTCATATTATTAGAAGTAAGTACTTACATATCTTAAGAGGTCTATTCAAATGGTATTAGTAGACCATTGTCAGGCTAATTAGCTGGTTGTTATCAATCAATTATTTCTATGTTTCAGATTATTAGAAGCTCATAGCTTGCAATGTCTTCTTTCAACGACTTATCCTAGGTTCTAAACTGGTTTTAGTTGTTCAGTTTGTATCAGCTTATTTTTGCTAAGGTATCGGATGTAAAATTTTCCATACTTTGAAGAGTATAGCCATGTGAGATCGTATTGCATCCCAGGGAAAGCTAACAAATGCCTGTTTGGTCATATCAGTGTTAGAAATCAAACATCACAGTACGACTAAGCTTATTTGCTATAACTTTTTAGTATTTTTCTTGTAATAGAAAACCAGTCTAGACTTTTAGGTACTCCAAAGTAATGATGGTACGATATTATCATACTTCTGTTAATTATTTAAAATGAATAATTAATTGGTAACAACTTTAGGAAAACAATTAGAATTTTACCGGCCTGCGGTAACAGATTACTTGCCTAGCTAGGACCCACATCACTTCATCATAATTTTATTTAGCGCCGTAACTTAATTATCCCTGCCTTATTAGTCTGAATTAATAACTAACCATATATATATATCCGCCTACCTATAGATTCCTACAACTTTCCTCACTTGAAAATGCCTATATTTTGTCGAACTAACAGTCCCTCTTGTGTACCTTGCAAACTAGGCCAAGCCTCATTTAATTTAAATTCGTGGTGTGTGGTGAGAGTCGCATTGCCCCTGAAAGCAACTAACTCCTAAATGTTCTATCAGTCGAGCCAGTATACTCAGTGTGTTATTTTCCTATCACTACACTGTATGTATGGAGATAGACTCGAGATTGGACTGGGTCATACGGGTCTACCTCCAGCTAAATGGTGTCTGACCTATCTTCAACTTTCACTAGGGAGACAACTGTCTCTCCCCCATTACTCCGTCGAAGATAGTGTATTGTTTAGCGTAATAGTGTAAAACGCCGATCTTATTAAATACAATCAAAGATCATCCAGACCGAAGTCTGTTGAAAGGTACATAGGGTTTTGTTGTCACCGTGACTCGTTTCCGCCGATGTACCCCAGAATACTTCATTCTGTTAACGGATTCGAGTTGCGATCGCAATAGTTTACTTTATTAATAACTTTCAATTTCACAAATCTTAATTAATATCGCAGCTCGAATATCACTTAGCGCACTATCAAGCTCGGACGCTATTTTTCCCGTATGAGTCGTACCGCACTCTTAAGTTGGACCGCTCCGTTGACGTCCCAAAACTGAATGTCCGCTAATTTTCCCAAGCATCTTAACTTTCCCGCCACGCGCGCCTAACATACGCCCGCGCGAGTCCACTTTTCTTCCCTTCCACCAATCGCTAGCCGTTTCCCCGATGCCCCCCGCCTTCGCGTCGCGCCACGTGGAGCTATCATCCGACCTCTCTTTCTGTCTTTTTCTCAACCTCTCGCTCGCTCATTGCCGCTTTCGCCGCGCAATTCTAAAATTTTTCCATAATCTAACCAAATCTCGTCAGATAGCCAATATTACATCTTTGAATATCTAAAAGTAGCCTTCTATTAACAATTCCCTCTCAATAATCATCCACTTAAGCCAATAATCCTGTATTTTGTGAAATTATAAAAAGTTCCGTATTCCGACCATAGATGGCGTCCGCCCATAGGTGAACCACTTTGCCGACCCCAGAGCAGTCCCCGCGAAACTCAAAATAAAATACGGTCCTAGTCAACCTAGCAACCTTACGCGAAGCCCAAATAAATGACTTCCGCTAGACGGCGCCTATGTCGCAAGGAGCACACAGAGCAGTCCCCGCGAAATTCAAACTAAAGATAAAGCGCTAGACCACTGACCATTATTCTGAACTAGTTTATTATTCCCTTTTCATGCTTATTATTAATGGTGCTACGCATTAATATTTATTTTAGTGCTACTCCCATGCATTCCTTACTAACGGACGGATACCATTCATTCTGTACCGTTACAGCCGCCCCCGATAGAATTTAAGCAGATAAAGTACCACTCTTATCTGCGGCGAATTATATCTAAACCCTGTACTTAATTAAGTACAAAATAGCACCTCCTTCCTTGCCAACCTCATTGTCATCCTAGCCCTCAAAGATATTACTACTATTTATAGTTCCTCCCCAAATCCCTAATGACTCCTTCCTCCATAAGCTTTCTTATTGCAAAATAGCCCACACCCCTCATTCTATTCAACTGACACAAAATCATAATCGCATACCCAGTTCTCGTGTTCGAAACGAAATCCCAGTAAACTTAGTCTCGGTAAATATTTTCCAATAACTTAGACATCTACCATTTCTTTAATCATACACAACCTCCGAATAATGATTTGCCTTTTGTTTACCATCATAACAACAAATCTTAATATAATTTAAATCAATATAACAGTCTCTTGCGCTGTCTAGTAACGCCCCCTAGCGAAAACTCTTCAACTCTATGACGATTCCGACGTAAGTTTATAACATCTTCCGAACCATTCAATTATTCTATTCTTTAAATTATTTTCCTAGAATAATTTCAAGTACATCTGTCATCATGGCCTTCTTTTAACTTACGTCTTTTCTTACAACTTGTTCCGCATCTAAATGTTGCAACCTAGGGATCGAACCTGGGATCTTTCGTGGGTGAAGCATCAACCACTTCGCCGTCATGGTCTTTTAGTTCCAACTAGGTTAATGAATAATTATTAATAATTTGAATTAAAACTTTCCTTCATACTTCAACGCTACCAATCTCATCTTAGCTTATATAATTACCTAAGATAACGAAACGTCGGAACAATTGTCTACCTCAGGCAGGGATCGAACCCGCGTCCTCCACAATTCCTAATTAGCTACTTCTTTTAACGGAAACCTATTTTCCTCTCCGCGGATAAGAAATCTTAACCAAACCCCCATATCAACCAAACCCAGTAGGCATACCATCATCGCCCAAGAGTTATAACTTTATTTTAGATGAGATACATCTAATGTCTAATCCTGCAAATAACCGAGATAGAATACTAGACTCGCTTCCGTCCGGTACGCAGTGACACCCACTCACCGTGCATACAAATAGAGGTCTTAACGCCTTACAATAAGGTTGTCGATCGTAAATACTTAGGAAAAACTCATTCACTCTAAGGGGGTACGCATCTCGAAACACGTCCTTGAGTTTTGAACTAGCTACCCCGTAGTTCAGATCTATTAGAAGTTTGTGTGCTATGTATATCTAACTGTCAATGTATGCGTCATCGATAAGTACTTGTTAATACCCCGGTACGCGTTGGACATTGTATACTAATTGACAAGTACTGAGCTTATACGTATAAGCAAATACTTATGCCAAAACCTATCTAGTAACTATGTCTCATCCCTAGTTATTACTATGCACGAAAGACGACATTTAGTCTCATTTGCTAATATACAATACGTCAATATCCCCTTACTTTCCTATACCTTTGAAAAATATCATTTTCTTTTTAAATTAAACAGACCGGTAACTATCTTATCCGCCCCCACAACTCTACTTAACTTCCTACCTTTTATATTACTAATAATCGGTCAAATCGGTAAATAATAAGTCATTAAAGGTGACACTTCGTCTTAGTATTCATGGTAATTAATATCGTAAGTTCCTTCTCGTATTTACTGAATTCCAAACTGCGTGATTCAATAGTGCTAGTTTCTTTTTATTTTTTATTTTTTTTATTAGATGATTTTAATTTTACACTCGCACAAGACACATTATTAAGATGGTAATCTCCCGAATGTTTGTAACTCTAATTGGTTACTCATTATGCATTCTACTTTACTTTTCAGCCTTCCGTCCAGATGGTAAAATTCCCCAGCAACACGAGATCCCCTGACCACGCCAAAATGAAATGCCATCAATGGCCTCTGTTTCTGCAGCCTAAGACATTATCTCTCTATAGGTTAGTCAAGTATAATTGTCCTGATTTAGACTTCACAAGACGCCCCCAAAGGAACCACCTTACAGCAGAATTTCCGCAACTTTAAGAAAGGCTAGTTTAGGAAATGAAGCTAAATGGAAACCACTTAATTTTATTGTGTGCTGAGTAATTCCCACTTCTACAGCACAGTTCCGAAACTTCGATTCAATTACTTCACCAGGTAAATCAAAATAAACCCTACACGCTTAACTAAGTTCTATTTGTGCCCTGTGCGACTAAAAATATTCGAACACCCTAAACAAGCTACTTTTACTAATTTAACAGTGCCAATTAAGAATGCTCCCTTGTGTCATCTATAATTTTATTGTGTGCATAGACGACCAAAGACCTCGCTTTCAGCATGCCTTCTTCGTTGGACCCGCTTAGTTAAATACTCTAATCAAAATTCTAAAGTTACAATTGAAAATGTCAAAAGTTCGAATATTATGCAATAGAGAATTTCTCTAACATAGTTACTCCATCTCTTCGCACTATTTGGTCAGGCATATTGCAATTCAAGTATTTATTTTAATTTATAATGACCTATCTTCTCCACCCCTGTTCACATACTTTAGCCATCCCTATCCACAGCTGCGGTGAAGATAATTAGTTAATGAACAAAACATCCTATAAACACTCTATGTTGCTACCGCAATCACAAGAAATATTTACTAGGAGGATTATCTATCATACAGCTGACTATAACAAAATGAGTCCCCCTTATCTTTCTCCGTTCCTTCTCTAACGTAGAAGACAGCAACAGACAATTAATATTTAATTACTTATAATTTAGAACAACCCTAGGTAAAACGCTACCACAAAACTAGACTAGAACCGAATAATACTAACCGAAGTAAACTTTTGTATTCACACTTGCAAATAAAATATCTTTATCTTTCCGTGATGAATAATATTTTGATAACACTATTTCATCAACTCAATGTCCCGGCCTACATATGTGAAAACTCCCAATCAATTAGTTTGTATAAAACAATCTAGATGCAACATGCAGTTCACATTAACTAACAATTTTAAGGTTGTGCCATAATTTCGACAATAACCTACCTTAGCACTAATTTTAATCATCTACAATTTCATCACGTACATATTAGATGCCAATAATCTAGATTATTTAAGAATTCTAGCAATTCATATTAATATAATAAATAACCAAAACAAGATAATACCGCTTTGACAGTCTGCGCTGACCTTCCCACAAGTCAAAACCGCGTTTCGTTCGTCCTATCATTTCTAAACCTGTAGACATTTACTTTGTACTAAACAAATTCTTGAGTTAATAATTATTTGCCAATTGTTAAGCAAACTTATTTAATTTCATAATAACAATTTTAATATAGCAGTATTAGAATATTATTATAAATCCCGAACATCTTTATTTATTATAATCAACATTACCGGTTAAAGTATTTGAATGGCCTAGTGCGAACTAGGTTTCAGGTCGCACCTCGGGAAAATAAATTTACTATTGACTTTAAAATCTACTACTTATAAATTTATTATTTTCTTCTGACATATAAAGATAGGCTATGACTCTAGGTCGGGTTTAGTAAACTTTGAACTATGGCTACCTCCACAATAATCTCGATTAAATATATATATCCGCCAAACGAAATATGTCCAATACGGCTGATTTTACTAAATTTAAATTATGCTACTAAACAGTACGTGTCCTAAGAACGTCACACATCCGAAACCCATTTCAGTTCTAATGTCTTTACGTTTACCCATCTAAATTAAAATTTGTACCTGTCGACGCGAGACAACATCTAAATAATTACTTTGGATGATTCGAATTGTGATAGTTAATTTTGTATTGTAATCTCGATAACGCAATATCAGGGATTTACTTATTAATAAAGTTTACACTAAGAAATTTATTCTCAGCTCGCAATATCATCGCTTTATTTCCGGCTTGAATGTTTCTGCGGACTATGAGTTTAAATTTATCCTACAACTTAAAATTGTGGTATATAAAATCGATCACTGTTTTATAAGTAGCTTGCGTTAACTTTTAAAATAATAAAAACGAGTTAACTATTGATTATGACGTGACATCCGCCCGCAACTCGCCTTTATAATTGATGTGATAACATACGCTATTGTTATCCCTATAGCATAACAGTGCTATAACTCGTTAATTTTGCAGTTAAATCTCGACTTCAAGCCAGTCAACTATTTTTTTTTTCTACTATTATTTTTTTTTCAATTTATTATTCTTTCTTTACTATTGTATTTTTCTTTCGACCCCTATTTTGCTCCCAAGCTCAATTAATATCTACCTTCCACAATTATCCATCATCCGTCAATCTTAGGTATCCTCGAGAAATATTTCATCTTAATCGTTCAACGGAGATAGACAATTGTGCAAGGTACCCTTCTTAATAGGCTAATCCAACCCAGTGAATTTAATGATTTATCTATCTCTACCTATCCTAACTAATTAGTCATGTAGTAAAGTCTTTTCTTTTCACCGCTCTCCCGACTTAGATATCTCTAGGTAACTCACAACTGATAATATTAGGTAAGTAGGTATAGTAAGCTGTGCCCAGCGAGCTTTACCTCTGCGTACGTTAACCTCATCTTAAGCTAATAATAATCCTTTATAAATCTTCATAATTAACTATTTATCACGATTTCAACTATACGGTAAGAAGCAATGATTACCGGTAACGACTACTTACAACGCTGCAAGAGTATTTCAATTATACATATTATTATTAGACAGCACCCTTTTACCATCATCCAAAATAAAATCTTTTATTGGTAACCCAACGCCATCTAGCCTCGCTAATAGGTAACCTCCCCACAATAGAGTAGATATTAGATAGTTGTTTCCAGACGGTAACGACTTTTATCGCCTACTAGACGTATTTATCCGTTTACATTATGCATCCCAAACTACGTTGCTTTTAAACCAAAATTCCTACTAGCAATGAATAGTCATATGATTCTATCCCCTACATGACATACCTGCTACTTGTTATTACTTATAATCGCGATTCCTCATCAACGCGTGTATTTTGAACCGTAATACTATTTTATGTTACTTTTCCTAGGATTTTAGCGAACTAACAAAATGAAGCGGCATTTCCCATGTCATTGCATTCTAATCTACTACGTGATAAGTATTAGGAAAATCTCTTTCAATGTAAAAATCGCAGGTATTAAAAATAACAGGTATGGAAAATAACAGGTGATTCCACTTGCTATAACAAAATCACATGATTACGCGTTATGGAAGTTTCCTCTCCGATTGGTTTTATGACGTCATGTTTTATAATCATTCCTAATTCTAGATTGTTTATGGTCTCGCTAAATCATTTGTCTCTATGGTCCAACCATAGACAAAGAACGTTATAGTCCTTGACTAGCCTAAACTACTCTATGGATTTCAGATGTGAGACTCAAGTACACTATTATAATTTTTTTTTCTCTAACATAACCAACAAAATAAATTATAATACGTGGAATAGCACATCAACTAAAAACCGCAATCGCTCAACGATTATTAGTCAAAATATAATTATTATTAGTTTTATATTATGCTGTTAGCGTCATAACTTTATAATATTGTACAGCATATCGCCGTCCTATAATATAAATTGAATCCAGCAATAATTAAGTTGGTTACCTCTGTCCAATCTCGCCCCCTAGCCTTCCCATCCGACAGCAATAATAATTAAACCGCCCCCTATTCTACAAATCTTTCTAAATCAATAAATGTTGAACTATGTCACCCTATCGACTTTTTACGATCCTAAAAATAACTCAACACAAGGCTGTATGAACCAGTTGCCTATGCCTATATGAAATCTATCACCAGGAATAGAAACAAAACTACAGTTACCATAGCTCCTAATGTCAACAACAAAAATTGGATACCTGGTTTCAGTATTCAAGGAAACAATTACTAAAGGTTTCAGTATTCACAGATAACTCAACAATTTTAAAATTTAATACTCCAGACCCCCGGAATAGTTTGGTTATTGACTATATCTAAGTACTTTGTTCACTCATTAAACTTTGGAAAACCAACAACGCACGGTACCTGATGCTGGCGAAATCCGCCATTAAATAAAGAAGAAAAAGATAATAACTGAAAGGTATTGTATTTCAAATAATACTCATTACGCTATTGTTTTGTAGCTTTATCTCCTCCTTTGACCTTTAACCTAACCTGAGAATCTTTTTGTTACAGATTTCGTACAACAAAATTTAGCTCCAGCTCTCATTGCGACTGTCTACAATATTGGTCGAACCCGTAATACAAAGTGTATGAATCAACTTTAGAAGATAACAACGTTTATTGTGAAAAGTGTCAAATTATAATTCACCCACTATCAAGAGCCCGTAATACAAAGTGTATGAATCAACTTTAGAAGATAACAACGTTTATTGTGAAAAGTGTCAAATTATAATTCTTCAATATCTCTGAATTAATTAATCTTCATTGAATTATTCCCTATTAAGCCAATTCTAAACTCACACATCGCAACACGACAACAATTTGTGGGAAAAATCCCACTTCTAAATTAAAGTATTACCGCTTGACTGAAATCCAATACAACTATATTAATGATAATTTATAACTTAACTTTCTAATCCTGGTCATGGCTTACCAAATTGTAACCTCCCCCCCCTATCTTATAATTGCTACACCTATCTATAAATTCTCTATACCTAATCTAAACCTAAATCTAATGCCTTTCACACCTATATGCCTAGCTAGCTTATAATACATACACACATCCTCGCCGCTTTACCTTAACTTAAATTATTATCTAATTCTTAAAACTAATTAACCTAATTTATCTACAATCTAATGGTTGTGTCTGGAGTTTTGTAGAGTGTGTAGCGTTTGTATGAAGATGGAACCTTAGCATAGCTTAATTCTATTTGCAGTGAATTTCAGTCAAGCAATGTAATATTATAATAACTACTATTTTGGCCAGATCGTCTAGTGAACCCTCCGTTGTTAACCGCATTTAAGTAACTCAAGTTCTTTCGTGAAAGTTTAGTAATTGGCTTATCCCTGTGTTAAATTATTTTCTCCTGACCTAATTACCTACCAGTCTATAAATCCTAACATAAATATGTGTAGCCTAGCAATGACTCCGTCTGAACTGTGACCTAAATCCTTCACTGCAGCTGCGGGGAAGATTTGTAACCACTCAAAGGTAATCAGATGATAGCTTAGCTTGTAGGTATTATTATTTATTATCAGTAGCATGATACATAAGAAGCCTGGTGCAATTTATGAGCCCCACCACCGCTCCATAGCGTACTGTACATCTCATGGTTTAATTACAGTTCCGTCACATTGGCTTTAACTTTAATTATTAGCTTGTGCCTTTAATTCTTTAACTGAGAATTTACATCTCTCCTCAAATTTAATTTCATTTTACATTATGAACTATGTGTTAGCAATTTAAATTCTTATTATTCCACATAAATCAATAGAGTTTATCTCAAGGCTTGCTATCATCCAAATATCCTTTTCACATTAAGAACTTAATTATTCAATGCAATAACTTATATTCAGTTCCGTAAAGGGTGGATAATTTAATAAAACGCCAATTCAGGCGGTGGCTAAAGTAGAATGCTATTAATACAGGTAAAACTACTTTTATTTATTCTTAGTATTTATTATACAAGTCCTGTAAAGCTCCAATATAACTACATTGGCTTGGCTGCATTGGCAGATTATCACATCTTAAGTTTATTAAAGGATGTTTAATTCATTCAATATCCTTGACTTTAGGAAGTGAACTGAAATAGAATACTATCATTTGAAGTAAATTACTTTGGATTACTCTTAGTGTTCATTATACAGATCTTATAAAGTATAAATACATCTCAAGTTTATTGAAAGATGTTTAATTCATTCAACATCCCTGACTTTTAGGGTAGTGAACTTAAATAGAATACTATCATTAGTTAGTATACTCCTAGTAGGCAGTAAATTAGGTAGTTAATTATCACTGTTAATCATTAAATAAATTACATTTAGAAGTTATCTTTTACTCACTTTAATAAGTTTAAATTAGACTGTACTAGGTATTAGTCTGATTGATTAGATTGTTCCCATCAAATATTTCTATGTTTCATATTATTAGAAGTAAGTACTTACATATCTTAAGAGGTCTATTCAAATGGTATTAGTAGACCATTGTCAGGCTAATTAGCTGGTTGTTATCAATCAATTATTTCTATGTTTCAGATTATTAGAAGCTCATAGCTTGCAATGTCTTCTTTCAACGACTTATCCTAGGTTCTAAACTGGTTTTAGTTGTTCAGTTTGTATCAGCTTATTTTTGCTAAGGTATCGGATGTAAAATTTTCCATACTTTGAAGAGTATAGCCATGTGAGATCGTATTGCATCCCAGGGAAAGCTAACAAATGCCTGTTTGGTCATATCAGTGTTAGAAATCAAACATCACAGTACGACTAAGCTTATTTGCTATAACTTTTTAGTATTTTTCTTGTAATAGAAAACCAGTCTAGACTTTTAGGTACTCCAAAGTAATGATGGTACGATATTATCATACTTCTGTTAATTATTTAAAATGAATAATTAATTGGTAACAACTTTAGGAAAACAATTAGAATTTTACCGGCCTGCGGTAACAGATTACTTGCCTAGCTAGGACCCACATCACTTCATCATAATTTTATTTAGCGCCGTAACTTAATTATCCCTGCCTTATTAGTCTGAATTAATAACTAACCATATATATATATCCGCCTACCTATAGATTCCTACAACTTTCCTCACTTGAAAATGCCTATATTTTGTCGAACTAACAGTCCCTCTTGTGTACCTTGCAAACTAGGCCAAGCCTCATTTAATTTAAATTCGTGGTGTGTGGTGAGAGTCGCATTGCCCCTGAAAGCAACTAACTCCTAAATGTTCTATCAGTCGAGCCAGTATACTCAGTGTGTTATTTTCCTATCACTACACTGTATGTATGGAGATAGACTCGAGATTGGACTGGGTCATACGGGTCTACCTCCAGCTAAATGGTGTCTGACCTATCTTCAACTTTCACTAGGGAGACAACTGTCTCTCCCCCATTACTCCGTCGAAGATAGTGTATTGTTTAGCGTAATAGTGTAAAACGCCGATCTTATTAAATACAATCAAAGATCATCCAGACCGAAGTCTGTTGAAAGGTACATAGGGTTTTGTTGTCACCGTGACTCGTTTCCGCCGATGTACCCCAGAATACTTCATTCTGTTAACGGATTCGAGTTGCGATCGCAATAGTTTACTTTATTAATAACTTTCAATTTCACAAATCTTAATTAATATCGCAGCTCGAATATCACTTAGCGCACTATCAAGCTCGGACGCTATTTTTCCCGTATGAGTCGTACCGCACTCTTAAGTTGGACCGCTCCGTTGACGTCCCAAAACTGAATGTCCGCTAATTTTCCCAAGCATCTTAACTTTCCCGCCACGCGCGCCTAACATACGCCCGCGCGAGTCCACTTTTCTTCCCTTCCACCAATCGCTAGCCGTTTCCCCGATGCCCCCCGCCTTCGCGTCGCGCCACGTGGAGCTATCATCCGACCTCTCTTTCTGTCTTTTTCTCAACCTCTCGCTCGCTCATTGCCGCTTTCGCCGCGCAATTCTAAAATTTTTCCATAATCTAACCAAATCTCGTCAGATAGCCAATATTACATCTTTGAATATCTAAAAGTAGCCTTCTATTAACAATTCCCTCTCAATAATCATCCACTTAAGCCAATAATCCTGTATTTTGTGAAATTATAAAAAGTTCCGTATTCCGACCATAGATGGCGTCCGCCCATAGGTGAACCACTTTGCCGACCCCAGAGCAGTCCCCGCGAAACTCAAAATAAAATACGGTCCTAGTCAACCTAGCAACCTTACGCGAAGCCCAAATAAATGACTTCCGCTAGACGGCGCCTATGTCGCAAGGAGCACACAGAGCAGTCCCCGCGAAATTCAAACTAAAGATAAAGCGCTAGACCACTGACCATTATTCTGAACTAGTTTATTATTCCCTTTTCATGCTTATTATTAATGGTGCTACGCATTAATATTTATTTTAGTGCTACTCCCATGCATTCCTTACTAACGGACGGATACCATTCATTCTGTACCGTTACACATGACCCATCAGCTACCTATACAGTCTTTTTTTCAATAAGTAGTCAGCAAAGACAAACAAGTAATCGTGGTTTTCCCCAAACAGATTAGTTAGCCCGGCTAGCCCTAAGCCTGGCGGACAAATGCCTAATTGGGTATGATTCGAGGTTCTTTTCTAGGCGGCCTCGTCCCCGATGCTACTAGGTTTGAGCTAATTCCACCTCTAATGATTAAAACAAGTGGAATAAACTTCAGTTAAGTGGTAGGCATTATAATTTATACGCAATGACCGGAATGCTTATTAGATCCTAATCAGTACACATACGAAAGGCACTTCGCTAGTTTATTAAATTTTGTACTGTAAAATATAAGTTATTTTAGTATTTGATTACTTTTTTAAAGTCTCTTTTATAAGGAAATCTTGTTTAGCAATAATGTAGTCATAATTTTGTGTAGTGTGTAGGATTTTATCATCATAATAATATATCGGGAGTAATGTTATGTGAGATCAGAGATGATTATTGTAATCAGCGTTGAGTTGTAGAATTATTGTTGATTTTACATGTTTTTATACAAACACCAGCAACAACTAAGTTTATGCATACCTACAGCCCATATGTCATCAAATAATTGGATAACGAAGAAAGAGAACAAAACTCATTAAGTATTTTAAGATTTGATTTGTAATCCGTGGTAAGGGGGATAACGCACATTACCTGTCTGGAAAGCTCTTACGGCTAACGCCGGAACTTAATAACCTATCTTTAGATTGCGTAGCGGTGAATACTACCACCCTTTTCTTCCCTTTGGGTGTCGTAAAAGGCGACTAACGGACTGAAGACTGCACATACATCCAACAGCTTAAAACAGCGATGGGTTCACCACTTTTCCCGCTGAGCACATGTGCAGTCGCTATTTGGTGAAAAAGTGGCAGAGGACTGCTTTTGCGGACCTCATTGCCTTCTCTGACTTCGGGAATAATAGTCATGATTGTATGGATGTATGTTTAGCCTACTAGAGTGAGAAGTTTGACATAATTTAAATGGAGCTTAGTCAATAGAAGGCAAAACAATCAACAAATAGATAGGATATTAATTTCGGCCGTAAGTCTATTGTTATAGCTTTTGCAGTTGACTACAGAGTGCTAAGCTAAGTTTTATTCATCACACGATCACGTTAATCGCTAAATTCATAAGGATTAGGAATTTCACGAGTTCGAAAGTTCACATTATGTTCACAATTTATTCAGTTAGGTTTTAAGTAAGTATTTGAGTAAATAAATAAAAAGAAAAAGTAGGTACAATTACCTGTTACAGTAAAATCAATGATTTTCGATAAGTAGTACCGATTATGTTTAAAACTGTGTTGCGGATAACAACACAGCTTATCTATCATAAACTGATTGATTTTTTATACTTGCGTGCCTATGTAACATCTAATGTTTTGTTAATTTTATTTCTATTTCCATTATAGGTAAGTACCGATAGCAGTAATTATATTTTTCTAAACTTACCTATTGGATTACCTACCTAAATATGGCTTTGGTAAGATAAAAAAGTTTAAAAAGTAAAGATAACATTCATAAAAAATTAATGCATCAATTTCTAGCATAACCTTAGTTTTTTTATAAATAAAATTGTTATGACAATGTTAATTAAAGTTAATAAAGATTTATTCATCCTACTAATATTATAAACGCAAAGGTTTGTAAGTATGGATGGATATTTGTTACTCTTTCACGTAAAAACTATTTGATGGATTTGGATGAAATTCGGCATACAGATAGTTTATAACCTGGATTAACACATAGAATACTTTTTATTCTGATATTCCCACGGGAACGGGAACCACGCGGGTGAAACCGTGAGCGGCCGCTATTATTATATAAGAATATAAGAAAAGGTCGAAAAAAATTATCGAAACCTCAAGGACACGTGTACCAAATAATTAATAATAAATTGTCAATCTCTAGATAAAATAGAAATAAAAGAACACTAACCTTTTTGCTTGATTGAATGACGCTGCGTTTTGGCGGCAATAATTATGATTTGTCCGTTGGTTTAATGCTCTAAGGTTTGTCCCACTAGCGCACGCTCCACTGTGTACTGATTACTTGTTCACACAGCGGCCCGATTATATCTTAATAAAGATCCTGTGTCTTTCATTAAGATAACGAAGCCAGCAGCTTTCATTCAACCTAATAATCATCAAATACGTTTGAATTCTGATAGACTTGTTTTTACATCTTTCGGTTTCTCATAGTCACTCCAAAGGTAAATGGTTGAAAATCAAAATCGATTTAGGAACTAGTCTTCTTCATACTGCTTAAACTAGGGGAACTTGTTCTACCTAGGACAGTATTTAATTATTTTAAATAACGGTGCCAGCTACACCTGTCCAGTGTGTTATGTATGTAAAGAACATTTATTTAATTAAATATATTATTCATTCATGTCTAATGTAAGTACAACAGGTTCCATATTAAAAAAAAAAAATCAGTTGAAGCCCTTCTAGATACGTCTAAGTCTAGTGATCGAATGAGTTTAAAATATTGTACGACTTATGAGTGAGAGGATTGCTATTTGGTTTATGTCTTTCCTTAAGAATTGAACCCAATACGTTGAAATGGAATACTGCGATTACGTTACAGGAAATATCAATAAGGTACAATAACAAAAAACAAATGTAACTTAGGCGTACATATCGTATTTGTGAGATCTTTCATTGTACGTACAATACTAATGAATGACCTCCCTAACTATAAGTATCTACTAAAGGAAAATTGTATGAAGAATGTTTATAAATTATTCACAATTTATAAACATTCACAATTTCAACCGCCTCTGTGGTCTAGTGGCTATGCCACCGGTTTCAGACCCAGAGGTCCCGGGTTCGATTCCCAGCGGGGGGTACATCTTTGTGTGCTCGGTTTGGTTGGTGGTAGGGCTGTTAAGTCCGCCTGGCTAGCTACCACCGTCTTATTTAAGTCTGTCGCCATAACAACGATGTTTACAGCATTGTTGTGTTCCGGCAGTTTGAGATAAGATGGCCAGTTCCTCAGTGGTTAAGGATTCCGGGTGAGGCGCGCTTCCACCTTCGGCCCTAACGATGAAAACAATTCTTTGTGTGGACATCTAGTGCCACTCGAAATTTTACTGTTTCTTGAGAAAATTACACCATAATTATCGTTAGTCGCTTCCTCGTTAATCTCACTGGAGATGAGCACTATAAATTGTGAATAATTCCTTTATCCTTCATCGAAATAAAATTTGTATATACGTCAGTCGTGTCAGTATTCTGTACAAAATGGTATTGATTTAAACTAAACTAAAAGATGACTGCGTCATGGTGTTGAAGAAGTTTGATAGTTTGAATCCCCAACGGGTTGTTTTTTTTATCTAGGTACTAAGTACATATACTTTTTAAATGTATTACTTTACCAACTTAAACAAGTAATAAATAATAGGTGTCATAGTGTAATATTTTTTTTTTTGGTGCGTCATGTCGAACAGTGAAATAAATAAACAGATGGACTGAACTGATTTACTGCTGGGCAAATTAGTTGCTGAAATAAAAAAGATACAAATCCTACGGCTTCTTGTTTGTAAAGTTTATATTTTCTGTGTTTTGTCGAAACTAATGTACCTATATTAAATTAATAATGACGGATTAATGACGGATTCAGTGCTCATATTTTATGTACCTTTATGGGCACGAGAGTTCGTAAATAAAATGAGATGAAATAGCGGAACATTATATTCTTAAGACATGTATTTGAAGTGTATAAATAGGGGTATTTTTATGTTTTAGGGCTTATCTTTCTATTGACTAAATAATACTGGGTAAAATGAAACAATACAATGTAATTTTTTATTAATTTTTTTTAACAATAACTTTCTAAAAATACTTTTGCTAAATTGAGATGTTGTTTGGACAAATGTTTTATTTATTGCCAAATAAAAATATGAGAAAAATAGTTTTGCGAAGTGAAAAAAAAAATACTTTGGGAGAAGTTCTTGTACCTACTTAAAATGCACTGTAAAATTGTAAAGTTGTTTGGATAAATGTTTTATTGCCAAATTTGAGAAAAATAGTTTGCAAAGTTAAAAAAATATTTTGGGAAACGTACGTACTACGTATACGTACATTTAGTAATACTTAATAATATGCGAGCGGTAAACAATAAAACTCTTGGAAGCTTGCAACGCACGCACTATCAAAAAGCGCACCTGCTATGCGATTCTCTATGCGACACACACGCAGCGCGCATGGCTGTAATCATAGATGTTACAGCCGTCACATCGTTCGCTGCAGTCACGGTGGTGGTCAAAGTTGAAGCTGTTTTACTAACAGAATACCGATTTTATACCCACGAGAAATGTCAAAGAAGTCATTCCCGCTTACAGCCGTGCGGAGTTAGTGTCGAACAGTGTTGAAAATTATTTAGAAGAAAACCAATGGTACGCTCACCGCTGTTGCAGCCGCTGCTACCAAGGCTTTAACCCTCGGCATGCCTGGTGGAAAAAAGTTACATGGCATGCCTGGTGGGTCTGTGAGACCCTAAATTTTAAATATTTTTATTTCCTACAAATTGGTATCAATTAGTAAAATTTATAATTTTAAAATAAAATTAAAGATGTTCTTTAAGGTTTTAAATAAAACATGTGTTCGAATCAACAATATTATTTAATAAAATTTTTAATTAAACGTTTTATTCGTTTTTTAACGTAAAATTAAACATCTTATGTTTATAAACATGCAAAGTCAACTATAACAAAAGAGACCTCAATCAGACTTTGGAGAACATTAGGCACATATGGTATCTTATACTCTAAGCTAAAATAATTAGTCTTCTTCATTTCCGAGATCATTTTCAAGAGCTTTGTTATGGAAGCAATTTTCGCTCTGGAAAATTGCATGATCTAAGCATGCGTGGCTTTTGCACATCTCACAGAGTATTGTGTTTTGCGATCTTTCTTTGATGGACAAACGTGACATCTACCCCTTACACCTGGACCTGTTTTTTTTACAGGTGGGCCTTCTTGGAGAGCAATGCTGTTGGCAATTCGTTTGCGGAGATCTGTAGAAAGGCTAGTGTTTTTTTGTCTTGATTTTAGATGTGATTCTATTAGCGCTAAACCCAGATCTTTGATGAAACTTCTGCGATTGTTTTTGATGTCAGGGCAGTTGAGCATTTGAATATTTTTTGCATTTATTCCTGCAGAGTTCAGCAACCAGAAGAACAGCGTGAGCGGCCATCTTTGGGAGTTTCTTAATACATCATAAGATCTAATAAGCTTATCAACGTTGTCAACACCACTTTTCGTTTTGTTATTGAATGTAATAACTGCTGGTTTTTGCTTCTCTCCTGACTGAAGATCGATTTCCTTATCATGATGGAAAGATGACAGCATGAACACATTTTTTTTTTGTTTTGGGACGTATAATACCAAAGTCATATTTTTTTGAAATCCGAACAGTGATGAGTTCATTTCTAGTTCATTTCTCGTTTACTCACCATTTTGAACTGTAATAGAATACGATACCATAAGTTGAATTCAAAATAATATAAAGACCTTCATATATAAAACCCATCAAATTCGTAAAATTTTTAATACACCAAATTAAAACAATAAAAATATAGCGTATTATATAAAAAATCGAGTTTCCAGTTATATATTAATGTTTATTTTTAATAAAATAGACACAAAATCACAAAAAGCAACAAATTAATACTTACATGAAAACGTCACGCCGTATGCCTGGTAGGGTCTGTGAGACCCGAGAACACTTTACACATGTCCTATCACTACAGGAGCGCGCCCCGGACTGAGGTAGCGGGGGGAGGGCGTCAATTAGTTCACTACGGTCAGCTACTAAGAGCGGTTACGCGCGACATTCAAATTACAATGAATTGTAACGGTCTAACTGCTGCGGTGGGTCTCTCAGACCCAACCAGGCATGCCGAGGGTTAACGATGTTTTGATGAATCGCTAAACCGTCCTAGCCCGTATATACAACAAGGCGTCTAACGTCCGGCCATTCTGACAGCTGGCAGAAAGTTGGCCGAAGCTGACCGAGACTACCCGAGTTGACAAAAAAGCTTAGAACTGTTCAGTTCTAAGCTTTTTTGTCAACTTTTTTGTTAATTGCTAAAGCTTTATCAAAACCTAAAATACGTACTAAATGCTTAGAAAACGCAGTGTTTTAATAAGTTAACAGTTTATAACGAAAAGATATAACAAAAATGACAAAAATGAAGATTCCAAGACAAAAAACAAAAATATTTTTCACTCCTCTTGCTCAAAAAGACCGTCATTGTAGCGTTCTAGAGCGAGGCTAAAATAGCTTTTCTTGCCCTAGGGGCAGTCACACAGGCAAACAGTCACCACAGGTTTTATCACCGAGCGATGAAGTCACGGGCTTCGTTGTTCATGTTTTCATCGTCGTCAGCCTAAAACTGCCTCACTGGCCCACTGCTGAACGTAGGTCTTCCCATATGGACCACAGCAAATATGAAGATTGGGCCATAACCTACCACGCTGCCGTTGGCCCAATGCGAGTGATCTTTTCATGTTGTACATCAATCGAAATATTTATACTTATGTACATATTGTATCCTGTCTGTTTCAAAAGGAAAGATGTGGTATCTAGGAATAGGTGGAGAAAAACTACAGCTTACCGATTGAAGAAAGATCTATGAAAGCTTTCCAAGACATTTATTTATTATTAACATGTAGCCCATTTTTCGTAGCCCTCTCTTTCATCATGGTTTCTGATAAGATCGACTCCTCTGGGTCGCGTTGTTTTAGCAGCAGGAAACTGAGCGTCGCACACACTGGAACAAAGCGATTGGTTGAACCGACTAGAGTACCATGAAATAAGTAGTTACTTTCAAACCATGTATATCATTTATCATAAATCTTCGAACATAAAAATTATAGATACACGATTGCTGCTTGAAAAACGGCACCACGAAGCAAGACACGAATCAAAAACATGCCTTGTTTTTATATCAAAATTTCGAATTTAGAAGGTTTTTTTTATAAGAAGGAGGCAAACAAGCAGGCGGGTCACATGATGGAGAGCAATCACCGCCGCCCATGGACACCCGCAAAACCAGAGGAGTCGCAGATGCGTTGCCGACCTTTAAGAAAGGAATAGGGTTAAGGAAGGAATAGGAATTGTGAGGGGGGAGGGGGAAGGGGCCTCCGGAACTCGCACTGGACGGACGAAACAGCACCAAGTGCCATTATTTCACGCCGGATATTCGTGAGAGGGTGGTATACCCCGGGCGAGCCAGTCCAATACATGCTGCAACGCAGCGTGGCACTACCACTCCGTCAGTGTCACTCATTTAGCACCACCCAGGGGCACGTGTAGGGTCACGAGGGTAAACCTACGGACGCGAGTAACTTTAACCCCCAACTAGCTTTAATCTAGCTAGCCTAGTTCCAAAGTGATGTAACTCCAATAATATTTTTAAGAATTTGTACGTTAGTGCCTAAAGTTTAAGTTTTTTACTTAACAACAAATGTTTATCTACATCTCGTTTCATTTCTGATTTTGATCTATGGATAAGCATGTATTTACGCGGGGACATTATTTGAGTTTGATTTTATAAGAGACCGTGCATCTATAGTGTTTATGATAGAAGCTATTAGATCCTCAAGTAGCTGAAAATTGGTATCTTTAGCGATGAGTCGCAATTTTGCCGTACAAATTCTCGTTTTCATGAACGTATTCGATAACGCACTTAGCATTCGGTAGACTTAAGCACAAGCAAAAGAAGAGACTAAGGCAAAAAGTTACGAAAACGACGAGCAAAAGAAAAGAAGATAAAAGGAAAAATTCACAAGGAGCAGCTAAAATGGGTGTCAGCAGCGTTCTATGCGTCTTCGTAGTGTGACTACCTCCACAGAATATAGTTCTCACTCAGATCATTCTATAGGTGAAGGTTTAGTGTACAATGTAAAAGAAAACTCCAAAAAAATGGAAACTGTGACAATGTTACAATTTATTGATTTATGTATTACTCTATCCCGTTCCCTGGTATCCTTCTTTTCTACGATATATTGTTTTTCCTTGTCTCATTATTGACTTTTCTTTTTCCCTTCCACTTTTTTATACAAACTATTCCTTTTACAGAACTTAACAAGCGTTCACAAAGTAAGTAGGTATAATGAAATATTTCTTCTCATTTCAATAATTTCATTGCCATGTATGGTGGATTTCATTTCCATGTACGATGGTTCGCTCAGTACCTGTGAGTAAATGACGCCGGATTAGTTCTTCATCCGCATCTCATATGACTAATGTGTCAGTATACTCGTAATAGACTCGCCCCGTGAACACATAATAGTTTAAGTCACTATTTTTCAGATTACATAGGTAACCGGAGCTGTTAAACCGTTCTGGGGCCTTATCATCAACTCAGAGCACTTACTTTAATCTTACTATACTATTCAAATTCATAAATGAATTTTGCATAGTAAGATTAAAGTAACACTGCTCTAAGAGGTGACAGTAGACCCGTAAAACTTACAGAAGAGTATCCCAGCGTAGCAGGTGTGTGCGGTTATTAGGTAAATACTTATTTGAAACTTACAGTGGCCTCAAGAGGCCTCGTTGCACATGAGATGCATTCGGTTCAGGGGTGTAACGACCAACGGCCTAGAAGGTCGAGCAAGAATCACAGATCGTGTTCCAGCTTTAGCCGTACCCTGAGTCTTACTGATGAGCAGTGGAGGTTCTAGTATGTATGGTCCCCTCCCCTGATCCCCCATCGAGGCCACAGAGCCTTGACAGAGTTGGAAGGAGAGTCTCACATAACCTGGAGACCGTTTCGTATTTCTGCCGTCAGGGGACGGCGGGATTAAGAAAAGCATTTCCTCCACTCTAAAAAGGTAATATCCGTATTTGCATGAAATAATAGAAGAATAACAATATTGCAACACAACCCGTGAAATAGGCATATACCGTGCTTTGGGTATCTGAGGATGGGAGTCTTGGTCGGGGTCGACAGCGAAAGCATTGGCGAGACGATATCAATGCCGTTGTGGGAACCCGTCGAGGATGTTATTTAAGATGCGTGGAAGGGTATAATGTTCAGCAGTGTTTGATATGACTTTATAAAAATTAAATTCGTGTCTCCTTCTGTCCATATTTTCTTTTTTGGGTTATTTGTAAAAAAAAATAATCCCAAAAGTGACATGACAATGCCATTGAGTGTAAAATGACTTGAATAATGCCTACATCGAAACGGTTAATGTTAAATTTGTTAATGTATGATTCATTCGCTCTCCCCTCGAGTCCTGCCACACTTCATCAATTGATGTTGTAAGTCTTCGTATTTCCCACATGTATTACAATTGGACGTGCTCTCCTTTTTTATTAAGTGTGCAAATTACTTTTATAGATAGTGACCGGATATGATTCTAAGAAGTAATTAATGTCACTTTTATTTAATATTGTATTTCCAAATCAAGGTAGGTACTCGAAGAGACACCTTCTGCTAATAAGCTCTAACAATTTTTCCGTTTCCTAAATCTACTATAAAATATATGGTAGTAGTAATGTAGAGATAGAGTTGTTTTCGTTTGATATTATGGAAGATAGCAGTAGATCAACACATGTTTATAATGTTGAAGTTCTTATATCTTAATCTTTTGAACACACCAAACAATATTTGCTTTTGTACAAACCGTCAATAATATTATGCCAGATAATAATAACAGATATAGTTGGTGGTTTATTGCTGTAGATAATAATGAGTATATAAAAGGTATTACAACACTATCATACCTTATTATTTTACACCTACGAACCGAGATGGCGTAATTAACCGACGATAGAACGACATTCATAAGTGCTCAATTATTGCATTGCACTCATGACTTTTGTCCTCAAAGGGTTAGTCAGAGACCGTAGTACTATTATTTATTCTGTGGCAATGGGACTGCAAAAGCTGTTCACTGCCATATTCCACTAATTAACATCTGCACATGTGCTCACCGTGGTAGGTGGTGAGTACATCGCCACTTTACTCTATGCTGTTGAATGTATGAGCAGTCTTCAGACCGATTCATCTTTTACGACACCCAAGGGAAGAGTTGGCTTGGTAGTATTCTTAGTACTATTCTAACAATAATGTACCACCACCACATTGCTCATATACCTACTTACTATTAAATTTACACTCGAAAGTCCCTTAGTAGTTGAGGATTTATCCATACTTATCATCGGATAAGAAGGAAACGGAGGCCAAGCTAAAAAATAAGCTCTTCCGTTGCGTGTCAAAAAAAACGAAGACAAGAGCTACGTACTAGAGCTCGTATGCCCAAGAGATAACCATCAGGTTAAACTGACAAGTTACCTAAATCTGGCGGGGAACAGGTGGCCAGTGTAGGCCGTCAGCGGGCCGATGCCGAGAGCTGTCAACTGCAAAGCTGACATCGCGACTGCTGCTACCATCCTAACTCGAAACGTATAAAGTACAATATAATTTCTTTAGGTTCATCATTATCATGTACATAATTCCTATTTCCTATTCTTATTCCGGGAAAGAGAGGTCTAGGATGTCCGAAAAGCAAATGGTCGGACGATATCAAACATTGTGCTGGACTTGGATATCGTCAGTTAAAACCTGAATCATGGGACCGCAAGCAATTTGGTCAACTGATCTCCAAAATTCAGTATGAAGGTGTAACCCAAATATTATGATGCCTTTCCACATGGAGCCATACAGTCGGCTGAAAATCTACTCGCCGCCCCAGTGGTAATGGTGTAAGAAAAATTGTAAAATTCGCTCGATTTCTTTGCTGTAAAGCATCCCTATTGCCCAGCGCTTAATAATAAATCTTGCCGATGAGCAGCGTCCTCACATCTGGGGGTGGCCACCATACCAGAGCTCTTGCCCACATGGTGAAGTTTATTGATATCCATACGTACCTATAGAAGTAGGTTAGTCATGTCTGCAGAAGGACAGACCATCGTTAGAGCAGGCAGGCATGTCCTAGAGTGGAGACCGCGTGTATGTAAACGCACTGAAGCATGCCCTGCAGCAGACCTCGTCTACGTGAACGTAGTAAAGGATATATGACATGATTATGCTCCGATGACATAATATAAAGATGGCGGACTATGGATGGATGCGGTCTTTAGGGAAGGCTTTCATTTAGCAGTAGGCGGCAATAGGCTATAAAGAGTCATCATCATCGTCTGCTTATAAACGTCTCACTGCTGGTCACATGGGGGACAGCACATGAAGAGATTAAGACATAGCCCACCACGCTTTCGACGTTTTTAGACCTTGCCCATCGCAGCATCACCAAATTGGTTCCGACGGAAGATCAGCGCTGATCGCAAGGCCAGCATTTTGCTGAGTCGGAATCCATTTTGGGACGTTCTCTGTATGTTTTTTTTATTGTTGTCTGTATTAATTGACTGTAGTGTCCCAAATAAATGGTTTTTTTCTTTCTTTCCTAATGCAGGTTCGTCTTCAGTCCTCACCTGCCTGGCTTCAGGGCTGCCTGAAACCAGGCAGGTGAGGCCGGCTATGGCGAAGGTGACGAAGGTGCCGCCGGAGATGTTTTTTGTTTAGGAATCATGGAGGTAGATAGAGCACCTATACAAAAAATGTGCTCAGCTAGATGACAAAGGGGAAAGCGTGGGCGTATGAAGCTTTATTGTCAGGCTATGGAGTTTTCGGTAGTGAACTCTACCACATACTTGTACATACATGACGCCCATTTCAGCAGTTGTAATTTGGTGAAACGTGGACTATGGCAGTGGACTACTTCTGTCTGCGCTCATTATTGTTTAGTCTCTGACTAACCCTTTGGAGATTTGTATCTATAACCCCCTCAAGCTATCAGGCAAGTCGAGGGCGCAAGCTGCCACGGGCAGGATGAAGGCATTTCCAAAGATCTCCAGCAACCCTGATGACAACGTGGCAACAATGGAGCAGCAGTGGACGATTTGATATTTGCCAACGCCTGTCGAATTCAATGAGCAATTGAGTAAAACATAACTTTTGTATTCATTCGTAGTACTAATTAGTAACAGGTTCGGGTCTAGATGAATTTTTATTCATTAAATGGGTTTATTTTAATATTTTATGGCACGTAAAGCTGATAGTCCCGGTTTTTGTCGTAATAAGCGCTTCCATTATTGATCTTATCATTTAGTTAATAAGGAAAGCACTCAGCCAAACACATAATTACAATGAAATTGATTAAACATTTCCAAAAATTACTTATGCGCAGGCCAAACCCTTCCCAGTTGTGTAAAAAATAAATTATGAGGTTAAAAGATGATGTTGCTCTCTAAAACAATAGTTACTGACCCATCTTCCCTTAGATGTCGTCAAAGGCTATTAACGAACTAAAGACTGCACATATTTCCAACAGCAAACATTGGCGATGGACTCACCACCTGTCATGTTGAGCCCATGTGCAGTGGTTATTCGGTAAAACGTGGACTATGGCAGACGACTGGCTTTGTGGCCCTTATTGCCTAGTCTCTGACAAACCCTCTATAATTGTGAGTACTCGTGAGTGTACGTATGTACATCATGGAAAGATACCTATTGAGAAACTCTCATAATACTTCAGGAAACCTTCTAATGACAATTACGAATGTAGCATTGGACCATTGTTGTGGGTTGTGAGCCAAACTCCCCGATGATAATGATGATACAACAGAACATATTCATGGGGAAAAGTTTAAGTTAAGTATCTAACACTTTTTGTTGTCAGAGCTAACAATTACCTTCATGGTAATGACAGTAGGTTTTAAGAAGAGATAGTCTAAGATGACGCCACGTTTATAAGAAAGACCTAGGGCCTACTCTCTTTCTCCGAAACGAAATTTCGTCCGATTTTCATTTGCTATTTGTAGCGCTTTCCATTATTTTTAAAATTCCAAACAATTTTCAAAAAATTCATAATCGAAATGCCAAACCTATTTTGTATGAATGAAATTTCGGAAGTAAAGGAGTATAGATGTTCATGATCAAATAAAATGTCCGACCTATGAATGTAGTGCTGTTACTTACATAGCTCGACAGTATGATGATAGATGTAAATTTTGCGACAAAAGTTTTGCACGTTATAAATAATAAGTTAGGGAGAGATGGAAAGGGAGGGGGGGGGGGGGGGGAGGGAGATTAATTGACACACTAATTTAAAACAATAACAAACATCAACAGAGAATTGTCAATCAGGACCCCGCCTCAGCTTGAGTAACAAGTTATGTAACTACCATAACTACCATCCCAAGGCCTGGAAGTGCTTCATACCGGAACTTACAAAACGTCATGTGGTTATGTTTGCTCGCGCATTGTATCAGTCTGTCTGTGCTATAAATATGGCCGGTATTTCCAGCACATTGTTATCAGTGCATTGTACGCTCTCCGCAGCCTAGACCGATTACAGTTACGTTGCGGAAGCTGTCTCACTGTTAATGCTGTGACTAAAGACTAAGTGCTCCCTGGCTGTGACATAATAACCAGGCTGTAGGGGTTAAAGTCGATTATGTAGGTGAGAGGAGATGTCCAGCAAACATAGCAAAACCAGAGGAGTTACAGATGTGTTGCCGGCCTTGAGCAAGGAGTAGGATTTTCATGGAATAACTAGGAATTGTGTTAGAAAGGTTGAACCAATTTTCACATTTTGTTTCATACATCAAATACTATTGACAGAAATTGTATGATATCAGTACCAATCGATAGGTCTACCCTAAACATCCAATTAGCAATACGTCGTCATTATTTACACTTGCGAATCACACAACATTATTGGCAACCTAAAACTCAACACATAGACTTACAATACAAATCTACACACGCCTGCTTTAATTTTGTAGGCGCCATCCAACCCTAGTGCTCCGCCTAGCCGTAGGTATAGAAATCAAGAATACGGCTCAGTCAAACTACTGTATATTACATATGTGTATTGTGCTACTGGCGGCTTGATGACCTTCGTGGTCGTGGTCGTGAGTGGTTAGCGCGCCGGGTCTGGCGTCGCGCCATCTCTGAGGTCCCGGTTTCAATTCCGTTTAGAGAAAACTGTTTTTCTGAATTGATTTCGGGTCTGGGTATTTTTCTATGTTTATGTATAATTTATTCGTTATCTAGTTTAACCATACTAACGAGTTTCAATATAAGCTTATCTTGTGTTGTGTAATTTTTTATTTATTTACTATAATTTCTTTCATTTACTATTTTGTACTATCAGAATATAAGACGTCCAAAAGTTTTACATAAAAATATATAAGTTTTATTTCTAACTGGCGGCACGACTTCGTCCGTGTGAACGCCCCGTGATAATTTTCCGATTTTTTTAAGGACAGGGTCAGTACCTTTTCCTTACAAAATACAAACAGAACAAAAAATAATTACCCAAATAGGTGCAAATATATGCCGTTCCAAAAAGATGCACGAATAAACATACCTGTCAATTGATTTTTATTACATTAAAATTATATAATCAACTATTTTTTATTTTTCAAATTATTCAAAATAATAGTAACCGCATCGCCTATAGCGGTAAAAGAATACTACCACTCTCTCTTTCCTTGGGTGTCATTAAAGGCGACTAACGGACTAACGACTGCACATACATTCAACAGCATAGAGCGGCGATGGGCTCACATCCTGTCACGTTGAGCACATGTGCAGTTGCTATTTGGTGAAAAGTGGACTATGGTAGAGGATTGCTCTTGCTTTCCTCATTACCTTATGTCTCTGACTAACCCTTCAGGGATAATAGTAGTGATATAAATGTATATATGTGTATCAAAATAATAAAATCAAAATCAAAATATCTTTATTCAGTAAGCTTAATATAAGCATTTTGAAACGTCTAAATTTATTTTTTTATGGATGGATAGATAGGCATATAGGAACATACCCACCCCACCCATTCAGGACGTATTTTAGCTGTGGAGAAGAACGGGCACAAGAAACTCCACAGCTTTATAATAATATAGAAGTAACGACACTTACAAAACAATATGTCGTTACCAAATTATACAATCAATAATCATAAAACAATTACATAATAAAATAAAAGATAAAAACTAAAGTGAATATAAAAGTTTTACTCGGGCACTATGAACGCATTAGAACAATGTGTGCGAAACTACAGGAATGTTAATTCAATGCATTTTTGTCATTGATGTAATCGCTTACAGTGTAATAGCCCTTTTCTAAAAGTCTGTCCTTAACATATTGTGTCTTAAATTTGTCAAAGGGCAAAATTATAACATCGTTCGGGATTATACGGACCTTATTGCTCTTTCCTGTAAAATGAAAATGGTTTATATATCTGCTGCTTTACCCTTAAGTAGAATACCATAGGACATAACACTTTGAAAGTAACTAAAATAGACTAATCGAACAGTTTCCACGTCTGTAAAATGCCTAATTTATTTAACAGCGTAAGCAGCTGAACTAAGTCTCCCCGCAAGGGTGTTAATATGAGGGTACCACTGTATTTTTGAATCTAAGGTAATACCTAAGAAAACTGTTGAATCAACTAGGTCCAACAGTTCACCATTCAGTTTAATTTTATTTACTATAATATTCTTTACGGTAGGTTACTAAAATTTATACATTTGGTTTTTTTCGCGTTTAATTGAAGATTATTAGTAGTAAACCAATTCAACACATCTGTTAGGGCACTCTTGATGTCATCAAAACTACTTTTTTTTCGATCAGTCTTAAATATCAAACATGTATCGTCAGCAAACAAAACAATATTGCAAAAGTTCATCGCATAAAATAGTAAAACATTAATATAAATTAAGAATAAAAATGGACCCAGTATTGGCTCTTGTGGAATCCCCATTAGCACAGAAGATCCGGATGATATGGATCCGTTCACGCTAACTTTTTGGATTCTGCAGCTGAGGTATGATTGAATCAATTTCAAGGCATCAGAGTGCACTCCATAGTGTTTTAGCTTTATTAAAGGGGTGTTGTATTCAACGCAATCAAAAGCCTTGGAGAGATCACAAAACACTCCAAAAGCATTCTGCGATCCCATCCCAAGCCTCAAATATGTGTTTAAGCAGAGCTACATCTGCATTAGTAGTAGACCTTCCCTTGGTAAAACCATACTGTTCACTGCGAAGAAGGTGGTTTTTAGCAAAGTGGGAGCCTAGTTGATCTAAAATAAGTATTTCAAAAACTTTACTAAAAGTAGGTTAAATCGAAATAGGTCTGAAATTGCTCGGGTCATCTTTACAACCCGATTTGAAAAGTGGCAGAACTTTGCTATGCTTCATGAGATCTGAGAAAACTCCTTCGTCAACACAGCTATTGAATATGACTACAAGAAAAGGCGCAATGGACTCGATAATATTATTAATATTTTTTGTTAAAATATCCCACAAATCACAAGTGATTTTTATTTTTAAAGATTTAAAGGATTTAAGTACGTCTTTACAGTTTACGTGTTTAAATTTGAACACTTCATTACACATGGGTACATACTTTTTTAACAAAATTTCTGCATTACTCGGTGAAGAGTTGAGTAAAATAGTTGTGGCAATTGGCATATTTGTAAAAAACTGTTCAAAAGCATCAGCAACTTTAATGTCTTCACTTAAAATGCTATTGCCTATTCTTAAAGAAAACATAGTATCACGTGGCTTTATTTTACCAGTTTCGCGGTTTATACAGTTCCATGTTGCCTTTATTTTGTTATCAGACTTTTTAATTTTTTCACTAATAAATAATGACTTGGCACATGCACAAGCCTTCCTAAAAGTTTTCGAATACTTTTTGATATACTCTAGAAAACTTGGACTATTATTATATTTTTTCTGCTCATATAAGTCATACAATTTAGCCCTACTTTTATGCAAACCAGCTGTAGCCCAATCCCCAAATTTCATTGAAATATTAGTTTTAAACTTTTTAATAGAGAAAGTTTTATTAAATTCACCGTTTTTAAGATCAAAAAAATGCTTGTAAAGAGCATCTGGATTTTCCTGTATAAATGGTAAACATACAAGTTTTGCAGTTACGTTATGCTTAAAAATTTTAACCCGTTTCTCTGTCACTGGCATACATGATATTTCTTCTGAGTTAGGGGTCCATATTTAGTAAAAGCTATTTTTTGCCCACAGTGATCTGAAGATAAATTAGTTAACATGGACTTAGACTCAGGAGCAAAGTTACAAAAAAATTGTCTAGGCAGGTTGCAATAGTACTCTTACTTGCCACGTAGGTACGTAATGAATAAGTTCTGATAAATTAGCTGTCTGACTTTCTGTATACCGTATACCCACTCAAGCGTCCGTTAATAAAAAAAACATGGCGGCAAACGTCCAGCTGTTTCCAGAGCTGCTAGAAGAGTGTACAGAAGACTACGAACCCTGACTGAGCTGACAAAAAACCTTAACGTATTATGTTCTGTTGCTCTACGGATAAATCAATATCCATACAGCCACCTCAAATTTTCTTGCGCGTAGACGGTTGAGTGGATACAAGGCTTTGAGCTTTGTCCGAAAGCGGACTATCTATCTTTAAAATGTCCCTGGCAGAGTTAATGTCATTGTCAGCTATTGTTCGATCCTCAGAACAATAACTAAAGCTATTGTTCTGAGGTTTGATCGGTTTGGTCACAAATAACGATGGAAATATTTTATCATAATAATTATTAAGCCAATAAACGTCTCACATATGGGAAAAGGCCTTCCCAAATGAAAAACAGTACCTACATGGGTAAATTGGGCCATCATAACCCACTAAGTACGCTGGCCCAATTCGGTTTTTTTTATTTATGGTTATGGTTCTTTCCTTTCCTTTAGTGGTATCTTATACTTATCTGCGTTTAAATGGGTAGGTAGTCAATTTCCTAACGAGCAAATATAAAACTTGATCAATCTTGTTATTGACCTTCCTAGTCTCTGTCTTTTTGCCTATTCCTTCTTTGGCCATGTCCGTTACAATCTCCAGCAGTCTGTTGATTGCCCTGGTGACACCCTTCTTTATCTCGGTTTTGAGATTTCGTGACTCGCTTATGTATTCTTCGGAGCTCTGCGCCGCGTTTCTTGCTTCCTGAAGTCGGTCTGGGGAAGCTTTCGAAATGAAATAAATGAAATATTATTTATTCACATAAAAAAGAGATATAAAGATGGAGTATGATGCGAATAGTTCGTCTATCTTGCCAGCGCAGGGCGTGTGAATCTTAAGTTACATAATTTATTTTGGTAGCACATGCATATACTCGTACTTACCGAGGTCAACGAGGTCGTCACCTGGCTTTTAACTATTTTTGCTCCAAAGACCGGTCTGCCAACTCCCTCTTACTGCCAAATGCTCTTCCTAACGCCGGATGTAGAGGGTATGGCGTTAGGAACAGCATCTTCCGGAGCCTTGTGAGAACGGACCTTTTCGGGTCGGTCTTAGTTGGGGCTGCAGGAGTCCTAATCGTAGCCATGTCGGGGGATGTGTCGGGTTATAATATACAATCCCAATAGGGAATGAAGTTAAATTAAAAATAGAAAAGGTGCAATTACACCTTACTCAAAAATAAAATAATAATAAAAAGAAAGAAAGAATTAAATATAATTATCCGTCGACGGTCAATTTACTGCCCTCTATTAAAACAGGGGCGTCTTATTCTAATGCCTAATTAAGTTAAGGCTATAGTTTATCTCAGAAAACAGAGTAAAATCAACAAATTTAAGAAATTTTCAAAAAACACGATTTTACTGTCCACGGTCACTCTAAAAATAATAACTACTCTCTAAAATAAATAGGGGCGTCTAATTAAATAAAATTGTCAAATAAAATACCAAAAAGTAGAGAAACAAAGAAAATACAAATAAAAGTCCTAAAAACAAAATGGTTGTCCGTATCCTAAAACTAAGTATGGGGTCCTCTTCCCCTCTCCGAGCTTTTTCTCCTGGCACCTTTCCCGATTTTCTGCGGCTTATATCTCCCGAGTAAGCCCGATGGTAACCTGGTAAGCAGGGTAAAAGTTTCGGTAAACCCATCAGGGTTCGAGCTATCAAGCTCGAAAACTATACACCGCAGAGCTGCGGTTCTTTAGAACTTTCTGCTGGGAGTCCCCTCCTCTGTAACCCTTTAAGTTTAGATGGATATTGACCTTAAGGTCAGTCTAGGGTAAAATTTTTCTAGGAAGGTGTCAGAAGGCTAAGGGGGATCCACCACCAAAAAATCCCCAGGTCTTTACTCCCAATAGTTTGGGAGCCACGGCACTTTGAAGTTTCTAAAAATGGCCGCCTGGATCTTTGAAGCGCTGTATCTCCGGCCCTATTGCTCGAAGCCCCGCGAAAAACGATATCTAGGATTAGCTCTCGATACCCCACACAAAAAAAAAGTCGCCAGAAAATTTCCGAAAAACCCCATTTTGGAAAATCTACATTTTTTAAGAAAGTGTATTTTACTGAGTAGGTCGACCAACTAGTCCAAACCGCGTCTCTCCTTGACCTATACTGCCAAAAGATACTGATTTTATATTGTTTTTCCTTAAATTTTATAGGCATCGGGACTTAGAGAAATTCTGGTTGACGATAAAAACAATTTTTTTTTCTATAAATTTGTTGCCAGCCGCAAGAAAAGGCGGTCAATCTTAAAACTTACACCATACATACATTTTTACAAAAGTATCAAAAATAAAAATGAAAACAGCCGCAAGCTGGCGGTCCACGTTTTAAAACACAACACAAACATAACATTAGACCTGTCCTCAAAAGAGGTGCAGGTTTGGACACTTAAATATAGAATTAAAGTAGAGACTATTTAACAATTTTTTGTAAAAAATTTTGAAATTAAATTGGGTGAATCTCGGACTCTTGGTGGGTTTTGGGGGGGTGATCTGTAGAAATAAACGGTAGGGATGGTTTTTACAAAAACCTTTCGCCACGAAAGTTCACCCGTGCGAGGTATACTTTCCCGGCGATAAGGGTTTTTGTTTAGGCTATTACGATATTTCTAGGGGTTGGGGGAAGGTAGAGGGATAAAATGGCGGGGAATAGGTAAAGAAGAAAGTAGGTCTTCGGCCTGATGTCTACAGCACCGATGTAAGCAAAAATTTGCACTATCTCTATATTGTGCTACATTGTACCGACATGTGTGCATCGACAGGCATTGCGTGTCGTCACACTGACCGACCGACGACGTGCCGAACGCACGCCGGTGAGCGGGCACCTCTGCGTCGCCTTGTCGACCTATTTAACAAATTGTTTCCTGATTTAGATATATTTGCATTGTCTTCTCCTAAATTTAAAAAAAATATATCGATTCTTTAGAATTCATTGTAAGTTCGCAACAACCGTAACACCAGCATAAAAATATATAATCACATACTAGGCAATAATCTTAGGTTGGTTGAATGCTCTAAGGTAATAATATTAACAATAAATCTTAGGTACTTAATTATTAAAACTATTCACAGAGATGTGTCTTGTGGCACCTTTTATTAACTCGTGTGGGCTTCACAATACCCAAAATGTAATAGTTTATATTTTAGTACTTAAGTTTGATTGTGTAAGCTGTGTGTTATCCCTAATAAATAAAATAAAATAAAATATCTCCGATAGTTTTGGAGATAGAACAAAAACAAGAAATAGGCACAATCGGGAAGTACCTGGGAACTTTTTTGGAAAAAAAGAAGGGATGTTTTTGACGGAAAAGGATGGAGTCGGTTTTAAGGATTAATTACTCTAAGGGAACTATTGTTGGCGAAATTAGGGAAATGGGAGAATTCAAGGATTTAAAAAAACATTGAAAATTTTTAAAAGTTGGAGTTGGGGGTAGGGGGTTGAAAGTATAGGGAAGGGATAATAGGGGTAGAAATGCTGCCTTTTAGGCTGAACTTTTTTCCGTTTCGCTCTATCTCTTATAGTTTAAAAGATATGGCGAAGAAGAGATTAGTACGGGCTTTAGGCAACGGGGAATAGGAGGGATAAACCTGGGAGATTTGTTTCTGGAAGAATTCGAAAATGCCCTCTTTGAAGGACACTTTCCATACGAAAACAAAACTCAAATAAATAACTGAAAACAAAACATGTAAGTAGATAACAAAACACAACCACTACAATATGCAAAGGAATTTCTTAGGGAAACTCATGGAATAGATTTATGGTCTTTACTGTTAAAGAAGAGAAAAAGATTACAGAGATTACTTACACAAAATATTAGAAAGCTTTGAATTTTTCTTTTTTTATTACTAAGCAGTTACCGTAGTAGCCTTTGCACAGCGTAGAACTTTTGCAACACCTGTCCCCCTAGCTAGACTTTGGCAATCGCACACTTCTGTGAACTGTGCCAGTTGCTAGAGAATTACGAATAGACAGACGGGAGCGTTTGCCACTTGTATAAGGGGGCAGAGGTATTATTTACGATAGCTACCAATCCGTGAAAACTATTTCACGCCTTTTTTGAAGAATCCCATTCGTAGTAGGTACTCCTGCAAGAACACCACGGCCTACCGTAGATCCCTAGATCTCATTCCACAAAATGAGCGTACCCGGGAAGAAAATCCTCTGAAACCGCACAATACGCGGCTGTTTTGGTTATCAGGCCCCACTTATAACATTATAAAACCTATGACTTACTAGCATTGGCTGTGTGATGGCGGCTCATCTTCGGAAGAATACTACCATCCCGTCTCTTGTCTTAGGTGTCGTCAGACGGCGACTAACGCACTAAAGACTGTTTACAGTTCCCCTAATAAGGTCCGTCGCATCGTTATGAAGCACACTGTGACAACATAGATAGCCTATATGTATGTATGGTTATGTATAAAATTGGAAAGGAATTTATTATAGACATATTTTTATATATATTTTCAATTAATTTTTAGACTTAATTGCATGTTGTATTTACCTGTAAGTGTTTGTTACATTTAGTTATATGTTTACCTAAGTATGATCTATGTAGAAACAATGTAAACAAACGTTGGTGAATTTAATAAATAAATAAATACACATACAACAGCACCGAACACTGAGCGCATTGTGCAGTTGGCTTTTGGGATGTCGTGGATAGGGTCATTACTCTAAAATAGAGTATTTGTCTTCTTTTCATGTAGGCGTACTTTATAATCTACGTCACCAATAAAGTACGCTAAAATACGCTATTGACAAATATTTGTTAATTGTCGCAAAGAGCAACAAAAAATACGTTTTTAAGGACAAATACGACCAATACAGGTGGAGCGACGATCTTCGCAAGGAGGCTGGCAAGAGCTGGATGAGAGTGGCCGCTGATCATGCTCATGGCGTGTTCTTGAAGAGGCCTATGTGTATAGGCTGATGATGATGATGAAGGAGAAATAAATAAATACTGCATTTTTATGTTATGTACTTTATTTTTGTTCTAACATTAATGAAAAACTTTATTCGTCTTTAAAAATGGTGGCAACCCTATTCGTGGGGTGTGGCAGCTTCTGCGGTTCTCATTGCCTAGTCTCTGGCTATCCCTTTGGGGATAACAATAGTCGTGAGTATCAATGACATCTATTACATTGAACGTTTCAACAGAGAAGATTTTTTTTTCTAGTCAGGTAAGGCGACTGGCAAGTCGACAGTGGTGACGTCAATACAAAGCCATCGTACCAAAATATTCCATTACAATGATACGGTTCTATAATTAGCGCAACATCCGAATTTGTATTATTTGCACAGACACCCGGCGCTATGTACTCTACTGGAGGGTATTTATCAGACCCCCTGGGATCAGATAAGGCTGTTTGAACTGGCTGCGCAAACTGTGTAACAGAAACCACGCGGTTGCTATCTAGAGAAAAAAGTGACAGCGGAATATTTTCGTTCAATTTAATCCTTTCGCCGACGGTTGCTTTGCTTTTCACAGTAGCCCCACGTAGTTACAGATAAAGATCTGCGGGAGAGATAAATTTTAGCCTTTACCTTTAATGGGCGATTTTCTGACAGCCCAAATTAAAAAGTAAAAATTAGTTCAAAAACACCCGATAGATGTCGTTTTATAAAAGCCGGCCACCAGCCGTACCTACGAGTACCTAAGGGCTGTAATAAATTCTACACTTTTACTTGTCTACCAAAAGAATAAAAAAATAGTAAGTATTCAGGACATCCAGAAGCTATTTCTATTTTGGAATAGAATAAATATTACGCAGCCATACACGTGCTCTTCATGAACCCGCCTTTTACCATGCGCCATACTAATCTATGCTAAGCGCCATCTATGAAGTCATTTACGAACCAATTTCTTTTTTTTTTGATCTCGTAAAATCGCCCATTAGAAACCATTGGTTTATTACTAAGTGTTTGTTTTCGAGGTTTTATTAGTCATTTTTAGCCCAGAGATGGATACAGAAGTTGGGAACGGCCACACCGGCTCGATGATATAAATAAAATTGTGGATTGCACATGGAACTGGCTAGCACAAGACTGAGACGTGTGGCATCAATAGAAAGAGGCCTATGACCAAAGGCTGGAAATGATAATGTTGATCATCATAATCATCCCGTTGTCATTCCACTGATGGACGAGACCTCTCTCAATGCATTCCACTGTCACCTTGAGGGATTTTAATAGAGTGATCATAACTAAATCTTGAAAAATAGTCAAGATGATATACTATAATGCTTTATGGCCACTTAGGCCCTAGTCTACAAAGAGATCTACGTGGCTTATGTTGAACGATTCCGCGAGATTTTCGCATGAACGTTTTTCAGAACTCCTACACTTTGAAATTTGTTACTCTATCCATCCAAGATACCTATTTTCAGAATTCTTTTATATACTCACATTTCGAAGGCTTCTAATCGTTTAACAAGAAGGTCGACCTCTATTACGCATAATTCCCTATCATCTATGCGTATTCATCTATGCGTAATTAAGTACAAAATACGCAAAAAGCATGTTTTGCGTTTTGGTAAATATTTTCGTCGAGCTCTATTTGTAGGTCGGGCGATGATATCTTACGGAGTATTTTGAAAACAAAGCACAGAAGAATTAAAATTAAAAGTTATCTAAAGGTTACATGGGTGTTTAGTGTGACAGAGCAATAACTGACTGCAGTGCACTGACACTGCTTGAAAAACTATTGGCACAGAAACGGCCCCGACTTTAATTTATAGTATTAGGTATTATATTTAACATAATACCTAATCGTCTTCAATTGTCTCAAATTCGAGGCACAGATCTTTGAATTGGAAAAGTTGGTGAAGGCAAGCACTTTTAGCCGTTATGGAGTAAAGTAACAAAGTAGATAGGTTACTTATTTAATCTGTGCTTAAACATAGAAGGTGTGGTGTAAGATATCTTTTGGTCTTAGATTGTGGGGCGTGTAGACAGTGGGGGTTACATAATTATCTTGTTTAATTTGTTTTAAGTCCGTATTTCTACCCTAAGGGATATTGTTTAAAAGTTTACATTGAATTTGTAAGATATTATTATAAAAAGTACTTAATGACAGATTAGGAAACAGAGAATGTTTAGACTTAAATCGATTCAACAGGAAACAACTTAAACTACTGTTTTCTATAATAGTAGGGGTGTGTATATAACTCTAAACAATGGTTGTGACGATCTCAATATGGGAATTTACATTAAATATTGGTTTCGTGTTAAATATAGTTAACAATGACGATATGTCGCAGGTGGTCTGCGGAATCAGGCAGACAGCGAAAAATCAACGCTCAATTTTCAATATTAATACATGAATAATCTCACCACCATAATAATATATGTATTATCATAAATCAAATGATAAACGTCCCCTTTGAATGCCTAGAAAAGTAACATGGACGTTTGCAGAAAAGCTTATGCTTGCATTTAATTATGTATAATTTTTAAACATTTTATGTGCTGTGTGGTGGCTATGGCACCCATCTCTCTCTTGGGTGTCGTAAAAGGCGACAAACGGACTAAAGACTGCCGAAGATTTTGGACGACCCCTCGTGGTCGTGATGAGCACGCTAGTTCTGGCGTCGCCATCTCTGAGGTTCGATTCCCGGCCAGGTCAATTTAGAAATAACTGTTTTTCTAAATTTAATTCGGGTTTGGATAAGTATGTTTATCAAGTTAGTAAGTTAGGTTAGGTAAGGTTCTGCCCTTGTATCTAATAATAATAATAAGTAAACAAATCTCGTAACTAATCAATAAAAACAAATTTCAAAGGAAGCTTTAAATTTTTGGTCTGAGAGTGGAAAAGCGTGGAAACTAGTGGAAAAGAGTGGAAAATAGTGGAAAAGAGTGGATTTTTTTATAATAAATGGAGTGGACTCGTGTTGTTATATTGATAGGGTTACCCCATCTTGCCTGATGGTTCGCAAGGATAGGGATAGAATCCATGATTCACAGCAGTTTTATCATTATCGATATTATTTACATATTACTTAGATCAACAACGAAACAAAAGAGTCTCCTTGAAAAGCTATGGCACACGGCGCGGCGCGAGAATTATTTTTATAAATCTGTTACTTACTTATTATTTTTTTCCTAGCCTAACTTTCCTACTGCTGGTTGTTGTAAATGTTTCTTACAACTCCTTCCATCCATATCTACCCTGAACCACCTCACGCCAGTAATAAACTTACAAATAAGTACAGCAATTAGTAGGTAACAAAAAAATATAGATTTTCCGGTCATGTGTCAAAAGACGAGTTTCGCCATTTATCTGCACAGCTATTTATAACACGATCACACGTTCTCCGGTATCTGGGTACACAAATTGTTTTCCTATCTAAACTGCAAAGCCTGAAACGGCTCAATCAACACAAGAAACGTCATGAAACGTTCACCTTATGTCCTGTAGGCCTGGAGCCAGTCACCGGAGGTGGTAAGTACTTGCGGCCTTACTTATAAACATTATTTAAGCATTATTTAGTTAAACATTGTTTTGTCTACGTCACACAAACATCATTTTGAATTTAAACAAAATAAACAAAACAATGTTCAATTAATTGTGATTATAAGTAATACCCTAAGGCCATATTCATATATCAACTGTTACAAAACAGAAAATAACACAAAACATATCTTATCTGTATAATATTACTTAAACTTAATATTACTTAAATATTGACAAGCATAAAGATAGTAACTTAAGAAAACTATAAAATAATAACTCCTACTGTGGGCACATAATCATGGGTAGGGTCCCAAGATAGACAAGACAGGCTAATAATGGTTTTGTATTTTGTATCCCAGAGGCCCCGGGTTTAATTCTCAGGTTGGGCAAAGTGGATTTAGAATTTTTGCAATGGGTTAGCCCATCAGTAAAACAACTGTAGCAGTATCTTCTTTTCAAAGATGAAGCATTGAACTCATATAGGTAGGTCTCTACCTATATGAGTTCAATGCTTGCAATGGTTGTTGTAGGGCTCATCAGAGATTTGTCACTCGACCATCAATGTATTTTATACTTATTATTCCTTATTTAGTATGAGTAGGGTGATGGTATATCGTTAGAACACATTTACGACTACAGCTGTTAATAATAATGAAATGAATAATATAATCCAACTGATGAGTATCGGCAATAATAAGGACCATCATACTAGGAGGAAAACTAACTTAACCACTTAATTGACCTTTATATGTGTAAAGAACACGTGGCATAGATTTGCTGTTTCTGTTTGAGTTATTATATGTTTTAAATAAATATAGAGTTAATAAAGGATGTTGAGATAAATAGATATACTGATCTTGCAGGATATCAATATTATTTCCAATAATACCATCTTAGAGGAATGTGGTGAAGCATGATAAAGTGCCAGGCTCATTAGCTATTTTAATCCGTCTTTAATCTCGTCTCAGCGACAGCAGCGGTTTGAGCTTGGTATGTACACTACATGTATCGAGGTCCTGTCCCTCTGCCTATCAGAATCGTCGAGATTCAGCAAACAGCCTCCTGCAAACAAGCAGATCGTCGCTTGTTGATCGCCGATTTCGCTTACCTCCCATGACGATGCCAGACATTTTATCAGAGCCGACGCGCTCCCGACTACTATATAAAGAAACATCTCCGACTTCTATCTATTATTTGATAAAAAAGCTGCCTCAGACATAGGTGAAAGCGTTCGCTTCAGAAAACCTTTAGGGCAGCTCCTCGAAATAATCATATCGTTTCTAGTTATACCTGAAGATAAAAAGTTACATTTTGTAAAATTTTCTGGGATCCAGAAAAAGAATTTGAAACATTTATAATCTTACTGCAGTTAAATAGTACATGACATTTTTTTTTATTTATTAAAGTTTTAAAGTAAAATTTATAATGAATCAAAAGATAAGCAAAGAATTTGAAGGGATGGAGAAGAAGAAGTCATGGCACGCCGCGACCGTCGAGGACGCTCTCACTCTCACAGGTTTGTTGAAGAATGGAATAGAATAGAATAATCATTATTTTACTAACAATGTAAAATGTATTTAAACAAAAACAAAACAAAACATAAAACAATATAGATACCACCTATAACTGAGTTAAAGCTACAGATTTTGTGCTGGTATCAGTAACATATTTTTCTACCCTGAAGATCACCATACAAAATAACCAAACCGTGTGTCCGTTGGAGTTCGAACCTTGTAGGTACCTCTGGATCTGAGACTGCCACAGTCTCAAGCATTAATGAAGAATTGAAGCATAAAAAGTAAAGCTTGCAATCATTAGCCTAAACAGATTTACCTGGTGGTTCTATTGCATTGCTCTGTTCTGATCTAAAGGCCATAGAGTCATAAAAACTGAAGTCTTAGAGGCAGCGACGCACATGATACACTTGGTGATACAAGCGTCTAATGGCTGTTGACGCTGCGGTAACCGTTCCGGCGGGCCGTTTTATAATTTTTTGGCTTCGTAACATGCAGGTCGGCAAAATGAGGACGGCTAATGCGGCAAGATACTTCATTGGCTGTCTTTGCATCTAAACTTCGCTTTTACTAAACATCAGGTTCACCCCTACTGTCACCTTTCAGAGCAGTATTACTAATAGTTGACGGTAAGGCCCTGGTCTTCCATAAACTCTCGTTCTACTATTTACGGTTATAGCTGTAGCTTGCCAGTACTTTTAATAGAAGTCCAGCTCGTTGTGTAATCTCCTTAATAATCATCATCATCATCATATCAAGCCGTAATCACCCATTGCTGGGTATAGCTATACAGGCCTCCTTTATTTTTTGCCAGTCATTTTTGTCCTGTGCCGATCTCTCCTTTGTAATATATCAGCTAGTCTGTCACGAAGACTCCTTAGAGGTTGCTAACAATTGAGTTTCTATTGTGTCTGGTACAACGACAGCTGAGCTCATAAAAAAATACATTTTATGATTATTTTCCACAGGCTTCGGCAAATACAACTTCTCGCTGCTGCTGGTCTGCAGCTGGACGCTGCAAGCGATGGGCATGGACCTGTTCGGCAGCAGCTTCGTGGTGTCTGCCGCGGTGTGTGACCTTAACCTGAGCATGCAGCAGAGGGCGTTGCTCACGGCTATGCCCCTAGTTGGTAAGTCTTCAAAACTACATACAATTGGCCTACTCGTGTCTCGCCCGCTCAGTTTATTGCAAGGGCCCAGGGCGCGCCGTCGCGTCGCCTGGATCCAACGCAACTCATGAAACACAAGATTTTTTAACGTATATTCACGATATTACATACATATATTATCCCTCAAGGGTTAGTCAGACACCAGGCAATAGGGACCGCAGAAGCAGGCCACTGCTACAGTCTTCAAAACTCCCTCTTTGCTTATACGGTTGTTGTTTTGTAAATAGAACATCCTACTTAGATTCTTGGGAGAAGAGTTCGTATCATCAGATCAATACCTTATTATTTTTTAGAAGAGAGTATTGAGATTATAGTATAATAAATAATAAAAGACAAATCCATGGATATGATGACGGAAACTCCCCTTTTAAGGAGAATTTTAAGTGACTGTCAAAAGAGCTGAATTGTTGCATTTTTTATTATTTCCTGTATCTCGACTTGATCATATTCGGACATTACATATTTTATATGGTCTTTTTACGTCTACTCAGGCACACTCACGAACAGTTTATAGGTGTTCATAATTTTTTGGCATAATTGCAAAGTAAGTTACTTTTTTGTTGGCGACTGTACCTAATATCGTCGGCGGCGTACCCTTGACTTTGACATTGGCTCGTAAAAAACGTACAGAATCGAAAATCAGGCTTTTTCTTATCGGCCGTTCTCATTAAGTTATTCAACTGCAAATTGCAGCGGAAGTATGATTAATTTCTATCATCGTTTTCGATAGTCGCAAGAACGCCTATTCTGCAAAAGGATACGAGATCCAAAATTCGATGCTGAATCCGCCTCTTAACTTATCATGTGTTGTTCCCAGGCGTGGTAGCCGGTGCCCACTTCTGGGGCTACGTGTCGGACACGAAGGGCCGCAAGCTGACGCTGGTGCTGTCCATGGCCATCGGCTTTGTGTTCGCCACCCTCAGCAGCTTCTCGCCGGACTGGCGGACCATGGCCTGCCTCAAACTGATCAGCTCTATATTGTAAGTCGTAAGGTTTATTTTACTTTTATTTTAAACAGCCCTTGGTCATCGCTTGGAATTTTTTGGAAATTGGAGGATTTATTTTCTAAATAAATATAAAGGATAAAGTAAAAAAAGGAACACTGAAAGTCGAACAGCTACAAAATCTACAATTCTAAAATAGTTATATAGATTTTAGATTTAGAAACCCATCGTCCTCGGTCCAGAGGTGGAATTTTGTGAGGACACACACACACACACACACACAAAAATGTATGAGTTCCTACTGATACATGTTTAAGCAATAAAATTCTAAAATTAGCAATGTTCTTTCGTTCGCAACAATATTAAAAATAACATTTCATAAACACTATCTGCCAGTTTAAATAGAGAGTATTAAACTAAAGCGTACTAATAATATTGAAATAAGATAAGAGTCACACAGGAGGAGTGGTGCGATGTATGACGTCAAATATTACAAATGACGTCATGGAAGATCTTACGCATTAGTAAAGAAAGCAGTGTCTAATATTAAATAATATATTGACTCTAGTTGATTGATACTCAAAACAAAGGATTTACTTTTTAGCTTTTTGCTTTCTATAAAGTTTTGTGTATTACTAGTATAGCGCACAGATTTTATGTGACATTGTTGCTTGTACTTTTTTAACTAAATAGCGTTCGCCAGCGGCCTAGACCGAGAGAACACCCGTATGGTTTCGCTTATACACAACATCACTACCTATAAAGACTGAAGTTATCTGTGACAGAATTTTTGAAATCGGATGAGAAGTTTCAGATATTGTCTTCTTCAACTTTATTACAGTAGCATACATACAACACGTCATTTTTACTAATACTAAACAAATTGCTAAAAATTTATTGCCGTACTAGTAAGCCCTATTGAATCTTCTCTTAACCGCCATAAAAATTACCCCTACCCTTAAAAATTTAATCAGACGATGGCACCTACCAGCATTAAGCCAGCGTGATAGGTTGTGGTGTTGACCGATATCGCCTATTATACTAATAATTATTATGTTTTCCTCAGCACGTCTGCGAGCAACTCCGGCGCATACACACTGCTCGGCGAGAGCTGCCCCGCGCGCTCCCGCGGCCGCTCCATGCTACTGTGCTCGTGCCTCATGATGTGCTCTCAGGCGGTCGTTGCTAGTAAGTGTATAGCTTCTTCACTTCTAGCTGCATCATTCATAAGTTCAATTAAAGCCAATTTTAACTTGTTATTTTGTGCCAGATGTTCTATTTTAAGTGAAGACCTTACTAAGGCATCAGAGGGCCGAGTGTAAGTTTGTAAATGTGCAAACGTTACTATCGCGTTTGTGTTAAGAGTTTTGATTCTCGATCTTATTTACTTAGCATTAGGATCTATCTGTCAAAACTTAACTCAAACGCGATAGTAACGTTCAGCTCAGAACCAGGCACAGTAATTTATTAGGTTCGTGTCAACCGGCAGTCTTTTACCTCTTCAAAGTGTATGAATTGTAAAAAATGGCCCAAAGACTTGTGTTACGTTCAAACAAAGAGGGAACTTAGCGAAGATAATAGCTGGCCGGGTTACCGAGTTCCTTTGATATATTTTGATTAAAACATAATATAGACATTTTATGAGATTATAACGGTAAATGAATTCATCTTACTTAAAGAGTTCATTATTTTCTAGTGAATTGTGATACCTTATATAGATACCTATTTGGTAATATCAAAACAGTATTTAATAAAAGAAATTGTGCATTCTTCACAGTGTTCGCGTACCCCATCCTTCCCATGGAATTCTCCTACTGGATCGATTTCCTCGGCATCAACTTCCGCCCATGGCGTCTTCTGGCGCTAGTAATGGCCCTCCCTTGTGCCGCCACCGCGTGCCTGCTGCAGTTCTTCCACGAGAGCCCCAAGTTCCTCGCCTCACAGGGACGCTACGAAGAAGCCCTGAAGGTCTTGAGAACTATCTACGCCTGGAACAGCGGTGATCGTGCTGATAACTTCCCAGTAAGTTTTTTTACATTTCGTAGTAGTGTGCAAAAATAACTCAGGATTAACAATTTTAAAATATCTACATGCTTTAGAGGGATTAGGCAGTCTTGTAGGCAGGTATTTCTACACAACAGCCTTAATTGGCGGCTAGGTTTAGGGATCATGATAATAAATACTATCTTACGATAACCTAACGCCACCACTATCAGGAATCAGATATTGTATATTCAACTTAGGTTTGATCGTAACTTAACTATCTGCCAGAATGCGTCTGAGCTATTTAAAACTAACAATGAAACATTGAATTCCAGGTCAAAAAGCTAATTGAAGATGAAGAGAATCAGGCCCAGGTGTCTGAAGGGTCCATCCTGAAATCCCTGTACCAGCAAACAGTGCCGCTGTTCAAGGCACCTCTACTGAAGAACACCTTGAAACTGTTCTACCTGGTCGTCGTCATCTATATGACGTGAGTTCTATCTTCATTTGAATAGAGTGTGATTTACTTTGTTTTAGTTATGTTTCGGCTATCAGCCTTGATTAAGGTCAAGAGCAAACCCTTATTATAAATAAAATCATTATCAAATAGTCAATCCTTAATGTTATATTACACCTATCTATGATGTGTATGGTGTTACATAATATGAATATGTAAAGATGTCTTAGTAGTTTAAGATGTCTTATAGGTATCCTTTTAAATATTTACTATTTGCGTCCATCAAAATAGGTGTGTGTTTGATAGGTAATAAGTTTTACATAGAGACAATCAAAGTAATCGGTACTATCTTAACTTTTACTGTTTTTTATAATATCTTGATCATAAATGACAAAAATTATTGGACTGAAGCGTTATCAGTAGAAAAATATGATATAATTTAACAACAGTATTGATAAAGCGCTCCGGTGGTCTATTGGCAGTTGCTCAAGGTCACAATGGAATTTTTTTACAAAAAAAAAATATTTGTAGCTAGCAATGGGAAAGACCTTAAGCAAATTTTCGTAAAATTCTCATTCAGTTACCTACTGTGAATCGTTTTCAATTCATTCTATGAAATATTATTCAGATCTTGTAATGACATTGCCAATCAACATAAATTTGAATCTTAATAGGAAAACAATAGATTACACTATTTCCTATTTCCTTTGTGCACATTGCCGATCATCAAGATATTTTTGTACTTACTTTTTTAGATCCTTTCAACCTTTCTTTCTCATCCTAAGTCTCTAATATAGCTTTAATATTAACCTTGAATCTTGTTACCTACGTCAACAGTGGTAGCGGCTTCATCCTCTGGCTGCCGTACATCATGAACAACCTGTTCTCTGTGCTGGAGGCGGGCGGCGGCGACGGCATGAACCTCTGCACCGTCATCCGGTACTCCACCCAGGAGGTGTTCACTGTGGCCGGCAATGGCACGGTAAGACATTTATGTTCCTTCTCTTTTCTAAATTTCACTTCCGAAAAAAATGTAACAGAACTGAATTAAAATAATGCAATCTCTCATCTCTTCTATTGGTTGTCGTAAAAAGCGGTGGTCAGCCCATCACCGTAAAACGTAAAACGGTGATGGGCTGACCACTTATCATGATGAGCATTTGTAGTGCACTTTTGCGGTCCTAATTGGCTAGTCTCTGACTAACCTCTCTCTCCCCTTCTAGCTTTATACTTTGCCTCCACTTCGCTCTGTCTTCGAAGTCTTCATCGGAAACTTGGCATAATAGTCTTGAGTATAAATCATATGTAAATGGTTTTAATTAAACTTTTTTTTTCCCTTACCCACAGGCAGTGGAGGTGTGCAACGACACCATCCAAGAAACCACTCTGCTATCAGCAATGTCGTACGGCGCTCTGGCCAGCCTGTCCAACCTGGTGCTCTCCCTCACGTGCGGCGCGCGCAAGCGGCTCGGCATGATGTGTATCCTGGCCGGCTCTGCGGCGTCAGCGGTACTGCTCAACCTGATCCCGGTGCCTATCGCTGGCGGGATATTCTTCTTCTTCTTTCTCCTGTGTGCGCTCACTATGGGGATTTTAAGCGTCTACTTTGTGGAGCTGTACCCGACGTCTTTAAGGTGAGTTAAGTAGTTTAACTAGTGGGTGGAACAGAGGGTTGTTTCCGGCAAGTGATTGTTGTAGATTAGAATGATGAAGTGTATGGCTGTATGCATTCGTCATGTATCGTATATCTACTAGTTTACCATTGACCAACGTTAACAAATCGACATAGAGCAGTTGCCACTTGTCTAAGTGTTGCAGGTTGTAGTATCCCGTACCAAGTTTCCATTCCACCATAAAGACTTTGTATCCGAATAAATTTTCTAAAACTTTTCGATTACATAATTCCAATTACCATCAGATGAGCAATTTTGTATTATGATTTGCAGGGGTATGGCGTCTTGCCTCTCGATAATGCTGGGCAGGTCCAGCGCGTTCCTGGGAGTCAACGCCATCGGGGCGCTCATATCCTACGACTGCGAAGCCACCTTCTACGCGTGGGCTTTCCTATTACTCAGTAAGTATTCATATTTTATCATCAGCAGCCTTCGATCAGTTTAGATGATAGAAGTCATCAGTCTATAAACGTGAAACTGCTGGACACTGGCTTTCCGACATGGACAGCGGCATGTGGGAGAATTTTGCCATAACCCACCACGCTGGCTCTATGCGAGTTCATGGGTTTTAATGACTGCTATTGCCGTCATACAGCAACCGAGATTAATGACTTTGCCATGTTTTTTTGGGTCAGGAAACCTCGCACAATCGATCAATGGTTTCGGAACGCATAAAGGACGAACACAAATATTGATGTTTATTTAATATAGAAAATAAGATGCTTATTGGTTATATTTTTATTACAGCCGCTGTGGTGGTCGCGTGGTTCCTGCCTCAAGAAAAGAAGTTGGATGAGGACAAATGAGAATGCAAGGAAGCCCGTTAATTTAACTCTTCTGTTCTGTGCTCAAGACTGATTCACAGTATTCACATCACACACAGCAATCAAAACAATCAGTGGATCTCAAACATCAGTTAAATGGTCACAAGATATGTAACGAACCCATACTTATCTCCTTTGGTGTGTTGAAAGCGTGTTCCCTTTTTGTAACAACAAAAAGGGTCTATTCAACAGAATAGACGCATTTGCGAACATCGAAAGAGTTTACGCACACGACGTAGGATGTTAAAAAAAAACTGATTTGGATTAGCATTAGAATCAACCCATGAGTCTTCTTAAATTTAGATTTTCAAGAAGTGTCTTGAGATTACATTGGCACCAAATAAGAATGTATTTAAATAAGGCACATTGCATACCTTTCTGAAGCAAAATAATCGTTAGCACAAAAGTTTTGTAAACCAATCTTTTTTTGAGAAAATTTTCCTTAAAATTTTTTATTAAGTATTTAATGTTTTTTTACTTGAATAATGCTCAAATATATTTAACTATAGTGAAACGTTTAAATCCCAACTAAAGTAAGTAAGTATTCGTTTTCCTAAACACTTTTGAGAGATGGTATCGAAAACGAATGTAACATTTTTTGGTGTACTCCATCAAGACATTACATACCTGCTTGCTCGTATTACTGCGGAAAAAAAAACTAAAAGTAACAAAAGCAATACCTACTTTAGCAAAGCTAAGTACGCCTTTGGTGCCGGAAGTGGCAAATCAAATATCCGGAGTTCCAGGTTCAATCCCCAGGACGACCACGGTGTCTCGAATTTTTAAATGCTTTTAACCCAGGCTTGTGATCAATACAAACCCGTATATGGTGATTAAGAATTTTAATTATTAATTTAGTGTTCATAAAACGCATAATAATGTGCTTTTTAAATAATATTGTACAGTTTATTACTAAACTTAAATTATTGTTTATGTATATTAAGAAATTACTCGAAGGCTTTGTAAATTAAAATGAACTTTAGGTCTGAGATGAGGAAGACGAAATTTGTAAGGCTACTGAGAGTAACTGAATTGATTATTGTTTAAAAATTACTTAAGCTGGTACTTAAGTAACAATTTGTAAATATATAATTAATGGTTTTTTGTAAAATTAAAATTGTGTCAATTGTCTTCCCTTTCAGATTTAATTAGTATAATATTGTGTATGTACCCTGACTGATAGTAATTTAATTATCTGTTTTATTAAGTGTTAAATAATAACAATGATGTAGATATTGTTTAAGTTTTATTGTAAAGTATTAAAAATAAAATTTCTTAATTTAATTTTTTTTTATTTAAAAGTGCCTATACCTATACCTTCAACATAATCCTCACATAATCATTTAAAATGTGATAAATCTAATATAGTTTTATATTAATTGACCACAACGATTTCCAATCAATCCCATATCTATAAATAGGAATCAAGTAGGCATACAAATAAAATTATTCTTTTATCTGTGTGTAGTAAGAATCAGACAAGGCGTGAGCCGCTAGGCGGTGAAAACGGAAAAATTTGCTGTTTTCTATTAGCTGTTATTCAAAACATTTTAGATATTTCGCACCGAAATTTTCAATGTGCATAAAGTCGGTCGTAAATGGCCAAATACTAAGGTACTACCGGGTGACAAGGCCCACAGTTTTCCAAGGCCCAAGCGCAGAAAACTATGTTTATTACATTTGATCCGATTTAACTTCGTAGCATGCATGAAACACATCAATATGAACGCCGAAACGCAGCAGCGGACAGCGAGCGGCCACCATCTTGTCACTGACACCCGGTAGTTCGCCGACATCGGTCGCGGCCACTCAAGTCAAGTCAAGTCAAGTCAAGTCAAAATATATTTATTCAATAAACTCAATTAATAAGTACTTTGAATCGTACAAATCTTTTTTAACCTACCACCCATTCAGGACATAATTTTTTAACTGTGGCAAAGAATGGGCGCAAGAAACCACAGCGCACAAAAGCAACGACATTTACAAACAAAAAAAAGAGTATGCCGTTACCAGGTCAATACAAAATATGAATTTAAAAATAAAAAAATATGATGCAATACAAAATTACAATACAATGTAGTATCAATTAAATAAAGACAATTAGAAATAGCTGTTGGAGTGCTTGGAGCATTTCAGATCCAAGCTGTTTTGTCTTCTGTGTAATCTGACACTTCATAATAAGCTTTTTTATAAAGCTTTTCTTTGATTTTGATTTTAAATTTATTAAGATCTAATTTCTGAATATCATTTGGTACTTTGTTGTAAAATCTTACACACAGACCCCTAAAAGAATTATTTATTTTATGGAGCCTAGTATAAGGTACTGCTAATTTGTTCTTACTTCTAGTGTTTACATTGTGAATATCACTGTTTTTTGAAAACATTCCAGTATTTTTATGAACATAAATCAAATTTTCATAAATGTATTGTGATGCAACTGTCATTATATTTATATTCTTAAATCTCTCTTTGAGAGAGTCGCCAGCCTTTAGGTTATAGATTGCTCGAATAGCCCTCTTCTGAAGCACAAAGATAGTTTGAATGTCGGCAGCATTTCCCCACAGTAAAATGCCGTACGACATTACACTATGAAAGTAACTGAAATAAACTAATCTGGATGTATCAACGTCAGTTAACTGACGGATCTTCATTACTGCATAAGCCGCAGAACTAAGTCTATTCGACAATTTAGCTATATGTGGGCCCCACTGAAGCTTGGCATCTAACGTGATGCCTAGAAACACAGTGGTGTCCACAGGATTCACATTCTTATCTTTAATTTGTACACTAGTTGTTACTTGCTTAACATTAGGCAATACAAATGTTACACATTTGGTTTTTCCCTCGTTTAATAGCAAGTTATTTACAACCAGTGAACAATCTTTGAGATCGCATTATTCACATCGTCATAATTTGGGTGTCGTCGTTTCACTTTGAATAAAAGTGAAGTATCATCAGCAAACAATACTATCTCATGACTGTCTTTTACAAAATAAGATAAGGTAAGTCATTAATATAAACCAAAAACAAGAATAGACCTAATATTGAACCCTGCGGAACTCCCATTGTAACCATACTGATCCCGGAGATCTTTTACCGTTAATGTCGACCTTCTGAATCCTGTTACTCAAGTATGAGATTAGAAGGCTCAAAGAAGCATCCCTAATTTCATAGTGGTTAAGATTCCTGACCAAAGTTTCATGTATAACACAATCGAAAGCCTTGGATAAATTACAAAAAACCCCTAGGGCATCCTGTGATTCCTCCCAGGTATCAAATATTTGGATTAAAAGCTCAACACCGGCGTCAGTTGTTGAGCGACCCCTAGTAAAACCATACTGTTTACAATGTAAAAGTTTATTTCTATGGAAATGAATTTGAATTTGGTCTAGCATCAACTTTTCAAAAATTTTACTAAATGTGGGTAGCACAGAAATAGGTCTAAAATTAGAGGGGTCAGAAGTGCTACCTGATTTAAACAATGGAATTAATTTACTATGTTTCATAAGGTCAGGAAAAACACCACAGTCAATGCATTCGTTAAATATGCAAGCTAAAACTGGAGCTATTGTCATAATTACTGATTTAGCGACATCCACGGAATTACCCCACAGATCAGCAGTTTTCTTTTTATTGAGAAGGTTAAATGTTTTTAATATATCTATAACACAATTTTTTTGAAACCTGAAATTACTTTAACAATCTTTAACATTCTCCTTCAAAACAGATTCAGCTACAGTGGGGGAAGAAATCAAGGCTTTTGTAGTTCAAACTGGAATGTCAGTAAAAAACCTCTCCAATGCTGCAGCAACATCAGCATCAGAAGTCAAGGTTTTATTATCACAATTTAAATTGTACTCATTATTACGACTTCTGACCTTTCCTGTTTCACTATTTATAATATTCCATGTCATTTTTATTTTGTCATTACTATTCTTAATCTTAGAACTCAGATAGTTTGCCTTGGCTAATCGGCATACTCTTTTAAATAACTTTGAATAATTTTTAACATATAATTTGAAGTCGTCGCTGGTGTTATAGTTGCGTTCACCAGAAAGTTCATAAAGGCGTTTCCTACTTTTGTGAATACCAATTGTAGCCCATTCATTAAAAGATGCAGTACCACTAACCGAGATCTTTTTTGGAACAAAAGATTTATTAAATTCTGAACAATATATGTTAAAAAAATCATTATAAAAGACATCAGGGTTGTCATTGTATTCTAAATAATTTAATTTTGTATCTAGATTGCTTTTAAAGCGTTCCAGCCGACATGCAGTTTTTGGCACAACAGTGATATTCCTTTTCATCACTTGCTTACGCTGGTGTGGATAGCTGACCATTTGGCCACAATGATCAGAGTCCAGGTTATTAATAATTTGCTTAGCCAGTGGTTTTACATTTGTATATATGTTATCAATACAGGTGGCCGAAGTGGCAGTTATTCTTGTCGGCTCCAAAAATAAATTATTCAAATTGTATGATAGAAATAAGTTTTAATTTTAGTTGACAATGTGGAGTCTAGCAAATTTATATTAAAATCACCGCAAACAATTATTGTTTTACGGACACCTACATTGCGGACCTTACGCAATGTCTCATCCATAACTTTTTCAAAAAGATCATACAATGCTGAAGGAGGTCTGTGTACACTTATCACAACAAACTGCTCCAACTCCACACAAGCTATTTCTATTGTTCGCTCAACCGAGAGGCTCACTATGTCTTTGCGTTCTTTTAATTTAAACTTTTTACTAACAATAATTAAGGAGCCACCATGTATTGCATTTCCTCGACTGAACGAACTTTCTACCAAATGATTCTTAAAATTGAACATGAACTGATGGTCTCTAAGCCAGTGCTCGGTAATGCAAAGAATATCAATATTATTACAGTTCATGAACAATTCACTCTCTAAATCTTTGCCCATCATTCCTTGGATGTTCTGGTGAACAATGTTCAAAGATTCTACATTTTTTAAATTTAATGATTGACCGGGGCTTTTTATAAAGCTATTTTTACATTGATTTAATTTCATTTTATTCGCAAACATTTTGCAAGAGAGTTCCTTTTTTGTCTTATAATTTAATTCCAATAATTTGCTAGAGGTGTCCTCTATTGTCTTATAATCTAATTTAAATTATTTGGAACATATTCCAAAGTCTAAATTGTGTAACGGTACAGAATGAATGGTATCCGTCCGTTAGTAAGGAATGTGTGGGAGTAGCACTAACATAAATATTAATGCGAAGCACCATTAATATAATAAGCATGAAAAAGGGAATAATAAACTAGTTCAGAATAATGGTCCGTGGTCTAACGCTTTATCTCTAGTTTGAACTTCGCGGGGACTGCTCTGTGTGCTCCTTGCGACATAGGCGCCATCTAGCGTGAGTTATTTACTTGAGCTTCGCATAAGGTTGCTAGTTTGACTTCTTTATTTTGAATTTCGCGGGGACTGCTCTGCGCGTCCCTTGCGACGTAGGCGGCGTCTAGCGGGAGTCATAAGGTTGTGAGCTTGACTAGGACCGTATTTTTATTTTGAATTTCGCGGGGACTGCTCTGGGGTCGGGAAAGTGGTTCACCTACGGGCGGACGCCATCTATGGTCGGAATACGGAACTTTTGACAATTTCCCAAAATATAGGATTATTGGCTTAAGTGGAGGATTATTGAGAGGGAATTGTTAATAGAAGGCTACATTTAGATATTCAAAGATGAAATATTGGCTGTCGGACGAGATTTGGTTAGATTATGGAAAAATTTTAGAATTGCGCGGCGAAGGCGGCAATGAGCGAGCGAGAGGTTGAGAAAAAGACAGAAAGAGAGGTCGGATGATAGCTCCACGTGGCGCGACGCGAAGGCGAGGGGCATCGGGGAAACAGCTAGCGATTGGTTGAAGGGAAGAAAAGCGGACTCGCGCGGGCGTATGTTAGGCGCGCATGGCGCGAAAGTTAAGATGCTTGGGAAAAGGGCGGAAAATTAGCGGGCATTCAATTTTGGGACGTCGGCGGTGCGGTCCAACTTAAGAGTGCGGTACTACTCATACGGGAAAAATAGCGTCCGAGCTTTGATAGTGCGCTAAGTGATATTTGAGCCGCGATATTAATTAAGATTTGTGAAATTGAAAGTGATTAATAAAGTAAAACTATTGCGGTCGCAACTCGAATCCGTTAACGGAATGAAGTATTCCGGGGTACATCGGCGGAAACGCGTAACGGTGGCAACGAAAACCTATGTACCTTTCAACAGACTTCGGTCTGGATGATCTTTGATTGTATTTAATAAGATCGGCGTTTTACATCATTACGCTAAACAATACACTATCTTCGACGGAGTAATGGGGGAGAGACAGTTGTCTCCCTAGTGAAAGTTGAAGATAGGTCAGACACCATTTAGCTGGAGGTAGACCCGTATGACCCAGTCCAATTTCGAGTCTACCTCCGTACATACAGTGTAGTGATAGGAAAATAACACACTGAGTATACTGGCTCGACTGATAGAACATTTAGGAGTTAGTTGCTTTCAGGGGCAATGCGACTCTCACCACACATCACGAATTTAAGTTAAATGAGGCTTTCGCCTAGATTGCAAGGTACACAAGTAGGGACTGTTAGTTCGACAAAAATATAGGCATTTTCAAGTGAGGAAAGTTGTAGGAATCTATAGGTAGGCGGATATATATATGGTTAGTTATTAATTCAGACTAATAAGGTAGGGATAATTAAGTTATGGCGCTAAATAAAATTATGATGAAGTGATGTGGGTCCTAGCTAGGCAAGTAATCTGTTACCGCAGGCCGGTAAAATTCTAATTGTTTTCCTAAAGTTGTTACCAATTAATTATTCGTTTTAAATAATTAACAGAAGTATGATAATATTGTACCATCATTACTTTGGAGTACTTAAAAGTCTAGACTGGTTTCCTATTACAAGAAAAATACTAAAAAGTTATAGCAAATAAGCTTAGCCGTACTGTGATGTTTGATTTCTAATACTGAAATGACCAAACAGGCATTTTTTAGCTTTCCCTGGGATGCAATACGATCTCATATCGCTACACTCTTCAAGGTGTTAAAGTTTTACATCCGATACCTTAGCAAAAATAAGCTGATACAAACTGAACAACTAAAACCAGTTTAGAACCTAGGATAAGTCGTTGAAAGAAGACATTGCAAGCTATGAGCTTCTAATAATCTGAAACATTGATAACAACCAGCTAATTAGCCTGACAATGGTCTACTAATACCATTCGAATAGACCTCTTAAGATATGTAAGTACTTACTTCTAATAATATGAAACATAGAAATATTTGATGGGAACAATCTAATCAATCAGACTAATACCTAGTACAGTCTAATTTATATCTATTAAAGTGAGTAAAAGATAGCTTCTGAATGTAATTGATTTAATGATTAACAGGGATAATTAACTACCTAATTTACTGCCTACTAGGAGTATACTAACTATGATTTAGTATTCTATTTAAGTTCACTTCCTAAAAGTCAAGGATATTTAATGAATTAAACATCCTTAATAAACTTAAGATGTGATAATCTGCCAATGCTGCCATTCCAATGTAGTTATATTGGAACTTTATAAGACCTGTATAATAAATACTAGGAGTAAATAAAAGTAATTTTACCTGTATTAATAGCATTCTACTTTAGCCACCGCCTGAAGTGGCGTTTGATTAAATTATCCACCCTTTATAGAACTGAATATAAGTTATTGCATTGAATAATTAAGTTCTTAATGTGAAAAGGATATTTGGATGATAGCAAGCCTTGAGATAAACTCTATTGATTTATGTGGAATAATAAGAATTTAAATTGCTAACACATAGTTCATAATGTAAAATGAAATTAGATTTTGAGAGATGTAAATTCTCAGTTTGAAAGAATTAAAGCTACAAGCTAATAATTAATGTTAAAGCCAAAGTGGACGGGGCCATAATTAAACAATGAGATGTAATGGCACGCTATGGAGCGGCGGTTGGAGCTCATAAACTTCCACAAGACTCTTATATTTCCACAAGACTTTTAAACTTCCACAAGACTCTTATATTTCCACAAGACTTTTAAACTTCCACAAGACTCTTATATTTCCACAAGACTTTTAAATTGCACAAGACTCTTATATTTCCACCAGACTTTTATATTTCCACAAGACTTTTAAACTTCCACAAGACTCTTACATTTCCACCAGACTTTTATATTTCCACAAGACTTTTATATTTCCACAAGACTCTTATATTTCCACAAGACTCTTATAATTCCACAAGACCTATATGTAAATTGCACCAGGCTTCTTATGTATCATGCTACTGATAATAAATAATAATACCTACAAGCTAAGCTATCATCTGATTACCTTGAGTGGTTACAAATCTTCCCCGCAGCTGCAGTGAAGGATTTAGGTCACAGTTCAGACGGAGTCATTGCTAGGCTACACATATCTATGTTATGATCTATAGACTGGTAGGTAATTAGGTCAGGAGTAAATAATTTAACACAGGGATAAGCCAATTACTAAACTTTCACGAAAGAACTTGAGTTACTTAAATGCGGTTAACAACGGAGGGTTCACTAGACGATCTGGCCAAAATAGTAGTTATTATAATATTACATTGCTTGACTGAAATTCACTGCAAATAGAATTAAGCTATGCTAAGGTTTCATCATCATACAAACAATACGCACTAAACAAAAACTCCAGACACAACCATTAGATTGTAGATAAATTAGGTTAATTAGTTTTAAGAATTAGATAATAAGTTAAGTTAAGGTAAAAGCGGCGAGGATGTGTGTATGTATTATAAGGTAGCTAGGCATATAGGTGTGAAAGGCATTAGATTTAGGTTTAGATTTAGGTGTAGCAATTTATAGGGGGGCGGGGAGGTTACAATTGGCATGTCAGTATGTTGCAGCTCAATAGAAGCCGCTGAGCTAGCCATGTTATTGGCTAAATACTTAAAATAAAATGATAGCGAATTTGCTATCTGTCGCTTAAAATAGTCTTAAGATAATATTTATCTTTTGTCAATATAAAATAATTATCTAATAATTTATTTATGTCTATTATTTCTACTTTCTTTTCATAGAAAGCCATTGTATTCAATGTCAAATTAAGTTTAAATCTATAATTGTGTGGCAAGTTTTTACTGTAAGGAAGTGTGAACATTATAATTTTTGGAATATTTATTAAAAGAAATTTTTCATAAAAGTTCATCTCATTCATCTCGTTCATTCACTCATATTAGGTACTAATTTTGGCTCCTAAAAAACGTCAGTCTTTACTATAATTTGTTAGTAGATTTTTATTTATTGTGTTTATTTGATCATTACTCTTTTGATATTTACATAAACATGTGCGATTTTATAGCTTTTTATTTCGTAAATATTCAATTTGTGTTGTAAAGCCCACAACGGTTAGGAAGGCCCAACGAAGTAGTTGCTTGGGCCTTAATAGGAATATACATAATAATTACTTAATTTTAGCATAAATAACAATAATTTATAAGTAAAATCTAATATTAATACAACAAACACTTAAAAATTCGATACCTCGGCTGTTTTATTACACAGTGGAAAAGCAATTTTTTTTAACAAAATATTGATCATTTTAGGATCCGATTGCTTTTATCAAAGTTTATGAATGTTACAATTTTGATGTGTATTTAACCTTATGATCTTTAATGCTTACTTTTGCTCCAAAAGACTTAAAAACGGCACGGGCCTTATTGGACATACCATGTTTAGTAAAGCCTAAAATAAGGTTTTTAAAAATGTTTAAAAACCTAACTAATTATCGTTGTAGCTTCAATAACTACTTTTATTTAGATTTTGAAATAATCATAGCTTTCATTATAAACACTCTTTTTCTTCTAAATGATAAAATATAGGTTTTATTTAAATTTGTAAACAAGTGGGCCTTGTTACCCGGTAGTACCTTCCTTGATAAATATGTCTTTTTTTATGCCAATACCGAGAACTTATTGAAAGCCCTTCGTAGGTACTCTTAAAATCAGAACACCAAATCCAAAAATACTTATATGTAAAGCAGGGTACTCACTTAGCCGTGTAGCTGTATACCTACTGTATCTGGGCCATTTTCAAATTATCTGCAGGTAAATGTAACTTCTATTTCTAAAAACAAAAATTTTACAAACTGTCTAAACATTACTTTTTCCTACATCTATGCAGAAAGTAACCATCAAATTTTGATATCCTGTACTTAGCCGCGAAGTTTATTAATAATTTTAGATGTTATTTCAAATTGAATGTTCTTAGGTGAAAATAAATAACACTATGTTACTAATACGAAGTGTTTTTTATTTTAATAAATAGCCGTGTAGCTGTATACCTACTGTATCTGGGCCATTTTCAAATTATCTGCAGGTAAATGTAACTTCTATTTCTAAAAACAAAAATTTTACAAACTGTCTAAACATTACTTTTTCCTACATCTATGCAGAAAGTAACCATCAAATTTTGATATCCTGTACTTAGCCGCGAAGTTTATTAATAATTTTAGATGTTATTTCAAATTGAATGTTCTTAGGTGAAAATAAATAACACGATGAATCACAAATATTTTGGTATCATTATTAAGTACAGCCTTTTATCTTTGAATAACATGCAAAATCACATTTTGTTATTATTGTTAATGTTTTTAAACAATGAATCTCTGCCTGCTGCGAGCCGTTCGCGTGCGGAGCGCAAAGATCTCGCAGCGATCCGCCGAGTGGCGATGGCGGTATCGCTGCGAACACAAATACGGCTTGGGCTCGAAGTATGCGCGTGGACGGCGACACGGCTGCTTAAGTAGTGAGAACGTCGTTGGCGCGAGCTTCTCGAAGGTACCTACTCATCATGGAGTGGACAGATATAAAAGCTTTTCTAAACTTTGTGCCTCTAGTGTGAATTTGGGGTCCAATCAAATTCATGAGATATTCAAAATCTGTACACGACATACGCGTGAAGTTCTTGAAATGACCTCTGATCTCTTTAGACTTCATATCCAATTACATCATTGCATCGATTTCTGTTTTTGAATATTTCGGTTTGCCAAAATCGACGTGGGCTTTTATAATTTTCAAGAATATCGTGTCGTGAATCAATATGAACGCTGCACTAGCTACCATTTGAGACATGTTGTCGGTACGATATCGTTCAGAGCACAGCGAGCACTGCGTACCCACTTGTTGGTTGATACAGTATCAGATACAGATACAGCTAGCTAGTACACGGCTAGGTGAGTACCCTGCTTTAGGTAGAATGCCATTAGGTTCTGGGCAAAATCCTGGCATTGGATGGTTCGGCGTTATCTCGATATTTAAAAAAAACTGTGTAAACACCGAATTCCTTGGTTTTTGTTTAAAGGAAATAATAAAAAAAAAATAAAAAACTTATTTATTGCCATACCAAAAACACACAACATACATTTACAAGCGGCACAATTCTAAGAATACACATATACAAACGAACTTAAACTATATTATTAATGCTTGCTGCTAATTTATTAAAAATTTATATGTATGTTATTCGGAGGGCAAAAGGGGTAAATTCAGCATTTGCTGCGCTCACATTGTTATGTGCACGCTGCGCTGTTTTTCAATTTATCCCTGTGCCGGGCAGGTCTTTGCCGGGGTAGAGTGAAAGAAGCGTTTACAATAATGGATTTCATGTAAGACTCGATCAAAACAGGATTAAGTAAAAAATAAAAGACACAAAATAATAGCCTTTATTTGCCACCACATATAAATACAGTTACATTCTTAATTAACATTACATTAAAAATTTAATATTTATCTCATTCATTAAATTACTAAAAATAAAGATTAAATCAATTACATTTACAATTAAATTTCAATAAACTTAAAATTTACAATCTTAAATTTAAAAAAAATACACATTTAATTTAATTTTGTTGGGCCATCCAATAATGAACGTGAAATGAAATTTGATGAAAAAATCTATAACAAGCTTAATTTTTTTTTATTATTTCAACAAACCAGAACATACAAACATAATACATTACGCTCGTTTCCCGGAGGGGTAGGCAGAAGCTACATCTCTCCATTTGCGCTACGATCGTGCCTGACAAACATCCAGAACGTAAAGGTAAGCACAAAACATCAACCATGGACATTATTACTAAAAACAACTTTTAATCGTGTACACGCCTGCAGATGATATTCTCCAATATTAATTCTTGTGCTCCAGTGACAAAGTTAAAAATGTAGGTTATTGAAGAATTTTTACATTTTGTGCTAGTTGAAGCTGGCTAGCTGTCTCGCACAGCATGACCATATGGCGATTCTTTAAAGCTACATCGTAATCTCGCCTTAAATACTATTTGGCCATATTCGATTAAACAAATTACAAACTTATGCACAAACACAATTTTATTCATAGTCAAATATCTAGTGTCACTCTCGGATTTTTACTATTTATGATTCACAAGAAAACTATTAAACATTTGTGTACTTCTCTCGACAACAGTAACACAAGTAAAACTTCTAGTGAAACAAGAATTTGCTCAAAGATTTGTCCATTATTTGTTTACATACATTATTTTATCGAATTTGGCCCTAGTTTAAAGAACGCAGATTTGATAACTCGAGCCTAGGGTAGCTACTACCTCACAGGTATAGATATCTGTGTACTATACCTACTTAACTGTCTAACTCGCAATACCTTTCAAGCAAGTACATAGCTTTGTTAGTTTGCTTACACCCAGATACTGCGACGGGGCTTTTAAAAGGCCCGAAAAAAATAATTTTGCTATTTTCCCCAGTTAATAAGAGTCGTTTTAACTATCATATTGCAATATTATCAAGATCAGAAAAAAAAAATTCAGTAACGTCTGGGTTAAAACTAATTTTAGGAAATCAAACTAGCGGATAAATACAATTTGCGTCTTATTAATAGCTTAAGATGTTTCTTTAATGCACGACATAGGGTTTTCGTAAATTTGGTTTTAAGTTCATCATTATAAACAAGGAAAAAGTCATTGTCGCGGCTACACACACTGAAGAACATCAAACTTGTTGAAATACTCTCGAGTCTAATAGAGCTTTGTGAGCATTGAACCAAGTAACTTCAACTAGACATTGACTAGACAAACTTTATTTGGCCGCGACACCGGATTTAATTAGGTATATAAACAGCCAACATATGGAATTCAACGTTGTAGTATTCTGTGTCTTGGTAGTTTCCTAATAATTAATTGTCCTAAAAGTAAATTTCGATTAGTCCGCATGTGTGTGCTCTGTGCTTCGGTCGTGAGGCTCTGTGCCCTTCTCTTCTGTCTCGTTCTTGTGCTGCGGTGCCGTGGGTGCCAGTAGTTTCCTGTCGTCCGGTAAGAAGGCCGCCACGATGGCCGATGCTGTGGACAATGGAATAGATACTTAACAACAGTCACTTTTTTGTCATAAATATTCAATGTTGGCAGCACTTTTTCTTCTTATTTAACACCTTTTTCTTCTTCTTGAAAACTTACATGCAAAGATCGAAGAGAAGATGTAGAAACCGGCTTCACAGTTGGTCTCCAGAAGCAGGTTAAGGAGCTGGATGGAGGCGAACGTGCCGATACGGCCGCCCGTCATCGTCAGCGACACTGCAAGCGCCCTGCAAACCCATGAAAAACAAACTTGAATTTATTCGGAGATTCACATGATGGAAAGAAATCACACCCGCAAAGCTAGAGAGGAGTTTCAGATGCGTTGCCGGCCTTGAGAAAGGAGTAGGACCTTAGAGGAAAAAAGTAGGAATTGTGAAGGGGGAGGGACGAGAGATAGTCTCCGGTACTTTCACTCACCGGACGAAAAAGAACGGCAACAAGTGCCATTGTTTCTCACCGATATTCCGTGAAAGGGTGGTGTTACACCGGAAGAGCCGGCCCAATTCGTGCTGCGATGCAGCGTGGCTCTACCACTCAGACAGTGTCCCAAATTTAGCACCGCCCAAGGGTCACCACTCGAGGGTAACAAAAGTAAGTACCTAAGATGCGTGGGGTACAGCGCGACGGCGATGGCAGTGTACAGCCCCAGCACCAGGATTCCCACCAGCAGCGTCACGTACAGCGCCGCGCTGCCGAATATGTTGGGCACCAGGTTCATGACGATGCCGCTGGTGCCGCACACCGCGGTTATCCCTATCACCATGTTGCGGCGGCCGGCGCGGTTCACTACCTGCAATGAGAATAATTAATAAGTAATAACATTTGAGACACACACACACACGCGCACACACAAAGCATGAAGTTCAGGATCTCGGGAATCAGGATCGTAGGAAAGGGAAAGCAGTGGTCTCTACCTACCAAACACACCGGCAAACGGTCGTGATGTTCAGACATTCTGCCCACAATTAGGCTGGACACCACTTTGCCCGACCTAGGAATTATACCCAGGACCTTCGGTTATCGGGCCAAGCGCCATCGAGGCGTAACAGTAACATGAAAATAAGCAGTAAGGACTTCTCACCAAGCTGAGCAGCAGGTTGAGGACTGAGTGCAGGGCTCCGACCCCCAGCACTATCAGCAACGCCGTCACGTTCAGACTGCACGGCAGAGCGTCTGGCTGTAAAGTAATGGTGTTATTTTATGCTTACCTACAGTAAAGTTCATCATCATCATTAACGTCTCTGCAATATTTCGTCAACATCCGGAACCAAAGGCTTTACGTGCCGTCCGAAGCAGGGAATTTAATCATTTGTCAGTTTTCCTAAGTTAGGTGCTGCATACTCTGAGGTATTAATACAGCTAGATACGATATGCGACACCGCGAAGCAATTTTTTTGCGCCCTGATTTACAGCCGCAGGGTCTACAATCGCTTAGATCACTTACAATCACTGAGTCGTTTGCTGCCCATGGGTCGCAACCCAGTGGCAGAAACTTGTTTCGTGGTGTGTCGTCTCTAGTAAGTTTAATACTTCAATTGCTGCATTCAATACTAAAGTCGCGTCCGCTGCGCCATGTTTTGAACAGAACATTGTTCGAAAAACATAAATAAGGGGCGTGGCCTAAATGTTTTGTCGAACAAATACACTTGAACGTGTTTGCCGGAGTTTGTGGAAAACATCCCCCGCGTTCGTCTGAGGTCGGAGAGGACTGAGTATAATGGTTCTGTGAGAGGGGATCTTTCATGTTATGTTTGATTTTGACGCAGGAAGACGTTTCGCTCGGAATATCAAGTGTTTTGATGTGACACTGACTATCATGTCACGATGGAGTGCATTGTAGAGTGGAATGCAGAGACAACACTGGAATTAATAATGTTGAATACGTGAAGACCCGTGATTTTGGACGCAACTTCAAATAATAAAAAAACAACAACACGAAATCTATTTCTTTTTCTTCGGCCGAGAACTAAATCCACCACAGCCAAAACGGGAAATGCCAAAGCATTGAATAAAAAATGTTAATGAACAATATTTTGTTCAAAACATGGCACAGCGGACGCGACTTAATGGTCACAGACTAACTGTGATTTAGTGATGCTGCTGTTAACAGTCTAAAAAAAATAATATATCGTAGGTACAATGGATGGTCGTCCATGGTCGTTGCTCAATTATTGCATCTTTCTATTAACACTTAGAACGCAGCGCCACCAAACACAATGGAAATAATATTCATTGAACACTGATTATGCAGGCCGCATTTGAATGGTTACGTAAATGGCTAGTTAAGTTCTTGGTTTGTGATATAAAAGGCGATACTCACATCAGGCACAGATTCGATGGCGAGGAAGCCGCAAAGCGTGAGGTTGGTGGTCGCATCCGTGCTCAGTAGCTGCATGAACTGAACAGCTATAGACGGGAGCCACACTATCATCGCCCCCACCCTACAAACAAAACAAATATACATTCATATAATCACGACTTTTATCCCCGGAGGGTTAGTCAGAGACTAGGCAATGAGGACATCAAAAGCAGTTCTCTACCATACTTAGTCTACTTTTCACCAAATAGTGACTGCACACATGCTCAGCGTGACAGGTGGTGAGCCCATCGCCGCTCCATACCATTGGACGTATGTGCAGTCTTTATTCCGTGCCTCCTACGACACCCCAAGGGAAAAGAGGGGGTGGTAGTATTCTTTCACCGCTATGAGACAGGGTTAAGTTTTCTAAGTAACTTTCTTACAATTTCTGATCTAGGTTTTCATTATCTAACTCGTATTGGGTCAGCTTAGCAAGTTACAGCGCAATGTATTTTTGTTTTTTTTTTAAATGGGAAGGCTGAGAAAGCTTATTGACGTTTATAGGCTGATAATGATGATAATGATGATGATGATGAGAATACACTTACTGTTGGAACACGAACAGTGTAGTCATTATGATTGTGTACTTCAGCAGTGGTGCTCTGAACAGAGGCACGATTTGCTCCTTTATTGATGACTTATTTTCTTTCTTTTCTTCCTTCAATAGACTTTTGACCTATAAATCACAACCGTAAAATAAACTATTTACTTTTATATCTAACCCATTCGTAGTAAATAGCACTTGCTGTCCCGTGTCTATTTGAGTCCACGTTAAAAGATAATTGTTTTTGAGATAAAAAAGTTAATCATCTGTTTGAAATTTTCGAAACTCACTTGAAATTCTTCTTTAGATTTCCCATTGTTGATTCTATGAATTGTGTTTAAAATTTCTAGGGCCTTGTCTTCATCACCCATTGCTAGCGCAAATTTGGGACTTCCTGGCATGAAAAATAGCCAGACTGCAGTGATGAGGCTGGGCAGCGAGTAAGCTATCATTAGGGTTCGCCAGGAGTTCCAGTAGATGCCCAAAGAGGGGAGATAGTTGGAAAAAGTTAAGGGTATTATGGGTATAGCCAGCGCTGAAAATAGACAAATTTGAGATTACATTTTAGATCTTTAAGGAAAGGTTGCAATTATGATGAGCTTAACTTAGTTCCTTACTTGCCATAGTACCCTGTGCAAGCAGGAATATGCTTGTGACCAACAGAATAACAAGGTTGCGCTTTGAAGGCGGGACGCTTTCACTCAGGAGCGTCATAGACAAGGGATATTGCCCTGAAGCACTGCAATAATTAAATAACAAATTTAATTAAAATTCGTTACTTACAATAAACCATTGTGTTTCTAGGCTTTCATCAAGACGTGTCCATCCCACAAAAGTTTATCAAAGGTTATGTGTTTTTAGTGTTATCTGGGAAGACCCAAAATTTTAAACCAGTATTTAGTAATTAACATGATCCCATTAGCGATAAACTTGTTGGGGCGACTACAGTATGTGATACCTTACAGCTTAGCAATCTCCTAAACAGAAAACACCAAGAAAGGAAAGAAGTAGACTCCAGAAGGATGGCAGTCCCACAAACACGAGTCATGTAAAAAGGCTTGATTATACGGAAAGCTGTAGCTGACTTTACTCACAATAGGGTGGCGATGAACTGCAAGCAAAGCAACATGATCCAGTTGACGGAAATGCTGGCCAAGCAGTTGACGACCCCGGAGCACACCAGCGACACCAGCAGCATGCTGCGGCGGCCACGGGTGTCTGCCAGGTAGCCCCACATCACTGCGCCCAACATCAGACCTGGATAAAAGCAATCAAACAGGAGTAAGAGGACTTATCATCCTCACAGCCATTCACAATCTTGTGGATCAAGGCCTCTTTAAAACTTTGCCGTGCTTCCATATGTTGTGCTCTCTTTATCCACTCGAGGCTTCAAGCCTCAACAAGTAAAGGGACATCTGTACCGTGATGATGTCTTTTACTTATTACTTATTCTTTTACTTACAACCTATTATGTAGGCGCTGTGTGGTGACGGCATGAAAAGAATACTATCGACCCATGTCTTCCCTTGGGTGTCGTAAAAGGCGACTAACGGACTAAAGACCGCATTAATATCCAACAGCAAAGAGCAACGATGGGCTTATCATATGTCACGCTGAGCACATCGGCTGGTCCATTGAAGAACCTAGTAAGTGCAGCAGAGTAAATTTTGCAGAAGAGCGAAAAAAAAATTCACATTTGCCCTGATGAGATGCTTAAAGATTTGGATAACTTTCGATGTTTATATTGAAGATTAGTAATTGAACTATATTTTATGGAATAAAAAAAAAGAATTTACTTATAAATTACAAGTTTTATGCCTATTACTTATTAGTAGAGCTAAATATGGTAACAAATATCTTTTTAGTAGTCTAAAAAATATTTGTTAACATATTTAGCTCGTAAAAACCAAAATCAATGAGTAGAATGAGTACTTTCTAGGTTTTAATATGGTTATTGGGTGTCTGCTAACAGCTCGAAATCCTTTTTAAACATAGCAAGTGTATTGTACTGAATTATTCTTTACACTTGTAAAGAATAATTCAGTTAACAAATCGAACAGTCTTCCTTTTTTAACAGCTTTGCTCAATTCAGTAATGATTCCGTCTGTTTTGTATCCAAGTGTATTAAAAAAATAATTCGGCATACTAGAACCAACTCACTATCGTTGTTTGAGAGAAAAAACTAACGACTCGCGTTTTAAATACAAGCAGCTGAATTAACATGTTGAACTTTTCAACGTTTTCCCACAAAAAAACCAACGCATTTATTAAGAAAAGTGCGTCTAACGGCATAAGGCAGTTGTCCCACCAACGGCGAGTAAACGACTAACTATCGGCTATTTTCTCGTTCAAGAAACGTACAATAGATATACATTCTGTGTAAACAAAAGAGATGCATATATAAATAGTTGATCGCTGACTGTTCACACTGTCAGCGAGAACTCGCTCCACTAGTTCGTCGCTGAGCGACACCCCGAGCACATGAGTAAATCATGTGCCCCGAGAGACCAACCAGCGGCAGTGGTCTTTTCCCGCAAAGAGGACTGTACGCTCGAGTGGTGCGAGTAATCGCCCGTCTTACTCGTACACTCGCGAAGGGACAACTGCCTAATGTTGATCCCAATATTGTTCACATAAACATTTTCTGTTGTTTTCAGAAAAAGAATTGCATTGACGTTTACATTTTCCTTCACAAGCAATGATGTTACAATTTGTTCACAAGGATTAGCTTTCATCGGGTGTTTGAGTTCATCGACGGACTGATGATGTTCATCAATTGAGGCATTTTTTATATAAATTGGACCAGGGCCCCAATTCTCATTTTTCGAGATGTAGTCTCGAATCGAGTTTTGATTTCGATCTCTATCTCGATAATCGACATTTTGTTCACGAATCTTCTATTCTCAGCAGTAATCGAAATAGACTTCGAGTTTTTTTTTGATAAATATTGCCATTCTTTTTAATGCAATCAATTCGGGATGCGTTCCGTTTGACACGTTTCATCCGGTTTTAAACCGGTTGCAACTATGTACCTCAAATATTTTTACTGTAAAGGTATTTAAATGTATTGAACTTGCTTTTTAATTAAAGAAGTAAATTTTTAATAAGTATCGAATAATCATTATATTTAATGTGTTGTGATCAAATTTAATTTCCCTAAACAACTTGTATTGTTTAAAACGTCGATAATTTTTATGTTTTTTGTTTGTGGTTGTGTGCTTGTTTGGTGACGAAACGATCATTTTAATATTCACAAGACACATACAGTGTCACAATGTCAACAAAAAATACCCAACGCCACAGCAGAAGCATGTCTTCTACAAATGTTGGAAGCCGATATACAGTTAATGAGTGGAAAGTTTTCTTCCACCTTATAAAAAAAAAAGAGAGCGAGCTCTCTCAATATTTTAAATCACTTCCACGACAAAATTGGTAATTAACTCCTCCATATCCACCGTAATTTCGCCGCTATTTGACGTTTCATTAGCTTCTCGTAGTCGAAATTACGTCTCGACCACTGCCGACCACTCGAAGCAATTCGAGCGGCTCTCCTTCGAGAAATGTCGAGTTCGAGATGTTCAGAATAACTAAATTGGATTACCACTCGATAAAGTTCGAATTCGAATCAAACTCGAAGTCGATTAGTGCTGAGAATAGGAGATTCGTGAACAAAATGTTAATAACGAGATTTTATGGCCTCCAGGTTATTTAGCGACATAAACTGTATTTGCAATAGCTGTCCTTTTATCGGAAGGTAATGGTGTATTGTTTTGTACTTTCACATTTTCCTGGGAATCAATCATTGCCAAAGCCAAAAAAACATATAACCAAATCACGAATAGTTTCATCATCAGAATCAGTTGATATATTATTTGTTTTTTTTGTCAGACAAATTATAGTCTGGATCTTCCATAGAATCATCCAAATCATTAGGAGTGATTAGTCCCGACTCATCAATACAATCCGAAGATATGTTTGCATAACTATGACAAGGTTCGGTTTCGGGCTCAGAAGCAAATGATGTGGATGGCTGTGGCTCAAGCAAGTCTAATGATTTATGCGTGCGAGCACTTTAGCAAAACACATACACCAACATACAACAATTTTTAAAGTTGATTGAGGCTTTTGCTATTATTTAGCAGGCTGATTACAACGTTAAATAATTTGGGCAACAAAAATGCATGACACTGCAAAAATAAAACACTATCAGATCGGTTGCATCATCTGAATCAAAATTATTTATTTTCTTGTACGCTGAGTGAGCTCACGGAATTGGCCTTTAGTATCTATATTGTCAATAAGTACACCATTGCATTAGGTTTAGCCTGTAAGGATTGTGTATGTTCTTATAAATAAATAAATATTTTAGCTATGAAAAAAGTTCAATAATGTGTTAAAACTCTACTCCACTATTGGAGTACTATGTACACAACTGATAATAGTTAATTCAGCAGCAATTTAGGTTAGTAAAATCTACTATCAAAAACAGATTATGTCAGAAACAGAGTTAGATAAGCGAATCGTTATAAAACCAAATATTTAATTTCAAACCGTAAATACTTGCAATAATATAAGTACCCTTTAACCCTTCGGCCATATTTAATATATCAGTACATGGTTATATTGAGAATATAGACTTGAATACTAAAAAAGAAATAAGTAGGTGGCAAAGTAGTTTTTTTTTGCAGTAGGAAATTATTTCCCTATATCCATGAACATCAATAATTTCATTCTTGACTAGCTTTTGTCTCTGGTAAATACCAGTATATACCGAGGTTACAGGATACAGCTTTATAGGGACAAAAAATAAAAAATGCAACATTAAACATTAAGGGTTATAGGGAAACAATTTCCCACTTAAATATTTCAATACTCAATATTTTTATTGCACACCACAATGTTACAAAGTTGTTATAATTTATATTAAAGGTACAGGTTCATTATGGGCCCTGTGGGGCACAGCAATTTGAAGAGGGAAGACCTTTTCCAATTAATTTTGAATTAAATTAGCATACATTCTCATATTTTATTTTTTTATATTATAATAGTACTTACTTATTCTTATTTTTATTATTTATATTATTTTATATTTTAATATATAAATAAATATTTTTTAAGATGTTTATCTATTATTTGATTGTTTGTTAGTTAGTTAGTTTGTTAGATAGTTTTAGATTTTTTATTTTTATAAATGTTTGTCTTCTAAATATTCTGCTAAATTATAATAGCACCTTCTTATAAGTAATTCCTTTAACTTCTTTGTAAAATTTTCATCATTGCTGATGTTTTTTATTGAATCAGGTAACATATTAAAAAAAATTATGGACATGACTAGCGGGCTGAAAGAATGGTGTGTCATTTTAGAAGCTGGTAGCGTTAGTTTGTTTCTATGTCTAAGTTGATGTTTGGTTATATGGTCGTCGCGCTTTGTATAGAAGTTAGGATATTTGCGGACAAATTTACACAATTCAAAGATATAAATGCAGGGTAGCGTTAATATTTTATATTTTTCAAAGTAAGGCTTACAGCTTTCTGTTGCCTCTATGTTAACTATAATTCTAATTAGCTTTTTTTGTACTATCAATAAACTAGGAGCATCTGTACTACCCCCCCATAGTATGACGCCATAGCTTAGCCATGCGTATGCATAAGCATAATAAGTTGTTATTGCAGTTGCTACGTCTGTTGTTTTTTTTACTTCTCGTAATGCATACATAAAGCTGCTAAACTTTCGGTGTAGTTTCTCTATGTGAGGCTTCCAACTAACATGGGTATCTATTACAAGTCCTAATAATGTGTGTTCGTTAACTGTATCTAATGTGATGCTATTGTTATTTAATTTTAAATTTAGTTTTGGTTTTTGATAGGGATGAAAGGTCATTAACTTTGTTTTTGATAAATTAATTTGAAGGTTGTGTTCTGTCAGCCAGGTTATTGTTTTATCTAAAATGTTGTAAATTTTTTCATTTAAATTTTTAGAATTTTGACTGGATATAAGGATAGAAATATCATCCGCGAACATTACGCAAGACTCATTTAGAGCCTCAGCCAAGTCATTAATATACACCAAAAATAAGAGACATCCCAATACACTCCCTTGAGGTATTGAGGCGTTAACCGTTTTGGTATTGGATCTAATTTTTTCTATTCTGTGCAATTTATTATTAAAGTATTCTATTTCTATAATCTGTTTTCTATTGCTGAGAAATGATTTCAACCAATTGTAACATTGACCTCGAATACCTATGTCGTAGAGTTTATTTAATAGAATATTGTATTGGACTCTATCATATGCCTTAGACATGTCCAGTAGTATACCTATAGCATATTTTTTATTATTAATTATATTATGTATTTCCTGAATGTATTTGTATACTGCTAAGATAGTTCATTTATTTTTGCGGAAACCGTTTTATAATAATAATAATAATCATCACGGACAGGACTATTGTCGCTAATAAGCCTGATATCGTGGTGATCGACCGATCTCAGCGCCAAGCAATATTGGTTGATATCACCATACCTCATGACGAGAACCTCGTGAAAGCCGAGAAGGACAAGCTCAGTAAGTACCTTGACTTGGCTCACGAGGTTACCGCCATGTGGGATGTGGATTCAACCATTATTGTACCGATAGTCGTTTCGGCACACGGCCTTATAGCGAAGAGCCTCGATCAACACCTAGAGAGGCTCTCGCTGAAAGGTTGGGTCAAGGGTCAGATGCAAAAGGCAGTACTCCTTGACACGGCACGTATTGTCAGGAGGTTCCTCACTCTGCAGCCCTAACCACCGATAGCTTGGGTCTATCCCCGCTGCCGGTGGCAACCTAGGTTAAGTTTTTTATAATATTTTATATTGTAAATAGGTTTTTATATAAAATATTGTAAAAAATTAAACTTAAGAATAATGTTAAATAAAGAGAATAATAATAAACTCATTTATTTCAACCAACTAGGATCATTTACAAATTCAATTAAGTACAAAGAAATAAAATAAAATAATAATCATAAAACACAATAAAAACAAAAAACATGTCATGCCATTCAATAAAAAAATCAAACAAAAATATAAATTAAATACAGTGTGGTCATAGTTAAATGCAAGTCAGTACATGTATCATACAGCAATGATTCATGTACTGACAGTCAAAGCGCTCAGAAAAAAGCCTCAGGACGCTGTTCTGGCTAGCCCTGACCCTGCGCACCAGGGATGCGCATTGTGGTGTAAAAACAGTCAACGCGGTATTGCGCAAACAACCCTGATGCGCTGCAGAACCGAGGCAGCCCCAGCAGCATCCTAAAGGCATTATTGAATTGGACACGCAAGGCACCGTACTGTTTTGTGGTGTAGTTTATCCATAGGCTGCACGTGTACAAGGACGTACAAAATGCTCTGAAGAGAGTAATTTTGACGCCCCAGGAACAGCGAGCAAACCTACGAGCGATCATATTTGCTCTGACAGACAGTGCCCTGCGCTCCCTCTCAATATCTGCATCGTCCTTCAGGTCACAGGTCACCAGGTGTCTAAGATATTTAAATTGTTGTACCACCCTTAACGGCGTTCCATTCAGCTTAATCGATGGGATATTATCGGGACACTTTCCTCTGGCCCGAAAGACCGTACATTCACTTTTCTTCACGTTATACATCAAGCCGTGACTAAGAGTGTATCGCTGGCATATGACAAGGAGTTTCGACAAACTACAGACCGAAGCACTGAGCAGCACCATGTCATCCGCATAACTTATGTTGTTTAAACATACACTATCTATGTGACAGCCTACATGTGTGCCGCTCAGCTCCTCTATCAGTGCGTTGACATACAAATTGAAGAGTTTGGGCGAGGTCAACCCTCCTTGCCTCACTCCACACTCCAACCTATATGGTTCCGAGTACTCTCCCGACCACCGAACTACATTGACCTGGTGCAAGTACCAAAATTTAATAATGTTGACAAGTTCACGTGGCATTGAAATGCTTTCAAGTTTTTGCCACAGGATGTCATAACTGACAAGGTCAAATGCTTTCGAAAGGTCGAGAAAGCAAGCATACACTGGCGTGCTACGGTCAGTGTAGTACTTTACGGTCTGCTTCAAACTCAAAATGGCAGTCTCAGTGGAAAGACCTTTTCTAAAACCAAACTGATTGTCATGAATTGTTAAAATATTTTCTAGTTGATTATTAAGCAGACCGTCAAGGACTTTTGATATAATAGTAGCCAACGAAATAGGACGGTAATTACCCTTATCACTTATGTCACCAGTCTTACACTTCACAATTGGCACCACCACTGTCTTCATCATGTCTGCAGGTAAGTAGGAGTGTCCTAAGCATAAACTATAGAACATCGCTAGCACTCTAGCAAGATGAGGGCCAGCGTATCTCAGATGTTCAATACTCAGGTCATCATGGCCAGGAGACTTTCCTCGAGACATAGATTTGATTACTTCTCTAACGTCTTTAGCTGTAATCCGGGTATTTAGCTCCAGACCTTGACAACCCTCCAAACATTCGGACTGTGGTGGTCCCAATGGTGATCTCACTGTAAATTGTTCTTTGAACATATTAGCAATACATTTGCTGTCATTAACACCATTTACGCTCACAGGAGTGCCCGGCCTAGAACTTAATTTATTTGTGCACTTCCAAAAACTACTGAAATCACTGTTGGCATGGTGCCACGCAAGTATGTCCATTTTTATTTGATCTCTATTATTTTGGCACCATTTTAATCGGGACTTAAAAATTTTACGACTTTCTCGCATCTCATCCCAAACACGGCCCGACGTAGGTCGTCCGTGAAGAACCCAAATCCCAAATTTATTTCTTGCATTCCTGTGAGCTTCGCTAACGTACTTATTCCAACCTATAACAGTCTTTTTCTTACACTTAGGTTTGAAACTATAGCTACTAGAGGCCGCGCATGACAAAGCATCTATGACTTTGTTATATAAATTATCGATAGCACTTAAATGACTTATATTATCACAGGAATGATCAGAACATTCACTCAATTCACTAGGAAAATCTATACGACTCAAATTTTGATGACACAATTTTCTATATAATTCAATTTGCTCGGGCTGTCTTTCCCCCCATAAAAAGTTACTGCACCCTTTACCGACTTTACTGTGTGTCATAGGTTTAATGCAATCTAATTGACATTCAATAATTAGGGGAAAGTGGTCAGACCACGAGACGTCATATTTAACATAAACATTAGTAATTGTCTGCATAGCAGACTTCGTCACAACACAATGATCTAACCAACGTCTTGACCCATTGGCTTCGCTTATAAAGGTATATGTATTCGATGGAATACCTAAGATGTCAATGTCAGCACAGCCCCATTCTAAGTCAGAACAAAAAGATTGCAACTCACGATAAAATAATTCATATGGGTGCGCATTGAAGTAGCCAAGTACATAAACAGATTCTACATTTTCATTAGAAGTAATAGCGCTCACCAGACTGAGGCAATCCGAGTAATCCAACAGGTTCACTGCACTATCCGTAGGCATGTATACACTGAAAACAACAAATGACCTTTGCCCTACTGACACCCTTATAGCACACACTCGCGGATTGTCACAACGAATAACTGTCACATTTTGAAATAACTTCTTCTTCCAAAGTAACGCGACACCGCCGTATGGACGACCACGAAGTACTCCGACCCCGGTGTCTACTGCGGACGTTCCAGTGCATCCGAACTCGTCACTGATACTGGCCAAATAATCTATGTCATCTGGCAGTAACCACGTCTCTTGTAATGCGATTATATCAGAGGTCAAACAAAGCTGCGGTATGTGATCCACGGACCTTTTCACACTTCTACAGTTAAAGGTTACAAAGTTACATATTGTTGTACTATCTGCCATTATTTATACCCAACGATGAGCCGAATGTGGGCTTTCCGCCAACACTATCTGTAAACTTTCGCTTGTAGTTAACAAATCTACGAAATATTATACCTTGTGGCCATAGTTTGTTATTTAGGAACATAGACATTTTATGCTCCTTAACAAAAAAATTATAGGCATTGTAATCCCTTTCCTGTTTAAAGGATATTTTCTCCAAGGTAATCGTTTCACGTGTCATTTTATAAACATATTCCGTTATATCCTTATCTGTCGTATCTTTATGAACTTTCGTTATAAAAATCGGCACCACTCTTTCTGCAGCCTTAAATTTTCCTTCGTTATCCGTGTTAATGCCTGAAGTACCTAAGTAACGATACTTATTGGAAGTCTTTCGTTGTTGATATGAAACCTGCTTCCAACCTTCTTCTTTGTCAATAATCCTTGACCGTCCGGATGCACTGGACGGCGGCCTTTTTAGCATATTGACTGACATTGTATTGTTGCTCGTCGAAGCAACATTTATATCACAATTTGTCATACTAATCATCTGTGGTGTCACCGCAACCGGTTGGCTATCGGTCGGGCGAGATTCGTTCGCGGCCGCGTCGTTCGTGCAGCCCGCTTCGCTTGGTTTTTGTTTGCCGGAGCAACCTACCTTCATTATGTCACGAAATTGATTCAAATTATTTTTCTCATATTCCGCCGTTTCACGGTTATCAGTAATACTACTACAGCTCTCATTTATAGAAGAGTTATGGATATGTGAAAGTCCGATGGGACCACTGTCACCTACCCATCCTCCTCTTCTCATATTCACTTTACACACAGAGGTCGGTAATACGGAATCATTTCTTATTTGATGTAGTAAGTCGGCCTTAAAATCGCTCAGTTCACTTCGTGTCACGTATGATGACTGTATCTCCTTCAGTTCATTCTGTACTCGCAGTAAATCCTTTAGTAGCTTCGTACAATCAAGATGATTGTACGAATAACTGGAGGTAGTTTTTCCAGGTTTCTAGCACAAAATATAGGGATTAGATCGGGCTCCGTCGACTTAAACACGTTTACAATATCAGCTAAATCTCTTTCCTCCTTCCCCTTGTTTCTTCGTTTAGTTTTTATCTTGTTTACCGCAATAGAATCAAATAAAAGTGATTTTGATTCCTCAATTTCTTCCTTTGTAAAAGACGAAACACAGATGCGCATCAACGTATCTTCATCGATCACGGACACCTTATTTTGGATGTACGACAATAATTCGTTAATAACTATGTTGCAAGCATTACACTTCACAACTTTCGTCATGATTACACACTACACGAACAGCGCAGCGTACCGTAAAAAAGCGCACGACCGCACGGAGGGATGCCCGCGCGCAACTGATTTGGAACCGTTTCAGACTTGGCTATAGGTTAAAAATTTCCCACTATTTACGAATGAGAAAAAAAACTAACGTAACAGCTTTCGTACGTTGTTTTATTAGTAATGGATAAAATACATGTTTTACTTTACAAAATAAAAACAATTGCATACTTAAAGGAACTTTTTTGGTCGTAGTTTCATAAACTATTTCAAATTTCGGGAAAAAATGGACGTTAAACTGAAATTTTCACTTTGATATGATTATTGACAGAAAAATTGATTTGTGGGCAACTCTGAGGTCGGAAATAATGGCTTCTTAAGGGTTAATACATAAAAAAATATTTTAATACTTACATACCTACAAGTTATATTAAGGCTCGGCCACAGTATTACTATCGTCTTACCTAATTTCGTCACATTGGTTATCCTGGTTGGTTGCAGATGCAGCTAATATTTGTTTTGACCGATAAAATTGTAATTGATGACTTAGTATTATTATCAAGTAATAATTTAGTACCTACCTAATGTAACGGAAACTGGCAAAAACTGCGACAAGACCTTTCGAATGAAGCGCTGCTGCCTGGCGCGGTACAGTTACGAAGAGAATCGCCAGGTGGTCTGGTTTCCGCCCGCATACAACCCATCCCCTGCTCAGGCGCAGAACGTCCACTTCGCAAAATGTCTACTGGTCGCAAAAGGTCATATTCGCAGAATGTCTCTTTCTCAAAATGTCCATTTTGCAGAATGTCTCTTTCTCAAAATGTCCATTTCTTAGAATGCCCATTTCGCAAAACGTCAATTTCGTAGAATGTCTTTTTCTCAAAATGCCCCCTTTTATCTCTGCTTGCTAGCAAGAAATAAACCAAAAACAAAACTAATGCATGTTATTAACGTCCTTTTTATTGAATATGGGCGCGCAGAGCGCGACCAGCCGCAGCAGCGCCACGCACCACCACCAGAGCACGGCGGCCAGCGCGCTGTACCACCACCAGACAGATGATTTAGATATAACAAGGAATCAACATCGTATACAAAGAATAGAATAACTCTTTATTGCTGTAAATATGGTAGGAACAAGTTCTTACATACATTTAGCATCTCATATTTAACCAAAAATTGGTATGCAAATACAGAGAGAGCAGTCTAGCTGATAAACAATTAAAAATTACAATCAATATAATAAAACAATAACACAATTAAAAAAAATCCAAATTACATCAATTAAATACAATAAAACAACAAATCAACATAAAACAATAACATCAATAAAAATTAAAAGTAATCAATATTTGCAATATTTTAGCGTTTTATTAACGCTTAAATATACTTAAGTAAAATTTTAAAGACTGAAAAAAGACAACGACGGTTAAGGCAGCCGCCCGGAATGCGGAAGGTGCGTGGTTCGATTCCCGCCTGAGGTTGTCGTCTTTTTTCAGTGTTTAAATTTTTTTTACCATAATTAAAATTGTTATAATTAAAAATAGTATTCAAATTTTGCTCACAATAAATTATTTAACTAAATATAATAATAACTAAATAATTTATGGAAGATTTGAATTTCTTGATGGGCATGTCTGTCATGTCAATCGGTAGCATAATATACAATTAATAGACATAACAAAACAATTTCTTTGACAACTGGTAGTTGCGCACGATGGCAGCACCAACTGATTTGGAAACCTAGTTGAAAATGTACACCTCATTTTGCTTAAACAAAATGTAAGTTATTTTTGGTAAACATACATACTTCAAAAATATATAAAGACGGCAATGTCAATAAATAGCGGCCTACAAGAATCCATGGGTCCAGCACCACACATAGCCCTAAAACACTTTTTCTGAATTAAAAAGGCCCCTCCGGCGCCAGGGGTCTACTTCTCAAACAGTCTATTTCGCATCATTACCCACTTCTCTGTTTGACTACTTCGCTAACTGCCTACTTAGCAAACAGCCTGTTTCGCATTCCGCCTACTTTTCAATTGAACTACTTCGCAAACTGACTACTTTTTTCTTTAATGTCATCTTCGGACAGTTAATAACATAATAGCAATAGAATGCACATTCGTTACCTCCTTGCTAGAGGAAATTACTGGCCACTTTATTTTTGATATATCCTTCATTTATTTTCCTTTAATGACAAATAAGATGAAATAATGTCATATCAATGTCATTGTGTATTCAGTGCGTTAGTTTAATAAAAGGGAATAGTATTTTTACTGTTTACGTAATGGATTTGCAATTTACTAAGAACCAAGTCGGTCGTCTTTCCTTGTTACAAGAAGGCTACAGGTACAATTTTGAAAAAACAAACAAGTCTGGCAGTACACTGTGGCGCTGTGCCAATCGTAGTTGCTGCAGTAGTACCATTACATTAGACCAATCCAAAACTAAAGTCCTCAGATCAAGCGACAAGAACCCTCATACGTGTTTTCCCGATCTAAACAGAAACAGAATTCTATTGGCTATAGAAAAAACAAAAAGTGATGTCTGTGTTAATTTTGATCCAATCCAAAAAATTTATGAAGGTAACATTGAACATTTAAAACTTGATTGCTGTGTTCCATCATTTTTGTCAGTAAAAGATACGTTATATAGAGCCAGAAAAAAATTTCTAAATACCGATCGTTTAATATTTTCAAACATCCAGGAAGTTTACGTTCCTAGCGGTTTGGCAAAGAAATTTTTAATTTGTGAAGACGGTGATATAGAAAAAATTTTAGTTTTCTCTACACCCTTGGCGAAAAAACATATAAAGGGAAAACCTGGCAGGTTTTATGGTGATGGCACGTTCCGTTGTGTACCGTCACCGTTCTATCAATTATACACTATCCATTTTGATTTGGGTTCCACGATTGAAAGTGTTAACGTGAAACCAATTATTTATGCGATGTTACCTAACAAAAGTGAAATAACATATACACGCTTTTTTGAGATCCTAAAAGAAAAATTAAAGGTTGAGATGACAGATTTTAAATGTGATTATGAAAGTGCGGTTATAAACGCTGTGCAGACTGTTTATCCACAATGTAAGGTAACAGAATGCTACTATCATTTTCAAAAAGCCATTTGGAGAAAGTATAAGCAATTAAAAATACAAGGCCATGGTGGACGAAAAATGGTAAGATGGACCACACACTTGCCTTTATTGCCGTCACATTTAATCAAAGAAGGGTGGAGGGTTATTTTGAATAATGTCCCAGAGCTTACTAATCCGATTATGGAGTTCAAAATTTACTTTGAATCCCAGTGGCTGAGAAAAGTTTCTGCGGAGATCCTGAGTTGTGCACACCAATTGCATCGTACAACAAATGTTCTAGAAGGTTGGCATAGGCGTCTCAATGCCAGGATACCTAAAAAGCCAACTTTCTTCTCATTTGTTCATAAACTGCGCAAAGAGGGAAAACATTTCAATTTTCAAATTCAAAGATGTTTGTTCCACCCTTTGAAAAAAAACCGCAAGAACTGTGATATACAATTTGATCAAAAATTAGAAAAACACGTGTGCCAATTAGAAGCTAACGAAATAACAATTATAGAATATTTACAAAAAACTGTTTATATGCGATTAAAATTTAATTAGTGTTTTTAAGTTTTTCTTTGTTATTACATTACAATTTAAGTTTAATTTCATTTTAAGTTTGTTTGGTTAATAAAAATAATATAATACAAAACGTAATGAATAATTTTCTATTTATCAGTACTTTGTTCGTTCTTTGACAAGTAGGTAGTTTGCGAAGTGGTCTCTTTGAGAGTAGGCGGAATGCGAAATAGACTGTTTGATAAGTAGGCGATTTGCGAAGTTGTCTCCACGAAAAGTAGTCAAAATGAGAAATAGACTGTTTGAGAAGTAGACCCCTGGCGCCGGAGGGAAAAAGGCTAGGTTAATATCGACCGAGTTTCCCCATAAAACAAGGCCGTATCTTAAAGTAGCGCGTGGCCATGATAAGCTGTAAGCTATGTCTTTTGATTACTAAGTTTCGAGAGGCGATACAAAGCGTAAGTAAATCTATTTATCCTCTGGCAAACACTTGCGACATGTTCTGTTCTTTCCACGTCTAAATAAAAGCCAAGAAATTTAGCAGTAGAGCACTCTGCGATGCTGTAACGGTACAGAATGAATGGTATCCGTCCGTTAGTAAGGAATGTGTGGGAGTAGCACTAACATAAATATTAATGCGTAGCACCATTAATATAATAAGCTGGTTTAGAATAATGGTCCGTGGTCTAACGCTTTATCTCTGGTTTGAACTTCGCGGGGACTGCTCTGTGTGCTCCTTGCGACATGGGCGCCGTCTGGCGTGAGTTATTTGCTTGAGCTTCGCATAAGGTTGCTAGTTTGACTTCTTTAATTTGAATTTCGCGGGGACTGCTCTGCGCGTCCCTTGCGACGTAGGCGGCGTCTAGTGGGAGTCATGGTTGTGAGCTTGACTAGGACCGTATTTTTATTTTGAATTTCGCGGGGACTGCTCTGGGGTCGGGAAAGTGGTTCACTTACGGGCGGACGCCATCTATGGTCGGAATACGGAACTTTTGGATAATTTCCCAAAATATAGGATTATTGGCTTAAGTGGAGGATTATTGAGAGGGAATTGTTAATAGAAGGCTATATTTAGATATTCAAAGATGAAATATTGGCTGTCGGACGAGATTTGGTTAGATTATGGAAAAATTTTAGAATTGCGCGGCGAAAGCGGCAATGAGCGAGCGAGAGGTTGAGAAAAAGACAGAAAGAGAGGTCGGATGATAGCTCCACGTGGCGCGACGCGAAGGCGGGGGGGCATCGGGGAAACGGCTAGCGATTGGTTGAAGGGAAGAAAAGTGGACTCGCGCGGGCGTATGTTAGGCGCGCATGGCGCGAAAGTTAAGATGCTTGGGAAAAGGGCGGAAAATTAGCGGGCATTCAATTTTGGGACGTCGGCGGTGCGGTCCAACTTAAGAGTGCGGTACTACTCATACGGGAAAAATAGTGTCCGAGCTTTGATAGTGCGCTAAGTGATATTCGAGCTGCGATATTAATTAAGATTTGTGAAATTGAAAGTGATTAATAAAGTAAAACTATTGCGGTCGCAACTCGAATCCGTTAACGGAATGAAGTATTCCGGGGTACATCGGCGGAAACGCGTAACGGTGGCAACGAAAACCTATGTACCTTTCAACAGACTTCGGTCTGGATGATCTTTGATTGTATTTAATAAGATCGGCGTTTTACATCATTACGCTAAACAATACACTATCTTCGACGGAGTAATGGGGGAGAGACAGTTGTCTCCCTAGTGAAAGTTGAAGATAGGTCAGACACCATTTAGCTGGAGGTAGACCCGTATGACCCAGTCCAATTTCGAGTCTACCTCCGTACATACAGTGTAGTGATAGGAATATAACACACTGAGTATACTGGCTCGACTGATAGAACATTTAGGAGTTAGTTGCTTTCAGGGGCAATGCGACTCTCACCACACATCACGAATTTAAGTTAAATGTGGCTTGGCCTAGTTTGCAAGGTACACAAAAGGGACTGTTAGTTCGACAAAATATAGGCATTTTCAAGTGAGGAAAGTTGTAGGAATCTATAGGTAGGCGGATATATATATATGGTTAGTTATTAATTCAGACTAATAAGGTAGGGATAATTAAGTTACGGCGCTAAATAAAATTATGATGAAGTGATGTGGGTCCTAGCTAGGCAAGTAATCTGTTACCGCAGGCCGGTAAAATTCTAATTGTTTTCCTAAAGTTGTTACCAATTAATTATTCATTTTAAATAATTAATAGAAGCATGATAATATCGTACCATCATTACTTTGGAATACCTAAAAGTCTAGACTGGTTTCCTATTACAAGAAAAATACTAAAAAGTTATAGCAAATAAGCTTAGCCGTACTGTGATGTTTGATTTCTAATACTGAAATGACCAAACAGGCATTTTTTAGCTTTCCCTGGGATGCAATACGATCTCATATCGCTACACTCTTCAAGGTGTTAAAGTTTTACATCCGATACCTTAGCAAAAATAAGCTGATACAAACTGAACAACTAAAACCAGTTTAGAACCTAGGATAAGTCGTTGAAAGAAGACATTGCAAGCTATGAGCTTCTAATAATCTGAAACACAGAAATAATTGATTGATAACAACCAGCTAATTAGCCTGACAATGGTCTACTAATACCATTCGAATAGACCTCTTAAGATATGTAAGTACTTACTTCTAATAATATGAAACATAGAAATATTTGATGGGAACAATCTAATCAATCAGACTAATACCTAGTACAGTCTAATTTATATCTATTAAAGTGAGTAAAAGATAACTTCTAAATGTAATTGATTCAATGATTAACAGGGATAATTAACTACCTAATTTACTACCTACTAAAAGTATACTGACTATGATTTAGTAGTCTATCAAATTAACCACTCAGTCTGAGAGACAGAGGGTGGAAGTTAATGGAAAAATAATTACTTTAGGTTCACTCCCTAAAAGTCAGGGATGTTGAATAAATTAGGCATCTTTCAATAAACTTGAGATGTACTTATACTTTATAAGATCTGTATAATGAACACTAAGAGTAACCCAAAGTAATTTACTTCAAATGATAGTATTCTATTTCAGTTCACTTCCTAAAGTCAAGGATATTGAATGAATTAAACATCCTTTAATAAACTTAAGATGTGATAATCTGCCAATGCAGCCAATCCAATGTAGTTATATTGGAGCTTTACAGGACCTGTATAATAAATACTAAGAGTAAATAAAAGTAGTTTTACCTGTATTAATAGCATTCTACTTTAGCCACCGCCTGAATTGGCGTTTTATTAAATTATCCACCCTTTACGGAACTGAATATAAGTTATTGCATTGAATAATTAAGTTCTTAATGTGAAAAGGATATTTGGATGATAGCAAGCCTTGAGATAAACTCTATTGATTTATGTGGAATAATAAGAATTTAAATTGCTAACACATAGTTCATAATGTAAAATGAAATTAAATTTGAGGAGAGATGTAAATTCTCAGTTTAAAGAATTAAAGGCACAAGCTAATAATTAAAGTTAAAGCCAATGTGACGGAACTGTAATTAAACCATGAGATGTACAGTACGCTATGGAGCGGCGGTGGGGCTCATAAATTGCACCAGGCTTCTTATGTATCATGCTACTGATAATAAATAATAATACCTATAAGCTAAGCTATCATCTGATTACCTTTGAGTAGTTACAAATCTTCCCCGCAGCTGCAGTGAAGGATTTAGGTCACAGTTCAGACGGAGTCATTGCTAGGCTACACATATTTATGTTATGATCTATAGACTGGTAGGTAATTAGGTCAGGAGAAAATAATTTAACACAGGGGTAAGCCAATTACTAAACTTTCACGAAAGAACTTGAGTTACTTAAATGCGGTTAACAACGGAGGGTTCACTAGACGATCTGGCCAAAATAGTAGTTATTATAATATTACATTGCTTGACTGAAATTCACTGCAAATAGAATTAAGCTATGCTAAGGTTTCATCATCATACAAACAATACGCACTAAACAAAAACTCCAAACACAACCATTAGATTGTAGATAAATTAGGTTAATTAGTTTTAAGAATTAGATAATAAGTTAAGTTAAGGTAAAAGCGGCGAGGATGTGTGTATGTATTATAAGGTAGACTAGGCATATAGGTGTGAAAGGCATTAGATTTAGGATTAGATTTAGATAGAGAAATTAAATGTAAGGGGGGAGGTTACAATGTGTTTATCGTATCTGTCATCATGCGTGACAGAAACATTTTGCACATGTCCATTTTTGTTATAAAATTGTAAACTTTTAGTTTTAGATATGTTATCCAATAGATCATTTACATATAGAATGAATAACAGCGGTCCAAGAATGCTTCCCTGGGGGACGCCGTAGTTATTTTTAGAGTACTTAGAGTGATAACACGATAAATTAAAAGATTATTCAATTTTGCTTAGTTCTACTCTTTGTACTCTATTATCAATATAAGTTTAAATTCAACCATGTGCATGCCCACGTATTCCATATGCTTCTAATTTTTTAAGCAGAGTTGTGTTACTAAAATGGTCAAAGGCTCTACTAAGATCAAATAGAATCATGGAAACTAGAATGCGCTTGTCCATCAAAGTTGAAATGTAATGGATAATAATATGGTAACATAACATGCCGTAGATGTAGACTTTCTCTTTTGCAAACCATGTGGCTCTGGGTGTATAATTTTGAATTTCGTGCAAAAAGATGTCACTCTAATATAAAATATTTTTTCAAAGAGTTTTGATATTACAGGGATGAGTGTAATTGGCCTAAAGTTATTTATATCATCTTGCGCTCCACTTTTGTACAAGGGCTTTACTAAGGAAATTTTGAGAGAAGATGGAATAACACCGGTGGCAAAAGATAAATTTACTAAATACGTCAATAGCGGGGACAGTTCATTCGCGCATGCTTTAATTATTTTAGTACTCAGTTCATCATATCCGGTAGCGTTAGTATTATTTAAAGATTTTATAACCTTTTTTATCTCAACATCGTCAGTGGGTGTCAAGAAAAGAGTCGCAACACTGTTTTTTATCATTCCTGGATAGTTTTTCAAGTCAGAATCTGGGTAAATTTTTGGGAAGTTAATAAAATAGTTATTAAATATAGATGCTTATTTCGGTATCATTAATTATTTCATAGTTATTAAATGTCAAATGGTCTCATCATCATAATCATCATCAGCCCATAAGGATCAGGAATAAGTCAGGGTAGTACGTTAGGACCGACTCTTTTCGTCATATTTATTAACGATTTGCTGGGAATGGTATCTGCCTCTGAATGTCTTCTTTTCGCTGATGACCTAAAGTTGAGTCTGGGTATTGAAACTGTAGCGGATGTAGTACTTTTGCAGAGGGATATTAATGCCGTGTCTCAATGGAGCCAAGACAACAATCTCCCTTTTAATAGTGACAAATGTAGAATAATAACTTTTTCGCGCAAGTTGCGACCAATAATCTATAATTATAATTTATCTGACGCTCCACTGGAAAGAATATGTGACATTAAAGACTTAGGATTAATATTAGATTCTAAACTAGATTTTCACAAGCACATAATAATTATTTGCAAGAGGGCACACAGGATGTTAGGTTTTGTTATGTGAATAGCATCACAATTTGAATCTGCGACAGTAGCAAAGGTACTGTATGCTGCATACGTCCGCAGCAAGCTTGAATACGCTGCAGCTGTTTGGAATCCCTATGAGGAAAAATATGTACTGATGCTCGAGAAAATACAACGCAAGTTTGCTCGATGGCTCTATAAAAAACTCTACGGATACTATCCCTTTTTATATCCATCTTTATTCGTTTCCGGTATGACTGAAATCAGAGTCATGTTTTTGATAGTACATTATCTCTCGATACTGCACCAGGGGATCGACAGTCCACAAATACTAGAAAGATTCCATATTTTGGTTCCCACAAACATCTCTTGGGACGCGGCGGGTCTGGTGGCGCCGCGCCGCTGACAGCGCCTCCTGGCGCTGCCTGCCGCTCGGACAGAGTATGGTAGGCACTCGCCTACTAATCGTGCACTGCGTACTATCGGGGACATACTTGCTCAGCACTACGAAATTGACTTGTTTGCCGATGGTCTAGGACATCTTTGTAATCAATTTCGGAAAATTTTATCTGACATTACTTATTTCCAATTGCAATTTTTGCTTAATTATAATTATTTTAATTCACTTATTATTAAAATTAATTTTATCTATTAGTAAGTTTATTGTTTATTTGAAATAGCTAGACATTTGCTTGAATTATTTTTTATATTTTTTATGTGATTGGACTTTATTAATATTATTTTATTTTTTGTACTCATGTGTAGTTTTTGAATTTTTGTTTTGACATTTATGAATTCATATTTGACATAATGTAATCTTTAAAATTTGATTAATTCATACTATTGACTTGAATTACTAATTACTTATTACTTATTATATGTTATTGTTTGTTATCCGTAAGTGTTCAGTTAAGAATTTAAATAAGACATTGTTTTGTAAATTATCTAACCTTATAAGCGCTTTGGACTTAAAATTCTGTTAGCTTTTAAGGCATGTTGAATAAATAAATAAATAAATAAACGTCCCACTGCTGGGCACAGGCCTCCCACGTGGACAATAACACGTGGGGATATTGGGATATTAGGCAAATGGGCTATTGTGGTTATATTAATACCTTTTTGATGATTATCATTTATAATGTTCCACGTAGTTTTTTGTTTTTTTTTTCTGTCATTTGTTTTTTGCTAAATTAAGATATTCGTAATTTTTAGACTTTTGTTCTTGTTGGGAACCAACGGTGACCTTGGTTCCCCGACTTGAAAGGCGCTTAGCAGCGCCTAACCAGCTTCAAGCTTTGGGAGAGGCGCGCGCGTGTTTAAGGCTGGCTGGGCGGTTGTCTTGTTTTTAAGCGCTTAGCGCTCCCGTTTGTTCCCAGACAGTCCCTTGAGCCGTCACGATAAGTGACTAAGTGACTAGTGAGAAGTCACGCCATCGCCTTCGGAGATAGCGGTCGTTTGTAGTGTCGTGTGATACACTCTGCGTTTTGTAGTGAAGTTGCGATTAAGCCTTTGAACGCGGCGGTAGTTTGTCGTGTGAGCAACTCCGTGGTTTGGGTGTCATTCCCGCGTTATATATATTGTTAGGCGTAACTCAGGTGGTTCTTGGCGGCCTGAAATAGGGCCCCCTGTATTTATCGTGTAATTATCGTGTAAGTGCAAGCCAGTGTTCCTTCCAACTAAAAAGCCCTGTGGACGGGCCATCACCGACGCTTCGGGTCTTCATAAGAGAGAGCGTTCTCTCTCTCTGCTTCCTGAAGATGCTGTTGGACCACTGGCAGTAAGTGACACTACTAATATTAATAATTATAAGCACCTAAAACGTGCCATCCTAGACGCCGTGTTTCGCGGTAAAGAGATTTCCAACCCGGCTGTGGTTGGTTGGAAAAGGGCAAGGGATTTTGCTGCCTTGCCTGCGGCTGGTGGTGGAAGCTAATAGTGCTACTAAATTATTAGCAGATAGTGACTGTGTTTTTTGGTTGGCAATTTCTTGTTTAAAAACGTCTACCTCTTCATTTTGAAACGTTGACAAGTCCAGCAAACTCATGTGGTCGCAGCTTGAATCAGTTCCCGATAGTATTGGTGAAGATGAGAGACATTCAGCATCAGGCAATGATTTGTGCAAGATATCTGCAGACTCACTATTCTGTTTTTTCCTTTGTGTAACATAATTACAGTAATCGTTTTCTAAATTGTCAGTTATGTTAGCTTGTTTCAGAGTTGGTGACAAGTTGGTGTTTACATCCTTGCATTTTCTACCTTTTGATACCTTTGGCACAATATCAGAAATAATTTCTCCTTATATTCCACTTTTGACACTGGTTGAAGTGTCGTCTTTTGGTGTTTTGCTGTTCTAACAATTTGTTCGCAACTTTGGCGTAGAAGAACAAGGTGTAAGCTTTTGAACTTATGAGTTGTCATTCCTGCCCTTTCCTTCCCTACACAATTTACATTGCCAATTTGCTTTATTTTTCATTAAGTCGAAAAGTTTTACAGATACATTTGCACAGCCTAAATCAAAAATTTTTTGGCATATCTTGCACTTCAAAAATCTCTTCTAGGTATAGTTTTATTGCAAGCAGCAAAAAAGTATGGAATTATTTAATAATAAACTATTTTTTCTATTTTTAAGCTGTGACAAAATTGTTTTTTTTTTTAAAAGTACTATACGCGCCAAAACGTCGCGACGAATATCGGCCGTTGCACGGAGACTGCGCCGAGTATACCGGACGAACCTCTGTCTGACCCCGAGCGATCGCCGCGGGCGCCGAGTCAGTGTGCTAACCACAGACTATATAGTGAACAAGTTCAGACGGACATCTATCGTACATTTCTATGAAGCTTTAGAGCTGGCCGCCATCTTAGCTCAAGATTGATGTATGACATTTGTAACTTTTTAATCTTGAATGCTTAATATAAGGCAACAACATTTTCTACATTCAGCCAGAGCCGAAGCGACATACCAGGCAGTTTGTTTTTCTTGGGTAAATTAGGATACATCAGAATCTACCAAGGTAACTATTAAGCATGATATTTCGTAATTGCTAATAGTTACCTTTTAAAATAAAAACAAATATTTCTTTAGTAGGCACATTTATTTTCTTTTTAACTTTTTAGTAAGTAAGTATATTTTATGAAAGCTTTATTTTGCATCATTGGAAGACTTCTCTTCTGCAATCTGCGGATGTCAGTGCCTCCTGATATTGCACCAGTGCCTAATAGGCGAGATTTGGAAGTTATAAATTTCTTCTCAACATTTTTGTAACAAACAAAGCCTTTCAAGTTCAAAGTTCATCAACATTCAACGCCCGAAGAGTTTCACTGTTTATGCACTCCATCCAGCCATTTATTAAATATCTAATAGCATTAACACATGGAAATACATGTAATTTAACGGTCTGTTGTAAACACTATCACAGTTGAGAACACTGCAATGATTAAACATCGTAGAAAGCACTAAAACGTAACTTAACACGAAATTATCTGAGTAATACTCAAGTTACACTTAGAAGTTATCTGGAGAAATAGATATGTACGGAAATAAAATCAAGATCGCCTCGACACAAAACAACAAGTGATGAAAGTGACGCCATTTTCAAAGATTTTGACAGTAGTGACATTCGCATCGGGGAGAAACTGTCATACATCATTCTTGAGATGCGTTCTCTATAGCAACTTTTTTCAGTAGGGAACATTTCCACCCGTGGTGCTAACGACCTCCGAGAACGACCCCAGCGCGTGCGTGCTCCCGAACGGACTTACCTTACCGGACCTACCAGCCCAAACAATCTAAGTGCAGTGAAACCCCAAACACCGTAAGTGCAGTGAAAGGTGTGCATAAAATCGCCTACATCGCCGCCCGTGGTCAGCTCGCCTCCCGGTGCCTGTGACTCATCAGCCCCTGTAAGTGAGCCCTCATTATCCTGCCTAAATAGACACCACCTCCTTATATCGTCGCATGTTACTGCGAGCGCCTTTCGCAGTAACAAGTACAATGCTTTAAATAAAAATCTATTGCTGTTGTAAAATATTATATTATTTGGTAATATATCGCATGTTTTTTGTCAACAATCAGAATTATACACATAATAAACAAAATGTATCTTTTCAGGTAAACATCTTATTTTTAAAGAAAAAATATTTTTTACAGCTTTTTAAATACTTAGATTTTTTTAAAATCTTTTTAGGGATAACAACAGTCAACAATAAATTATGGTCACATTGTGAATGTGTAATTACATAGGCCAATTAGAGCTATCCACAGTTTACAATTTATAAAAAATATCCACTAGCTAGGTACATGACAAAAAAAGAACTCTTTCGGATCACAATAATGTCTTATAGTCACAATTAGTTTCAAATGCTATGTTTACGAGGGGATAATAATGTTTAGATATAACATGAATTAAATACACCATATACATAAATACACACAAATACACACCTATATATATAAACCCGTATACATATTAATTACATACTTAAATACACTTAAACAATATTATGCATACACACAGAGAACACACTTAAGTACATAAACTCCAAACAGTGCACCAGATAAACTGATGATAACGTCTTGTTTAACACTTTATTAAAGTTGTGTAGTACACAACTTCGACCTAACACCATTCCTAAAGCTGACTTCAGAGTTTGTAAAGATGTCTATTTCCTGAAATTTGTTGTTGTAAGTGCTCGTCATCCTATTGAATACAGAGTTTTTGCCGTAATTTGTGGAATGAGATGGTACATGAAATAGAGGAGTCACTCGAGTTCTACGCTTAGGAGTTTTGATAGATATTCGTTTGATCAGCTCGGGACAGTCAAGACGACCACTGATCACGTCGAAAAGCAGATACTTAACTAACATCGTTCTGCGCTCCTCAAGTGTCAGAAGGTCGTAGGCATTGACCGGGAGATTTAAGTGATTTAAAAGAAAGATGTCTAACATTTTTTTTAATGCTTTCAATACGATATGTCTACCTCGTATAAAGGAGACCAGACAGGGCTACCGTACTCCAAAGTGCTCCTGACATAGGCATAGATTAAAACTTTGAGAGTAAGTGTATTCCAAAGTGCTCCTGACATAGGCATAGAACTAACCTTTGAGAGTAAGTGTATTACGTTTACATGTGTGAATTACAAAACCAGGGTTTCGATATGACCTGCTGATTATCCTTTCGAAGTAATTTTTGAACAGCATTTTTGAATCGAGCAATATCCCCAAGTCCCGGCACGATATCAACCCTACTTATTATGGAGATAATCAATTGAAACATGAATTTGATTGGTTGACTTTTGCGTGTGAAAGTAATAGGTACATTGACATTTTTCGATGCTGACCGTGATTCTACTAAGAGTGTAATATGACTGACATCAACTTGTTTAAATCCTTTTTTAATAGTTCACAGTCAGCAACAGAATTGACACGTACATTTAAATATTTTCGTCATCCGCTTATAGCATATGATGGGCGTTGTCAAAACAGTCATTTATATTAAAGATATACGCATTGTAGAAAAAGGGGCCGAGATGGGAACGGTAGGGAAGCGGATGGTAGGCGTGTTCTGATCACGTCGGGTGTCACCACTGTAGGGAGGGGGATGGTATGCAGGATCACGATGGGGTCACCACTGTAGGGAAATCGAAGGTAAGTATAGAAACGGAGGTGGTGAAACTTCTTCTGGCTTTTTGTGGCGCCATCTGTTGATACGGTTGAGAGGCTTCGTGTCGAACTATGTGTGGCGTATGCGGTAGGTGTAGGTGGCGCCGCCACATCACTCCCCCCCCTGACACCGGAAGTCGATGTCGGTGAGTGTGCTCAGCAGTCAGTGCGGCATAGCTTGCAAGTGCCAGTGGAGAGTGCTGCTGCAGGATGCCCCGGTATACGGTGAGTCGAGACGGGTAAGGTGAAAGCGCGTTGTCAGTGATGCAGTATGCTGCTCCTGTCTGCGGTGCGTCGGGACAGGTGATGACGGTGGGTCCGAGCTGCTGGTGTTCAGGGCTGCCACTCCGAAATGATGAGGCCGACATTGATGCACCGGTCGTAGGCTGCGGAGACCAGGCCGGGATGATGTCATGCTGCTCATGTGCTGGGCAAAGGCCTCCCCCAAGTCCCTTTATCCATCTCTATCCTGAGCCACCTCATGCCAGTCAGTCTGGTGTGCGTCCAGCGCTATCTCTTTCTAGGCCGACCTCGGCGGCGTCGTCCATCTCCAGGGACCCATTGTATAGTGATCCTTGGCCAGCGGTCGGAATGCATGCGGCTAACGTGACCAGAGCAATCCCATTTAAGCTTGGCAGCTTTGTAGCCTACGTCGGTTAAGCCCGTTGTAGAACGCAGGTCACTATTAGGCACTCTGTCAGTTCGCATTACCCCCAAGATGCTGCGCTCCATTGCTCGTTTGTAAACCCCAAGACGAAACTTCTGCGAATCGGTCAGTGACCAGGTTTGAGCACCGTACGTTAGGATGGGCAAGATACACATGTAAATAGGAAGATCTCCCTTCATCAGCGTCTTCATGGACCAGTAGCTTTTCCAGGCGTTTTGTTCTGTTTTCGAATAAAAACTAACTGGCCCAAGTAGATGTATTCATCGACATAGTGTATCTCTTGCCCATCTATCTTAACCCTGCGTTTTATGCTGTAGGTCATTATTTGCGTTTTTGACCAATTCATTGTAAGCCCCACCTCGAAGCTTGCCGTGCTAAGTTCTTGTAGCATCGTTTGTAGTTCCAGATGTGAAGGGGCGAAAAAGACAATGTCATCGGCAAATCTGAGGTTAGTTAGCCTCTTGTTGTCGATCGCGATACCTTTGGGCGCCCATGAGGTTGACAGTTTTCGAAATATTTCTTCGAGTACGCTGGTAAATAATTTGGGTGAAAGCGGATCTCCCTGTTTAACGCCTTTGAGAATTGGGAATGTGGGGCCTGTTATGTTAAATTTAATATTTCCAGAACTATTTCTATTAATGTTTTTTATAAGGTTAATATAAGTTACGTCAAGATATTGGTTGTGAAGAGCTGTAAATATGGCGGAATGTTTAACGCTGTCGAATGCCTTCGTGTAGTCCACAAAGGCCAGGTACAACGGTTTATTAAATTCTGTGTGTTTCTCGAGGAGTTGGTTTAGTGTTTGTAGGTGATCGTTTGTAGAAAAACTATGGCGAAATCCGGCTTGTTCAGGTGGTTGCAGTTTGTCTGCTATTATTTTGTTATCTAAAAACCTGGTCGAGTTTAATGCTAGCAAAACCCAGGTTTGTGCATTCTCGTCCAAAGTAACTCCCTTCCTTACTCCTCCCTCTCTTCAGAACTCTCCGTTACCCATTTCGGTGAACCTCAGCATTCTTGGCATGATCATCGGCCGGGAACTGAATCCAAAATGCTACTTCGAGAGTGCTATTTTAACTGCCTCCCGTAAGTTGGGTATTCTCAATAAGGTGAGGCGGTTTTTCACTCCCGAACAGCGCTGTTTGCTGTACAAAACTCAGGTGCGATCGAGTATAAAGTATTGTTCCTATCTATGGGACGGCTCCGCTAAATACCTCCTGGATGCACTTGATAGACTGCAAAGGCGAGCGGTACGCATTATTGGAGATGCTGAGGTTACAGCTTCCCTTGAGGACCTTCAGCTGCGTAGAGACATTGCTTCTCTCAGTGTATTCTACCGGAATTACTACGGAAAGTGTGCTGAAAACTTTTTGATCTTATCCCGCCCTATCCTTTCCTCTCCCGGACTACACGTGCTGGTCTTAGGAAACACCATCATACTGTACAGACTATCAGTACTCGTACAAAAAAAATTGGCAAGTCCTTCCTCTGGTGGATGGTCTTACCATTCGGCTTTGGAATTCTTTGCCGGCGCATGTGTTTCCCAGCTCCTACAGTCCCGGGTCTTTTAAGCGGGGCGTGAAACGGCATTTATGCAGGCCGTTATGAATGAATGCACTCGTTACCGTGCTTATTCCACGCTCTCATTATTTTAGACTGCATCGGCTGCTTACCATCAGGCAGGATGCAGTCACTATTACGAGTCAAAACAAAAAAAAGAAATCTTTTCTAGGTATGCCCGTGAGTCAGCGCTTATAGCAGTGCGGCAGATATCTGCAGTAAGACCACCATTTCCCGGGGCCTTCTTGTGGTTAAAAGATTCAACCGCGGTTTTTAATTCTGTCATCGTGAATGGGGGGTCGAATGTGTCAGCATTCTACCCTTCATTGCCGGGTATGTAACCTATTACCCTCGGGATAAAAGGTTTCCGCCAGTAGTTTTGCTGATTCTCCCGCGCTAAGTGTTACCCCGTTACTAATCAGCATAGAGTCCTCAACTCAAGTTGTTGTTCTGGTGAGGACTATATATCCCATCCCACACGCTTATCTTGCTTCGTACAGAACTCCATCCATGAGGTGGATTGGGCTTTGGAAACAGCGGCGTTATACTTTTCTTTCTCTTCCAAGTACTCTTTTTCTACGAGTGGTCTACGATGCGGTGCGGCTTTTCGGACTCTACGCTTCTTTTTGGCGACTTTTCTCTTCACCCCGGCGAGCCCCTCGGACCACCACGGTAGGGTATGTAAGCTTTTATTTATTTTTGCGGATATAGAGAGACCAGACGCCTCTGCTATTGTTTTGTTATATGTGTTTGCTATTGATTCTATGTCATTTTTATTATCTATTTTATTTATGTTTTCAATTACTAATTTATTTGCGATTTTAATTTCCTCTAATGAGTGTCTAAATTGATTCCCGTCTGCTTTTTTGGTGTTAAAGATGCATGTGGTCCTCTCTATCCCTATACTCTTGTGTTTTTTTGTGGTAATCGTAAAAGCTAACCCGTTGTGATCGGAGCTAGTCAGGCCTTCGTCGACGTGCCAGTTTTCGACGTAGTTTAGCAAGTTATCCGAACACGCTGTCACGTCTATGTAGCTTGAGTATATCTTTCCTCCTTTGATGACATCAAAAGTTGGTATAACGCCGCTGTTGATGACATGTAAGCCCATCTCATGAACGGTGTAAATTAACCCGATGGCACTGAGGGGTGAAGTTTGGTACAAAACCCCAAAAATTTTGTAAATTTAACTAAAAATCATCCCGGGTATGGTTTTTGGGGATGGGGTTTGGTAGATTGCCCCTAAGCATTCTGGCATCAGAACCGATTTTTAGTTATTTTTGACCTATCTCGCACCACGGCCGAGATAGGGGGTGTACAAACTTAAGTGGGAATGACGTCCCACTCCCAACTGTCACAAATAAATTCTTACAAACTAAAGTATTAAAGTTAAAAATTTAAAGGTAGTTGGTGCCGAAAGCTGAAAAGTTCCCAATGCTGCTGGTGGTGTCCCGGATGGTACGTAGTTTTGGCCCCCACACGACACGCTAAGTCCGTGAAAACAATGTTTGTTTTGCGGTCGGCCGGAACAACTTGTCTTGTCGTAAAAATGGAGAAGTCAAAAAGTTCTCAACCGATTTTTGGCACCCGAGCACGTTAGAAGGAGGACGAGTGAGCCTATCAGCTCTGATTTTTCCAGGGGTAAGGAAAAACTTTTTTCTGGTTCTTCAAAGTTCAGACATCCTCTGGCAGCGACTGCACTGCTGCTTGTTTTGGAGCTTCCCGCGGGATACGGTTATGTGCGGTGTGGTTTTCGGCTCGTTTAACCTGCTTAGCCTCCATGCGTGTTTCGGTTTTTAGCCTACTCCCGAAGGCGCGGCGGGAAAAATCTAAAACTTGGTTGGGGGCTGGTCCTGGTTGGTACCTTTCGTTTGCGTCCTAAAAATTTGTGGGGTATAGTTCTCGTTTGGACAGCGCACGCGATTTCGTGTTATTCTAACCTCAAATATTTGAGGTTAGAAAAACACAAAATACGTGCTGTTATACCCTTGCAATGTACCGCGATAGCTGCCGAGTCAGCATCTTTATCTTTAATATATACAGGTGCCACGGGGCCCTAAAGCCAGTCCATCATAGAACTCGTTACGGGTCGGAACTCGTCAGCTATTGCTATTTCTATTTTTACTTTAATTCTATTTCATGTTAAATACTAGTTCTTTTCATAAATTCGTTTTCAGCTTAAAAAGTTTCTTTTTTTTAAAAAACCTATTTGCCATTTCTCGTATAACATTTTGGTGGCAGCGGTGGGATACCGAAAATCCTAGTCCGCCCAAATACGTCTCTGAAAACGGTTATAGACTTCCGTTGTAAAAGTGTGGTGAAAGTTGTGAAAACCTTTACTTTAGTGAGAACTAACACTGTTCCTGTGTACTCGCTGCTCCTGTTTATATGCAGTTAAATTTTAACTGAGTGTTCCTGTCTGATCGCCGATCGTGTGTATCCACGTAGACTTTTCCTGTGAGTGGCCCTTAATTCTGTTGCCATGGAGACCTTCCGTGTGTTCCTGCTTACCTGGTGACGCTGAATCCATGACCATGGTCATAATACCCGTCCACATAGTATGTGTGATGCTGACGACGCTACTGTAAGTGAAAACTTCTAAATAACTCATAAAAGTGCGCGATCCAGAATAGAACTCAGAGCTAGATTAATTAATTCTATTTATAAGTATTGCTGTTGTATTACATTGTATTTCTGTTGTGTAACATTGTGTCTCTAAAGGTATTGTTTATATTAACCATGGCTCCCGCCAGACTACTGATAAGAAGCGCATGAACGCGTGGGTGTCGCGTCGCGCGTCGAGATACTTGGTGCTCGCTTAGTGTAGAAGCGGCTTCGACTTCCTAATTATTTTATTTAAACATTTCTAATTTTAAAATATTTTTTGTTTTGATTTAACTATTAAGTGTGTAATATTGTCTTCTACATATTTTATTTTTAAAATTGTCTTTCACCATGACGACCAGATCCGAATCCGAAGATCCGAAAGCAACGGCTGATGACAAAATCGATTAGTGTGCTCCTAAAGTTCATTAAACCCTTCGATGGTTCTAGGGAAAAGTTGAACCCTTTTATCTCTAATTGCCAAAATGCTTACAATCTTGCAAATAAATCTCAGAAACCAATACTTTTTAAATACATTTTAAGTCAGCTCGAAGGCAGAGCTGTATCTACTTGCAACATAAAGGATTTTGAATCCCTTGAGCAATTTCTAGAATTTCTAAAGCAGCAATTCGGGGAAAGGAAACACTACGCTCACCTCCTTTCCGAGCTGCAAGACTGTAAGCAGAGCTCAATCGAATCTGTAAACCAATATGCACTAAAAATAGAAACATGCTTAGCAAAGCTACTTACTGAAATCAATATTTCGATACCTACTAAGCGTAAGACAGAACTAACAGGCCGCGTAGCAGCAATGGAGGACTTAGCCCTCCATACTTTCATGATCGGCCTCCATCCACGATTGTCGCAGATCGTCAGGTGCCGCGATCCTGACAATTTGAACGCAGCAGTTAACTTCGCTGTGGCTGAGGAAAAAATTCTCACGAGTCTCAACAAGAGACCCCAGTCACCATTCATTAACAATGAGAGACATAGGCTCCCACCTCGCCGTGATTTCCAATCACGACCTAATAATTTCCAACCACGACCTAATAATTTCCAACCGCGACCTAATAATTTCCAACCGCGAGCTTTCCAGGTTCAACAAAATAATCGCCCTGAGCACTTAGAAACTTCAATAAAAATGATGTGACCTATAGGTATTGCAAAAATATAGGTCACACGATTGAAAACTGTCTCAAACGGCTATATAACAATAGAGCCCAATTCAATGCGTCATCTTCTAACAGTCGTCCAAATAATTCACCGCCGGTTATTATTCCTGCTACATCACGCAGAGTCTTTACTGCTGATCAAGTTAATGATATTGGAGAAGATGAAGTTGATCATAACAATTTAAACGAGTAGAATTTCCCGATAGGTACCGCTCGGGAAATTCCGTGAAACGTCGAAAAGTCGGTATCATAAACCACACTGTATCATTTGAGGTAGACGCTAACAACCAGGGTAACCAGCCCCAATTTTATAGCGCTACCAGTAAACCTAATACTAAATCCACTGTTTCACTAAATCACACTGTTTCCACTGTATCAGCTAACAACCAGGGTAACCAGCCCCAACTTTATAGCGCCATCGTTAAACGTAATACTAAACCCACACTGAATCGCACTGTTTCCACTGTATCAACCGTTGTATCCGCTAACAACCAGGGTAACCAGCCCCAACTTTATAGCGCCATAGTAAAGGTTAGTAATAAACCCTCACTGAATCGCACTGTTTCTACTACCAGTAACACTAATACTAAATCCTCTGCTTCACTCAATCGCACATTTTTTTCTAATATCGCTAACCTTAGTACTAAATCCTCTGCCGTACTCAATCGTACTGTTCCTGCTGTTTCTACTATTACTAATCCTAATACTAAATCCTCTGTTTCACTCAATCACTCTGTTGTCTCCGTATCAAACACGATAGACACCAGCAACCGGGGTAACCAGCCCCAGCATTATAATGGTGTTGTAGAATCCTATGCTAAACCCTCTGAATCAATCGAACGCGTTCCTAAGCCTACAAAGTTAGATACTTCGCTTAATTCTAAAGACCATACGAAACAAATATTTAAAAGTAATCTTACTGAGCAAAAGTGCAAATCTTCTAGCAACATCGTCGCCGATTCTCCACAACACCTGAAATCAGAAAAAATAATTAAAATACATAAAATAAATAATAACTCTGAAAAAAGATACTTACCTCACGTCGTGATTCAAACATCAGTCGCTGATAAACCACTGTCTTTCTTGGTAGACACCGGGTCATCCGTCAGCCTGTTGAAATTAAGTTCCATGTCAAAGCTTCCAAATCTAAGTAATCATATAATAGAGCTCAAAGGTATTGATCCTGGCAATGAAACAACCAAAACTTTAGGTAGCTTCCAGATGCAAATATTCTTAAAACCAAACAGATTTGTAACACATGAATTTCATGTCATTGAAAACATAAATCTAAGTCATGATGGTATCATTGGCAATGACCTCATGAAAAGTATGGGCTGCCAAATTGACTACAATCAAAAAACTCTTAATGTTCATAATGAACATATCCATTTACAATTCTCTGAACCAGTGTATACCATTCCCCCTCGTACAGAAACAACAATAGAATGCACGGTAGATAATCCAAATATTCAGGAAGGCATAATTCTAGATCAACATATCTCAAAATCCCTTTTAGTTGCAAATTGTATCGTAAAGGTGAAAGAGAACAATCGTGTTAATATCACAATCGTCAACACCTCTGACAAACCTGCTGTAATTCATCCTAATCTTAATTTAAAATTGCAACCTCTGAATTCTTGCATGACTCTTTTGAAACCGCCACTATCCAATACTTCTCAAAGAACTAATGAAGTCTTGAAACAATTAAGAACTACTCACCTTAACGACGAGGAGGAAAATGCACTTCTTAATATTTGCTCAAATTACTCGGACGTCTTCTACCTCCCGGATGATCAACTTACACATACCACAGCTATTGAACACAAAATAAAAACAAGTACAGACGTCCCTATCCATACTAAATCCTATAGATTCCCCGAATGCCATAAAAAGGAAGTCGAGAAACAAGTTGGAAAAATGTTAGAACAGAATATTATTATAACTTCAGACTCGTATTGGTCATCGCCTATTTGGATTGTCCCCAAGAAGCTCGATGCTTCAGGAGAACGTAAATGGAGAGTCGTAATTGATTATCGAAAACTGAACGAAGTAACCATAGGCGAAACCTATCCAATTCCACAAATAACTGAAATTCTGGACCAGTTATTTAAAAGTCAATATTATACGACGCTAGATCTAGCGTCAGGATTTCATCAAATTAAAATTTCTGAAAGCGACGCACCCAAAACCGCCTTTTCCATACCACAAGGGCATTTTCAATTCACGAGAATGCCTTTTGGGCTTAAAAATGCTCCATCTACATTCCAGAAATTGATGAACACGTGTCTTTCTGGCCTGCAAGGCTCGCGCTGCTTCGTATATCTTGATGACATAGTAGTGTACTCTCCAGATCTAAATTCTCATATTCAAAACCTTTCCTCCGTCTTTGATAGACTTCGAAATTATAATCTAAAACTCCAACCCGATAAATGCGAATTCCTGTGTAAGGAAGTTGCATACCTTGGTCATATCATAAATCCAAACGGCGTCAGTCCTAATCCTGAAAAAATAAAAGCAATCTCAGAATTCCCTGTACTCAAGTGCGCTAAAGACATAAAATCTTTCTTAGGCCTCGTTTCGTATTATAGACGTTTCATTCCTGATTTTTCCAAGCTTGCAAAGCCTCTGACGACTCTTCTTAAAAAAGACGCACCTTTTTCTTGGAAAAATGAACAACAACTAGCCTTTGAGAATCTAAAGAATAAACTTACTACATCACCAATCCTAGCCTATCCTGATTTTTCTAAGCCTTTCAATTTGACGTGTGACACTTCCAATTTTGCTATATCTGCTATATTATCACAAGGACAAATAGGAAAAGACCACCCCATAGCATACGCCTCTCGTACATTAAACAAAGCCGAATGCAATTACAGTGTAACAGAGAAAGAGTGTTTAGCCATTGTCTACGGAACCAAAGCTTTTCGCCCTTACATTTATGGCCACAAATTTACCATAGTGACCGACCACAAACCTTTGCAATGGCTGTTTAGCTGCAAGGACCCTGGATCTCGACTCGTTCGTTGGCGGCTAAAACTAGAAGAGTTTGAGTATGAAATAGTTCACAAAAAAGGGAAACTGAATACTAATGCCGATACACTCTCTCGATTCCCTGTCAACCCAATTGAAGGAACCAGGTTACCTTCTCCTAACTCTTTATTACCAAACTTAGATGATGGACTCGATAACCCCTTAGAAGACTCACTCCTAGATCTATATCTACCATCTCCTATACCATTCTCTTTCGATCAAGATATATTAGGTCAAGAAATACCTGTTACCCTACCTATGATACAAGGTCCTACAGCTGTCCAAGTACCAGATCCTCCCACTGTTCAAGATCAACCACCGAATTCTGAAACTGAGTTTATAGAACTGGGACCTTTTAATACTGATCGCCACAATATTGACCCTAATGTCGAACTTCATGAATCTCCGTCAACTCCAGAATCAACGACACAACCAAGTTCTAACCCAAACAACGATGACTATTCTAAATTCCTTAAAGCGATTGCAAACAAGCAGTTTACATCTAATGCCATAATGAAAGAACATACCGAAAGCCTTCTAAAAACGCCTTACAAAATCATAATAATTCCTACGTCTATAGATTTGGATGAGTCGAATCCATACATTACCGAAATTCTCTCAATCGCTGAAAACAACGATGAAATTCTGATCTCCGATAAGGAGCTGTACTCTTTCCTCGAAGTTAAACACGCTGATAAAACATTCTATTTTATTTTTACCAAGGTCCACTACTTCGACGAATGTTCTTATCCCAAAATTTATAATACATTAAAAAACGTCCGGGACAAAATCTTACAGTGCCCGGATATAACAGATATCGCTATATCTGATTTTAAGAATCCCTTTGACCAACATTCTTTTACTAAAACTTATAATATACTTACTTACCTTTTCCATAATACCAAGATCTCCATTCATGTTTACCTAAATAAAACCATTTACCCAACCTTAAGCGAAAGAGTTAAAATTCTTCGTGATAATCACGACATTCCAATAGCCGGACATTTAGGCTCGACACGTATGTATAGCAGAATACGTGAACAATTTTACTGGAAGGGAATGAGAAGCGAAATAGAAGATTATGTTAGAAATTGTCAAAAGCATGTCAAGAAAACAAGGCCTTACGGAGAACCAACAGAGCTCCTATGGAAATAACTACTACATCTACATCTCCATTTCAAAGAATAGCGTTAGACATCGTAGGTCCCCTGCCAGAATCTGGCACTGCTAAACTCAAATATATACTTACGTTACAAGACGACCTAACGAAGTATTCTGTAGCCTATCTTTTACGCAGCACGACGGCTGAAGAGACTAGTGACTGTCTCATTCATTTTATTTCCCTCTATGGCATACCCAAATCAATTTTATCTGACCAAGGTACAAATTTTACTTCTGACCTTTTTAAAACAACGTGCCAATTCCTTAAGATCAAGCAGTTGTGGTCATCTCCTTATCACCCTCAGACTCAGGGCGCCCTAGAGCGTAGCCACTAAACACTTAAGGAGTATTTGAAATCGTTTACCAATGAGAATCAGGACAACTGGCCAACATATGTGTACACTGCTATGTTAACATACAACACAACTGTACACTCAACAACCAAATTCACTCCTTACGAGTTAGTCTTTGGACATAAACCATTTATACTAAACTCTGTGTATGAAAGTGGACCTGGTACCACGTATACTGATTATATAAAGCTGCTTCAGCAGAGGTTCCGATACACTAGGGAAAAAGCTCTGGTAAATATTTTAAAATCTAAGGAAACTTCTAAAACCTACTACGATACTCATACTAAGCCCCCGCCGAAGTATAAGATTGGTGATTATGTATACTTGAAAAACCACTTGAGGCTGAGGAAAGCCCTATCACCAATCTGGAAGGGGCCTTACAAAATAATTAAAGTTTTTAGTAATCATACAGCCACGCTTCTTATAAACAGACGTCACGTGACGCACCATTTCGACTAGTTCAAGCCAGCAATCGTTGCGAGCTCGTCTTATTTCACCAGCTTCAGATGATAGATATTAAGTCCCAAGATGTACATTTTATTGCCTGCCTAGTTAGTAATATAAATTAAATAACATTTTTTTTTTACGTTTTAGAATAACTTTATACATTTAGTTTTATTTTATACACATTATTACACCAATTAGTCATTAAGAAGTTTTATTATCATTTTACTTTTCTTTCTTATTTATTTTGCAGTTAGACTTAGTTTTACAATTCAATTTATTTTACATAAAATAATTTCTTACTATATTACAGTAAGTTAGATATTAATTTCAACTTTATACTAAGCATATTACACATATTTTACTTTCAATTTATTTTTTACATGAAAATAGGAAGTTAGTTAATACTTTTAAATTGTTCTATTTCAGATGTATACTATATTATATTTATTTTACTTTACCTTTGTTTTTACTACTATTTCAGTGCCTCGATCGAATCGCATCCGGACTATGTCCTGCCACTTCCTTCTAGTTCCGGTATATACTTCGATAGAATAGGAAAACTTAATATAATAAAGGGTCAATTAAATTTAATTACTCATAGATATTTCTTTTATAAATGCTCATCTCACTAATCTAAATGAGATTTTAGGCACAGTTCAATTTATGTGTCAACATTCGGAGAATATTCACTGTGAAAATACGCTATCTCCATTAACAGTTCGCTTTAATGATATGAAACGTTATCACGACTCTCTCTCCCACTTGATTTCAAAACGCAGTAAACGCTCAGCCTGGTTTGGAGGAATTGGAACAGCATTCAAACAAATCATTGGTACTTTAGACGAAGACGACGCATTGAAATATGACTCAGCTATAGAAGCTGTTCAGAACGACGAGAAAAAGTTAGCACGACTTGTAAAAGAGAACATTTTAGTTACTACTTCTACATTAGATTCTTATAAACAAACTATAAATAAATTAAATGCCAATGAAAACTCTCTTAGTATTGCACTAAATAAACTAATTAAAAATTCAGATAACATAACTAAAATTTCCAATAATTTAATAATTGAAACTAAAGTGCATTCCATACTTATGAACCTCGAAAGCTCAATACTAACATTGTCATTCCAATTCGAAGACTTAATCAATGCAATTGTTCTAAGTAGTCAAAACATATTGCACCCACGCATTCTTACACCGGCGCAACTGTACCGAGAACTTGTTGATAACGACAGGCATCTGTCGAGGGACACTAGAATCCCGCTCTCTTTAAGCTTAGATAATATTCATTACATTTTAAGCATATCCGATGTGGGTTGCTATTATTTTAGAAATAAGCTTGTATTTGTATTGCAAATCCCTCTAGTTACTATTCATGATTTTAATTTGTATCATAACTTAGCTTTACCTATACCCCATGATGTGGAAAAGCCGAATGTTTTTAGTTTAATATTACCTTCTTGTTCTTATATTGCTATATCAAATGATAAAATTAACTTTTGTAATCTAGATAGTTTAAGTAAATGTAAGACGGTAAACTCTGAGTTCTTTCTGTGTGAAGTGTCCATGGTGTCATTAACAAGTGGCAACCCTACGTATGAAAGCGAACTACTGACAAAAACAATTAGTGCTATTCCCGTGCAGTGTATAACTAAAACAATTCTGGGTGAATTAGACATCTGGAAACCGTTAAAAAACAACCGCTGGATTTTTGTGCAATCTCGTCCGAATAAGATATCTATTGACTGTGATAATGTCGAACTACGTGAAGTTCAGTGTTCGGAACCGGTATTGTACACACCCCTGAACAATGTACAGTGTACACAAAGAATTTAAGACTTATATCGTCTAACAGTGTAGTAAACATAAGTATCCCTGTGCCTAGTTTAGATTTTAGTATTATAAATGATTCATGTTGTAAACTAGATAGTAAGTCAAACTCTGTAAACACGGTATCCCCTATTTTGTTACAAAATATTGATTTAGACGATTTTAATACACATAAACAAAACGATAAATTGTTTTCAGACTTAGATAAGATAATCGAAGGAGAACCTGTCCTGGTAAAATATGGGACACATTATTTTGCATTTTCTTTTGTAATTTTTATAATTATTATACTTTTTATAGGTTTTAAGTTTTATAAAATTGTTTCTAGATATAGGACAAAACTTACTATTTCTTCTGTGAAACCGACCCTTGACGAGAATAATATTGACGTCATTAATCTCTGTAACGTTCAAGAAGAAAACCCGTCACGGTCACAACCGCGATTGAGGGAAGTTGTTTGATTTACTGAACTTTGTCTTTTTTCAAAAATACCTATAAGTTCAGTCTTCTGCGGGGGGTTGTTATACCCTTGCAATGTACCGCGATAGCTGCCGAGTCAGCATCTTTATCTTTAATATATACAGGTGCCACGGGGCCCTAAAGCCAGTCCATCATAGAACTCGTTACGGGTCGGAACTCGTCAACTATTGCTATTTCTATTTTTACTTTAATTCTATTTCATGTTAAATACTAGTTATTTTCATAAATTCGTTTTCAGCTTGATAAGTTTCTTTTTTTTAAAAACCTATTTGCCATTTCTCGTATAACAGTGCGCTGGTTTTTTGGACCCAGGAGCCGGAATCCTTGCTCAAATGGTCCAAAATTTTAGGCGCACACTAGTTGATACTAAACGCAACACTGACGCAATTTTCAGCCACATCGAAAAACTTTTAGCGTAAACTTTAAATTTTTGAACGCGGCGCGGCTTCTTTTTGCTGCGTGCGGGGCGAGGGGTGGCACGCGACTGGGTCATTCTATTTTGCATTGTACTTGCTAGTTTTTGAGGTACGCGTCTTTCCGGTGTTTAGTGTAATATTGCGATTTCTGTCTTCACATCCTGTGAATACCTTAATTTTAAGATGATTTTTGATTTATGATAAAAAACAAAAATCTGCAAACATGTCCCTTACTAGGTTCTTCAATGGACCAGCCGACATGTGCACTTTTTATTTGGTGAAACGTGGACTATAGCAGGGGGCTGATTTTGCGGTATTCATTGCCTATCTCTGACTGACATTTAGGGGATTATAGTCGTAAGAATGTGTATGTATGTACAAACCTACAACAGGAGCGGCGGCCAGCATCCCCCTTTCTCCGCTAGATGTCTGCAGCTCGCAGGCGCTGGCCGGCACCAGTATGGTGCTGCCGTACGCGACGAACACAAACGCGATGATGATGAGCCCGGTCAGCGTGGTGTACAGGTAGCTGTAGAGACCGAACCCTGGAACAAAGAATATTTAGATAGTTTAAGATGAGGTTGCGAGGACGAGGAACTCGACGATGCAGCGGTTTAGGCGTATGATTTACGACCTACATAATCCAAGGTCGGCGTAAGACGATTAAGTAAGGTTAAAACAAGGTAATTAAGATACCCTCAGCGGTTGAGAATACCAGGTGAAGTGCGCTTCAATTTTCGGTCATAACATCATTTACTGGTTAGATAAAGGTCACGCATATGCTATTCCACAGAATAGGTAATAGGCCAAACGCTTCTCCGTAGTAATATAAATAAAACATTTAAAGCCAGTCAAATTGAAAAGCGCCATAGAACCTACTTAGTTATAGTTTTTCGATATTGTTTTTCTTTTTACTTCTCGTCAAGATCAATTGTAGAATTTTATGAATTTATTTGTAATATATTATTCTAGTCTTTTATTTACATTTTTTATTGTTTTCGTTCAGTTCGTGACGTTTCTCTTGAATTTGAACTTACGTTTTTTTTATTTGTCTGAGTCGAGCAAGCATAAATTCCGTTTTGACCCGTTATAAGTTCATTTACAACAATTTCTTAGCCACAGTTGCTCAAATCGAGCAGTTTACCCTTTTGAATTGCCCTTCACGTGCGGCAGAGGTGGCGGTCTACTACTGTACGTTTTTCAAGAAATTTCTTGCTTCGAACTACAGTGTTGCGGAACCAGCTCTCGGCGGCGGTATTTCCGGACCGTTACGACTTAGGGATCATCAAGAAACGAGCCTATTCCTTCCTTAAAGGCCGGCAACGCGTCTGTGATTCCTCTGGTTTTGCGGGTGTCTATGGGCGGCGGTGATTACTTTCCATCAGGTGACCCGCTTGCTCGTTTGCCTCCTTCTGCTATAAAAAAAAAGAAAAAGAAAAAGAGGTATCTCTGGAGCGCAGACAGTGGGTTACTCTACCTTTATTCTATTCGCGGGATATGGGCACTTACCTGTTTTTTCCACAGCCACATCAAAAGGCACCTTGGCATCGGTAAGTTGCTCTTGCGACATTTCGACACTTTTTGGAACCAAACCAGGTTATTTTATAAACATAAATTATTTTTTACCACATTTTTTTATACTATTAGTGTTTATTATTTGTCTTCTCGAGTTGAGCCACAAACACAAGACTTTCAATTGGCGATTACCAAAATAATGAATTAGTTATCATAATTTGTTGGTAATAATAATTATGACACCTTGCAAGGACAACCATTTTGCGGATAGCGTGCGTTGATAAGGTTTATTGGGCTCGCATTGTTAAGTATATCTAAAAATCAATCATAATTACTGATACATGCAAAATTTTCGAATTTACTACTAAAGTAACTAGGCACATTTTCTAACGTAAACAGGCGGATTACAAAAACTATTTATTTTAAATTAAGTACAGTTTGAAATTCATTATAAGCATCTATCTCCTGCCTGTTTAGAATGTTAGATTCTTTATTTGGAAAAACTATTGCAAAAATGATCAACATAGGAATTTTGTGTGTGTGAGAGAGAGAGGCAACTATAGATTTTCTATTGTTATTATTTTTATATGGTGAATATTTAACTAGGTAGTTATTTTTATTCTACAAAATGTAACTTTTTGTTTTATTGTTTAGCAACTTCGTCTCACTGCTGGGCAAAGGTCTGACGAAAAAATCTAAAAATATCTCACCTCTACTCGAGTAAGCTATATTAAATATATTTAAAAATAAATAAAATATTTGGACGTGGTTAAACGCTTATCAATAAAAACATACTTAATACAAGATGCTAATAGAACGCGAAAATAAATATGTAGGTATACAAAAATCATAAATCTGACTGTCCGTGATCGCTGCCATGATTAATATTTTAATTGTAATGGTGGTATGATGTAATGTGATACGAGATTTAGACTTTAGACCTTATTTTGCCTAACCTACCACAAAAGTAAGTCTACAGTTAGACAATGTTTAAAACAGATGCTCTCACTTTTTTTTTTATACTAAGCCCGGCAAATGACCTCACTCCACCTGATGTTAAGTGGAAATGAGGTCCAGGCGCGAGGACAACTGGTGCAGCGTAAGAGACGTAGCATCAGTCATCCTCACTCTGCCGGCCCACAAAGTGCTTCTTCACGCCTCGTTTGAAGGACCCTATGTCATAGGTAGGAGGGAATACGTGTGCTGGTAGACTATTCCATCTTTTGGAAGTGCGGCAAAGAAACGAGTCACCAAATTTCTTTGTGCGTGATGGAATGTTAGAGACTGTAAATTGGTGACTCCGGAGAGCAGCACGCGTACTCCTTTGGAGGAAGGGAGAAGGAGGGATGAGGTCAAAGAGTTCTTCAGAGCACTCGCCATGGTATAATATAAACGGTAAAAGACGCTGAGTGACGCAATATCTCTACGCAATTGCAAAGGCTCGAGAGTTTTAGTGACCTCCGCATTGCCGATAATGCGCACAGCGCGGCGCTGCAATCTGTCAAAGGCATCGAGAAGGTACTTTGCGGAGCCGTCCCAAAGGTGAGAGAAATACTCCACGCAAGACCGCACCTGTGTCTTGTATAATAGACACAACTGATCAGGCGTGAAGAATCGCCGCATCTTGTTCAGGACACCGAGTTTACGTGAGGCATTTTTAATCAAGGTTTCGATGTAGTCCTTTTGGTTCAGATCGCAGCGGATATCTATACCGAGCATGTTAATACTGCTCTGCAGGCCTAGAGATGTACCCTGAAGAGAGGGAAGGGGAAGGAATGGCGACTTTTTCGCTGTGAACGCGCACACCTGTGTTTTCTTGGCATTGAACTCCACCAGATTATCGGAGCCCCATTGACAAATGAGGTCCAACACCCGATCGAGCTCAATGACAAGATTTGCTCGCTTCATTTCGGTGTCTACCCGCCCAGCCGTTGGGTGCCCGTCATATCCCCCATGCACTGTGCTATCATCTGCATAGCAATGAATGTTTCCAAGTGTAAGCATGTCATTGATATGCAGAAGGAACAGCGTGGGGGATAGAACGGAGCCTTGAGGAACACCAGCGTTCACTGACATGAACCGGGAAGCGCATCCATCCGAAAAGACACGGATTCTACGCTCATGCAGGAAGCTAGCAATCCAGGTACAGAACTGAGCGGGCAAACCGTATGCCGGCAGCTTGGAGAGAAGAGCTTTGGGCCTGACCCGATCAAAAGCCTTGGCTATGTCAAGGCTAACTGCCAGTGACTCGCCACGCTTGTCAATAGCCTCACCCCAGAGATGTGTGACGTACGCTAGAAGATCACCCGTTGACCGTTTTGGCCGAAACCCATATTGACGATCGCGAATTAGGGAGTGATCTTCTAGGTATTGAATAAGTTGTTTGTTCAATATTCGTTCTAGGATCTTAGACAACACTGAAGTTACGGCTATAGGGCGGTAATTAGTCGGATCTGACCGATCTCCTTTTTTAGGGATCGGTTGCACATTAGCTTCTCTCCAAGATTCCGGCACACAACCCGAAGAGAGCGAGAGACGGTACAGACGCGTTAACACAGGGGACAACTCCGCTGCACACATTTTCAGGACTATTGCTGGGATGCCATCAGGACCGTTAGCTTTCCGGACATCGATTGACTGCAGCTCCGCACGGACATCACACTGCCTGATTTTAATATCAGACATTGTGTGGCCACAGTGAGGAACTGAGGGTGGCTGTGCATCACAGTCATCGATCCGGGAGTTTTTTGCCAATAGTAACAACGTTTTAACAAAAACACTAACTTTAAACACCGTTATGTAGCCTTTGACCCATTAAAGGCACCAAAAACTTATTTATTTATACTTATAAAATCACGACTATTATCTCCGAAGGGTTAGTCAGAGACTAGGCAATAAGGACCGCAAAAGCAGTTCTCTACCATAGTCCAAATAGCGACTACATAACGTGCTCAGCGTGACAGGTGGTGAGCCCATCGCCGCTATGCTGTTGGATGTATGTGAAGTCTTTAGTCCGTTTTTCGCCTATTACGACACCCAAGGGAAGTGAGGGGGTGGTAGTATTCTTTCACCGTTACGCGACACGGTTAAAATGATAGCAATTAAAATATTATTTTTTATTTCTACAACGGGTAAGCACTTGGCCTTCATCTCTGATGGTAATCGACGATAAGGCCGAAGGTGGAAGCGCGCTTCACCCGGAATCCTCAACCATTGGGGAACTCAATAAATAAATAAATTAATATGAAAAGAGCAACGCTGCCAGCCATTTAAGCCTTGCCGCGCGCCTGCTGTTTGCTTTAAGTATAAGGATATTTTAGGTTTATAGTTTTTAAGTTCGTCATCATCATCATTATCAGCCAGAGGACGTCCACTGCTGGACAAAGGCTTCCCCCAAGGATCTCCACCACGACCGGTCTTGTGCTGCTTGCATCTTATGGCTACCCGTGAAAAAATATAAGTTAAAATCAGCTACCAAGAATGTTCTGTTCTATGTGCGAACCTTACATTCTTGACAGATGATTTTTATTTAGGTATATACTCGTAGTAGGTACCAGTACATATGACGGAAACTTAAATGAAAAGTTTTTGAACATTGAAACTTTGGAACTGTAGAAATTTATTTTTGAACGTAGTACAGTACCCTGTTGACGACATCCTGGCATCAACGCCGGAGCAACGAAGAGATCGACCAATCACAGCGTCCAAATTAACGACGCACTTATTGGTCGGTACCGGCGGCCGCTCGTACCCCCCTCAGTGGCGCGAGCGCTAGGCGAGCTGTGATTGGTACGTCGGTCGAGAGTTGCGGCGCGGCGAGCGAGGATAAAAGGCGGCACTGCGGGCCGCAGCGACGCAGACATCGTCCGAGGTCCGACGCTTGAGAAGAACACTAACTTGTAAACTCGCGAAAGATCATCCTGTTAATTTTTTATTAGCTATAAGGTAAGGTGGGGTAAGAGGAACATAGTTTACTGATATTTTAACATTATGAGCTCCAGCCAGTAAAAACACAGTTTAATTTTAATATTACTAGAAAATAAGTATACCTAATGAAGTTAACTAACTATCATTTTAACATACAAATCGATTCCTTTAGTATTTACGGACAAATCTGTCAATGAAGTTGAGTCTTCAAAATGTTCCACTTACCCCAGATATGGGGAAAGAGGAACAACCTAAACTTTTCATGTTTAAACTGACCTTTTTTGATATGTCTTCACATAGTTTAAATGTGATTCTCAAGTCAAATGAATTGAGAGTTAATCGCAGTAAAAATATGGTTTAGTTTAATATCGAGAAAATTAAAATTTGGGGTAAGTGGAACATATATGGTATGGTCAGAGGTGGCAAATTCGCAGACGATTTTTAAAATAAAAACCAAAGGAATTATTAAAAAAATAAGTACCTATTGCCAATGAGCATATTTTACAACATAACTAAAAATAACAAACGCCATTAAATTTTACAAACGAATCTTCTAAAATCTACAAACTTTTTAAAAAGAAAATCATAAATATTAACTCTGCTTGCACTGAATAAGTTGAGTTTAGATTTTGATATATAAATTATCATTTTAAATTTAATTTATACTTCAAAGTGTTCATATCATTTAAGCCGGTTAATTTTTTAAGAAATAATTTGTTTATGTATGTTTATTTATACATATTAAATATTGTTTTATCTTTTTATTATATTTATTACTAATACCACTTTTTTATCAATTACCTACCTACTAAAAATCGCTACAAAAGCAAGTAGGCTAACGTGTTTTCTTAAAAACGAACGATATTTAAGAAGACACCTTTGCGAGCAACGCCGCGGATAAAAGCTAGTGTATTGTACATGAAAACCTTTCCAGAAAAATAAAAATTATGCATGTGAAAGAATTACCAAAATCACCAAAATGGGTACAGCAGTTTTTGAATAAATCGCGAACATAATACGGTTTTTGATGTCGGTTATAAATAACCTATTATCATTAATATTTCATCGCCTATAAAAAGGTTTGTCGCCCATGAAACCGGGAAATAGGAACATATGGTTCTCTTTTCCGATTATGGTAGTTTCTCTTACCTCACTTGGCATTTTTTAGGTAAAGATTTTGATCACATTCAAAAATCATTGTAAACACGTGCTACAAACAAAATTAGGTCGGAAAATAAAAGCTCAACATGAACTTAGCACTTTCCAACAAAAACAGCCTTCTAACAAATCGTCTTATCGTTTTTTTAGGCACATATAAAATCTACCAGTCGTGGTTTTGTAGTTTGACAACATATTTTTTTTCTCTCTATTCAATTCATTTAGATGTGTCGTAGCGCCATATGTCTTAGAACATGAAAACTACACCCGAATTTCTGTTTTATCAACAGAGTAGGCACAGGGCTAGGCTTTATAGTTTTATATTTACGTGATGCTGTTTCTCTTCCCCCCTCTTCCCTCTTACCCCACCTTACCTTAGTCAAAATTGTAACTGCGTTAAATAAACCACCTTCAACCAAGATCCAGTATTTATTTCCGGCGACCTCTAGCAAATATACAGTCCAATGCTATCACCGAGCTACCAACGAGCTCACCTACCATCCGTGTCGCGTGCCGAACGTACGCGACAGTTTGGTCCTTCGAGCCGGATCTAAAGAAGCACCTTCGTGAAAATTGAAGATGGTCCTCACTCGCAGTCACGGCGGAAAGGAAGACGGACGTCGTGTGTTTGACCAACCGCCTCCTTCGCCGTCGACATCGAACGCTACCGCTGTTCAGCACCCCGCCGAGCCGCCCAGACTTACCGCTGCGCAGATCGATGAGTGCCCGACCGGCGCCGCCGCGCAGCTTGCTACTACTGCAACAGATGCAAGTACATCAAGGACGGCTGCCCCGACGCCATCACAAACGGCACGCTCCATCAGATTATTCGCGAGCGCCATCGCACGCCTTCACTTCAAGGCCGAAGAAAGGCTAGCAGCCTTGAAGAGAAAAGAATTTCAGATCGAAGCTGATTTCATCCGCAAGAAACTATCCGCGGACGTCACCGCATTAGAAGACGACGACGGTGATACTGTCCATGAAGCCGAGCCGACGGCGCGCACAGAATGTGTACAAGCATGGCTGGAAGACACCGTACGAGAGGAAGCACCCCGCACCGCTCCACCCGCCGCCGCCTCCGCACCTGCGCCGGAGCCAGTACAAATGGCCGAAGCCACCACGCCTGTGGCACCAAGGCAGGCGCGGTTACACTGGACCCCGGCACCGCTAGAACAGCGGAGATCGCGATCACCGACGTCAAGGGGACGAGGCATCGAGGAACTGCCATTCAAAACTGCAAGATACACTAACCCAAATGATGAGTAGCCGACTGTCACCGTGTCAAGCCACTAACCTACCTACGTTCTCCGGATCACCACTGGAGTGGATGCAATTCTCTGCGGCAATGAAAGAAACGACGGAGTTGTACAAGTTCACGCCCGTCGATAACCCGGCTAGACTCCGCAACTGCCTACGAGGAGAAGCACGCGACATCGTAGCACCACTACTGAGCTCCGCTAGCCACCCAGACGTCGTCATAAAGACGCCTTCGACGAGATAAGACGCCTGCCACGACTGGGAACTACCGCAACCGAACTTAATACTTGTAGATGTATGCCTACAATCCCTATCACTAGCAAGGAGATATACAGTAAAAGACGATCGTATGACTTTAACAATTATACTGCGAATAAATACAGAGTTACGAGCGAATTTAAGTTTGATAGCGGAAAGTGACACAGGAGTTGCGTGTAGGCCGATGCGTTGCACCCTGAGCTCCCGTCCGGTCGACTGCGAGCTGGCCCCCTTCGCCTGCGCCCGCGCCCCGCGTCCCGCGGTCCGCCCCGCGATCGTGCGGCTAGTGATGAAGGCACATCAAGTAGTGATGCGCCACATACTTTTGCGGTGAAAGTGCAGAACATTGTAGCCATTTGAACAATGTCAATAAGGGCTACCTACACAACCCTTTGCTCGTATGAGAGGTGCTCGAGAAGATCAATCCGCATCTGAGGTCGAAATGGTACGACTTCGCCGAGGAACGCCGAACATCTGATCCCGATATTGCAAAGCTGGCAATGTTTCTCATAAGGGAGGCCGACCGCGCCCTCAAGCATGGATTCAGCGCTATTAAAGTTGAATGAATAGAGGCATAAATCTAATAGTATAGATTTCATTATATTTAAGACCTTTACAAGCAAACAATATTTATAAAGAAGTGACACCATCATATTCTCTTTTCAATCAAGCTATGGATGATGAAATAAGTTCCCTGAAAGATAACGAAACATGGGTCTTAATGCCATTGCCCAAAGGACGCAAAGCAATTGCTACTATATGGTTTTTCAAGATTAAAAGAAACTCGAATGGAAATATAGAGAAATATAAAGCCAGACTAGTAGCTGTTGGTTATTCTTAAAAGAAAGGCATTGACTATGAGAAAACATTTAGTCCAGTCGCAAAAATGAGCTCAATCAGGACGCTACTAAGTATTGCTGCTCGTGATAGTATGATCCTTGCGCAATTTGATGTATCTACCGCATTTCTTTATGGAACTTTAAATGAAGAAATTTACGTCAAACAGCCAGAAGGATATAACGATGGGACTAACAAAGTATGCAAATTGAAACGCAGTTTGTATGGACTTAAACAAGCACCGTTGTGTTGGAACAATTTCATCAAAGGCTTTCTTCTTGAACAAGGGTTCCAACCTGGAGAAGATCCTTGTATATTCTCTATGAAAAAGATAGAAGACAGGCTGCTTCTAGCCTTATATGTTGATGATGGCATGATTGCTGGCACGTCACAGGCACTAATCGATATCTTTTTAGGGACTTTAAAGAACAGATTTAAAATAAAGACCAAATATAATAGCTCGTTAGATTAGTTGTTAAGTCTTAACTATAAGTTAGTTAACTGTTTTTTTATTATTATTAGTATTGACGTCAATAAGTGCCTGTAAAGGTTTACATTGAATAAATAATTTGACTTTGACTTTGAATGTAAGAAAAATTCCTACTACTTCCTAGGACTTGAAATAAAAAAGAGGAAGATTGTATCAAAATACATCAAGGTGCCTACACCAAGAAGGTACTTGAAAAATGTTGTATGCAGAACAGCGAAGGTGTTGCTATACCTATTCTTAAAGACTCCGAATTGAGAGAAGATGCTGGAGGAGACAATTCGTTTCCTTATAGAGAAGCAGTTGGAGCCCTTGCATATCTGATGGTTAGCACAAGGCTTGACATAGCTTACGCTCTTAGTGTTGCATCCAGACACTTAGAAGCTCCAGTGAAAAGAATATTTCGGTATTTGAATGGTACTCGAGATTATTGCATTACGTACAGAAAAGGCATGCAGAAAGAACTGGTCTGCTACAGCGATGCGGTATCTCATGAAGTCGATCTTCCAGTGTTGGGAACACCTCCATGAACCGCATCGCTTGCTGCTCGCTTGTTATTGGTATTGCTCTTTCTCAGCCGGGTTTCTTTCCAGCTTGGCTTCTATATTCTTCAGTCTTTTCAGTGCAGTGTTGTAACTGGGAGGGAGTTTCACGTCGTCTTGTCGCCATGGTAACCCGACGACGTAGTGACCATCTTTGCGTGTCACAGTCTTCTCAAAGATGGCGACAGGGCGTTTGTCTTCTTCGCGCATGTGTTGAGACGTTAGCGACACTCCAAGATCGTCCAGTTTGAAGTGTCTCCATCAGCCGTTCGAGCTGCTCCCCCTGCGCCTCGCCTGTCGTAACGTGTAGAACGGTATCTACACGCCTGATCATTCTGCTCGGCGCCGTTCCGTGGATGACCCAACCGAGCTCGGTTCTCGAGGCGGCTGGATCCGTTGCTCTTCCGGACCGTAGTTCGCGGGTCACGATGAGCGGGCAATTGTCGGTCCCAATAAGAATCTTCGGCTTTGCATTCGCGTGGACGACTTCTGTTTCATCAAGGTGGCGGAGGTGTTCAAGCTTTAGGACCTCAGCCGAAATAGACTGAGAGGTGAGGTCCAATCCCGCCATGGTTCTGGCAGCAATCTTGTGGATCTTGTTGCTGTGTGCGCATTTGATCTCTATGGCGACACGCTGGCTCCTTGTGTCGTGTTGCTTACTGATGCCCTTCACTCTAAGTCGCGTGGTCGGACCGTTGGCGCGTACTCGTCCGGCCAGGTCGTCGTCCATTAGCGTGACGGTTGAGCCTTCGTCAAAGAGCGCGTATGTTGCGCAGCTGCCTCGCTTGCCCATTACAATAACAGGGCAGATCTTGAGCTTGATATCGTTCTTCACAATCGCCGCCGTGGATGTGACGGTCGCAATTTCTTTAGTTGCTTCACCATCGTTATGTAGTAGACGGTGATGCGGTCGTTTATAGCCGTCGATGCCACACGCCTTACGCTTGCAGTTAGAGCGTCGGTGCCGGCTTGAGATGCATTTAAAGCAGACGCCTTCTTTCTTCACAACTTCCCAACGATCGGCATACTGCATTAAACTTCTGACAGCTGGGAAGTGTGTGCGCTTCTTCACATACCGGGCACTTTTCTCTTTCTTTCTCTTGTTCATCTGCTGATGTAGTAGTTGTGTACACCGGCTTCTTCTTTGCCTCCGGTCGGGGGGCGGGTCGAGGCGGTTCTCGACTCGGCTGGTTCATTGCGCTTATTAAAGTTGAATGAATAGAGGCATAAATCTAATAGTAGGTTTAATTATATTTAAGACATTATTCTTAAATGAGTAAGAGAATACCAAATGTGTCAAACAATTACAATGCGATACAATTGCGATTCAATTATGCCATTCGTAAATTAGCAGACTTGGGCCCCAGAACTAATGTCCAAAATTGGTCTTCGCACAAATATACTGTCGCTGCGGCGACGAACATTGCTTCAAATACCTCTAGTTCGTACAAATTACCTACAAAATACTTTTTTAATCCGCGGCTGTGTAACTTGTAACAGGTACAGCACCGAGCATGACTTCGATTAAATATTTTCATACAGTTACATAAATTAATACTTAAATAATAATAAAGAATAAATTTTATTCTCGACAAGCGCAGCGACTATTAGGTGAACTGTATAAAAATATTTTTTTTTTTTAAGTAAAGTAAATTTAAGTAGTAACTTTAGGTAGCAATAAACTTAGATGTAATCTGATGTGTGCTTCATAGATAGTTCGTTTTTGTTTCTTTTTTTTATAATTACACGTATTTTTATTTTATTTATGTAATGTAATGAGATAACATGAATCTTACAATTGTAACTAAGGATGTATGTTAGTAGTTTGTGGAGGTTTATAATTAGTTGTTAGGTTTTACATAGCTATAAAATTTGTAATAACAGCTGTTAACCTTCCTAAAAATAATAAATAAATAAATAAATTATGTCATAAAAAAATCAAATTTGAAAAAGGAGACTGGAACTTGGTGCACTTACAGCATGCCGAACCGCACAAACGCAGTAATGGAAACACGAGGAGGCAATACGATATATTAAAATTCAAGAAAATCGTAATGTTGTTCAAAAATGTCATAAATTTCACAACCAGCTTCACACCAATCATTCAGCCTCAAATAGGGCATAGCCTGAATTATGGTGACTGAATAACGGATAAACATACCTACATAAATACTAAAAAACATCCATAACTCGGTCACAAACGGTCGTGCTTATCACACAAACAATTTGCCGGGATTCGAACCCGGGACCGTGGGTTTTGCAGTCAGGGTCGCTGACCACTCGACCACCCGGCCGTCAAATGTTTCCTGTTTTTTTTTAAGGCGAGATCTGACTCATAAATTTTAATTACTTTAATTTAAGGAGTATTTAATTGTCTGTTAAACACAATTTATTTCATTAAGCTAGCATTCTTAGTTTCCAAGATTTATAGGTTTCTTTAAGTGACCTGGATTCATTGCTCTATATAGACTATATAGAGTGTAGATAAACTCAATGCTTATGTAAGGGAACTTGTTGTACCTAGGCCAGTTTTGTTTAAAATTATGTTTTTTTTTTAAATAATAAAATAATAGTGCTATAGCTACACCTTCTAGTGTGCATAAATGTAAAGATCAAGATCATTTAATCAAAATCTACTACATTAAATATGTGTATTATTCATAAAAGTTGTGAAAAAAAAAACCTTGGCAAACTAACCCCTTGAAAAAAAAAAGGAAAACTGTCCAAGGTACAACAAAATGTACCTTGGACAATGTTTGTTGTATTTTGGATAGAGCAGGTTCAAATCGAGATAAACATTATAAGCTATAATTAATTTATTTATATTCTGTTGAAATAATATTAGTAATCATATTAGCATTTGCAATTAACAATCAAAACAGTTATTAACAATGATGAATGACAAAGTAATTATTGGTTTTTAAAATAGCCTCACCCGTCTAATTAATAATAATAACCCGGCTAATTACAATGACAATATTTGACATCGAATTACGTAATTTTAACATACAACCTATTTTCTTTCTTATCTTTAATTTTTCTTTATTAATAATTTCTGGAATAACAAAAAAAAACCTAAGAAGTTACAACAAAAATAAACATGGGTGGCCAAGGTACAACATTGCACTTGCGATTGAAGTTAGCTTAGTTATCTGGCACTCATGCCGTCTAGTAGCTAGATATACCTGCTGACTGACTTACTAAGATTAGATTCTAAATAAAACAGTGTTCACAAACATGCATTGCTATAAATAAATTGCCAAAAAGTAAATCCCAAAAAACTTACTTTTTGAATGTAAAACAGTAAATTACTTTTTTTACCTGTGCTCTCTGGCGCCGCGCCGGCGGCGGCGCGCCGAGTGGCGATGGCAGTATCGCTAAGAACACAAAATAGTACGTCGTCGGCGCGAGCTTCTCGAAGGTACCTACTCATCATGAAGAGGACAGATAAAAAAGCTTTTCTAAACTTTGTGCCTCTAGTGTGAATTTGGGGTCCAATCAAATTTGATAAAATATCAAATTTATCAGATATTCAAAATCTGTACACGACATACGCGTGAAGTTCTTGAAATGTCCACTGATCTCTTTAGACTTCATATCCAATATTACATCATTGCATCAATTTCTGTTTTTGAATATTTCACTTTGCCAAAATAAATAATAATAAATAAAAACTTATTTATTGCCATACCAAAAAACACACAACATACATTTACAAGCGGCACAATTCAAAGAATACACATATACAAACGAACTTAAACTATATTATTAATACTTGCTGCTAATTTATTAAAAATGTATAGGTATGTAATGCATTATTCGGAGGGCAAAAGGGGTAAATTCAGCATTTGTTATGTGCACGCGGCGCTGTTTTTCAATTTATCCCTGTGCCGGGCAGGTCTTTGCCGGGGTAATGTGAAAGAAGCGTTTACAATAATGGATTTCAAGTATGACTCGATCAAAACTGGATTAAGTAAAAAATAAAAGACACAAAATAATAATAAAATAAAATCGACGTGGGCTTTCATAATTTTCAAGAATATCGTGTCATGAATCAATATGAACGCTGCACTAGCTACCATTTGAGACATGTTGTCGGTGCGATATCGTTCAGAGCACAGCGAGCACTGCGGATCCGGGTGCTCGTAGCTGCATACGATAAGACTGTGGACGAGCCGTACCCACTTGTAGGTTGATACAGTATCAGATACAGATACAGCTACACACGGCTAGGTGAGTACCCTGCTTTAGGTAGAATGCCATTAGGTTCTGGGCAAATACCTGGCATTGGATGGTCCTGCGTTATTTCGATATTTAAAAAAAAACTGTGTAAACACTGAATTCCTTGGTTTTTGTTTAAAGGAAATAATAATAATAATAGCCTTTATTTGCCACCACATATAAATACAGTTACATTCTTAGTTTACATTACATTAAAAATTTAATATTTATCTCATTCATTAAATTACTAAAAATAAAGATTAAATCAATTACATTTTCAATTAAAAATCTTAAATAAAATTTAAATTAAAAAAAATACATATTTAATTTAATTTTGTCGGGCCGTCCAATAATGAACGTGAAAGTTTAAAGGAAAAGGTGATGAAATTTGATGAAAAAATCTATAATAAACTTAATTTTTTTTTATTATTTTAACAAACCAGAACATACAAACATAATAAATCACGCTCGTTTCCCGGAGGGGTAGCCAGAAGCTACATCAACAAGCACAAAACATCAACCATGGACATTATTACTAAAAAACAACTTTTAATCGTGTACACGCCTGCAGATGATATTACTCCAATATTAATTCTTGTGCTCCAGTGACAAAGTTAAAAATGTAGGTTATTGAAGAATTTTGACATTTTGTGCTAGTTGAAGCTGGTAGGTTGGCTGGCTGGCGTCTGTACAAATCTACTATCCGTCGCGCACAGCATGACCACAGGGCGATTCTTTAAAGCTCGATCGTAATCTCGCCTATAAAGAGTCTAATTAAATACTATTTGGCCATATTCGATTAAACAATTACAAACTTATGCACAAACACAATTTTATTCATGGTCAAATATCTAGTGTCACTCTCGGATTTTTACTATCTAGGATTCACAAGAAAACTATTAAACATTTGTGTACTCCTTTTCTGAGGTTTAATCGAGCACTACACATTGAAATGAAACACTTTTTTACGGATTAACTCGCGTTTAATTTACTATTTACATAGTTTTTTTTTATATTATCCTGACGTTTCGTTTCGTGGTCACAGGGACACTGTCTCCCTGTGACCACGGACACATCAACATCTGGGTTAAACTCATTTTAGAATAAACAAACTAGCGAATAAATACAATTTGCGTCTTATTAATAACTTAAGATTGCACGACAAAGTGTTTTCCGTGAATTTGGTTTTAAATTCATCATTATAAATAAGGAAAAAGTCAATGTCGCGACTGCACACACTGAAGAACATCAAACTTGTTAAAATACTTTCGAGTCTAATAGAGCTTTGTGAGCATTGAACTAAGTACCTTCAACTAGACATTGTCTAGACTGTTTCTGAGTGGTAGAGCCACGCTGCGTTGCAGCACGCATTGGGCCGGCTCGACCGGCGTAATACCACCCTCTCACGAATATTCAGCGTGAAATAATGGCACTTGGTGCTGTTGTGTTTCGTCCGACCAGTGAGGGTACCGGAGGCCCCTTCCCCCCCCCCCTCCCAATTCCTATTCCTTCCTTAAACCTATTCCTCCCTTAAAGGCCGGCAACGCGTCTGCGATTCCCCTGGTTTTGCGGGTGTCCATGGGCGGCGGTGATTACTCTCCATCAGGTGACCCGCCTGCTCGTTTGCCTCCCTCTTTTATTAAAAAAAAAGACAAACTTTATTTGGCCGCGACACCGGATTTAATTAGGTATATAAACAGCCAACATATGGAATTCAACGTTGTAGTATTATGTGTCTTAGTAGTTTCCTAATAATTATTTGTCCTAAAAGTAAATTTCGATTAGTCCGCATGTGTGTGCTCTGTGCTTCGGTCGTGAGGCTCTGTGCCCTTCTCTTCTGTCTCGTTCTTGTGCTGCGGTGCCGTGGGTGCCAGTAGTTTCCTGTCGTCCGGTAAGAAGGCCGCCACGATGGCCGATGCTGTGGACAATGGAATAGATACTTAACAATAGTCACTTTTTTGTCATAAATATTCAATGCTGGCAGCATTTTTTCTTCTTCTTTAACACTTTTTGCTTCTTCTTGAAAACTTACATGCAAAGATCGAAGAGAAGATGTAGAAACCGGCTTCACAGTTGGTCTCCAGAAGCAGGTTAAGGAGTTGGATGGAGGCGAACGTGCCGATACGGCCGCCCGTCATCGTCAGGGACATTGCAAGCGCCCTGCAAACCCATGAAAAACAAACTTGAATTTATTCGGAGATTCACATGATGGAAAGTAATCACACCCGCATAGCTAGAGAGGAGTTTCAGATGCGTTGCCGGCCTTGAGGAAGGAGTAGGACCTTAGAGGAAAAAGTAGGAATTGTGAAGGAGGGAGGAGAGATACCCTCCGGTACTTTCACTCACCGGACGAAGTAGAGGCAACAAGTGCCATTATTTCTCACCGATATTCCATGAGAGGGCGGTGTAACACCGGAAGAGCCGGCCCAATTCGTGCTGCGATGCAGCGTGGCTCTACCACTCAGACAGTGTCCCAAATTTAGCACCGCCCAAGGGTCACCACTCAAGGGTAAACAAAAGTAAGTACATACCTAAGATGCGTGGGGTACAGCGCGACGGCGATGGCGGTGTACAGCCCCAGCACCAGGATGCCCACCAGCAGCGTCACGTACAGCGCCGCACTGCCGAAGATGTTGGGCACCAGATTCATGACGATGCCGCTGGTGCCGCACACCGCGGTTATCCCTATCACCATGTTGCGGCGGCCGGCGCGGTTCACTACCTGCAATGAGAATAATTAATAAGTAATAACATTTGAGACACACACACACGCGCACACACAAAGCATGAAGTTCAGGATCTCGGGAATCAGGATTGTAGGTAAGGGAAAGCAGTGGTCTCTACCTACTAAACACACCAGCAAAGGGTCGTGATGTTCAGACATTCTGCCCACAATTAGGCTGGACACCACTTTGCCCGACCTAGGAATTATACCCAGGACCTTCGGTTATCGGGCCAGGCCACTCAGATATCGAGGCGTAACAGTGACATGAGAATAAGCAGTAATGGACATCTCACCAAGCTGAGCAGCAGGTTGAGGACTGAGTGCAGGGCTCCGACCCCCAGCACTATCAGCAACGCCGTCACGTTGAGGCTGCACGGCGGAGCGTCTGGCTGTAAAGTAATGGTGTTATTTTATGCTTACAGTAAAGTTCATAATCATCATTATAACGTCTCTGCAGTATTTCGTCCACAACCGGAACCAAGGGCTTTACGTGCCGTCCGAAGCAAAGGAATTTCATCATCTTGTCAGTTTTCCTAACTTAGGTGCTGCATACTCTGAGGTATTAATACAGCTAGATACGACATGCGACACCGCGAAGCAATTTCTTGCACACTGATTTACAGCCGTGCTACAATTGCTTAGATCACTCACAATCACTGAGTCATTTGCAGCCTATGGGCCGCAACCCAGTGGCAAAAACTTGTTTCGCGGTGTGTCGTCTCTAGTTAGTTTAATACTTCAATGGCTGCATTCAATACTAAAGTCGCGTCCGCTGCGCCATGATTTGAACAGAAGATTGTTCGAAAAACATAAATAAGGGGCGTGGCCTAAATGTTTTGTCGAACTAATACACTTGAACGTGTTTGCCGGAGTTTATGGTAAACATCCCCCGCGTTCGTTTGGGGGCGGAGGGGATTCGCTAGAGTATTTGTTCTGTGAGAGGGGACTTTCATGTTATGTTTGATTTTGACGCAGGAAGACGTTTCGCTCGGAATAAAAGTGTTTTGTTGTGACAGTGACTATCATGTCATGATGGAGTGCATTGTAGCTAAGAACAATATGCTTTAGTTATTGTTCTGAGCATTGTAGAGTGGAATGCAGAGACAACACTGGAATTAATAATGTTGAATATCTAAAGACCCGTGATTTGGGACACAACTTCAAATAATAAAAAAAACAACAACACGAAATCTATTTATTTTTCTTCAGCCGAGAACTAAATCCACCACAGCCAAGACGGGAAATGCTTTGAACAAAAATGTTTATGAACAATGTTCTGTTCAAAACATGGCACAGACGTGGCTTAACGGTCACAGACTAACTGTAATTTAATGATGCTGCTGTTAACCGACTAAAAAAAATTTAAATATCGTAGGTACAATGGATATTAGGTCGTCCATGGTCGTTGCTCAATTATTGCATCTTTCTATTAACACTTAGAACGCAGCGCCACTAAACACAATAGAAATAATATTTATTGAACACTGATCATGCAGGCCGCATTTGAATGGTTATGTAAATGGCTAGCTAAGTTCTTGGTTTGTGATGTAAAAGGCTGTAACCTCTCACCTCACCTTGGACCTCTTGCTGACCTAATTACATACATCCAACACCTCCGTTACCTTAACTAATCTAATTCTTAACCTAATTAACCTACAACATATCGCCGTGCAAGACTGCCATCAATTACTCCTCCCCTACCTCTTAATTTAAATTATATTATACTAACTCTTAACTTAACTAAAGACTATGCGACCTATACCTAATGTTTGTGTCTTTGATGTTTTGTATAGTGTGTTGTAGTTGTATGATACTGGAACCTTAAACTAGACCTAACATAATTTAAACCTATAAGTAATACACTTCAGTCAAGCAATGTAATATTATAATATGAAACTATCTTGCCCAGATCGTCTAGTGAACCCTTCGTTGCCATTCGCATCTAAGTCTTTTCCGTGAAAGTTTAGTAATTGACTTATCCCTGCGTTAAATTATTTCCTACCGACCTATTAACCTAACCATCAACACCTAATATCCTAGATGTGCATAAGCCTATCAGTGTCTTCATCTGAACTATGACCTAAATCCATCGGAGCAGCTGCGGGAAAGAAAAGCTTAACCACTCAAAGGTAATCGGATGATAGCTTAGCTTGCAGATATTATTATCATTTATAATCGATATTGTTATACATAAAAGAGTTTTTTTTGGTAATTTAAGAGCTCCATCCGCCACTCATTAACGTGCCAAGCATCTCATTGTTTTATATCGGCTACGACCAAACGAATTTACTTGTTGTTACTGTTAAATTTCATTAACTAAGAATTTACATAATTCCTCAACTTTAATTTCATCTTACATTATGAAAATTATTTATTAGGTTCTATACTCTTATTATTCCTCATAAAATCAATAGAGTTTACCTTAGACTTGCTATAATCCAAATATCTTAATCACATTCAGAACCCAACTATTCTATGCAATACCTTATGTCTTATGATATCACTTATAAAACAGAGGTGTGAAGCCAGCATTCAACAGATCCCACTTATTTCTATGATCATTGTGTTTATTATAAAGATATTACAATGTAACATTATTAACTGACTGCCTTTATTGCCTTATCAGAATATTAACCTTCAGTTCTATAAATGGTGAATAATTTATTCAAAACTTACTTTCAGGCAGTGGACTAAAATAGAATGCTATTAATAAAGGTAAAATTACTTTTATTTACTCTTAGTATTTACTATACAGATCTCATAAAGTACCAATTTAACAAGATTGTATTGGCTGCATTGACAGGTTATCATATCTTAATGATTATGAAAAGATGCGTGATTTATTCAATATCCTTTAACTTTTAGGAAGTGAACTTAATTAGAATACTATCATTTGAAGTAAACTTACTTTGATTTACTCTTAGTGTTCATTATACAGATCTTATAAAGTACCAATTTAACTAGATTGTATTGGCTGCATTGACAGGTTATCACATCTTAAGTTTATGAAAAGATGCCTGATCTATTGAATATCCTCTAACTTTTAGGAAGTGAACTTAATTAGAATACTATCATTTGAAGTAAACTTACTTTGATTTAATCTTAGTGTTCATTATACAGATCTTATAAAGTGCCAATTTAACTAGATTGTATTGGCTGCATTGACAGGTTATCACATCTTAAGTTTATGAAAAGATGCCTGATTTATTCAATATCCTCTAACTTTTAGGAAGTGAACTTTAGTTAATTATTTTTTATTAACTTATACCTCTGTCTCTCAGACTGGGTGATTATTTAATAGCATACTAAATCATAGTTAGTATACTTCAAGTAGGTAGGTACCAAGAAATTGTCCACAGTTGTCCTTGATGATAATTAAGTCAATTATATTTAGATGTTATTCTTTACTCACTTTAATCGGTTCAGGTTGTTACCAATCAAATATTTCTATGTTTCATAATATTAGAAGTACATAACTTGTAAGGTCTTTGATCATTAAGGTGAATTCGCATCTTCAGGCGAAATAACCTAGGTTCCAAACTGGTTCTTAGTTGTTTAATATTAGTTTAAATTTTACTAATAGGTTTCTGGAGGTCAATTTATAACACATTGAAGAGTTGTAATTTAAGGCCGTATTGTACCTCAGGGAAAGCTAAAAGAAAGCCTGTTTGGTCATTTCAGTATCAGAAATCAAACATCACAACACAGTTTTGCTTTTATGCTATAACTTATTAGTATTTTTCTTGTAATAGGAAACCAGTCTAGACTCTTAGGTAATCCAAAGTAATGATGGTTCAATATTACCTCACTTCTGCTAATTATTTAAGATGAATAGTTAATTGGTAACCCCTTGAAGAAAGCAATTAGAGTCTTATTGACCTCCGGTAACAGCTTACTTGCCTAGATTGGTCATTTCAGTGCTCATAATCAACATCACTTCATAGTTATATCTAATTATGTACTATGTCTTAATTATCCCTAATTTTATTAGTTGAAGTTAATCCAGCCCTAGCTTCGCGGCCTACGTACCTAGTCTATGTGGGCACAGTATGTACATACCGTGCTATCCCCAATTACCTAACAATATAAAGAGACGCCTACCTACCCTACAGTAAGTTTTCTACCAGCGTCCGTCCCTCGTCAGCCTAGACAAATTCCACTCTCAAAAGACAATCTCCACCCGGTCTTAGATCGGCTTTCGCCTTATCTTTACCATGGCACATCCGGTTAGTTCCGGCCTTACCTTCATCGAGGTATAGAAATTGCCCCGAGAAGGAAACTGCTCTCCTCTGACGAGGTTCCAAACACTACCCGAAATCGCCCTACGTTCTGTCGAACTAGCAATCCCTACTTGTAATCACCTTTGCAATCTAGGCCCAAGCCACATTTAACTTAATTGTGTGGGTGTTTTGTGTGAGTCGCATTGCCCCTGAAAGCAATTGACCCCTAAGTGAACTATCCGTCGGGCCAGTAAACCCAGTATATATAACCTAACACTACACTGTGTGTTCGAAGGTAGACTCGAAATTGGACTGGGTCATACGTGTCTACCTCCAGCTAAATGGTGTCTGACCTATCTTCGATTTTCACTAAGGAGACAAACTTGCCTTTCCTCCGTTACTCTCTCGAATATAGGGTATTCTTTAGCGTTGTAATTGATAACGCTGGTATTATTGAATACAAGCCAATGCCCCTGATCGAAATCAGTTGAAAGAAATATAGCTTCGTTGCCACCGTTATGCGTTTCCGCTATATAACCCGAAATACTTCATTTCGTTAACAGATTCGAGTTGCGACAGCAATAATTTTACTTTAATAATCACTTTCAATTTCACAAACAATCTTAGTTAACATCGCAGTTCGAATATAACTTAGCGCGCTTCAGCAGCTAGGACGCTTATTTTTCCTGCGTATGAGATCGTTACCGCGACTCGTAATTTGGATCGTTCGCCCGACGGCCTTGAATTGAATGAATCGCTCTTCCCCACAGCGATGCCAAAGCCCTCCAATTTCGCGCCTCGCTCGCCCGACTTTCGCCCGCGCAAATCCACTCACCTATTTCACCCAATCGCTAGCCCTATCGCTTACTCGCCTCTACTTCACACTCGCTATCTTTTGTTACATGGCCAACTTCACGTCCTTACAGGTGGAGACAAAATCTCCTCTCTCTTTCTATCTTTCAATCTCAAATTCCACCCGCGCATGACCGACGTTCCCGCGTAAATTTTAGTGCTTCCCATAAATCAATCAAATCTCTTTAGATAGCCAATATAACATGTTTGAACTTCTAGATGCAGCCTTCCATCAACAATTCCCTATTAATAGACACCCACTTATGCTAATAATCCCGTATTTAGTAAAATTATAAAAGTTCAGCATTCAGAACATAGATGGCGCCTGGTTGTATGTGAAACGATTTTATCGGCCGGCTAACTTTCTTGCGAACAGACGTGTCGCTGCTTATTTTTGAATATTTTAAATTATTGTTTAAATTTGTGTCGAAGCCCTGGGTTTCGCCTTCATTGGTGTGAGGACTTCGCCCGACCCCATCCGAAGCCCCCAAACAGTGAAAAAGTGAAAATAAATTCTATGAAGATTTTGCTGGGATCGAACTCCGAACTCCTGGCGTAAGTAGTGAACGTTTATCCGTTCGACCACGATCACTGGGAGCGTGGCGGTCGAAATTAGCTGTCGCCTTCTACGCGTCGTTACGTCCCACGCACTACAAGTCTACGAACGACGGCCGGCGCAGCGCTACGATCTTCTACGACCGCTAGCTGCTGCGGTGATTATTGTATGGGCGGATTGTTTTATACGTTTAAGTGCCGAGGTAACAGCAACAGCAAGCATTTGATTTAATTGTTACCATACTGTTTCTCCCATATAAGCTGCGCCATGAACTGTGCTGCTTGTTATAGTATTATTGGCGATAAGGAGGAATACTTGTGCTGCAGTGCAATTATCTGTAACAAAAAGTATCATCTATCGTGCACTGGTGGAGTAAAATTCGCAGGGTCGCTTGCAGTACGTGAACTCTGGATTTGCCCTGAATTTTGTTGCGCGTCCAAGAGGGGTGGAGATAATAGCACGACTCCGGTTGGGGCATCGAAAAAGATCCTTGAGCGAGACCCGAATGTGACACATAGGAAAAAGCCAATTAATGTAATTATCAGTAATGAATCGTCACCAAATCACATTGATCGGGAATTAATTACTGAGTTACGTGAATTGCGTCGAGTAGTAGAAGTGTTAAAGAACCATCTAAACTACACTGTATCTACCATAACCACCTACGCGGCTAGATTAAAGATCTATGATTCTAAACTGACCAACCATAAAGCCGTGTTAATACGAAACGAAACTTGTTCCATCGGGGACATATCTTTATCGGATCTGCACGCGTTTAGGAATGTGCTTACAAACTCTTTAACCGATACGTGATGATAATAAATTATGTGGCGACTAAGGCCGCCACAAAACTCATAAATTACGCTTCTGAAGTTAAATTACTGCACGATAAACTGGAAACATACCAGACCAACTCACATCAACCTACAGTGACTCACACCCCGCAGCCAGTCTCAGCGCGACAGTCAACGAAGTCGCAACCACTAGCATTACGCCAATCTCCTGTAAAGACGCTGAACAAAACCTCAGGTTCCCAGGCACAGAAACAGAGGAAGATGGAATCGGACACCCAACCTTCTACTGCAGTTACTCCTGAGATACAATCGAGTCATGCAGGTCTAGGTTGCTCCCTCAAAAACGACACGGAACAGAGATCAGCTGAAAACCAAGTGGATGAAGCGATACCAGCGATACTCAGCAGTGGAATGAGGTCAGGGGGAAGAAACGACGCCTTATCTCCAAATGCGGTACTGCAGGTCCCTCAGTGACGACACTAAAAGCTGTTGAAGTCCGAAAGCATATACATCTTTGGAACATGGCCTCACCTATAGAGGAGGTTCGTGAGTATGTGCTAAAACACTGTCCTAACAGTTTCTGTACGGTAGAGGAGCTTACTGCAAAAGGCGATTACAAATCGTACAAAATCGGCGTGCCTATCGCTTACTATGATACTTGCTACTCGATAGATGTGTGGCCGGTCAACGCTCGAATTAAAACCTGGGTAAATTATAAGAGGCCAAACAACCACACAAGCGATAACTCCAAAGTCAGACATTCCACTAGTTCTCAGCACTTTCTTGAGCGGCCCTCCAGCAGGGCAACACGGGCTCTATAATAACGCCACGACACCTGCGCAGATTAACATATTCTATCAGAATGTTAGAGGCTTGAAGACGAAATTAGCCCCCTGGATGCCAGCATGTCGCTGTCTGATCACCTGCTCGTAGCCGCAACGGAGACGTTTCTCGACAGCTTAGTGAACGACGCCGAGCTGGTTCCGGATGGCTGGACGCTGCTGCGGCGTGATCGTGCGACTCCCTGCGGAAGAGTTCTGCTGGCCGCTAGACCTAGCGTCGCGGTTCGCTACCGACAGGACCTCCAGTCAGAACTCGGCGAAAATTTATGGGCCTCTGTCTCATACCGCGGAACGTCTTTTATTGTATGTATAGTGTATATCAAACCAGGGGCTGCTGATTCTGTTTTTATGAATGTTTTGTGTAACATAGAGTCGTTTTTGACAGATAATTATGGCACTGTTTTCTTTTTACTTGGTGACTTGAATATGAATAGTGCGTCTAATAATATTAATAATTATTACTGCTACTTTTTGACATATTGTAATTTTATTGACTATAATGACGTAATTAATTCTCATTCTTGACGTAGTGCTGGCGCACGAGGACAATGAGTCACAGTCTATGGAGGTATCGGTGTGCGCGGCTGCCGAGGGTTTTGTCTCTCCCGACAAACTGTACCACCCCCCGCTTGAGATAGTGGTTGTTCTCCGATCGCAGGGTAATAGCTGTGATCGACTGCAGCCAAGCAACATAGACTCGTCGCGTGATTGGAATTTTAAAAAAGCAGACGTTGCTCTCTTGTTATCTTTGCTCGCATATGTCTCCTGGGAGCCTGTTCTCGAGACTTATGATGTATCTACTGCAACTGATGCCTTTTATGATATTTTGTATAGATTATTCGATCTCTCAGTACCCAAAAAACACAGACACTTTGCTACAAGCAACATTAGGTATCCGGTTTGGTTTAATGCTGATATCAGGACATAAAGCGAAAAGCCCGCTTTCATAGGATCTGGCTGTCATCAAAATGTGTTGAATCATATAAGCTGTTTTCTAACTTGCGATCCGATTTAAAGATACGTATAAATAAAGCGTACAAAAAATATTTGACACGCATCGAAGATAACCTGCAGCTGCGGCCGCAAGATTTTTGGAGCCACGTGCACAGACTTAGGTCTAAGGGTGGTTTTGAACCATGTGTTTCCTACAAAGGGAATTCTTTTTCAGGTGTCGAAGCTGCTAAAGCGTTTGCTGATTACTTTTCCAGTGTTTTCTTGGACGTCACTTCTTAATAGTAACACTTTTCGCGGGCAGGGTTTGCAGGTTGGCAGCGTCAGCCTTCCTTCACTATTACCCCGGGACATAGAACGCGGTTTGAATAAATTGAAGTCAGGTAATTCATTGGGTCCAGACAACGTGCCTAGTTCTGTTTTAAAAACCTGCAAAAAACACGTGATTATACCCCTTTACCACATCATGAACCTCTCTCTTAAAAGTGGTAAGTATCCCACCCTTTGGAAATTGTCTAGGGTTACACCTATACCTAAAAGTAAACATAGGACACTTGTCGATGAATACCGCCCCATAGCTATTTTATGTGCACCTGCAAAAGTTTTTGAGAACATCCTGCACCGGGAGATATATAGACAGGTAAAGCAACTGATAGGCGACGAGCAGCATGGTTTCAGACCGGGGCGCTCTGTGAACACGAACCTACTATGCTTGGTCAATTATATCTCTGATGCCATGGATCGTGGGCTGCAAGTTGATGTCATATATTTTGACTTTCAGAAGGCCTTTGATAGAATTGATAACGACATACTGTTACAAAAACTTTCTGTCATTGGTTTTGCTCCAAACCTTGTAAATTTCTTCTCGGACTATTTAAGAGACCGACGCCAATATGTAAAGCAGGGACACTATGTATCCGAGGAATATCATACTAGATCTGGCGTCAGTCAGGGCTCGGTGCTCGGTCCACTCCTTTTTCTAATCATGATCCATGACTTACCTGATGTCCTGGCTACCGCTGAATGTCTCTTATATGCTGACGATCTAAAGCTTTTCCTCGAAATCAAATCTTCTAGCGACTGCATAAGCTTGCAAAATGACATTAATAAAGTTTACGAATGGAGTTTAATAAATGAAATGCAATTTAATCACAATAAATGTATTGTAATGACTTTTGATCGCAAAAGAAATCCAATTAATTATAATTATAATATGAAAAACTTATCTATTAATCGAGTAAATAATTGTGTTAAAGACTTAGGAATAATGTTTGATCGAGGTTTAACTTTCCACGAACATATATCTTGTCTCGCTAAAGATTGTTATCGTCGACTGGGCTTCGTCTTGCGAAATGCTAAAGACTTCCGAAATCCACAAGTTCTTGTAACCCTGTATAACTCGTTCGTTAGGAGCAAGCTGGAATCGAGTGCATGTGTCTGGAATCCACATCATGTTACATATGCACGGATGCTTGAAAAGGTACAAAAGGCTTTTCTAAGAGTTCTGTACAAAAAAGTCTATGGTTATTACCCATTCCGGTACCCGACTAAGTTTTTGCTTGGGCACCTTAGCTATAACTCCTTAGAGGTGAGAAGAATTATCGACCAGCTTACAATCTGCCTTAAAGCATTAAAAGGATCTGTGGATTGTATCCTCTTACACAATCTATTGTGTGTTCTATTCGTCCCGGATAGGCCCGAGCCTCCCCCGGCACGCAGGCGTGGCCTTCCTCGCCAGCATGATCTTTTCCACGTAAATCGGGGTCGCACTGTATTGCGTACGATGTCACCCCTAATTCGACCTCTGCGCCACCTCAATGCACTCCGTGACGCCAACACCGATTTTGATTTTTCCTTTGACAGCTGGTCAACTATTAAACCGGCACTATTGACATATTGTGAAAGTTTGAGAGACCAATGGAGTAATGCACGTAACTCTGACAGTGAAAATAGTGACTAGCAAATTGTTGTTTGTTTATTAATTCTAATTTATAGTATGTAATTGACATTAGTATAATTTATTAGACATATTATTTTGTAGAATTATCATATTTTGAATTTGACTTTATTTGTATGGTTTTATTTTGATTTGTTATTGTAACTGTGTGGTAAATGTAATTGATGAATGTCGTTTTCATCACAATAAAATAAAAAAATAAAAAAACCCGATCCCATCTCCGCAAAACTCAAGTAAATAACGCACGGTAGACGGCGCCTATGTCGCCTATGTCGCGAATCTCCAAATAATCAAAACCAATAGACAGCGTCTATTTCGCAAGCGACGCACGGAACAATCCCAACGAAATTCAAATAAAAATAAAGCCAGTGGTCTATTGACTAATTTTTATAACTTTTAAACATAAAGCTACTTGTCCACATGGCAATTATTTTAAACTAGTTTATTTTCCCCTTTTTATGCTTATCACAATAATGGTGCAACGCATTAATATTGATTTTAGTGCAACACTCATGTATTCCTTATTAACGGACAGATACCATTCATTCTGTACCGTTACAAGGCGATACTCACATCAGGCACAGATTCGATGGCGAGGAAGCCGCAAAGCGTGAGGTTGGTGGGCGCATCCGTGCTCAGTAGCTGCATGAACTGATCAGCTATAGACGGGAGCCACACCATCACCGCCCCCACCCTACAAACAACATAAATATATGTCGCAGTCATATGATAAAAACAGAGATTTGGTCAATTCCCTAAGTGATTTGATCAAATCACGAGGATGTTAAAATAACAACACGTTTTTATCATTTCGTAGGGGTAGGTACATATTGTTGGTTGATATGATTATTGGTAGAGTTATGTCACATAGTAAGTACAGTAAGTACATACATAATCTAATCACGACTATTATCCCCGAAGGGTTAGTCAGAGACTAGGCAATGAGCACAGCAAAAGCAGTCCTCTACCATACTTAGTCTACTTTTCACCAAATAATAACTGCACAAGTGCTCAGCGTTGCAGGTGGTGAGCCCATCACCGCTCTATACCGTTGGACGTATGTGCAGTCTTTATTCCGTTAGTCGCCTTCTACGACACCAAAGGGAAAAGAGGGGGAGGTGGTATTCTTTCACCGCTACGCGACACGATTAAGTTTTCTATGTTACTTTCTGACAATTTCTGATCTAGGTTTTTATTATCTAACTCGTATTGGGTCAGCTTAGCAAGTTACAACGCAATGTATTTATGATTTTTTAATGGGAAGGCTGAGAAAGCTGATTGACGTTTATAGGCTGATGGTGATGATAATGATGATGATGATGAGAATCACAGAAGAACACTTACTGTTGGAACACGAACAGTGTAGTCATTATGATTGTGTACTTCAGCAGTGGTGCTCTGAACAGAGGCACGATTTGCTCCTTTATTGATGACATATTTTCTTTATTTTCTTCCTTCAATAGACTTTTGACCTATAAATCACAACCGTAAAATAAACTATTTAGTTTTATGTTTACTAACTCGTAGTAAATAGTACTTGCTGTCCCGTGTCTATTTGAGTCCACGTTAAAAGATAATTGGGACTTACAAAAAAAAGGTAATCATCTGTTTGAAATTATCGAAACTCACTTGAAATTTTTCTTTAGATTTCCCATTGTTGATTCTATGAATTGTGTTTAAAATTTCTAGGGCCTTGTCTTCATCACCCATTGCTAGCGCAAATTTGGGACTTTCTGGCATGAAAAATAGCCAGGCTGCAGTGATGAGGCTGGGCAGCGAGTAAGCTATCATTAGGGTTCGCCAGGAGTTCCAGTAGATGCCCAAAGAGGGGAGATAGTTGGAAAAAGTTAAGGGTATTATGGGTATAGCCAGCGCTGAAAATAGACAAATTTGAGATTAGATCTTTAAGGAAAGGTTGCAATTATGATGAGCTTAACTTAGTTCCTTACCTGCCTTAGTACCCTGTGCAAGCAGGAATATGCTTGTGACCAACAGAATAACAAGGTTGCGCTTTGAAGGCGGGACGCTTTCACTCAGGAGCGTCATAGACAAGGAATATTGCCCTGAAGCACTGCAATAATTCAATAACAAATTTAATTAAAATTCGTTACTTACACTGTGTGTAAGTAACGAATTGTTAATTGTTGTAATTAACTTCTTCCATTGTGTTTTTAGCCTTTCATCAAGACGTGTCCATCCCACAATAGTTTATCAAAGGTTAAACCTTTAAGTCTCGTGTGTTTTAGTGTTATCTGGGAAGACCTAAAATTTTAAACCAGCATTTAGTATTTAACATTTTTCCATTAGCGATAAACTTGTTGAGGCGACTGCTGTATGTGATACCTCTCAGCTTAGCAATCTCCTAAACAGAAAATATCAAGAAAAAAAGAAGTAGATTTCAGAAGGATGGTAGTCCCACAAACACGAGCCATGTAAAAAGGCTTGATTATACGGAAAGTTGTAGCTGACTTTACTGACAATAGGGTGGCGATGAATTGCAAACAAAGCAACATGATCCAGTTGACGGAAATGCTGGCCAAGCAGTTGACAACCCCGGAGCACACCAGCGACACCAGCAGCATGCTGCGGCGGCCACGGGTGTCTGCCAGGTAGCCCCACATCACTGCGCCCAACATCAGACCTGGTAAAAGCAATCAAACAGGAGTAAGAGGACTTATCATCCTCACAGCCATTCTCAATCTTGTGGATCAAAGCCTCCTTAAAATTGTGCCGTGCTTACATATGTTGTGCTCTCTTTATCCACTCGAGGCTTCAAGCCTCAACAAGTAAAGGGACATCTGTACCGTGATGATGTCTTTTACTTATTACTTATTCTTTGGCGCTGTGTGGTGACGGCTCATGAAAAGAATACTACCGACCCATGTCTTCCCTTGGGTGCCATAAAAGGCGATTATCGGATTAAAGATCGCATATATCCAACAGCAAAGAGCAACGATGGGCTCATAACATGTCACGCTGAGCACATCGGCTGGTCCATTGAAGAACCTAGTAAGTGCAGCGGAGTAAATTGTGCAGAAGAGCGAAAAAACACATTCTCATTTGCCCTGATGAGATGCTATTTAGCTCGTAAAAACCAAAATCAAAACCTAGAATGAGTACTCCTAGGTTTTAATATGGTTATTGGGTGTCTGCTAACAGCTCGAAATCCTTTTTAAACATAGTAAGCGTAAAGGATAATTAAGTAAACAAATCGAAGTCTTCCTTTTTAACAGCTTTGCTCTCTTTGATCTAGTTGATCGCTGACTTGAACACTGCCGGTGAGGACTCGCTCCACTAGTTTGTCGCTGAGGGACAAAAGCTACCAGAGATAATTCTCGCTTAGCGATAATCGCTCGGCGATCAAAACTCACCCCTAGAGACCAACCAGCGGCAGCGGTCTTTTACCGCAAAGAGGACTGTACGCTCGTCTCGGCCGCCGCGAGCGAGTGGCGCGAGTTAGACCTAATGTTGATCCCAATATTGTTCACATATACCTTTTCTGTTGTTTTCAAAAAAATAATTGCATTGTCGTTTACATTTTCCTTCACAAGGGTTAGCTTTTATCGGGTGTTTGAGTTTATCGACGGACTGATGATGTTCACCAATTGAGGAATTATTTACATAAATTGGACCAGGGTATTTAGCGACATAAACTGTATTTGCAATACCTGTCCTTTTATCAGAAGGTGTATTGTTTTGTACTTTAAAATTTTCCTGGGAATCAATCATTGCCAAAGCCTTATTACACAAAACCAAATCACGAATAGTTTCACCATCAGAATCAGTTGATATATTATTCGTTTCTTTGTCAGACAAAGTAAAGTCCGGATCTTCCATAGAATCACCCAAATCACTAGGAGTGATTAATCCCGACTCATCAATACAATCCGAAGATACGTTTGCAAAACTATGACAACGTTTATAACGTTCGAGCTCAGAAGCAAATGATGTGGATGGCTGTGGCTCAAGCAAGTCTAATGATTTATGGGTGCGATCATGATTTTGAGAACTGAAATAAAAACATAAACCCAGAATAAAAGCAAAACCTTGCTAGACTGTTAGGTGCTAGGTACACTTTAGCGAAACACACACACCACATACAACAATAAGTAAAATGAGGCTTTTGGTATTATTTAGCAGGCTGATTACAATGTTAATAATTTGGGCATCAAAAATGCATGACATTGCAAAAATAAAATACTATCAGATCGGTTGCATCATCTGAATCAAAATGATTTATTTTCTTGTACGCTGAATGAGCTCACATATAGTAACTATATTGTAACTAACTACACCATCGCATTAGGTTTAGGCTGTTTTTTTTTATAGCTAGCTGCTCCCGCTTCTTGGCAGGGTTTTGGTTTTCATGTTTATAGTTCCTTTTTTTTCTTTTTTCGGGATGTTAATAAAACTGGAGCTTGAAGAGCTCAACTCTATTTTTCTTTTCTTTCTTTTATCTTTTCTTTTCTTTTGTTTATTTATATTATTTTACAATTTTCCTTATATACTAATACAGTTTTCCCTACTATAGACATTATTTTCTTTTATCTTAATTTCTAATTTTTACATTTCTTAACCATCTAGTATTATCACAATTATATTTATTTCCTTTTTAATTTCTTTTATTTAGTATACATGTATTTATTAAAACTTCTATTTTGAAAATTTTTTTATCTAATTACATTTGTCTCCTTCTCTTTCATTCCTTTTTTACACCTGCCACAATGTGGTCTTGCTTTTTTTATTTCCTCTTATTACTATATACTAATCGTCCTTATTTCTTCTATTTACAATGTTTACAATCTTACCGGCAAATTCCATGAAAAGTTTTCTTTCTTTTTTATTACTAAGGATCTCCTTCAGGGTATCTTTGCTTAAGTGTGTATCTAGTTTTTGTTGCAGAGTGTACCTAGTGTTAGTGTGTATTGGGCTATCGAGTAAGATGTGAATGATGTCCTCGTCCATGGTCGGGTCACAGGCACACGAGGGGCTGTCCCTGCGCTTAAACCTGTGCAGGTATGCACAGAATCCCCCGTGCCCTGTCAGGATTTGCGACGCCGTTCGGTCGATGGACATCTTCCTCACCGTGTTATACAACACCGCGACATGCGTCCACCCCATTCGGAAAGAAGACCTTGGTGGTCGCGGCTGTGGCTTCGGTCCTATACCTGCAGTCCCACTGCTCGATCTTTTCCGCCCGTAAATGACGTTTAACGAACGAGATGGGGCTGCAGTCATAGTCCGCTCTGGTCTTCAGTTTTAGTGCGGCTTCCTTCGCTAATTCATCCGCTCCCTCGTTCCCTTTCACACCGACGTGGGTCCGTATCCAATAGAGAGAGACTAGTTGGTGGTTGTCTCTCAGGAATTCTAGGTTACCCTGTATCGCCTTCGTGATTGGGTGCGAGAAGTCTGGATCCATCAGCGTCTGGAGAGCCGACCTCGAGTCGCTCAGGATAGCCGCTTTTTCGAATTTTTTGCCAATGATAATTTCAGTCGCTTGAAGGATAGCGTATTCTCTGTAGTGGCGCGCGATTTTATTATGACAGCTGTCAAAATACCCCAGGGTGGCGCGCAGTCATATTATGACTGCGCGTGGGTGGGCCGTTTTTTGTTTACGTTATCATTAAGTGCGCACGAAGCTGGAATAGGGAGCGTGCGACAAAACACGCTATGTTAAACAAGGATACCGATACAATTGAACTGCGTTATACGAGAGAATGTTTACATTAACAAGTCGACCCTTTTTTGCCGCCTTATCGGCCCGCCGATTTCAAGGTCAAGAGTTCTTAGAATAACTGTGTAAATAAAATGTATGAAGACTAGTAATTTTCTAATCAGATTATTGTAATTCAATGTGTAATGTTATAAAAGAAATAAATACTTCTTTGAAAAATGGTTTTATTTATACTGTCTTAGGGTTTACAAAAAAAAATCAGAAAATAATAAATTAAAAAAAAACCTTATTTTTAGCTCACTATTGAAAAAACGAATAGTTTCAATTGTAAATATTATTATTTAGGCAGTTATCTTATTTCATTACGAATACGTAGACTCATGATACATGCATATTTCCTTCCTAACTTTTGAGATATGACTCATAAACGTAACCCGACACCGGAAATGTACTAAAAAAAATGGCTACCTGGCGGGGGAGTGCCACTTGACGCCATCTTGGTTTCAAGTGTCCCGCAGTCATAATATGACTGACTGCCACCTCAGAGGAGCTCGGCTTGAAAGACCGTACAGTACGGTTCCAGTCTGAATTTTCGGGTACACGTCTCAACAGACCCCTCCCAACAGGTCAGGGCTGCTCCGACTTTCCCCTCCAGCTTACTACCGTCAGTGTAGATCTTAGGCAAGCCTTCTGCCACCTCACTATCCTCTTCCGCGTTTTCCAAACAAGTAAATTTTGAATTTAGTATCCTACTGGGGTGGGTGTTCTCGATGAAGGGTACGCGCTGCTCAACCCTCCTGCCACTCAATACTGCCTGGGGTTTCCTGCACTTTGCTTCAAAAAGCCGGGATGCTTCTTGGATCCGAAGATCCAGCGGAAGCAGCCCCGACAGTATTAAAGCAGCGTTGAGGGAAACTGTTCTATTGCTCTTTTTTTTATATACTAAGCCCGGCAAATGACCCCACTCCACCTGATGTTAAGTGGAAATGAGGTCCAGGCGCGAGGACAACTGGTGCAGCGTAAGAGACGTAGCATCAGTCATCCTCACTCTGCCGGCCCACAAAGTGCTTCTTCACGCCTCGTTTGAAGGACCCTATGTCATAGGTAGGAGGGAATACGTGTGCTGGTAGACTATTCCATCTTTTGGAAGTGCGGCAAAGAAACGAGTCACCAAATTTCTTTGTGCGAGATGGAATGTTAGAGACTGTAAATTGGTGAGTCCGCAGAGCAGCACGCGTACACCTATGGAGGAAGGGAGAAGGAGGGATGAGGTCAAAAAGTTCTTCAGAGCACTCGCCATGGTATAAACGGTAAAAGACGCTGAGTGACGCAATATCTCTACGCAATTGCAAAGGCTCGAGAGTTTTAGTGACCTCTGCATTGCCGATAATGCGCACAGCGCGGCGCTGCAATCTGTCCAAGGCATCGAGAAGGTACTTTGCGGAGCCGTCCCAAAGATGAGAGCAATACTCCACGCAAGACCGCACCTGTGTCTTGTATAATAGACACAACTGATCAGGCGTGAAGAATCGCCGCACCTTGTTCAGGACACCGAGTTTACGTGAGGCATTTTTAATCACGGTTTCGATGTAGTCCTTTTGGTTCAGATCGCAGCGGATATCCATACCGAGCATGTTAATACTGCTCTGCAGGCCTAGAGATGTACCCTGAAGAGAGGGAAGGAGAAGGAATGGCGACTTTTTCGCTGTGAACGCGCACACCTGTGTTTTCTTGGCATTGAACTCCACCAGATTATCGGAGCCCCATTTAGAAATGAGGTCCAACATCCGATCGAGCTCAATGACAAGATTTGCTCGCTTCATTTCGGTGTCTACCCGCCCAGCCGTTGGGTGCCCGTTATATCCCCCATGCACTGTGCTATCATCTGCATAGCAATGAATGTTTCCAAGAGGAAGCATGTCATTGATATGCAGAAGGAACAGCGTGGGGGATAGAACGGAGCCTTGAGGAACACCAGCGTTCACTGACATGAACCGCGAAGCGCATCCATCCGAAAGGACACGGATTCTACGCTCATGCAGGAAGCTGGCAATCCAGGTACAGAACTGAGCGGGCAAACCGTATGCCGGGAGCTTGGAGAGAAGAGCTTTGTGCCAGACCCGATCAAAAAGCTTGGCTATGTCAAGGCTAACTGCCAGTGACTCGCCACGCTTGTCAATAGCCTCACCCCAGAGATGTGTGACGTACGCTAGAAGATCACCCGTTGACCGTTTTGGCCGAAACCCATATTGACGATCGTGAATTAGGGAGTGATCTTCTAGGCATCGAATAAGCTGTTTGTTTAATATTCGTTCTAGGATCTTACACAACACTGAAGTTACGGCTATATAGGGCGGTAATTAGTCGGATCTGACCGATCTCCTTTTTTAGGGATCGGTTGCACATTAGCTTCTCTCCAAGATTCCGGCACACAACCCGAAGAGAGCGAGAGACGGTACAGACGCGTTAACACAGGGGACAACTCCGCTGCACACATTTTCAGGACTATTGCTGGGATGCCATCAGGACCGTTAGCTTTCCGGACATCGATTGACTGCATTTCCGCACGGACATCACACTGCCTGATTTTAATATCAGACATTGTGTGGCCACAGTGAGGAATTGAGGGTGGCTGTGCATCACAGTCATCGATCCGGGAGTTAGCCGCAAAGAGTTTGGCCAGGAGATCGACCTTTTCTTGCGGCTTGTGAGCTAAAGTTCCGTCAAGACATCTCAGTGGTGGCAGAAGTTGGATTGCACGGCTTTGGCCAGACGCCAGTAGCTACGGCTGCCCGTAGGATGCGTCAGGAGTTCTTGGCCTACTCGTGCAACGCGCTGGGCATCCGCTCTAATGTAGGCCCTCTTACACGACTTGGTGGCATTATTATAGGCTGCTTTTAGCGAGCGAGTTTCGGGAGCCCCATGAGCTTTACCTCTGATCCAAGCGCGGTATGCCGTCTGTTTGCTCTCAACAGCGCTGGCACACTCGCGATTGAACCAGCGGTTGCGTCTGCCTTTGCAGATGACATAGGAGTGTGGAATATAGTATTCCATTCCTAATACTATCTCATCAGCAACGGCAGTGGCGCTAGCGGTCGGGTCCTTCCCACTAAAGCAGCGCTGCCTCCAAGGGACGGATGCAAAATACTCGCGCATCCCGTCCCAGTCTGCCGACGCGTAGAGCCAAATCTGGCGATTCGAAACCGCTGTTGGCGGGCGCGATGCCAAGGGCACTGTGCTGGATATCAAGCAGTGATCCGAGGAACCTAAAGGAGCTCGAATCTCCACCCGGTATCCAGCTGGGCGACTCGTCAGCAGAAGGTCGAGTAAGGAGGGCGCATGGCCAACTATGTCTGGATTCTGGTGGGCTGGTTCACCAGTTGCGTCAGGTCATGCGTGAGAGCGAATGCGTGGGCAGTTCTACCAGCATGGTCTGTTTTGGAGGAACCTAACCACAACTCATGGTGGGCGTTGAAGTCCCCCAAAAACACCAGTTCCGCCGATGGAAACCGCTCCCGCGCATCATCTGCTACCCGACTAAGATGTTCAATTAGTCGAGTTGTCTCCATGTCGCTGTTATGGGATCGGTAGACGCAGACGTAGACACGGCAATGAGAGAAGGAAGGGTCCTCCAGACAGCGCAGACGGCGACAGCAAACATCCGCCCGAACGAATAAGCAAACTCCGGCTTTGGCTTTGAAGGATTCTTCAAGCACAAAGCCGGGATAGTTCAGGTAGGTGGTGTCAGCTGGGCGGATTATTTGCGTCTCCGTCAGGAACAACATTGCTGGCCGTGGCGTCTCAAGATGGTGGTGGACGGCATTAAGGTTTGCATGGAGTCCGCGGATGTTAGCGAACTCCACCTCAAACGGTAAGGTTGTGGTGGGGGTGTGCACCGCTGTAGAACCAGTTTTGTTGTTAGGCGCTGTCATTTTAGGAGTGGAAAGAGAGGCGTGAATCGAGAAAATGATGCCGCGATGCGAACGGTCAAAGTGTGGTGGCCTGTTTCCCCAGGAATTTGCCCACAGACGAGTATTATTAACCTGCCGAACGGAAAGGCCCCTGAACCCCCCCGGGAATGGCCGCCGGGACCCCACCTTCCGGTCACCAACCGGCACGACGGACCACCCCGAGATTGGTTGGAGCTGGTTAGGCTCGCTTGGGCCCCTGTACTGTGCCACGGGCGGCCAGCGGGACAACCGTTTCTACGGGTCTCCCTGGTCGGCAGGTTAACGAAGTCCTCCTGGCACTGGTTTGACGGAAGCCTCCACAGACCAAATACATCGCAGCATCATCCCCTCGAGCTCTGGTTATACGCTGGCTGATCCCGAAACGCGACCGACAAGCAGTCACTTGACGGGTTTTACACCATGCGTACGGTGGTCACCAACCAGACGGGTCAAGCCCTACCACCAGTGGAGCAGATCATCGCTCGAAAGAGTCCGTTAGTCGCTTCTTACGACACCCACCGGACGGAGAAAGGGGCGGCGATTGGTATTCTTTCTCCGTCACCGCACGGATAAAATTGCTCTTAATTATCTTCTGCGCGAAGCCTCTCAATACTGCATCGAGGGCTTTCCTGGAGACTATCTTTTTCGCTTCCGCGGACCAGACGCTTGCTGCGTACAAGATCACAGGTTCGATTACTGCCTTATATATTGTCCTGATTATTTCAGGATGCAGTCCCCAGGTAGCCCTCGCCGCTCTGCACACTTCCTTATAAATACCAATTGCTTTGTTGCAAACATATTGGATATGTTTATTAAATAAAAGTTTATTGTCAAAAATTACCCCTAATATTTTTATGTGGTCTACAATCTCAATAGACGTTCCCCCCATATCCAGGCGTGGAGTGTCGAACTTTAGCTTTCTGGTTAAAACCATCGCCTTGGTTTTATGTGGCGCGAAGTTAAGCTTGTTCGACACTCCCCACTTCTGGACACGGGAGAGAATGGCATTGGCTTTCATGGAGATCTCTCCGGCTGTGCTGCCCTCTATTATTAGCACGATGTCGTCTGCGAAGGCTTGACAGTATACATTGGCGACGGTGAGTTCTTCTAGCAGGGGATCTAAAATAAGGTTCCAGAACAAGGGCCCGCCGATGGAACCTTGGACATTTCACCGTCACCTTCCTATCTTCCAAATAACTGTCTACAAGCATCCGCAGATTTATCGGGCATTTCTTTTCTCTTAACTGACATCTAATTTGGGGCCACCACGCATTATCGAAGTCAATGTCAATTCCACCATGTCCAGCGAAATCAAGACCATTATTTTCTTCTCGACCAAATTTTGTCTGATTCGCCGGACCATATCGTAGAGGGAGTCTTCGGTACTGCGTTGTGGCACAAACCCGTATCGGCTTGGGTTCAGTTTGGTCAGCACATACCATCTATTTCGCTTTATTAGAAGTTTTTTAAAATTTTTCCTAAAATAGCCAGGAGCCCTATCGGTCTGTAAGGTTTGGGGTGCGTATAATCTTCTTTGTTGGGCTTTCTAAGCAAGATGATGGTCGCTACTTTCCAGGGCTTTGGGAAGTTGGAGATTTCTAGGCATTTATTGAAGATAGCCAGGGATAATTTGGAGTCGGCATTTATGGCTGCTGCGCATATGTCGGCCGTGAAGCCGTCATTACCCGGGGCCTTCTTGGGGTTGAACAAAGTCACCGCGTGAAGAAGTTCAGCCTCCACGAATGGAGGGTCGCAAAGATCATCTTTGTTACCCTCATTCGCTTCGGCTGCCCTTCTTCTCACTTCTTTGTGTTCTTCGTTCTCCCCCACTTCGGTATCCTCCGGGTAAAAGCTCTCAGCCATGATGCGCACCGACTCCTTTGGGCTGGTGTTCTTGCCATCCCTGGCTATCGGCAGATCTTCGTACGCCTTCTTTGTTTTGCCAATCACTCTGTAAATTCCCTCCCACATCGTTTCCCTCTCTTGCTTCTCGCAGAACTCCTTCCAACTCCTGATCCTGGCCTTTTCCATTTCTAACTAATATTTCTCTTTCGCTTCGACGTACTGCTTCACGACATGTGCCAAACGTTTTGGCGCTGCCCATTTTATTTGGCTCTTCTTCCTATTTTTTTCTTTCTTCATCTCCTCTAACTCCTCGGACCACCACGTCAATTTTATCTGTTTCTTAACTTTTTTCTTTTTCAACATTCTTTTACACGTATCCTCTATGTTTCCTATATATTCACCTACTTTCTCTTCTAATTCACTCACTTCCTTTATTCTCTCTACTTCCTCTACGTTTACCTTCCTCTTTTTAAATTCTCTCTTACATTCTTCCTTAAATTTACTCCAGTCTGTCTTATTTGTTTTATACTTCCTTGTAGTTTTCGTGTCTTCTATCTCCTTGTAGGTGTTCGTACACCACCTCCACACATGTATATATTTTGTGTCAGCAAATTCATGTAACCCGTGGAAGCTCGAAGCTTCCAGAGCTAGTCGCTCTGCACCCGCGAACTGTATCGTACGTCGCATTAATAAATAAAGCAAACATATAAGTGAACACGCATTTCATTGGGTCACCCTTACCTTCTGGTGGAGGCCTTCAGCCTCCACAGTGGTGACCCCGACGTGATAGTGGAAATGCCCGACGTTATCGTGAAAATGTGAAAGGACACAATTCGAACATTTTCGCCCACGTGTTTGTGTCGCGAGCGCGTCGCGTTACGCAACCATGAACCCGACGCCGCCGCCCGGCGCCGTTCCCACGCTGCCCGGGGGACACCTCGCCATGCCAGCTGCACCGCCAGGTAACCATCAGCGCCCGGATCATTCTCCATCTGCGACTGCTGCCATCGACTCGGTCGCATTGTCGTCGCGACTCGCAGAATTCTGGACGGACCAACCACGTGTCTGGTTCATCCGGACCGAGGCCATAATTGCGTCGCAACGCCTCGCCGACGAAGCCAAATTCGACCTGGTCATCTCCAAACTCAATAAAGAGGTCATCGCGCAGGTCACAGACATCCTAATTAATCCTCCAAGCTCCGGTAAATATGAATTCCTCAAAAACCGCCTACTGACGATTTACGAAGAATCCCAAAACCGTAAGATCGAAAAATTAATTAGCGAGTTGGAGTTGGGAGAGCAAAAACCCTCCCAACTGCTACGTCGGATGAGAGAGCTTGCTACCAACAAATTTCCGGACGACACTCTCCGCGTTCTCTGGCAGAACCGGCTTCCATCGCAAGTACGAGTGGTGCTTGCCGTCTCCGAAGGCAAGGACTTGGAGAGCTTGGCCACCATCGCCGACAAGGTTGCTGAGGTCACGCATACAGCCCATGTCGCGGAGCTGACGCCACCACCACAGCCTTCATTCGACGCAGCGCCGATACTGGCGGAGATCGCAAAGATCAATACCCGGCTACGTAGTCTCCATCCTTTCCGATCCCGGTCACGATCCGTTATGAGAGGCAGAGGTTTTGGGCGAAATGGACCCAACCGCAGCAGGCCAAGGACATCAGCAGGTCGCAGCGCATCCTGGAGCAGAGATAGGTCAGAAAACCGGATGTGTTTTTACCACAACCGTTTCCGCGAAAACGCCCGGAAATGCACCAAACCCTGTGCGTGGAAGAACTCGGAAAACTGAGTGGAGTGGTACAGGAGATGGTGGACACTTGTACCATTTCACCCGGTCACCGATTATGCGTTACTGATGTTAATACGGGTCTTAAATTTCTTGTTGATACAGGCGCCAATGTCTCGGTACTGCCAGCAACAAGAAAACAACGACAAAATGTACAACATATTAGCGGGTCCGATAACAGTGTCGCCGACGCCTTGTCACGCGTAGAAACCATATGCTGCCCGTCACCAATCAATTACAACGAATTAGCGGAATCACAGAAAGACGACGAATACATAGCACACATTTTATCGGACAACAGTAGCGACAGCAAAGTAAATATAAAAAAAATATTAATTCCTTCATGCAACAAAGAAATCTATTGCGAGATATCGACGTCTCAAGTCAGACCCTATTTAACACAACACTACAGACGTATAGTTTTTGATAGTTTTCATAACTTGAGTCACCCTAGTATTAAAACTACAAAAAAAATTGATCACTTCTAAATATTTTTGGAAAGGAATGAATCACGATATTACGCAATGGACGAAGTCATGTTTACCATGCCAACGTGCAAAAGTCAATCGCCACACTTTTTCACCGTTCGAAAGCTTCGAAACAGCTGGCAGATTTGCCCATTTAAATGTCGATATTATAGGCCCTTTACTGACGTCACCGGACGGATATCGTTATTGCGTCACCATAATAGACAGGGGCACAAGGTGGCCAGAAGCTATTCCTGTTAGGGATATCACGAGCGAAACCGTTGCAAAGGTAATTTTCGATGAATGGATATGTCGATACGGTTGTCCTATAAAATTAACTAGCGATCAAGGTCGTCAGTTTGAGAGCAGTCTATTTTCAGAATTAATGAAACTATTGGGGATACAAAAGATACGCTCCACCGCGTACCATCCCCAAAGCAACGGCGTAGTCGAACGATGGCACCGCTCTTTGAAAGCAGCACTTTCGGCTCGTCTCATTGCATATGACAGTTCTTGGGTAGAACAACTACCAATCGTTTTACTGGGACTTAGAGCCGCTTATCGCAGTGACACCGGTTACAGCGCAGCTGACATAACATACGGTCGCAATTTACGTTTACCAGGAGATTTCTATGACTCAATCCGTAAACCCACCGATACTTATAATTTAGTCCATAAAATTCGCGACACTATAAGTAAAATTAAGCCAGTTTTTAAGTCGCATAGCAACTCAAAGACTTTCTTTGTTCATCCCGAGTTAAAAACATGCGATTATGTATTTGTAAGAGACGATACAGTGCGTAAGCCCTTGAAACCCCCTTACGACGGTCCCTACCGCGTTATCAAAAGAGGCACAAAGGTTTATACCATACAAATAAATAATCGCCAAACGTCGATCTCTATAGATAGGCTTAAGCCCGCGTACATAATAATAGGTAGTGACGATGACGATGCCCTGGCGCCTGCTGACGCAGCTCGAGACGCGCCAGCAGCCGACCCACCGACATCATCTTCGTCCATGCAAAGCGCGACACACATTCATAAAACACGAAGTGGACGCTTAATTAAGCCTCCTTTGCGTTTTATAAATGAGAACAATTAAAGTAGGTTAAGAGTAATAATTTTAGTTTAGTTTATGTTAGCATTTTTGGAGAGATAATTCTCGCTTTATAAGTAACAACAGTTCGTATTTTTAATTATTTCATACGCGTACACAAGTTAGTAACACGGATCGTACTTGTTAGTTTGCAATGGGTAACTACCAAGAAAAAGAACTTATCGTCAACCAGCAAAGTGACGTAGCCACCAAAGTTGAGGAGCGCTATAACCAACTAAGCATTTGGCTAGTCGTAATTGCTAGTTTGCTATCAATAGTTATACTATTTTATCTATGGAAACGAAGCTGCCAAGGTTTAAAAGGGTGGTTGCGCAAGCAAGCCACAGGTGTAGCAGTATCCTCGATACAGCTTCAGCATCAGAAAGCGTTTAGTCCACCAACTACAACCGTCGGTATTAACCCGTCCGCATCATCCGCTGCTGATCCTGTTCACGGATACGCATAAGTTAATTGTAAGTAGCTTTAAGATATTTCTGTAACTGTTCGTAATCTTAGTAAATGCTTAGGGTAAGCAGTGAAAAGTGAGTGAATACAAGTGCAGTGAATATAGAACGGTCTTTTTAAAAAACAATCCGTATGCTCGATGCCTACTAGGTACATACATTTCTTAGAATAAGTCTTAGTTGTAGTCACACGGTATTGTACTGTACTTGCTATCGTATGATTACTGTAGTTATAATGTAATTGGATCCAATGTTTATTCTAAGCGTACGGTAACCGGTACGCAACCTAGCATAAGCGTAAGATAGGAATACAGTGTAAGGTAACAATAGCTTTTAGTTGACAGTGTTGACTTAGCGTAAAGAAGTAGGATAAGCAAACTTCTTTGTAACCTAGCATACCTACCTATAACTTTTTACTTTCACTTAGTTTTTATCTTTCTTTGTATCTTAGCACATATTTTTTTCTTTCACTAATTTTTTCTCTTATTACTTAACTCAACAAATATTGTTTTCTCTTTCAGTTATATAATTTTTCTTAATTATATAAATATATTTTTTTAAAGAGGGGAGTATTGTAGGTGTTCGTACACCACCTCCACACATGTATATATTTTGTGTCAGCAAATTCATGTAACCCGTGGAAGCTCGAAGCTTCCAGAGCTAGTCGCTCTGCACCCGCGAACTGTATCGTACGTCGCATTAATAAATAAAGCAAACATATAAGTGAACACGCATTTCATTGGGTCACCCTTACCTTCTGGTGGAGGCCTTCAGCCTCCACATCCTTTATCTCCTCTAGATTAACTTTAAAAGTAATGGCGTTGTGGTCCGAGGTCGTCATTCCTTCTTCCACCTTCCACTCCTGTACCAGTTTGGCCATGTCGTCCGAGCAGCACGTCACGTCTACTGAGCTCTTATATCTCCTTCCTCCTCGCCAGGTATCAAAAGTTGGAGTGTTCCCTTCGTTTAATATCTCTAAGCCCAACTCTATAAATACACCTACTAACTCTGCACCCCTACTGTCGCTCCTGACACTACCCCACCACTCACTCCAGGCATTCGCGTCCCCTCCAACGATGAGCATTTTGCAACTTAATACCTCAATCATCTTTTTCAGGAGCCGTATGTAGGTGTCGATGTCCGTGTCCGGTTCAAAGTAATAAGAAATTACTCCGATCGTCCATTCGGCAGGTTGCCAACTTAGCCGCTACTAAGTTGGCAGTTGTGAGGTTGGGAAATTGTGTGATGTTAATATTGTTGTTGTTTATTAATATGGCGGCTTTATTATTTTTCCCAACCTCGTGCGCCGCCTGGACGATCCTCGCACCGGGCACATCTCTCATTACACCTCTATTACCTACGTACGGCTCCTGAATCAGTGCAAAACAGATTTTCCTGCTGGCTATCTCTGCCAGAAGTTCTGAGGTTGCGTTGTTGCTCCGTTGGAGGTTTGCCTGCACTATCTCGTATGTCTTGTTTGCTGGAACCGACGCCATGCCCTTAGCATCTGTAAGCTACTTTAGCTCTGGCCAGCCTGTTCCACTTAGCCCTTATCGGGCATACCTCGTTAAAGGTATTGCGGGACTTCTCTTCTAGGCCGGCTCTCTCGCAGTTAAGGCAGCGGGGGGGACTCAATTTGTTCGTGCATGTGGGGTACAAGTGGTTGCCCCCACAGTGGCTGCAGCTGTCCAGCTGCTCCTGACAGACCCGCTTGATATGGCCGTAGCCCAAGCAGCGGGAGCACTGGATTAGCGGGGACTGATCCTCCACTCTGGAGACTCCCCATTGTAGCTGAAGAATCCCCGCCTCTGTCAGCTGCTGCCAAATTGCTGGGGCCACCTTGACCACCATGTGTGCCACGTGTGGATTTCTCGTTCTCTTCTCATAAATCACCTCTATTTCTTCCTTCCCATCTTTGGTTTTCCCTTTCCCTACTTTCCTCCTTATCGCTTCCTCTACCTGCTCTTTTTTTCTGTCCCCCCTTATGTATTTTACAATCACTAGTGGGTTTTTGTTCCTGGCCATTTCTATTTTTAGTGTGCTGTCCTTTTGCAGTCTTTTGCTTAGGATCTCAGCATCACTTTCCGTTCCACACCCAATGATGACCTTCTGGTCCTTGGCCCTTCTGACTTCCGCCGTCTTCCTGACCGCTTCCATAACCTGGTCGCTGGTCAGGTTTACGTCAGTCGACGCCACGATAAGAGAGTAGAGTGTCTTGGGTGTGGTTCTTGACCGTCCTTCTGCGGTCACTCCCGCGTACGTTGCCTTCTGCGGCTTTTCTTTATTCTCCATATTCTTGGCCAGGTCCTTTATCTTTTCTGCGATTTTATTGGAGTTATCTTCCTGCAGTCTCTCGCATCGTTCGGTAACTGCTTTGTTTTCCGCTAGTAATTTCTCTATCCTCTCTAATCTTCTCCCGGTATCTAATTCAAAATCTGTGCTGTCCTTTACTTTCTGCGTGTGGACAGCCTTACTAGTTCCAGTCTTTGGTTCGGTGCTTTTTTCCATGCCCTCTATCCTGTCGACTAACTCTACCACCATCGCTACCAACTCGTTGGTTTCTTTTATGATGGTGGTCTTGTCGTCCTTGGTCACTGAACGATGCCCTGTGCTCGTTTCCAGTGCCTTCATGGTGCGTCCTTGTGCCTTCTTGGCGTTTTGTTTGATGTCGTTGATCGTCATTCCCGGGAGAAGATGCGTCAGTTCCAGTTCAATTGTCCTGGTCGTTGCTGTTTTTGACTTCGTCTTCTGTGGTGGGGATTGGTAAACTAATGAAATTTCTTTACTGTTGACCTTTGACATACGTGTTGGGCTCCTGGTAGCCATATTAATAAAATCAAGTAATTCACGGACGGACAAAATAAATTAAGGACGGACAGAATAAATTAGGACGGACAAAATAAGTTAACAGATTAAAATTAAATTTGTAAAAGTTGTAAAAAACACGTTAAAAATAAAGTTGTAAAAGTTGTAAAAGTCTATTAATAATAAATTAAATAACACGTTAAAAATTTTGTAAAAGTAGGTAAAATTGTGTAATTGTGTATAAACGGGACACCCACAATTTAAAAATATCAAAATACACACTAAAAATAACACAAACAAGTTAAAAAAATTGTAAAAGTTGTAAAAGGAGACGGACGAAACAAAGAATCTGCCTAACTATTGACTAGGGTAATTAAAATTAAGTTAAAACTGAAGAAAATTTAATAAGATTAAAGTTGAATAAATTAAAGTTAAAATAAAATTGAAATAAATAATGAATTAGATTAGTAAGATTAAAATTGAGATTGAATTGAAATTAAATTTATATTAATTTAGGTTTAGCCTGTTAGGATTATATATAAAAATTCCAAAAATGTATTATAACTTTACTCCAATGTAGATAGGTACACAACTGATAATAGTTAATTCAGCAGCAAAAGCAGTAAAATCTGCTATCAAAAACAGATTATGTCAGAAACAGAGTTAGATATGCGAATCGTTATAAAACCAAATATTTAATTTCAAACCGTAAATAATTGCTATAATATGAGTACCATTTAACCCTTTGGCCATGGCTTCAAACAAGTTCATTTTAATATATCAGTACGTGGTTATATTGAGATTAAAGACTTGAATACTAAAAAAGAAATAAGTAGGTGGCAAAGTAGTTTTTTTGCAGTGGGAAATTATTTCCCTATAACCATGAACATCAATAATTTCATACTTGACTAGCTTTTGTCTGCGTATTTACTGGAAACATTTTTATAAGGACAAAAAATAAAAAAATGCAACATTATACATTAAGGGTTATAGGGAAACAATATCCCACTTGAACATTTCGGACACGGCTAAAGGTTAAAAAAAATTCACTATTTTCGAATGAGAAAAAAAAACTAACGTAACAGCTTTCGTACGTTGTTTTAGTAGTAATGGATAAAATACATGTTCTACTTTACGAAATAAAAACAATCGCATACTTAAAGGAACTTTTCTGGTCGTAGTTTTCGCAAAAAAATGTACATTAATCTGAACTTTTCACTTTGAAATGATTATTGACAGAAAAATTGATTTGTGGGCAACTCTGAGGTCGGAAATAATGGCTTATTAAGGGTTTAAACATCAAAAAATATTTAAATACTTACAAACCTACAAGTTATCTTATAGCTCGGCCACAGTATTCCTATCGTCTTACCTAATTTCGTCAGATTGGTTATCCTGGTTGGTTGCAGATGCAGCTAATATTTGTTTTCACCGATAAAATTGTATCTGCTGACTCATTTTTATTACCAAGTAATAATTTAGTACCTACCTAATATAACGGAAACTGGCAAAAATTGCGACAAGACCTTTTGAATGAAGCGCTGCCTGGCGCGGTACAGTTTCGAAGAGAATGGCCAGGCGGTCTGGTTTCCACCCGTGTGCAACCCTTCCCAACCCTTCCCCGGCTCAGGCGCAGAACGTCCACTTCGCAAATGTCTACTGGTCGCAAAAGGTCCTTATTCGCAGAATGTCTCTTTCTCAAAATGTCCATTTCTCAGAATGCCCATTTCGCAAAATGTCTATATCTTAGAATGTCTTTTTCTCAAAATGCCCCTTTAATCTCTGCTTGCTAGCAGAGAAATAAATTAAAAACAAAAATAAAACTAATGCATGTTATTACCGTCTTTTTATTGAACATGGGCGCGCAGAGCGCGACCAGCCGCAGCAGCGCCACGCACCACCACCAGAGCACGGCGGCCAGCGCGCTGTACCACCACCAGACAGATGATGTAGATATAACAAGGAATCAACATCGTATACAAAGAATAGAATATAATAGAATAGAATAAGTATAGAATAACACTTTATTGCTGTAAATATGGTGGGAACAAGTTCTTATATACATTTATTATTATTATTTAACCAAAAATTGGTATGCAAATACAAAGAGAAAAGTCTAGCTGATAAACAATTAAACATTACAATGAATAAAAAAAAATAAAACAATAATCAAATTTAAAAAAAATCCAAATTACTTACATCAATTAAATAAAATAAAAAACAAATCAACATAAAACAATAAGATCAATAAAAATTAAAAGTAATCAATAATAACAAAAACAAGAAAATAATTAAAATTGTTATAATTAAAAATAGCATTCAAATTTTGCACACAATAAATTAATTATTCCTACAAAAACGTTTCTTACTCAGTAACTCATTTAAGGATGATTTGAATTTCTAGATTGGCATGTCTTTCATGTCAATCGGTAGCATAATATACAATTTAATAGACATTACAAAACAATTTCTTTGACAACTGGTAGTTGCGCACGATGGCAGCACCAACCGATTTGGATACCTAGTTGAAAATGTACACCACACCTCATGCTTTTGTTTAAACAAAATGTAAGTTATTTTTGGTAAACACACATACTTCAAAAATATATAAAGACGGCAATGTCAATAAATTTGGGTTTTCAAATAGCGGCCTACAAGAATTCATGGGTCCCAGCACCACACATAGCCACAAGACACTTTTTTTGAATTAAAAAGGTTAGGTTAATATCGACCGAGTTTCCCCATAAAACAAGGCCGTATCTTAAAAGTAGCACATACGTGGCCATGATAAGCTGTAAGCTCTGTCTTTTGATTACAAGTTTCGAGAGGCGATACAAAGCGTAAGTAAATCTATTTATCCTCTGGCAAACACTTACGACATGTTCTGTTCTTTCCACGTAAAATGAATGTCTAAATAAAAGCCAAGAAATTTAGCAGTAGAGCACTCTGCGATGTGTTTACCATCATGCGTGACAGAAACATTTTGCGGATGTCCATTTTTGTTATAAAATTGTAAATATTTAGTTTTAGCTATGTTAACCAATAGATCATTTACATAAATAATGAATAACAGCGGTCCAAGAATGCTTCCCTGGGGGACGCCGTAGTTATTTTTAGAGTACTTAGAGTGATAGCACGATAAATTAAAAGGTTTGTCAATTTTGCTTAGTTCTACTCTTTGTACTTTATTATTATCAAGAAAAGTTTTAATCCAATCATGTGCATGCCCACATATTCCATATGCTTCTAATTTTTTAAGCAGAGTTGTGTGACTAACATGGTCAAAGGCTCTACTAAGATCAAATAGAATCATGGAACTAGAATGCGCTTGCACATCAAAGTTGAAATGTAATGTATAATAATATGGTAACATAACATGCCGTAGATGTAGACTTTCTCTTTTAGAAACCATATTGCTCTGGGTGTATAATTTTGAATTTCGTGCAAAAAGATGTCACTCTAATATAAAATATTTTTTCAAAGTTTTCATAGTACAGGGATGATGAGTGTAATCGGCCTATACTTACTTATATCATCTTTCGCTCCACTTTTGTACAAGGGCTTTATTACGGAAATTTTGAGAGAAGATGGAAAAACACCGGTGGCAAAAGATAAATTTACTAAATACGTCAATAGCGGGGACAGTTCATTCGCGCATTCTTTAATTATTTTGGTACTCAGTTCATCACATCCGGTAGCGTTAGTATTATTTAAAGATTTTATAGCCTTTTTTATCTCAACATCGTCAGTGGGTGTCAAGAAAAGAGTAGCAACACAGTTTTTCATTATCCAGGATAGTTTTTCAAGTCAGAATCTGGGTAAATTTTTGGGATGTTAATAAAATAATTATCTAAAATATGTAGATGCAATTTGTTCGGTATCATTAATTATTTCATTGTAATTAAATGTCAAATGGTCTATTATATTTATATTAATACATTTTTGATGATAATCATTTATAATGTTCCACGTAGCTTTACATTTGTTTGTTGCTAAATTAAGATATTCGTAATTTTTAGACTTTTGTGCTACTGAATTAATAGCAGATATTAGCTGTGCTATTAGGTTGGCAATTTGTTGTTTTGTTTCTGGCTTGATGACAAGTTGGTGTTTACATCCTTGCATTCTCTACCTTTTGATACATTTTGGCAGAATATCGGAATTCTCCTTGTATTCCACTTTGGACACTGGTTGAAGCGTCGTCTTCTTGTGTTTTGCTGTTCAAACAGTTTGTTCGCAACCTTGGCGTAGAAGAACAAACTGTAAGCTTTTGAACTTTTGAGTTGTCATTCCTGCCCTTTCCTTCCCTACACAATTTACATTGCCAATTTGCTTTATTTTTCATTAAGTCGAAAAGTTTTTCTAATACATTTGCAAAGTCTAAACAAAAAAAAATTGGCATATCTTGCACTTCAAAAATCTCTTCTAGGTATAGTTTTATTGCAAGTAGCAAAAAAGTATGGAATTATTTAATAATAAACAATTTTTTTATATTTATAAAGCTGTGACAAAATTGTTTTCTTTAAAAGTATAATGCTTTAAATAAAAATCTATTGCTGTTGTAAAATATTATATTATTTGGTATTATATCGCATTTTTTTTGTCAACAATCAGAATTATACACATATTTAACAAATATAGCTTTTCAGTTAAACATCTTCTTTTTAAAATGAAAAAATATTTTTTACAGCTGTTTACACAAATATTTTTTTATTTTTTTATAAGGAATAACAACAGCCAACAATAAATGATGGTAACATTGTGAATGTGCAATTACATAGGCCAACTAGAGCTATCCTCATTTCGCAATTTAATAAATATCCACTAGGTACCTACTTGACATAAAAATAACTCTATCGGATCACAATAACGTTTTATAGTTACAATTAGTTTCAAATGCTATGTTTACGAGGGGACAATAATGTTTAGATGTAAAATGAATTAAATACACATATACATAAATACACACAAATACACACCTATATATAACCCGTATACATATTAATTACATACATAAATACACATTACAATATTATGCATACTCACAGAGAACACACATAAGTACATAAACCCTATAACAGTGCACCAGATAAACTGATGATAACGTCTAGTTCAACACATTATTAAAGTTGTGCAGTACACCACTTCGACCTAACACCATTCTTAGATGTGACTTCAGAGTTTGTAAAGATGTTGAAATTTGTTGTTGTAAGTGCTCGTCATCCAAGTAAATACAGTTTTTGCCGTAATTTGTGGAATGAGATGGTACATGAAATAGAGGAGTCACTCGAGTTCTACGCTTAGGAGTTTTGATAGATATTCGTTCGATCAGCTCGGGACAGTCAAGACGACAACTGATCACGTCGAAAAGAAGACACATCTAACATCGTTCTGCGCTCCTCAAGTGTCTGAAGATCGTAGGCGCGACAGTTAACGACATATAACATGGACCGGGAGATTATGTGATTTTTTAAAATAAAGATGTCTAATGTACATTTTTGCACTTACCTCGTATAAAGGAGACCAGACAGGGCTACAGTACACCAAAGTGCTCCTGACACAGGCATAGAAGAAAACTTTGAGAGTAAGTGTATTAGTAAATGTCGTTACCTCTATATTATTATAAAGCTGTGGAGTTTGTTGTGCCCGTTCTTCTCCACAGCTAAAAGACTTCCTGAATGGGTGGGGTGGGTGGGTGGGTTCCTGTGCCTATCCATCCAACCATATAAAAAAAAAAAAAATTGACGATTCAAAACGCTTAATTTAAGCTTACTGAATAAAGTTATTTTGATTTTGATTTTGATTTTGATTAAAAGGTTTACATGTGCGAATTACAAAACCAAGGTTTCGAAACGATCTGCTGATTATCCTTTCAAAGTGATTTTTGAACAGCATTTTGGAATCGAGCAATATTCTCAAGTCCCGGCACGATATTAACCCTACTTATTATGGAGTTATTCAATTGAAACATGAATTTGATTGGTTGACTTTTGCGTGTAAAAGTGATAGGTACATTGACATTTTTCGATGCTGACCGTGATTCTATTGAGTGTAATTATGACATCAACTTGTTTAAATCCTTTTTTAATAGTTCACAGTCAGCAACAGAATTGACACGTATATATTTATTTTCGTCATCCGCTTATAGCATATGATGGGCGTTGTCAAAACAATCATAAATATCAAAGATATACGCATTGTAGAAAAAGGGGCCGAGATGGGAACTGTAGGGAAGCGGATGGTAGGCGTGTTCTGATCACGTCGGGTGTCACCACTGTAGGGAGGAGGATGGTATGCAGAATCACGACGGGGTCACCACTGTAGGGAAACCGAAGGTAGGTATAGAATGGATGCCACATTGAGGAAGGCAAAGGGAAGATCTTCCTCCGAGCTGGGTTTTATAGCTCGGCGACCGAGGTCCAACGGGTGTTAGTTGGAGGTGCTATGTATAGCGAAGGAGGTGGTGAAACTTCGCTACCGCGATGCAGGCTTCCCATACTATTTTATGTCATCGTATGGAGATGTCGTTGAGTTGACTTTTTGTGGCGCCATCTGTTGAGAGGCTTCGTGTCGAACTATGTGCGGCGTATGCAGTAGGTGGCGCTGCCACAGAAACCTTGGGATACACCAGATGCCACGGCAACGTAATCTGACCTCAACCCACCCAATACCAGTGCCTGTGTTACCGATTAACGAGGTGAGAGCGAACCCATCGCAACAAGTCGCCATGAATGCCGAGCGCTTCCAGTTTACAGAGAAGAATATTGTGATCCACGCGGTCAAAGGCTTTCTCCACATCTGTGTATACCACGTCAACCTGTCTGTATTCGCGGGTCAGAAGACACTGCCAAATACAGCAGAGTAAAGAAAGGCAGGGTAAAGAAGGTGGGTGGGTCGGAAGGCTTACCTGGGATGATGAGGCAGGAGACGGGAGGCGAGCTGACGGGCGGCGATGTAGGCGATTTGATGGTCGCGTCACAGCACACAGTTCTTTCACCTAATCACAGGCACTATATTCACAGGCACTATCATTAAGGGCAGTCCAAAGCGATATCAGGGCGCGTATCGTCCGTACGTCTTGCGATCAGCTGTTTCGTGCACGCGCGGTAGATAGCTGGAGACGAACAGACGCGGTCTGCTTACGGGGCGAGCGGCCGCGGGTCGCGCAGCGGTGGCGCCGCGGCAGATAGGTGGACGCGGTCGTCAACAACCGTTGAGTAAACCGCCATACAGATGGCGGTATCATTTAAATGGGCGTCCCGGCCTTGGCGGGAACATCCTCCGGGGCCCAGGGTGGGCTCATCCAATGGGAGCCTGGTGATCCGGAATACAGGCCTCCGAAGATGTCCATTCGCGGTGTCCAGGTCTACCACCCGCACGACGCCATCCTTCCCAGACAGGGTGCGAGCAATGCGCCCCAGTCTCCATTGGAGGGCAGGCAGGTTGTCCTCCTTGATGAGGACGAGCTCGCCAACTCGGGGAGGGGAGGATGGGGACAACCATTTGGAGGGGTTTGAAGGGTGTGAAGGTAGGACTGGGTCCACAGCGTCCAGATGCGCTGGGAAAGGGCCTGTACCATTTGGAATCGCCTACGTGTGGAAATCGGCCTATCTTCCACGGATAGTTCGGGAAGGGCCGTTAGTGGGCGGCCTATAATGAAATGTCCGGCTGTAAGCGGCTCAAAGTCTGAAGGATCAGACGAAAGTGGGCAGGGCAGAGAGGTCTAGAGGTAAGGACAGCTTCGATTCGAGCTAAAAGTGTGGAGAATTCCTTGAATGTGAGTTGTTGTTCGCTAATTACGCGATATAAAAGTTGCTTTGTTGATTTTACGTTGATCTCATGTAACACACCGAACCATGGTCCCTTAGGGACGTTCAACAACCAAGTAATGTGCTGACCAGCGAGCTTGTACGCAATCGTGTCATTATTCGAGGCAAGAAAGTTTTGTACTTCAATGAGCTGGCGCGGGAGCGGGAATGGCTGGCAATGGGAGCGCCTACATTATTTGTACCGCAGTCCCAGCGGATGAGAACCGGGGCACCGCGGCGTGCTATAAAACGCTGTAACGCCGCGAGGAACGCTTCCGTGCTGAGGTCCGAGACCGGTTCCAAATGAACCGCCTTAGTGGAGAGGCACACGAATATACAAAAGTACGCTTTTAAGAGTTTAACATTACGTAGGGTACTAGATTTAACGAGGAATGGGCCGGCAAAATCGGTCATGACTTGACTAAATACTGGCTGAGGCGTAACTCTATCGGCTGGCAGGTCGGCCATGAAGGGCGCTTGCGGCTGGGCCCGGCATCGAAAGCATCTAATGCATTTAAAGACTCGGTGTCTAATAATACGGCGCGCGGACAATATCCAAAATTGTTGGCGTAGGATTGCGTGTAAGGTGTCAGCGCCAGGGTGGCAGTGTATTTTGTGGTAGTGGTCAATGATGAGGTCTATAAGTGGGCTAGAGCTGGGAAGTATGAGCGGATGCTGCGCGTCATATCGGATAGACGCATGGGACAGTCGTCCGCCAACTCTAAGGCTGAGATCTATAGATCGTACTTACACTTTACTCAGACTTATCTAGCGAGCTAAGACAAAATTGGAGTTTATAATCAACGCTTCGACGCTGGCTCAGAACAGACATAGCACAGGTTAAGTCACCGAAATCGGTGACTTACGAAAAACTCAGGATATTAACCGAACGTGAATAATAGCACACTACGTCAACAGATCTACGGCGTTTCCGTGCCTTTTTAAATTTTACGGGTTAACTTTCTGTCAAAACAAGATATCTTTCTGTCAAAACAGTATCTCTTCAATTAATTGATTTTAATTTAAGGATAGTTATTGTATTTCATAGCAAATTGATTTAATTATACGAGACAATTGACTAAACATTCGTTATGGATCGTACGGATCGTAAAAAACAACGCCCAAAAGCCAATTTATTTGACTTGACAGACTGCAGTTGTCATGTCACTGTCAGAGGGGCCAGTGCGTTCCGTTTCAAAAAATATGTTAGCCAACACCGACAAAAAGTTTTTGACTTATTTTAATTAAGTTTATGAAAATATTGTAATTTATAACTGTTAATGATTCAAATTAATGATTAAATTTAGTACAAGTTAAAAGTACTTTTTAAATCATTTTATTTTCTTCTAAGTTTAAAGAACAATTAAGAAGGTTATGCTTGAAATGGAACACTAAGCTTAGCCTAGTCTCAACTTTTGTATGACTATCAATTCGAAATCAAAGTTCGTACTTACTCGTAGTATGCACTGAGCCAAGTTCGCCATAAGTAAAGTCAAAGTTTCTCGTAAGCACGCTCTATAAATCTCACCCTAAGGAGCTCATCTTTAAAAAGGGGTGACAGTCGCTGGAGTCTGACGGAGCAGATTTTGCAAGTTTGAAGGCAGTGAATGTCCTCCGCAAACTCATTGTGCTGAACACTGCGCACCCAGTAAAGTAGGGCCTCTCTTCGTTCACTGACGTACAAGGGGCCTGAGCGTCGCGAATCTGGGTGGTGTCTGCAGTTGTGCAGAAAGCGTTTTAGACAAGCTGTCACTCCGACGAGCTTGTCTAGTGAGCTGAACCGAGTGAGCAGGTCAAAGTCAAGACCGGGTACTGTGACCAGTGACGGGATGTGTTTGGGCTTAAGGACTGGTAGGGCGTGATGGCCCAGAGCTAAGGGCATCGCAGGCCAAGACTAAACAAGGCTGTCTAAGCCACGTGGGAGACCACCATAGCTCGTGAGCTGACAAGGATTGCGCAGACATCCCTCTGCTTGCGCAATCTGCTGGGTTGAGCTCGGAAGGTACGTGTCGCAAGGAACATTCTGGTGAGCCTGAGCTGATTTTGACTACCCTGTTGGCTTCAAAGGGTTGAAGACGGTGAGGCGGTGTATTGAGCCAGGCCAGGACTATCGTACTGTCTGAACCAACATATGTGTTGTTGTATACTGATATGGGCGGATAACTGAACTGACACACGGATCATGAGCTGGGAGAGTAGGGTGGCGGCCGACAACTCTAACTTGAGGATTGTGAGGCGATTCTTGATTGGTGCGACTCGCGACTTGGCGACTATCAAGTGTACTAAAGTATCTCCGGAGGCATCGAGCTCCTGGAGATACACAACGGCTGCAAACCCGGCTTCAGAGGCATCTGCAAACCCGGGAAGGGAGTGGGCTCATCCCATTCCAGCTTCAGTAGCCACAATTGCTGAAGCAGCAGCTTTGCGCGGAAGATAACGGGAGAAACCCAGCCGTTTGGGTCATAAAGTGAGGCTACGGTGCTTAAGAAAGACCGCTTTGTGACATGTGTGATGAGGGGCAGAGAGATGCGGTAGGTGAACTCGTCTGACTGAGGGCTCCACTGTATACCCAAGACCTTAATGGACGTGGAGTCTGGGTTCATGTCGAAGTCCTTGGGCATGTCGCATTGGTTGTCGGGAAATCTCTCGAGCAGCTTAGGCGAGTTAGATGTCCATTTACTGAGCTGAAAGCCGCCTAGGTCTAGCAGACTTATCAACTCGTCCTGGAGTGCTTGGGCGGATTCAACTGTGTCATGACCACACAAGATGTCATCAACGAAGATAGACTTGCGACGAACCTGAGCGGCTCCAGGGTAGCGATGGCCTTCATCATCAGCTAGCTGAAGCAGAGTGCGGATTGCATGGTATGGGCTTGATCTTAAGCCGTAGGTGACTGTAATGAGGGCGTAGGTGAGCAGAGGGTGATCTGGTGAGGACCGCCACAGTATCAGCTGATACCGTCTCTGGTCTGGGGCAACCAGCAAATTTCTGAACATCCTCTGGATGTCAGTGCTGAAAACGACTGGATGCGTTCTGAAGGACATGATGATGTCCACAATGTCCTGTTGAAGGGCGGGGCCTGTGTGTAGGCATTCATTTATGCTGACACCATTGGAGCTTTTGCAGCTACCATCAAAAACAATGCGCAGCTTGTCCGACCCTGACTTAAATACGCCATGGTGAGGGATGTAGAAGTGAGGTTTATGGGCGAATGTATTTGGGTGACAGGGAGCCATGTGCCCTAAGTCGATGTATTCGGCCATAAAGTCGACGTATTTAGAACGCAGAGACGGGTTCGCCATTAGCTTCTTCTCAATATTGAGGAATCTGCGTAATGCGATGGGGTGAGTTTTACTTAGTTGAGGGGCGTCCTTTAGAAAGGGCAGAGGAACCGTATATCTGCCTGAGAGATCGCGTGTAGTGGTAGAGCGGAAGATTTCCTCGCATTGTTCCTCCAGGGGATCATTATGAGTGTGAGATTGAGGCAGTGGCTCCTCAGACTCCCAGAACCTTTCCAGGCTCTGACGTATGTCCTGGGCTGATTCAGCTGAGTCTGGTTGTGAGCTAACGACGTGAGCTGAGTTAACCTGCTGCGCCGGCTGCGCATACAAGTCCTCAATGGGTCCTATCAACGCGAAGTCAAAAATCGTGCCAAAGGCTATGAGCTTCCCGGGCCCAACGAGACCTTAGTCCCGTCCAACACCTGGCCAAGAACGTCCGACCCCAATAAGAGGTCGATCGGGGCTGGTGTGTGGTAAAGCTGATCAGCCAATGGTACGGGTGGCTGGCCTAATATGTGGGAAATGTTTGATACCTTCTCTAAGGGAAGGTAGCCAGTGACGTTTTTTAAAATATGAGCTGTGGCCGTGATTGTAGGAGTATCATTGTGAGTGGGTCGGCATGCTATTGTTATTGCCGCTTTTGACTCATGTTTGTGCTGATTCCCAACTCCTGTAATTTTTAAAGAAGTTTTTAAAGAAGGTTTTGATGGCAAGTTCAAAAGTCGTGCCATGCGTGACGTTATTAATGTCAGCATACTGCCACACTCCAATAAAGCTCTGGCTGTGTGAAGATGGCCATGTACGTCCGTGACTCTTAGTGAGACGGTTGGCAACAAAATGGGTGTGCCAGTGGGCACAGAAGGTGAGTGAGCTGATTGAGTATCAGCCGAAATTGTATGAGCTGAGTATGTATCAGCTGTGTAGGCATGGGTTGACTGGGCATGGGCTAATGGGACATGGGCTAAATGGGCATGGTCTAAATGGGCATGGTCTGAATCTACCTCTTCGCTAGGGTGCTCCGTGATAGTTGGGAGTCATAATTGCTGGCGGTGTTCGCGGGGCCTACCTGGCGAACCGGACCTGGGCGGGCTGGCTCTGTGAGCAGAGCTGGGTTGCACCTGTTTAGCATGTGCGGGTTTGTGCCGCCTGCTGTTTCTGGGACGCTACCTCGAGTGCTCTCTCAGCTGTGGTGGGGGTATATGTACTGACGACGAATGAGCTGAATGTGTTGGGTCGTCTGCTCGATGTAGGGACGTGTGGTGGTTGGAGCTCCCACAGTCCTTGCATGCCCCCCTTGACCTGCACTCGCTCTCGTAGTGAGGGCCGAGACAACGCTGGCAGCGCTCGCGTGCCTGTACAAAGTCCCAACGGCCCTGTGTTGGCTGGGCAATGTACCATTTGCACGTCATGAGCCTAGGCTGGGCAATGTACCATCTGCACGTCATGAGCCTATGTCCCCTAGTGGCACAATAGGGACAGTAGGACGTCGAGCATGAGGAAGAGGACGAGGACGATGATGAGGAGCAGCTTTGCTGGAAGGCCGAGTAAACGGGCTGACTGCGAGCCGGGGAGGTGGATGGTGGACGGTGACGCATTTGCCGAGCTGGGCGGAACGGCTGGTGAGTAGGCTGATCATAGGCGCGGTGAGGCGATGGAGCTGAGGAGCGGTCACGGTAATGGTCGGGCTTTTGCTGAGCCATCTGAGCATAAGTGCGATGGGGCAACTGTGGAGGCGCGCGGCTACGAGAAGGGCCGGGCAGGGCGTGAATGGGTTGCGGCTGGGCTATGTTGGAGAACTCTGTCTCCACACAGCGCGCGTGCTCCTCGAGGTAGGAGATAAGGTCGCTCAACGTGGGCAGGGTGCTGCTAGACCCGTGTCTGCGTTCAAATAACGTGCGGAGCTCACCCTTAAGCTTTCGCACCACTATCGACACAAACACGTAGTCGTCTCCTATGGGCAGATCCAAATTACTAAGGGCACACTGGGCGGACACGAGCGGAGTGAGGAAAAGTGTGCGTATGTTCGAGCGCGTGTCGATGCTTGGCAGCCCCAGGATTATGTCGACGAAACTATCGATGAGAACCCGGCGGTTCTCGTACCGCTTGGTGAGGATGTCCATGGCCACGGCAAAATTTTCATTGGTGACCTTTAGGTGGGACACCATGCTTAATGCCTCACCACTGAGACTTGAGAAGAGATAGTGGAGCTTGACTGCTTCCGACAAGGTCGCCATGTCGTCAGTCAAACTCGTCTAAGTTCTCCTCGTCAATAATGCTGTAATATACTGAATCCAGCTTCTCCTTAATACCCTGTACCTATGCGAAACGCACGTTAAATTCCGTTATAGAATGTTTGGTGTCGCCAGCAATGATCCTTGATCCCACCTCTAGGAGCTGGTGTATAGCTTTGGCGGCCTCCCTAAATATCGCGGCTTGTGACTTGGTCGGCATCGCGATGATTAAAAGGAGACAAAAAACAATAAAAAAAATAATAAACAAATTCAAAGGCAGTAAAAGGAACAACACCCTGTATATATTCTACTATTGGGCTGGACGTATTTATTTACTAAGGTAAGGGCAAATGGGCTAAAATTAATGCAACAATAAACAAAATAAAACTAAGTTGGGACGCTTTGTATATGGCCCACGGGTGGGCAAACGCATGTGTATGTGTATGTCTGTGTTTATTGAACACGTGTACGTAAGATTAGCCACCCGCAAAAGAAAAAAAAACAAAACAACAAAAAAAATCACGTCATCCGTAGCCCACTAGTGGGCAAACGCTCACAGTTGGGCAGACCTGTAGCGGTAACGAGCGCGAGGAATAAGACTATAATAAAAAATTGGGACACTCCGTATCTGTGTCCCACAAGTGGGCAAACGTTGGGAGTGTGTACAAAAAGTGAGCCGATCGCAAAGGCACAAATCAAAAACAAAAGAAAATAAAAATTGACACTACCAAAAAAAAATAAAGCATGCTACTTGGCACGCGTGGTGAGCATGCACGAGATCTGAGCCGATTTAACACGACAAGAACAAAAAAAATCATTAAAACATAAAACGGAAACATAAACAATCTTGCAGACAATCTCTCGTTATAATACCATACAATTATCTAGATGCGGGTGTGTTATACGTAACTAAAATTATATGTGCAGCCGATAAACGTAACGCAATATTTTAACTACTAATTTACCGTTAGGAGTATGAACAACGTATCATTAGGCAAAAATCATTTAGTTACACAAGCGCGCTCAGATCACAACAACATTACAACATTGCATCACACTATTGATTTGTGATCAGACAATCGGATGCATACACAAAATCAACAATAAAAATAAAATAATTTAAGTGTACGTTGGCCAGCTATACCTACTAACACAATTGTTTTCCGAGTACCGACAAAAACTTTTATTGGGGCAGGCCGTTTCGCCACGAGATATAAATCGTAAAGTTCCGAAAACAAATGAATTTAGAAATGATATGAAAAATTATTTTTTAGCGGACTGTATTGAATGAGCTGATGGAACGTGAAACCAAGTTATGGTGAAATGGGAAACAGTTTACTGGTTACGGGAAGGTCGCCGGTTTTTTTTATTTACCGGTTCGAATGACCAGAATGTATTCGCGGGTCAGAAGACACCGCCAAATACAGCAGAGTAAAGAAAGGCAGAGTAAAGAAGGTGGGTAGGTCGGAGGGCTTACCTGGGATGATGAGGCAGGAGACGGGAGGCGAGCTGACGGGCGGCGATGTAGGCGATTTGATGGTCGCGTCACAGCACACAGTTCTTTCACCTAATCACAGGCACTATATTCACAGGCACTATCATTAAGGGCAGTCCAAAGCGATATCAGGGCGCGTATCGTCCGTACGTCTTGCGATCAGCTGTTTCGTGCACGCGCGGTACATAGCTGGAGACGAACAGACGCGGTCTACTTACGGGGCGAGCGGCCGCGGGTCGCGCAGCGGTGGCGCCGCGGCAGATAGGCGGACGCGGTCGTCAACAACCGTTGAGTCAACCGCCTTATAGATGGTGGTATCATTTAAATGGGCGTCCCGGCCTTGGCGGGAACACTGTCCTCCCCCCTCCATGTTTTTTTATTATTTCTATCAGCTAGTGATCTTCTCCCACAAAATGGGAGGCTTATTTACTACTTTTCTCTTACATTCCAGTTCTCTCTTTTATTCTTCTCGCACTTTCATTCCATTCTCTTTGTCGTTCATCATCTCTTATACTATACAGCTGGGTACTGCCGTCTAACGGCTTGGCTTAAACTTTACCATCTCCTTAACTAATTGCTAATTAAGAATCAAACGAACTTACCTTGTGAAGTTTGATTCCAATTATGCGAGGGTCTCAACCGAAGACGATTACTTATTACATGCAGCAGTACATGAGATGGTGCTATCTTCTTCACACTTTTAGATATATCCTAAAAAGAAATATCTTATTTCCGTTCCCTGCACTGGCAACCCCGCGTCACGAGACGTCATTATTTCAGAGAATTTTGTGTTATCCTCCACAATTTTTTATTTTCTTTTTTTTTGGGTTGGGAGGGATGGGTTGACGTAATCGTCTTCGGTTGAGACCCTCGCATAATTGGAATCAAACTTCACAAGGTACGTTCGTTTGATTCTTAATTATACTTCGGGTCTCAACCGAAGACGATTACTTATTACATGCAGATGTTCAGAGCATTGTAATGTTAACACAATAAAAATAAAAAATTATGTCAATTTAAACTTTACAATTATGTAGGTAGTTTTTTATAGGTGCATAAGCCTCCTTTAAACCTTAAAAGATGGATTTAATGGCTATCGATGCATTGGTTGTTTTCTAAACAATGACTTTAACAATTTCATTTATTTATTTGATTATGTATTATTTTTTTGTTGTGTAAATACTGCATTGAAAAATTCATTCTTATTTGTACCTAAACATTTCTCCAACAGTATTAACAAATACATTTAAGTGACTCAGCCCACAACAACTCTGCGAAACACCTCTAGACTAGATCTATGAGCAGCGTGAGCAGCAAATGCCGAGCGACTACGTGACTGTGAGCTCCAAATACAGACAAATATCGGTATCGGCATGTCGTCCACTCGTCCACTGTCTTAAAATCCTCTTTCACGTCACTGTCTACCTCGGACCTAATATCTGGTCCGAGCTGTCTACTGTCTACGATTACTTTTCTTTTTTTTTTCTTTTTTTATTTGCAACAAATGTTTGCCTTTTTATGAGGTTGGCACAGCCAGCAACAAATAACTGGGATTCTTACAAATATTGGACAATCTGATGAGCGGTTGCTAAAATCGGGGCCTGAAGTCTAAATGAAGTCAGTAATTTCAATCACAATCACATAATTTTGTATTGATATATTATTTTTGATTAAACTAATAGACTGCGTTTTTTGAGCAGAAATAATAGAAAATATACCAAGTGTAAGAATCATAAGTGACAAATCAATGATTATGATCTGATTCTAAGGATAGTCCTGGAAATATGGTTTAATTAACATGACATTTGTGTCCCATGTTGAATTGTATTTTTGATTTGGAGCAATAAATCTTAGTTAGTGTACACTTAACAAAACTGTGTTAAACACAGTCATTCATGTAAAGTAAATTACTTCCCTTAGATGACAGGTATAGTGGACCTATGCGTATTTAAACAACATAGAACCTTCCTCAAACTTTTTGGTTAGAAATGATAACTTTATAACTATCAGCTTTGAAAAGATTTAAGTTATTTTTTTCGAATAAAGCTACCAAGATATTATCAAATACAGTACTGATTTAATGTTACTGATTTTGTTGCAAGAGATGTAAACATATATCTCAAGATGCTCGTAGTAAACCATGTCTGGTCAGCGATTCACTAATAATTTGGCGCCACCTGGATAAGGCAATCTAGAAGTGGATGGCTCGCCTTGAAAGGAAATAAGGTATAACAAATATTATTTAGGGCCGAAGAACATTTTTTCTTGGACAACAAGTTTGGGCCACATTGTATACTAAGGATGTAAATTCTAATCTAACCACAACAATACCTTTATTCAATTTATATTAAAAGTAAGTGGTTTTTTTTTTTTAATGGCTTGGTCAGGATTTCGTGATGCATTCTGCGTTTGTAAGGGTTTGTAAGGTCAAATTATGGCTTTGCCAATGAACTAATAATATGTGAAAATGCATAGTAGGAGAGTTACCTACTCCGTATCTAAGTATATCCGTATAATGTGTTCACAAGACTGGATGTAGGATGCGAATACAGAAAAGTTTCTGAATCAATTAAGAACTTCTTTTATTCAAACAACTTGGTGTAGGTAGATAATTCAAACCGCAACGGCCGCTGTGCATGCCGTAGTCAATATTCCTGAATTCATCTAAATCCCTTAATATACATTTGTGTATAAAAACAAGTTCTGTTGCTCGGGTTTTTAATAATGCTTTTGTAAGTGTTTGTGACAAACCCTATGACTCCAAAAAGGTGCTTGTACTCGTAGTTTTATTATTCAATAAACACTCGTCATAGTTTTAACTTATTTTTCGTGCGTAGGTACAAAACATAAACTAAACAATTATTGTAGAAAATTCAAATATTATGCGTAATTGTTCTAGAACCGTTTCCAGTAATTTCGCAAACACAAATAGGCCGAACAGAAGAACATTAATTTCAACCTCAAGCTAAACCTTAACTTTTTCCGATCAGCTTTAATTGCAGTAAATACTTAATTAAAAATAAGCATCTTGAATATCAATTGTTGACAATAGTAGTTGTGATTTAACAATTTAAGGGCAGTTCGATACTTTTAAATATAATTATTTTGAAGCTGCTTTAAATTTTAAGTGAATCTGTGAGATCCTTTACATTTTTTTTTATTTTTTGTAAACTTTTCCTGACCTTTATAAACACAACAAAAGAGAATCAGACGAATCATTTAAGCCGTTTTCGTGCGCATAGAGACACATTTGGCGATTCATTTTCATCTACATAGATTGAAATAGTAAGTAACAGACATTGTTTTGGGGTATAGTTGTTTTGTATAGGTTTGCAAATCCAATGTAAAACATTACGATCCCTAGTGAGCTCACACTTTCTGTCATTCAGTCATAAAAATAGGTAAAGCGACTGCGGGAGCTCTGACTCCAACTGTCAGATATCCGGCGGAACCTCGGCAGTCCCTCGGCGGTGTGAATGGTGCTGGTAGGCTTGATCGTAGCTCGATAGCTGATGATACTACTACGCGCAGTAGCGCCCCCCCGAGAGTTTAAAGAACCTCGAAGTTGATCACAACTTCAGCCCGGGCATCAGCCCGGGACCCTGTACAGAGCGTTGGATTTTTGTTTTCTTTCCGAATCAAACTTGGTTATGGCATTAGGGGTATCAATATTATTATGCTCAGAAAGTAAAGTTTTAAAACTTTTATTGATATTTACCTCCAACAGAGCTTATTATTATTATTATTCTTATTTCGATTTCCTAATTTAGTTTTGGAGCTTCGAGGCTTATGTACATAAATACCATTTTTAGTTTTTTTTTTTATTATTATTATTATTATTATTTTTCCATTTATTTAAGTAGGTAAGTACTTTTTTTTTTTTATTAATATGAGTAACCCTTAATTTTTTATGAGGTTCTTCTCTGAGAAATTGTAGAATCTATGGGTATCCAATGAAAGCAGGCTATCGTCGGACTGACCTTCATATACGGGGACAGATCGAAGATCTTAGTGGCGCAGCTGGCACGGGTACAGGCACTAACGCTGCAAGCAGTGCGAATGGCCAAGCTTCGTTTCTGCTGCTACTGGTTGAGTCATTGTAAACATCAGTGACATAGTTTAAGATGCCTTCACCAAATAATTATTGATAAGTAAACCCGAAGATAACGAAACGTTGAAAACATGTCCACCTCAGGTGGGAATCGAACCCACGTCCTCAACAATGTTGAGACTCTGCTTTGTTCCACAGAGGTCGTGGAAACGTGAAACTGTTAGGGTGAAATAGGTATGGCCTCTCACGGTTTATGTGAAGTAGAAAATCCTCAACACAGTTCAAGTGGAGTTAGAAACCATGAAACGGCTAGCGTAGAGTAAAATAAAGCCTCAACACTGTTAAAATGTACTAAGTACATATTCCCAAAACGGCTTGCGTGAAATAAAATATAGCCTCACTCAACCCTGGTAGAGTGGAGTGAGTATCTTCGACACGGCTTGTGTAGCCGCTATGTAGCGGAGTAAGTCTAATTATTATTTTAATACAATTAATAAGTATATATAATGCTGAGGTCTGACCTGCAAACCGCTTGGCGACTCCTTTGCTTCCAATCCAGAGGGGCTCCTTGAAATTTTCTTTCTTGATGTATCCACCAATTGACAACAACAATATAGCCTCAACACTGTTAAAGTGGAGTGAGTATCTTCGACACGGCTTGCTTGGAGTAAGATATAGCCTCAACACTGTTAAAGTGAAGTAAGTATCCTCAAAACGGCTTGCGTGGAGCCTCAACACTGTTAAAGTGGAGTAGGTATCCTTGACACGGCTTGCGTGGAGCCTCGACACTGATGAAGTGGAGTAAGTATCCTCGACACGGTTTGCGTGGAGCCTCAACAATGTTAAAGTGAAGTAAGTATCCTCGACACGGCTTGCGTGCAGCCTCAACACTGTTAAAGTGGAGTAAGTATCCTCGACACGGCTAGCGTGGAGCCTCAACACTGTTAAAGTGGAGTAAGTATCCTCGACACGGCATGCGTGGAGCCTCAACTCTGTTAAAGTGGAGAAAGTTACCTTGCCACGACTTGCGTGGAGTAAAATAGAACCTCAGCACCGTCTAATTGGTGTAAGTAACCTCGATACGGCTTGTATGGAGTAAAATCAAGGACAATCAGTGTCATTGAGTAAAATAAAGCATCAACACAGTTGAGCAGTTATATCTCCCCGACACATCATACGTTTAGTAAGTTAAACACTGTAAACAGTGGTGTCTAAGTGAGTGTTTAGTATTTAAAGAATTTCTTGTTGTAAATGGCTTTTAATTTTGTTACAATCATTATTATAGAACCCAAGAAAAACCAATAAAAATGAGGGTAGATAATTTTAATGATAAATGATCTTAGTTCCTTACAACTATGATACATTCCTTAATAGTTAATTTTCCAGGTAAATTAGCGTTATGTTCCAATACCTGCGTGTCGTAATATCGTTGATACGACATTTATCACTATACACCGACACCGATGATGATAAACGTTTACGTTTTTTGAATTAATAATGATTTCTTTACTTTACGAAGAATACCATTATGATCACTGTCTCTCAACTTCAAACATTAACATTTTTCCATCTTATTAAATACAAATTTAATTTCGTTACGAAAAGTACGTGTGATTCCGATAACACAAAAACACGTAATGACGTCTCGTGACGCGGGGTTGCCAGTGCAGGGAACGGAAATAAGATATTTCTTTTTAGGATATATCTAAAAGTGTGAAGAAGATAGCACCATCTCATGTACTGCTGCATGTAATAAGTAATCGTCTTCGGTTGAGACCCGAAGTATAATTTTTTTTCTTTATTCATACAAACATCTTTATATTATACAGGTGTTGAGCAGGGGAAATAAGGTACGCTATTCCTGAAAAACATGGTCATGAAAAACTTACAGACTAGATTGGCTTTTTTTACATTATGTTTGCTTATTACTAATTTTGCTGTACTGTGTAAATTTCTACTATACTATGTTAACACATATAATATTTTTTAAATTTATTAACAAAAAAGAAAATAAAGGTAAATATGTTGTATCACAAAAATCTTGACAGTTTGTCCGGATACAAATCACACTTGAGTATCGCATAACAACACTATCAAAGAAAAGTTGTTTAAAATAGTATAATATAAAAGACAATAAAGACAAAGAAGACAAATTTTGCAACTCAGCCTAAATAAAATTATTGTAAATAAACATAATGTTAAGTACGCGCGGGTAGTAAGCATGTTCAAATGGAGTCGGCCAAGAAACGGCTACATTCTCCGCGGCTAGCTACCTTCACATTGGTATTTGGAGATTTTTTTTCCATAGTTGATGCGTGGTGCGCTCGTAAACAACTATAATATACAGGATGATGCGTGATGCTGACATTTATTTGTAATATGTTATTTTTCCTTTATAAATAACTTTTGTAGCTTAGTGTTAAAGAAGATTTTAAGTTTATTTTTATAGTTTTTATCTGTCATTTCTGTTAATATTTTTGGTGGTATTTCATTTAAGAGTGTTGGTACTAAATATTTATATGAGCGTTTGCCGTAGTATTTTTTTATTTGTGGTATCTTAAGCTTAGATTGTGTGACTTTTCTGGTTATAGTTTTATGGCTGACATTTACTTGTAAGTATTTATTTTGGAATTGTTCGATTGATATTTGTATTTTCAATCTAATTTTTACTGGCAGTATTTCACAAAATTTTAATACTTCTATATTATTGTCACTGTTGCATTGCTTTTGTTTGATTTTATTCGGTACTATAATTTTTAGGATTCTTAATTGTAAGTAAATTATATTTTGTCTAGGTAAGTTTTAAACGTTGTTCCATAACTGGTAATACCATAGGATATGATAGACTCAACCAGCGTCTTATACAAATTTAACAGTACCGGGAAAGGCATTTTGTATTTTATTATTGCGAATTTGGCCAACGTGGCCCTTAATTTTCCGCAAATACTGTCTATATGATGGCTCCAGTTGAATCTATTGTCAATGATTAGACCGAGGTATTTGCAATGAGTAACTTGCTCCAGCATATTACAGTCACATTTACTCATTGTTTGATTGGTTCTATGTAGACATTCATGAGTCTTAGTTTTACTGTTAACATTTGTTGTTTCTTCTTATATTTAACTAACTTACATTTTAATTTGCTTCAAACTAACATTTAGTGAGTGAGCAGACTCGATGCGCATTCTTCAGGAATGCGCACAAATCTCTCGGCTTTTTACATTTGCTTATTCTTATTTTATTTACTTGTTGCGCTTGCAAACAATTTCTGCAAGCTTCGTGCAATAATTTAGAAACTTCTCCCTAGTTTCCTCCGCAGCCAGGAGGTCTGCGAAGTTCTTCGGGATAATACGGAAGCCCAATTCCGCCTCAATATTGTACCTCTGACGAGTGTGTATAGGGCACTCGGAGAGGATGTGTACTAGTGTCTCGTCTGTGTTAGGGTCACAGGCGCACGACGGGCTGGCCTTGCACTTGAACTTGTACAAGTATGCGGAGAACCCGCCGTGACCCGTGAGCACCTGTGTGGTGAGTTTTGTGTGGGTAAGTTTTCGTGTTATCCTGTACGCAGCGGCGGTGTCAGTAAAGAACAGTTTCGTGACTTCGGTGGTAGTACTCGACCTGTACCTCTGGTTCCACTCGCTTAACGTCCCATCCCTGATGAGATGCTTTGCGAATGAAACAGGGCACCTGTCGTAGTCGGGCTTTCTTTTAGACTTTATAGCGGATTCCTTGGCTACCACGTCAGCCCTTTCATTCCCTTCCAACCCCGCATGTGCTTTATTCCAGAACAAAGCAACAGCTTTGCCTAATTTAAATGCTGTGTTAATATTTTTCCGAACATTTACTGCGAGAGGGGGGAGGGAATTTCCGCCGGTGACGGCTTGCAGGGCTGCCATTGAGTCGCTATAAAGTCCAATAGAAAGCTCTTTCCTACTGAGTACTACTTCCGAAGCTTTGTGGAGTGCTAGTAGTTCGGCTTGAAAGACGGTGCTGTACGATGGCAGTGCAAGTTTGAACGTTCCAATCTCGGCGGCGCCTCTCCATAGAGATAGTGCCGCTCCGACCTTCCCGACTATCTTGCTGCCGTCTGTGTAAATTTGAATGTTGTGTGTGTTCGTGTGTATCTGTGTTTGATCTGTGATGTATGTAATGTCTATGTTAGTATGCTCAGCCGGGTGTGGTAGGTGTTCCCCTTCCATGTTACGAAGTACAAAGTCAGTGAACAAAACTAGGTTCGAAGCGGTAGAACGATCCTTAAGAAAAGAGTGCTGATTTGTGGGTAGACCACGTGAAATCATTGAGTAAATCCTATCATACACTAACTTTTCAAACATTTTACCCACGGCGTTTAAAATGGAAATAGGCCGATAATGGGAAATTATTGAGCGTGAACCTTTCTTATGGATCGGAATGATATGAGCCCTTTTCCATATTTCGGGGTATATGCAATCTTTAAATGACTGACGAAATATAATAGAAATAGGCAGCGAAAGCTGCTGCGCAGGACGATAGAAAAATGGGGGGTCACCATCGCACCCCGCACCTGTAGACCTATCCAACGAACGCAGTAATTTTAAGATATCATTCTCTGTGACAAAAATACATGATAGAACTTCGTTACCTGAATATATGCTAGTATTTGATCGTGGACTATTCGAAGGAGATCGGGGTGCAAAAACACTCTGGAAATATCCATTAAACGCGTTTGTAATTTGCTGACCATCCGTGAACTTTTCGCCATTAAGTGAAAATACTTTGGGGTAATTAGAGTCGGCTTTTTTCGATTTTATATATTTTCAGAAGTATTTGGGGTTAAACCTTATACGTTCTGAAGAGTGTGTGAAGCTTTTAAAGCTATCGTCTTGTAAACGGTGCTGTCTAGCTCTAAAGAGTGAAAATTCATCGTAGTCTCTGGGGTTTCTCTTCTAACTTTCATTAGAGCGGGACTTGATGATTTAGGTTTTTAAATAGCTATGTGCAACATAAAGCATTCATTTAATTTGGTATAAAAAGTTTCTACAGCTTCTTCGACTGACGTGCAGTTGAGCACCTCATGCCAGTGCGCATTTTTTTTACATAATTTTTGAGTCCTATTATCGGAAGTCCGAAAACATTTCTCATACCATTTTACGTCATAATGATCACTCTTCATAAAAGTATTAAATACTAACTATCGAAACCCATAATCATTAGAATTCATAATAACTTTAATCATACACCTTGTTTTTACTTCTATTTTTTTAATATATTTTTGTATACTAACGATCGAAACTCTTAATCATTCTAATACATAACGCCAAAATTCATAAATTGGTTTCATACTAATTTTTTTTATCATATATTTCTTGATTTTAAATGTTTTTATGAGCCACACCTGCTATGAGCTATAAAGACAAAGTTAAGTATGAGAAACTATAGTTCCGTTGGTTAGGTTAGGTTAGACTTGTGACATATAACTTTGTAATTTGAATAAATACTGTGTGCTTGCATTCATGTTGAATGGATGTTGCATGTTTTTTTGAAATACTGGATAAAAATAAAACTAACATTGATTAGTTTTATTTTTGTTTTTGGTTTATTTCTCTGCTAGCAAGCAGAGATAGAAGGGGGTATTTTGAGAAAAAGACATTCTGCGAAATTGACGTTTTGCGAAATGGGCATTCTGAGAAATGGACATTTTGAGAAAGAGACATTCTGCGAAGTGGACATTTTGAGAAAAAGACATCCTGCGAAATGGACCTTTTGCGACCAGTAGACATTTTGCGAAGTGGACGTTCTGCGCCTGAGCCCCTTCCCCCTCTTACTAGTTTCATATTGGTGGACAGATAAGTTGAAACGTATTTCCATTTCCTAGTAAGGCACATTGACCATTACAAAACTTAGCAAGTCCACACTTACTAGGTTTTAAAATGGTCTAGGTTACTTGCTAAGTTTTGATATTGGTTAAAGCTTTTTTTTTCTTTTTTTTACTTCTTCCCCCAACTAGATAAGGCTCCGCTTATTAGTATTTCTGTTTCTCTTTCATTCAAGTTCTCGCAAGTTTTCTTCTCGTACTTCCATACCGCATCCCACACTCGCATCCATCGCCATTCAATCTTTAACGGTGGGTGTGCCGTTTTGAAAAATCCCTATACTATCTATCTATGCATCTAATTGTGCTGTTGTTTTCTATCTTACTCTTATATCTATGTTTTGGGTTTTATTAAGACAAACCATGGACCACCAGGTCACCGATCATGGGTTGCCTGAAGCTGCTGCGATACGCAGCGTTAGAGACTTAATTAATTACTAAAATTCTAACTTATGCTAGGTACTTACCGAGTTATCCGATGGTTAACCCGCCTTGCAACCTCAGGACAGGGGTTGGGGTTGGGGAGGAAAAGAAGGTCGCAGCCCAGCTGCTGTGATGCGATGTGACGCCTGCCTTGTGGTAGCGTGCCTCGCCTGCCGACTCCTCGAAGGCCGGTCCAAATAACACACGCACACGTCCGTTACACACCGACCAGTGTCCACATTCCCAAGGAACAGAATCCCAAGCCAACCTCGTGAGATAATGGTCTTTGTTTTACATTTTTTGGGGGTTAACAATGCTTACATCCGTAGGTGTGTACCCTTGAGACCCTACATGTGACCCCTGGGTGGTGCTAATTGAGCATTTGGTGGTAGAGCCCAGCTCGCCCGGTTATCAACCACCGTGCGGTAGTATACGCCCGCCAAGTGATCTGTGCTCGTCGCAGGTCGCGTTCCGGGAACAGTGCCGCACTGCCGGAGCCAATTCTTACAAACCTAAGTATTAAAGTTAAAAATATAAAGGTAGTTGTTGGTGCTTGGAAGCTGCTGGTGGTGTCCCGGATGCTCTGCGACGCTCCGTTCTCCTCCAGGAAAATTCAGAATTTCAGAGCGGCCGACAACTTTCTGCAAATAGACTTTCCCACCGAAGGTATGAGTCCAGGAAGTTTTTACCTCCTAGGTTTTCGTCTTCGGTGGTCCAAAAAGTCCTTAGCAGTCACTTGCAGCCAAATACGGGATGTTCGGGATTTCAGTCCTCCAGCGACTAAGTAGCTGGTACGTAGTTTTTGCCGCCACACGACACGCTAAGTCCGTGAAAACAAAGTTTGTTTTGCGGTCGGCCGGAACAACTTGTCTTGTCGTAAAAATGGAGAAGTCAAAAAATTCTCAACCGATTTTTGGCACCCGAGCACGTTAGAAGGGGGACAAGTGAGCCTATCAGCTCTGATTTTTCCAGGGGTAAGGAAAAAACTTTTTTCTGGTTCTTCAAAGTTCAGACATCCTCTGGCACCGACTGCACTGCTGCTTGTTTTGGAGCTTCCCGCGGGATACGGATACCAAGCAGCTTATATACCACTTTTTAGCTCTTCTGGAGACCAGCTCCAGAAGAGCTGAAAAGAGGTATATAAGCTGCTTGGCCTCCACGCGTGTTTCGGTTTTTAGCCTACTTCCCAAGGGGCGGCGGGAAAAATCTAAAACCTGGATGGGGGCTGGTCCTGGATTTGTGGGGTATGGGTGAATATCAACATAAGCAGTTTTTTGTCAGTTTTGGTGGCGTTTTCTCTTTTTATGGTTCAACAAGAAATAATGTAATGATATTTAATGTCTAGGCAAATAGTTTTAAATTTGCTTATTTTGCCATAAATATTATCAACAGTTAATTTTATTTTAATATCCGAAGATTGAGGTTGCTACCAAAACTGAACTTTGCCCACCTTATCTGAAATTACGCCACTGATACTTAATCTTGTCCACAAAAACTCAAAGGTCTTACCTATTTGTTTGACAAAAATACGTAATATGAAATGTTGAAATATCTTAGCAATAAATAGTTACCAGTTACTTACATCATTCTATTTATTATCAATCAGTTTCCAATTTAACAAATTTTTTGAGATCAGTAAATCACCTATTATTGTAATTGTTTTAATTTAAAGGATGGGGTTTCTCTTGCCCGCATTCTTAACCGTAGGATTAAGAAGAGGCCAACGATGGAGCGAGCTTGCCCAGAAGCAGCCTATTATATATTGGTTGTACGCATTATGAATGAAGATGAATAACGCTTGGTGCGTATGAGTGGAATATCAAGCAAGTAAGGGTGGTAACCCGCCGTACTACGTCTGGTCTCCCGATAGTAGAAAGGGGACGGTGGAATGAGCTCGTGTAGCTTAACAGCACACTCTCCGAAGTACAACCTGTAAAGTACGGACAAGCAAGCAACTGAGCGACGACGGTGAGCGAGACTGTGAAGCTTGGTTTAAACAAGCTTACCGTCACCTGTAAGTTTCCTGGCTCTGCGTTCCACTGAATCGAGCGCGGCAAGTTGTTATTTTGCTGAGCCGCCCAAAGGTGGCAGCAATACTCCATGCATAACCGGACTTGTGCTTTATAAAGCTTTATAAATATAATATAGAGTTAGAAGCTGTTCCGGCGTGAAATATCGCTTTACCTTATTAAGAACGCCCAGCTTTTTCGCCACAGTTTGAGCATTCATTTCGATGTTGTCGCCGAAGTTGAGATTGGAGGTCAACTTCATGCCGAGGAGGTCAACGTTGTCGGTAATTGGTACATCTACACCCCGGAATGTAGGAGCCAGGTTAAAAGGACTCCTATTAGCCGAGAAGAAACACGCCTGCGTTATGGTGGCTTTAAAACTGACCAAATTGTTGTCACCCCATTGGGAGACAAGACTTAAAGTCAAGTTTATCCGCTCAACTATGGCCTCTCATAAAGAACGAACTTCCTCTCCGCCGACCCTTGCGCTAGACAGATACCTCTCCGTGTCCGTGCTCTAGTCTGCATACCCAACAATTCCGGGATTTAGCAGATCGTTTATATGCAACAAGTAAAGGGTAGCAGAGAGAACGAAACCCTGGGGAACCCCGGCATCGATAGCCATGAGGTCAGAGGAAAAGCTATCAGCGATTACTCTGATTGACCGTTCACTCAGGAAGTCCAAAATCCAGACACAAAAAGCAGCAGAGATGCCGTACGCTGGAAGCTTGCTCAGCAAGCTAGCGTGCTAGACCCGGTCGAAGGCTTTAGAGATGTCAAGCGACACGGCAAGCGCTTCGTCATGCTTCTCGATTGCCTCGCCCCAGCAATGTGTAACCTACACCAGGAGGTCCCCCCTGGAACGGCCCCGCCGAAACTCATATCGGCAGTCGCTTAGGAGGTCGTGGGATTCTAGATACGACGAAAGCTTTCTATTCAGTACCCTTTCTATAACTTTACAGAGTGTGGAGGTGATGGCAATTGGTCTGTAGTTGGTGGGGTCGGCATGATCGCCCTTCTTGGGCACTGGCTGCATATTTGCAAGCTACCAGGACTGAAAAACCGCTCTAGTAAGAAGAGAAAGGCGACGCGTTATAACCGGAGATAATTGAGGCGCACAGACCATAAGTAGTTAGCTGGAATCCCGTCCGGGCCGCTGGCCTTATTCACGTCCAGATTCTGAAAAACTTTTGCATTCTTCATTATATTATTGTCTTATCTGCACTATATTATTATTTTTAAACTGAGACGTTTCCTTCCACCGGTAAGTAATTTTATTATGAAATTAAGCTTTATATTTATTAAAATCAATAATTTTGTTATTAAATCAATTTCGAAATCACAAAATGTGCAAACGAGTGTATGCCGCATAATTCGTGATAGATTGCGGGTTTTACTTGGCGCGGTAGATGTAACGTACTGCGTTAATACGCATGGAATATTGAAGCAGCGTAAGTATCGTATGCCGCGCTACGCGTAGCTTTTCTCATTTTTAAGCGTTTAGAGATGACCAGTATAAAACACATTTCTCGATTAGAAATTATAATCGATATTCAAAACAGAGGAATAATAATTCGTTGCACAGAAACAATCTTAAAACACATACTTCTTACTTAATATACTTTTGTTTTGAAATAACATTAACCTTTCGTTTTTTTAGTTTCCCAAATGATCCTAATTTAAAAGAAAAATGGATTGAGGCGACTGGAAATAAAGATTGGTTCCCAACCAAATACAGTAAGTACTATTTGTTCAAAACACTTTAATGAAGCCAGCTTTGTTGAAGGGAAAAAGCGTTGACTATTGACTAAAACAGCACATCCAACTATTGATATATTGAAAACCACAACTAATGAAGTTAGTGTATTTCAGTATTTTTATAAGTACCTACGTATATACCTAAACATTTGCAAATTTTAATTTTTTTGACAATTATGTTACAGATCGATAGAGATCCATTACTTACACCAAAAAAAGCTTTACCAAGAAAGAGAGTATTAGAAAAGGTATTATAGTAGTTCTTTATTTCACGTTTATTTTGACGACGTTGCAAAAAAGAAATTGTAAATAATCAAATTTTTTACTTCAATATACCTTTTAAATTCGTTATTATTGTTCACGTTGAAGTGACAACTATTTAGTTAAGTTTTTTTGAAATTGACTTTATATTTTATATTACAGGATATTAACGAACTATTTACATCAAATGAGAACACACCAAAAAAGAAAAACATGTTAATTAAATGTTATTATCTGCATTATTTTTTTCAATGGCATATATAATCTTCTTAATATTTTGCCTTTCATAATACTCTTTGTTAGCAGATTTCTTTTTCCTCTGAACTCGTCTGCGTTCTTGTGGTGGCAGTTTACTAATAGGAACAAATATGTTTTCCAATTTTGTATGTGGTATGTATCTTTCTCTTTCTTTTTTTAGTTCTTCAGCTTTCTCAGGATCCTTTTTTTAGTTCTTCAGCTTTCTCAGGATCCTTTTTTTAGTTCTTCAGCTTTCTCAGGATCCTTTTTTTAGTTCTTCAGCTTTCTCAGGATCCTTTTTTTAGTTCTTGAGCTTTCTCAGGATCCTTTTTAATTTTCTCTTCCCTCTTTCTTTCAGCCATCCTTTTTTCCGCCAACCTTTCTTCCCTCGTTTGCTTTTTTTTGGCAACCTAAAAAAGTTTAAAATATTAACAAATGAGATAGAATAATATTATATCTCATTCAATTTGTAAAATACAACATGTAGAATTGCGAAGTAAAACAAAGAAGACTTGAATTGCTACCAAATGTTACAATATGATACTTAAGATGCTGTGTATGTAGGTATTTCTAAAAAACAATGAAAATAGAAGTTTTCGAGTAAAAAAAATAAGTTTTGGTGGCTCTTTTAAGTTATGGTGGCTCAATTTTTACCACCAAAACCACCAAAACTGTACCACCTAAACTGAAAATTAACAAAAAGTAAATGGACAATTTATTGAAGTTAGTTTGCGACTGAAGATATTTAATACATCAAACTACAAACCAAAAGACTATGTAACGCTGTATAATTACGACACGAAAATTAAGAGACAAACCTACAATTCACGCCACCGAAACTGAAGAATTGATGAACTAAACGCCACCCAAGAAGTTACTCACGTTATTGCGGGAAAATGCTGCACGCAGTCACACTTCACTCTTCGCAAGCGCGAGCGCAACCCTAACCTAAACGTGGTAAGGCGACATGACAACGCCCGTTCCACTTAGCGATCAGTTACAACGTGTTGAAATTTAGCCACCGAAACTTATGATTTTGCCTGAACAAACTTTGATCCTCACTCATGTGTATTGAAATTAGTGAAATAACGAAATTAGGTGCACAGTTAAAAGCTTTGACAACGTAAATTATTAATTAACTGTCTCATTTACGTAGATAATATAAACATATTCATAGGAAGTGCCTGTTTTATAAGAAGTAAGTTGTGCCAGTTCTTAAATAATTAAAATTCTTTTTTTTTGCAAATCAACTATGAAACCTAATAGCCGAGTTATTTTTACAGTTACAATATTTTTTTTGTTACAAAATATGTTTTTTACACTAACATTTTCAACAAGGACTGTCAAAAAATGTTGTTGGGATATTCACCTGTATAGTTGTCATTTGGACAGCGCACGCGATTTCGTGTTTTTCTAACCTCAAATATTTGAGGTTAGAAAAACACAAAATCGCGTGCGCTGGTTTTTTGGACCCATTAGCCGGAATCCTTGCTCAACTGGTTCGAAACTTTGGGCGCACACTAGTTGATACTAAACGCAACACTGACGCGATTTTCAGCCAAATCGAAGAACTTTTATCGTAAACATAAATTTTTGAGCGCGGAGCGGCTTATATTTTTGGCACGCGACTGGGTCATTCTATTTAGCATTGTACTTGCTAGTTTTTGAGGTACGCGTCTTTCCGGTGTTTAGTGTAATATTGCGATTTCTGTCTTCACATCCTGTGAATACCTTAATTTTAAGATGATTTTTGATTTATGATAAAAAACAAAAATCTGCAAACATGTCCCTTACTAGGTTCTTCAATGGACCAGCCAACATGTGCACTTTTTATTTGGTGAAACGTGGACTATAGCAGGGGACTGATTTTGCGGTCCTCCTTGCCTATCTCTGATTAACACTTAGGGGATAATAGTCGTAAGAGTGTGTATGTATGTACAAACCTACAACGGGAGCGGCCGCCAGTATCCCCCTTTCTCCGCTAGATGTCTGCAGCTCGCAGGCGCTGGCCGGCACGAGTATGGTGCTGCCGTACGCGACGAACACAAACGCGATGATGATGAGCCCGGTCAGCGCGGTGTACAGGTAGCTGTAGAGACCGAACCCTGGAACAAAGAATATTTAGATAGTTTTAGAGGAGGTTGCGAGGACGAGGAACTCGATGATGCAGCGGTTTAGGCGTACGATTTACGACCTACATAATCCGAGGTCTACGTAAGAAGATAAAGGTTAAGACAAGGTAAGATACCCTCAGCGGTTGAGAATACCAGGTGAAGTGCGCTTCAATTTTCGGTCATAACATCATTTACTGGTTAGATAAAGGTCACGCATAGGCTAATCCACAGAATAGGTAATAGGTTCAAACGCTTCTCTGTAGTAATATAAAAAAACATTTAAAGCCGGTCAAATTTAAAAGCGCCATAGATACGTTTAGTTATACTTTTACGATATTGTTTTTCTTTTTACTTCTTGTCAAGATCAATTGTAGAATTTTATCAATTTATTTGTAATATTTTATTCTAGTCTTTCGTTTATATTTTTTATTGTTTTCGTTAAGCTCGTGACGTTTCTCTTGAATTTGAACTTTACACGTTTTTTTTATTTGTCTGAGTCGAGCAAGCATAAATTCCGTTTTAACCCGTTATAAGTTCAATTACAACTAGAGTTGCCACCTTTTTTTTAGGACGTATAGAGTATTTTTTTCATTTTGTTAGAACAAAAATAGAGTACCTACATAGCATAAAAAAGAGTATTTATTTATTTGTCCTTAAAAACGTATGTTTTGTTTCTCTTTGCGACATTTAACAAATATTTGTGTTTCTTGAAGTTATTTACAGCCTTTTTGCAATCAAAATTTAGATTAAAATATATATTCAACTCGTTTTTTATTAAATTTAGGGTACTTAGCTCGATTTCTTTCGTCTCTCCACTTTCATTCATAAGGGGGAAGACTCCTCTCAGTGAACGCTGAAGTACTCATAACCAGTAACGATCAGTTTTTCGTAAATAGAGTATTTTAGCGTACTCTATTGGTGTCGTAGATTATAGAGTACGCCTACATGAAAAAGAGTACAATACTCTATTTTAGAGTACGGGTGGCAACCCTATTTACAACAATTTCTTAGCCACAGTTGCTCAAATCGAGCAGTTTACCTACGACGGCAGTGGCCCCGATCCTAGCATCATCATTACACATACCCCTCCGCTCGGGGGGACTGAAATGGTTATTTGGGACTCTCCCCCTTACTCCCACGACCAAGGAGAGCTCATTCATACAAACTAACAACTCCTGAATTGCCCTTCACGTGCGGCAGAGGTGGCGGTCTACTACTGTACGTTTTTCAAGAAATTTCTTGCCTCGAAATACAGTGTTGTGGAACCAGCTCTCGGCGGCGGTATTTCCGGACCGTTACGACTTAGGGATCATCAAGAAACGAGCCTATTCCTTCCATAAAGGCCGGCAACGCGTCTGCGATTCCTCTGGTTTTGCGGGTGTCTATGGGCGGCGGTGATTACTTTCCATCAGGTGACCCGCTTGCTCGTTTGCCTCCTTCTGCTATAAAAAAAAAAAAGAGGTATCTCTGGAGCGCAGACAGTGGGTTACTCTACCTTTATTCTATTCGCGGGATATGGGCACTTACCTGTTTTTTCCACAGCCACATCAAAAGGCACCTTGGCATCGGTAAGTTGCTCTTGCGACATTTCGACACTTTTGGAACCAAACCAGGTTATTTTAGAAACATAATTTTTTTATTACATTTTTTTTACTATTAGTGTTTATTATTTGTCTTCTCGAGTTGAGCCACAAACACAAGACTTTCAATTGGCGATTACCAAAATAATGAATTAGTTATCATAATTTGTTGGTACCTAATTATGACGCCTTGCAAAGACAACCATTTTGCGGATAGCGTGCGTTGATAAGGTTTATTGGGCTCGCATTGTTATATCTAAAAATCAATCATAATAACAGATACATGCAAAATTTTCGAATATACTACTAAAGTAGGCACATTTTCTTATTTACTATAAATTAAGTACAGTTTGAAGTTCATTAGGAAGCATCTACTGCCTGTTTAGAATGTTAGATTCTGTATTTGGAAAAACTATTGCCAAATTGATCAACGTAGGTATTTTTTTGTGTGTGAGAGAGAGAGGTAACAATAGATTTTCCATTGTTATTTTTTTTCTAAGGCGAAGTTTTAACTAGGTAGTTATTTCTATTCTACAAAATGTAACTTTTTGTTTTATTGTTTAGCAACTTCGTCTCACTGCTGGGCAAAGGTCTGACGAAAAAAACCTAAAAATATCTCATCCTCTACTCGAGTAAGCTATATTAAATATATTTATAAATAAATAAAATATTTGGACGTGGTTAAACGCTTATCAATAAAAACATACTTAATAAAAGATGCTAATAGAACGCGAAAATAAATATGTAGGTATACAAAAATCATAAATCTGACTGTCCGTGATCGCTGGCATGATTAATATTTTAATTGTAATGGTGATAATACGGTATGATGTAATGTGATATGAGATTTAGACTTTAGACTTCTTAGTCCAAAGTCTATATAGCTGCCTAACCTACCACAAAAGTAAGTCTACGGTGAGGAGCGTCTGTTCAAAAGGATATAAATCCACTTTCCATTTTTTTTTATCATTATTGCTCTCTATGTTCGAATACACTACCTTAGTGCTTAAAATTGCCTTCAAATGGCGTTATTTCTAATAGAAAAACGACGTTCAAACTCACAGTTTCAATCAAAGAGAAACATTTAAAAAGAATATTAACAGAAAAATAACACAATAAAATGTTTCGAACAAATGGAGTTATATTTCACACAAAATGACCACCGTGCCAAAATGATCTGCACAAAAGGAGATATTTTATTTCTGTTTTAATTATTATCTTTTCAATCAATTTGTGATGTAAAACAAGGCATAATATTCTGGGGTAACTCAGTAAATAGTCAATCCACCTTCATAATACAAAAAAAAAATGCCTCAGGACTATGTATAATATTAATATTTGTGGATCATTAAGGAATATTTTCAAAGTATTTAAATATCTTACTCCGATGTGTATTTATATACTAGAATTTTGTGAATTTGTAAAGGAAAATAGATATCATTTTCGTCCTAAAAATCAATCCAAAAAGAATACAGCGTGTATTAAGAGGGGCCAGCCATAATCCAGGGTTTCAAATTATCCCTAGCATAGACCCTTTCTATAAATACCTTAGTAAGATAAGCTCAATTTAATTTGTTTTTGCATTTACAAACAAAGTTAATCTGTCGTTAATTTAAAATCAGAATAAGCTAAACCCATCACTATAGCAGGGTAGCAGGTATGATACACTGCCTACACTGTACCTCCTGTTTGTAAAACTGCGTGCCCTAGTTATGGGTGGGTTTTGGCTGCCACGCCCCCTACCAGGCGCACAGGAGGTGTACTGAAGTTCGCCCGCTCCCGCAAGGGCGTTACTATTAACGCCGCCCCACGGTGTTGATGGTAACACTGTGGGGCGGCGTTAATACCGCCCATACCCCTAGTACTTTTTAGGGATCGTAATTAGACTTGAGTTACGAAAACTAGTAATATTTTTAAACTAATTAAGTCATTTTTTATCACTGTTCAAATTATTAACAATATTATTTTCTATTTGCCTAAAGCCGAAATAAAAGTTTTAGTGAAAACTCACATGGTGACAGATTTTCTGTTTTGTTATTTTTACTTATTAACTCTAAAAAAGGAAGTTGCGCTATTCCTCAGACAATGAAATACGAAAACGAAACTAGTTCGGACAGCGTGCAAATTTGTGAACTTTTTGCAAAATATTTTGAATCGGTTTACGAAAACTACCCTAGTATCTCGGGCCACACATGCAATATTTCTACAAACAACTCTGATGTAATTTCCAATTTAACCATTACGGAGGAAGAAGTACTTAATAAGTGAGTACAGTTCACGATTGCATACACGTCGGACGCGTAACGCTAATCTCTAAGTTTTTTCTGACTACCCATGATCGCACCAGTGATGGCACCTAAGAAATGTGCTTGTTGTAACAAAAACATAACTCAAAAGTCTCCAGGTCTTGAATGCAGTAGATGCAACAAATCGGTTCATGCCTCCACCAGCTGCGCTAAGTTAACCAGCAAACAGTTGGCAGCCCTGCGAAACTCCGAGGGACTAGAGTGGAGCTGTGAGGAATGTCTCAACAACGTATCCAGACGCTCTTCCTTCTTTGTGCCGCAGGATGATAGTTCTGATGACGAAGACCGTCCCTCCGGTTTTAACCAAATGAAATTAATTTCTAGCATCACTCGGGAGATGCAAAAGATAATAAAATCAGAGATAGGTGACCTCACAGCAGCCATGGAACATATAAGCGGGCAAGTAGCTGACCTTGAGGACATCGTCAAAAAGCAGGAGTTCATGATAAAATCGCTAGTAAACAAAAATACCGAACTAAGTAACAAGAACAAAAATCTTGAGCTTCGAATGTCAGCTACGGAACAACAACTCAATGAATTAGAGCAAAAATGCTGTCCGGTACAATGGAAGTAGCTGGAATCCCTGAAACACCTAACCAAGACATTGAGCAGGTGATGTTAAAAATTGCGGAGAATCTGGGCGTCGACGTCAACGACATCGCAACGGTACGCCGGATGCCTAAGCCTAAGGATAGGCCTCAACCGGGGTTCATAGTGGTTGATGTTAAATCTAATGCGGTGCGCAATAAATGGCTTTTTGCAGCTAAAAAGAAGGAAATTATAGCCAGAAATATCCTTCCTCAGTTACCTACAGAACAAAGCACACGTCGGGTTTACATACGCGAAGCTCTCACACACCGCACAAAAAACCTTATTATATAATGCTCAACAAAAGCTCAAGGATTCCTATAAATATGTGTGGTGCAAATCTGGAGTTATCTACGTAAAGAAGACCGAAGACCAAAGCCGGCCTCACATAGTACGCTCGATGTTAGATATTGAAGCATTAGTTCCTATGCAGCAGCAAGTTAGTTGTTTTGGCTATTTTTATAGCAGGTAGTTTGTAAATTGATAGTATTTGTATATTAGTATTTGTCAATTAATTTCATTTAAATGGCTAATATTAAAACTTACGATCACATACAATCTCATGAAATAGTAGACTGCCCTACAGTGAAGTCGTTTATTAAATGTATACCATTTACCGTCAAAAAAATTGAAATATTCTGTATACACGTTAATATCCGGTCTATAATCAAAAATTTTAACAAACTTCTTATTGTTATAGACTCTTCAAAAGTTTCTATTGATGTCATAGTACTCACAGAAGCTAATATTTCTCATATTAATAGTAGACTATATAACATACCAGGCTATACAATGCACACTGAGCTACGCCCCAATAGAAAAGGAGGCGGTATTATAATTTTCGTAAAGAACTACCTCAAATTTACACCAAAAACAATTAACAAACAACGCAATTTGAAACAATACTTGGCACATTGAACACCACGAATAATAACGCTGTGACACTGTGTGCATTCTATAGACCTCCTTCTAATGACAAAACTGAATTTATATCTGAACTTTCGCAGCTTATAAGTAAACATGTAACAGATAATACGATCATACTTGGGGACGCGAATATTGACCTTAAAACAAATACTGCTATAAAAAATAAATACATCGACATGATTTCCGAGTTCGGATTCATGGTGGGTATAACGGACTACACTCGCATTGAGATGAGACATAACAAGGTAACTAAATCATGTATTGACCATCTGTTTACACGTTTGACCACTATGAATCCGTGCACGGCGGCAATCGATACTGTACTGGCAGATCACCGCTTAATACTGGTAGCCTGCGAAGGAATGCACACAACTCAGATACAGGGTAATCTAAAAAAAAAAAAATTATCATGACAAAGTTATCTTGAGTGAGGAGCTAAATAACATCAATTGGTCGAGTGAAAGCCATATGTCGTGCCCACAAAAATATATAAATTTATTAAATCAAACTTCGATTCGGCATATGACAAATCATTAAAACATAAAAAGCAATGTATAAAAAAACAAATAAAACAGCCCTGGGTTAAGGAATACAGAGATGACATATACAATAAATGGAAAAAAGACACATCAAATAGCTGCCTTAGACTAGAATATAATACATTACGTAATAAAATTAATAAAATTCTGGAATACAGAAGGAATACATATTATCAAAACGAAATCAGTGAAAACATCAGGAACCCTCGTTATCTATTACAAATAATTAATAAAATATGCGGCAGGGTAACTAAGTCAATTGATGATATAATTTCAAAAGCTTTTGACACACATAGACAAAATTACAATGCAATTGCTAATGCATTCGCTCTAGAATTTAAAAATGCTGTACAATCCATTATCCCCACATGTTCATCAAAACTTTTGAATAAGAACGACTACAGTAAACCGGCCGATGTTAGTCTACATATAAAAAGAGCAGAACCCAAAAAAAATTAAACTATTATTAGGAGCCTCAACAGCAGGAAAGCACCCGGAAACGATGGAATGAAAGTTGCAGATATAAAATTAATTGCCAAGGAAATGTCTTATGCTGTTGCCAAATTGATTAACACTAGTTTGAAATGTGGAGTGTACCCGGACGACCTTAAACAAAGTTGCATACGTCCTATTCATAAGAAGGGTAAACAGAATGATGTAAGTAATTATCGCCCCATTTCCCTTTTACCGTCTCTAAACAAAATTGTCGAAAAATTTTTTAGCGATCAAATTTATACTTTTTATAATCAACATAAAATAATAAGTGCAAATCAATATGGCTTTCAACCTATGAAAAGTACTGCTTCCCTGCTGTCGAGGTTTTCTAATGAAGTGAATGGCTACCTACATGATAGAAAACATGTCCTAGTTCTCTTTATTGATTTTTCTAGGGCATTCGACACCCTAGACCATAAATGTCTGTTAGAAAAGTTTTGTAATACTGGTATTAGAGGACCCGTTCTGAGATGGTGCGAAGAATATCTAAAGAATAGATCGTACTATGTCAAAATATGTAATACTATAAGCGATGTAATACCTGTTACTGAAGGAACAGCACAAGGATCAGTGCTTGGCCCCCTTCACTTTATAGCATACGTCAATGACATGAACAATGTATCGAAACACTGTTCATCTTTTCAATATGCCGATGACACTTGCCTCGTTATAGCAGACAGAGATGTGAACAGGGCGCTTGTAAGACTACAAGAGGACTTTAACTCTTTAAATAAGTGGTGCCACGACAACGGCCTTGTCCTTAATGCATCTTAGACAAAACTGGTCCACATATGGTCGCCATATACAAAGACATACTGTGAAATCAACAATAGGTTAAAGCACACGACCACAATTGTTTACACGTAAATATATACCAATGTAAATGTCCGGGTATAGAAACAGTTGATAAGCATACTTATCTTGGACTAATTATTGACTGCAATTTTAATTGGCAGCCTCATATCACTGCTGTGTGTGACAAACTAAGAGCATTTTTAGCTAACATTATCATTATTAAAAATAGAATACCCTACAAAATTTTACTTATGTTATACAATGCACTAGCTGACTCAATCATAAATTACGGTATTACTAGCTATGGAAGAACATTCAAAACCTACTTAGACAACATCCAAAACATACAAACCCTGCAGGTAAGAATTTTAAAATTAATCGTGTCTCCCAAAATAAAAGAAACAACATAAAAATGACGTTAACAAACTTTTCAAAAATTGCAATGTTCTACCTATACAACATAAAATTAAATATAACTTATTAAAAGAACACTTCTTCAATAAGGATTTACAACATAAAATTCAGCACAAAATAAATACGCGATAATTAACTAAGCAAAAACTGATAAATCCAACAGCTACAAATAACACTTACGGTGAAAGAACCACACAATATATCGTCCCTCGTTTGCTAAACGATTTAGACCTAACATTTAAAAACAGCATCACCGTAAATAACATTAAAAAAAACTTAAGTCACATTTTATAAACAGCCTGTAGTATAGACCTAGATAAACAAACAATGCATGCGGCGCGCGGCGCCTGCGTGCGACTAGACTCCTCGAGCCTAGCGTGCACTCGCAGGGACACTGCTGCAATCGGGCTATCTCCCTCCCACTTACGTATCGAAATACCATTTGATCACAGCGAGGGAAGGACGACTTGATAAACGTTATTTACATTGTTTTGTTGGGTAGATCATCATAGCATTGATGAATACTGTTGATGTATGGGTAGACGATACTACATATTTATATTTATTGTAAACTTTCGTAACTGGTCTTGTAGTACCTAGCTGTTATTGCAATTAGTGTTTGTGTGGCAGAAATTATTTAGAGAACCTATTGTTAAGTATGTAGTGAAATATTGTATCTCCCCTAGCACACGAGACAAATCTCCGTGATTTTTTGTGTGTTTAAAATGTTTTTTAAGCTTATATTGACGTGACAACGTCTTAAATTAGGTTGCGGCTGGGAGTCACTTATGAAAAAGTGTAACGCTCGGTAACGTTACGATGAGTCACCGAACGAGAGAGAGGCCCGCCGAATGCCTTGCGTCTCTCTCCCACTCAACTATGTTTTAAATATAATTCTTTGTTTAAATAAATGTTTTAAATTGTTACTATTATTTCATCCTTCTTCCTACTATACGAATGAATATTCACATTAAAATTATTTTACCACTCAAAGTCGTTGTCACGTAAAACTTTCGCCCGTATACCGACTTTACAGGCAACCAATTTTTTTGTTTATTAAAGAAAAAAAAAAAGTTAAACAGCTATAAGGGCGCGGGACCCGATAACATACCTTCAGCTTTTATATAAGCATGCTCCAAAGAATTATGTCTCCCATTAACAATTATTTTTAATAAATCTCTTCATTCGGGTGTATTCCCTGCATTATGGAAGGTTGCCCATGTCGTCCCTCTTTATAAAAATGGGAGTAGATCTGACTGAGAGAATTATCGACCCATTAGTATTTTATCCTGCCTCGCTAAAGTATTTGAGTCGGTTATATACGATTATATTTATAATCATGTGAAGCAATAAGCTTCAGAAAAACAGCATGGCTTTGTTAAGGGTCGCTCCACTATTACTAATCTCCTTGAATATAAGAACTATTTATGTAACGTTTTTGCAGCTGGTGGCCAAGTGGACTCTATATACACAGATTTTTCTAAGACATTTGATAAGGTTAATCATTCAATTTTATCTTACAAATTATACAAATACGGTATTCATAGTAATCTTTATAGATGGCTTTGCTCGTATCTTGCACATAGAAGTCAATTAGTAGCTCTTAGGGGATATAAGTCTGCAGCTATCGACGTGACCTCAGGTGTTCCTCAAGGTTCCAATTTTTTCCCTTTGCTATTTACAATTTTTATTAACGATCTAATTGACCGACTAAACTGTGAATGCCTACTTTATGCAGATGACCTCAAAATATTTACTAATATTAAAAACATCGATGACTGCTGCACTCTTCAAAAAGACATTGACATAGTTAAAGATTGGTGTGTCGTCATTAATAAATGTTTTGTCATATCTTTTACAAGAAAACGAATATCACAAAATTATAACTACAAATTGAACAATTGCGCTTTGTCCCGATGCACTACTGCAAAGGACCTTGGCATTATTTTTGATGATAAACTTTCATTCCGTCAACATTATGAATATGATAAAATAATTACTAGGAAAAAATCAACCAGTCTCAGGAAGCTCGAATGGGATTCGAACCCACGACCTTTGGATTGCCGGTCCACTGCTCTAACCGCTGAGCTACCGAGACCCCAGAAGACTCGCTGAATCTTTCCTAGTAGTTTGATTTACGCTGCAAGCCAGCGGTATTACGTCACTGTGAAGTTACCCTCACAGTCACAGAAAGAAATACTATTGCAAGTATTTAACAATCGATAAAGACGTAATTGTTTATAAATATATTTATTGTTGAAATTTTGCATTTAAAATGCTATATAAATATAGGATAAAATGTTTACTAGAAAAAAAACAACAAAATGCCTACAAAGAACTTGTAGGTCTTTTTCTCGCCGCCGTGAGGTAATTTTCTCCAAAGAAATCTTTTCTTGCGTTTTATTGTAAACGTATTCGCTTATATCGTTTGTAGTGGTTTCTTTATGTACTTTGGTAATAAAAATTGGCACTTTCACAACGGCCGCTCTAAAGTTTCCACCCGTGTCCCGGGAAAAACCAGACGTATCGATATAACAGTAATTCATTCTCGGTTTTCTTCGCTGAACCATTTTCCAATCACCATCCGCTTTCATAACATCTGCAAAAGATACCTTAGGACCGGGAAAAATACAGTCTTTGTTATTGGTCGCATCTACGCTCGCATTTAATAAATCGAACTGCTGACGCTTGTTAGCTGTCTGCTCTGTTAACAAACCGGTTCGGCCAAGCGGCGGCGGCGGCGCAGGCCGCCCCGCCGCCGCTGCCTTCCCCGCTTCCGCCCCGGCTTAGCGCTCGGCCTGATGTCGGCAGGTGGCTCTACGCGTTCAACGCTTCTAGTCAGCAATATTGGGGGGTAGTTTTGTGATGAAACGCCGTCGCTGTTTTTGGGCGAATTCGATAAATTGCTATTATCAGTTATGGTCATAACAATATGCGATAGTCCCATAGGTCTACTATCCAAACACGCAGCACCTCTTCTCGTGTTTTTATCGAATGTTTCGGTATTGATTCGGAGTTGATTCATGAGAAGCGGACGCCCTGTTTCTCACCTCCAATTTAAGCTCTTCGAACTGTTCTGTCGTCACATATTTAGACTTTATGTCACATAGCTCTGTTTGTAGAATAAGAAGGTCTTTGGGCAGCTTCGTAATATCTAGATGGTCGAAAGTTACCGGTGGAAGTTTTTCTAGATCACGGGCGACGAATACTGGCATAACCTCGGGATCCGTCCCTTTGATAAGGGAGATGATATCTTCGACATCACGACTTTCCTTCCCCTGGCATTTCCGTAAGATCTTCCGTTTTTCGGTTGGCAGTGAATCAAAAAGTAACGACTTCGACCTTATAATTTCGTCCCGTTTAAAAGATGATACACATATTCATCAGACTTTCTTCATCATTAATGGATATTTTGTTTTGCACGTAAACCAACAATTCATCTATCATAATATTGCACCTATTGCACTTCACAGTATGAGCCATTTTTATACGTAAACAATGACTTTGCGCTCGATAGCACTTTCGACTACGAGATGAGTGCGCGCGGAACTGATATCGAATAGATTTTCATTCTGAGTCAGAGGCACGCCTTTTATCTCAGCATTATTCAAGCGTCACCATTGATCTTTCTCATTAGCCTCTTGTTTAAGTTTGTTCAAATCGGCTTCGATTATGTTGTCTCGATCAGCAATCCCTTCAACCAGCCTAATGCGATCTTCAAGCTTCTCAAACCTGTCATTAAACTCATTTATTGAGGTGTTAGTAAGGGTTACTTGTGACCTTATTTTGGATATTTCGGCACGCAATGCTTTGACTTCATCAGCAAGTGAGTCCAATGGAGACAATTTGAGAGGCAAAGCTTTTAATTCAGCCATAATTGCTGAATCGCTTGTAGGCTAAGGTGTTTGCTTGCACTTGTGACATTTCCACACATGTTTCCTATTCGCACCTAGCCTCTTATAGCCACTCTCAGTTATGCCCGCACAATTGAAATGCATCTCTTAATCGCAAGATGTGCAATGCACCCCATCTCTAACATCTTCACCACACACTCCGCAAGAAGACATATCGAAAGTTTAAGGATCCGTGGATTTCAACGTTAAACTCGTAAAAATACAACCGCTCACAGTGTCGCAGTTGGCCAGACTGATAACTTAACTAACTGATAACTTTACAATAGCTATGAAGTTTTAATACCTTCATTTAAGAAGTATATACCTACTTAGAACTATTATAACGGGACCTAACACGATTTATTTTTTATTTATTTATTTATTTATTTATTTGAACAACCAACAAGATCAAACACTAAACATGCTAGTAACTAACATTTAACATTTTCTAAGCTAGGTGTTGCCTTAATTATAGGTTGCCACGGCATGCATAAGAATATTTTGTAAGTAAGTACATACCTATCTACTTACTGCTTTATTTAGAATCCTCCTGGAATGCGCTATATCCATTGGAGTACAATTTAAAACTAGAGTAGACGTCCCATACAAAGATTGTGCCAAGCTAGATGACAGCAGGCATCACGTGGTACGTTGGGGAGGGGCCACAGACCACATAACCCATGGTCTGTGGGAGGAGGCTTGGTTGTTATAGAATAGTCCGAGAGCGCGCAAATGTGATACATTAATACAGTTTTATTCATACAGTTTTATCGTGTTGTAAGAGAATATTGATAAAAAATATACAAAACAATGGGTAGTTAGTTTTTATGTTTTGTTGAATGTTGTTAATTGTAATATTTTAAAATAAGTAAATTAATGCTAAATGCTAAGTGCATTCTACCTACTTGTGTACGCATAAAACCGCGTAGTGATATTATAGCGCATTTCAGGAGGATTCTAAATAAAGCAGTAAGTAGCTAAATACCTACTTACTTACAAAATAAATCGTGTTAAAATAGTTTTAATGCAATGCAACGCGATTGTTTTTAAACAATCTGACTTTAGTCTTATCTTACAAACCGGTACGGGTCGGATATTGTGACAAAAATCAAACGCCTAGTTTTCCTCCGGAGTAAGCGAGCTCGCTTAGAAAATATCTTTGATATTTCTCACAAAGTGTCGGGTCGGGTTAGTGCAGTTATACCTACTTGCGTACGCATAAAACCGCGTAGTGCGCATTCTAGGAGGATTCTAAATAGTTTTAATTAAATACTCCTTAAATTAAGGTATTAAAACTTCATAGCTATTTAATTGTAAAGTTATGTTATAAAAAAATCAAATTTGTAAAAGGGAGACTGGAACTTGGTGTACTTACAGCATGCCAAACCGCGTAAACGCAGTAATAAATAAATAAATAAATAAATAAACTTTCCTACACTCACACCAATTATCTAGTCCAAGAAAAGTTTCGTTATAAAAATCGTTAAATGGTTACTAGACAACGGATAAACATACTTAGAGTACTTAAATACATACTTAATATACATAGAAAACACCCAGACCCGAGTCAATTTAGAAAAACCACAATTTCTAAATAGACCCGACCGGTGATCGAACCCGGGACCTCAGAGATGGCGACACCATGAAAACCGGTGTACAAACCACTCGACCAAAGAGGTCGTCTAAATAATGGAAACACGAGGAGGCAATATGATATATTAAAATTCAAGAAAATCGTATAATTTTGTTCAGAAATGTCATAATTTCACAACCAGCTTTACATCAATCATTCAGCCTCAAACCGGGTATAGCCTGAATTATGGTGACTGAAACATACATAAATACTAATAAACATCCATAACTCGGTCACAAACGGTCGTGCTCATCACACAAACAATTTGCCCTTACCGGGATTCGAACCCGGGACCGTGGGTCTCGGAGTCAGGGTCGTTGACCACTCGACCACCCGGCCGTCAAATGTTTCCTATTTTTGTTTTAAGAGGCCTACTTATTACATCTCGAATATGATTTTTGCGTAAAATGTCAATTTTCGCTTTTTGTAGTAATTTAGCAGTTGTAGGTATTTATCGTTTTTATCGAAATAGGATAATAAATTTGTGCATATAATATTACAAATCTCCATTCTGTGAGCATAAGTTGAATTCGGACGGCCGGCGCATCGCATTTTGTAGTAATTTTGCAGTTGTATTTATCGTTTTTATCGAAATAGGATAATAAATTTATTATAAAATCATTATTCCTCATGAAGTAACAATTACTCTGGTATAAATTTTGCTCAATATTATTATCGTAGATAGGAGCTATTCATAATTAACTTGTAGCTATTTTCGAAGTTTTTTGATTTAGAATAAGATTTTTTTCCTATATAAAATCAATTATATCTAATAATTCCGAGGCCAATACGCACTATTCGACTACATAAGAGATAACATTATAATTTTTTTATTTCACTTGTTTAGAACAGTAGTTCAATCGATGAGCTCAAAAAAGTGCCATCGTGCACTTTTTGAAAATCTTTGTCTGCAATTTTGGGTTTAATTAAAAAGTTAAGCAAAATTTACAACAAAAAGCGCCGCTACGCACTATTCCAATAGCTATTCTACACTATTCAATAAGTCACAATTGTTAATGTATTTTTGTTTCTGAGATCCATAACGCCAAAATTGGCAATTTTACGCAAAATCAAATCACAGTCGAGGTGTAATAGGCCTGACTCCTAAATTATAATTACTTTCATTTAAGGAGTATTTAATTGTCTATTAAACACAATTTATTTCATTCTTAGTTTCCGAGATTTATAGGTTTCATTAAAAGTGACCCGGATTCATTGCTCTAAGGACAGTTTTATAATTTTGTTTAAAAAAAAAAATAGTGCTTGCTACACCTGTCTAGTGTGCATAAATGTAAAGATCAAGATCATTTAATTAACTACATTAAATATGTGTATTATTCATAAAAGTTGTGTATATTTCAAAAACCTTGGACAACTAACCACTTGAAAAAAAAAAAAGGAAAACGGTCCAAGGTACAACAAAAAGTACCTTGGACAGTGTTTGTTGTATTTTGGACAGAGCAGGTTCAAATCGAAATAAACACTTTTATTTGCTATAAGTAATTTATTTATTTTCTGTTGAAATAATATTAGTAATCATATTAGCATTTGCAATTAACAATTAAAACAGTTGAATAACAATGATATTTAAGACAAAGTACTTATTGGTTTTTAAAATATCCTCACCCGTCTAATTATTAATAATAACCCGGCTAATTATTGTCGACAATATTGGACATCGAAGTAATTTTAACATACAACCTACTTTTTTTCTTATCTTTAATTTTTCTTTATTTATAATTTCTGGATTAAACAAATATACTTAGATAACAAAAAAACCTAAGAAGTTACAATAAAAATAAACTTGGGTGGCCAAGGTAACCAACATTGCGACAACTTTACATAACAAGCTAATAAACCCACTTGCGATTGAAGTTAGCTTAGTTATCTGGCACTCATGCCGTCTAGATATCTAGATATACCTACTAACTGACATACCAAGATGAGATTCTAAATAAAACAGTGTTCACAAACATTCATTACTATAAATAAATTGCCAAAAAGTAAATCCCAAAAAACTTACTTTTTGAGTGTAAAACAGTAAAGTAACTTTTTTACCTGTGCTCTCTGGCGCCGGGCGGCCGGCGGCAACATTTCAAATAATATGCAAATAAACCTACATAATATGCAACGTTTTTTAAATGTGGGATTTTTGAAGAAAAAAAAAACGATTGTTCTAGGTACAACTATGTCCAAGGTACAATGTAATTTTGTATTTTTATTTATGTATTTTTTACGCAAATATTGCGAGCAAATAAAAAAAATTAAAAAGAGTAGACAATTACACAAGCGCGTTTGAACTCTGAACACACATCCTTTGACATACCTACCGAGTTAGGTACACTACCAGTTAGGTAGGTTACTGTGGCTCTTCCCGACCCGACGCAGATACTTTGTAAGCCCTATTACCTTAAGTCGTACATTCATTACATAGGTACTTAATTTCATTTTTGTAACATCCTTCGCTATGGGTGTCCAAGCGTGAACTGTTTAAAAACGATTGCATTTGTAAAGAAGTTGATAATGTGATTTCAAAGTAATTTTAGTAATGGGTACTACATTCAAAAATAAATTTCTACAGTTCCAAAGTGCCGATGTTCAAAAACTTTTTATTCAAGTTTCCGTTATATGTACTGGTACCTACCTCGTATATACCTAAATAAAAATCAACTGTCAAGACTGTAAGGTTCGCACATTGAACAGAACATTCTTGGTAGCTGATTTTAACTTATATTTTTTCGCGGGTACCTAGCCGCTGGATGCGAGCAGCACAAGACCGGTTGTGGTGGAGATCCTTGGTGGAGGCCTTTGTCCGGCATTGGACGTCCTCTGGCTGATGATGATGAGGACGAACTTAATAACTATAAACCTAAAATATCCATATACTTATAGCAAACAGCAGGCGCGCGGCAAGGCCCCATAAATGGTTTGCAGCGTTGCCCTTTTTATTTACTGAGTTGCCCAGTGGTTGAGGATTTCGGGTGAAGCGCGCTTCCACCTTCGGCCTTATCGTCGATTACCATCAGGTGAGATGAAGGCCAAGCGCTTACCCGTTGTAATTAAAAAATAATATTTTAATTGCTATCATTTTTAACCGTGTCGCGCAGCGGTGAAAGAATACTACCACCCCCCCTCTTCCCTTAGGTGTTGTAATAGGCGACTAACGGACTAAAGACTGCACATACTGCACTACATCTAACAGCATAGCAGCGATGGGATCACTACCTGTCACGCTGAGCACATTATGCAGTCGCTATTTGGTGAAAAGTGGACTATGGTAGAGAACTGCTTTTGCGGTCCTCATTGCCTAGTCTCTGACTATCCCTTCGGGGATAATTATAGTCGTGATTTTATAAGTATAAATAAATAAGTTTTTGGTGCCCTTATAGGTCGAAGGCTTTACTACAGAACGGTGTTTAAAGTTAGTCTTTTTGTTAAACCGTTGTTACAATGGCGAAAAAGTGCGAACATCTGTTTTAGACATTGTGTAACTGTAGACTTAGTTTTGTGGTAGGTTAGATACTTACCCCACATACGGGGTATGTAATAACACGCGATTTTTTAATGATATGTCTGTGCCTCTCTTGCAGAAAGTATTTGCGTTATCGATGTTCTTTTTAGCTACAATTAGGCAGCTATATAGACTTTGGACTAAGAAGCCTAAAGTCTAAGTATATCTCGTACCACATTACATCATACCGTATATCCACATTACAATAAAAATATTAATCATGCCAGCGATCACGGACAGTCAGGTTTATGATATTTGTATACTTACTTACCTATTTATTTACGTTCGTCTTCTATTGGCATCTTCACTGAAAAAAATAAATAGCTGAACTCGCTGAGCTACTTAGAAAATTGCAAAACTTTTATTTCAAGTAACTTAAGTTTTGTTAAATTAACTTAACTGGTTTTGCTGCACATCTCAAACTAGTTATGCTATTCGGACTTTAGTTACTAACAATTAAAATGTGAACTAATATTTATTAAAATGAGTTAGATAAACTCGTTTGATTACCGGTAGACAAACTTGTGAGCAATTATTAAGCCTTACGTTTCATAATATTTTACTAAAAAGCAATCGAAAAATTACTCAATGTGTTTATTAAACCTTTACTAACTTTTACGTTTTTCTGTAGCAAATTTATTCTTGCAATTATTAACGTTTTTCACCGTTGTCAGTAGCTACTTCAAATGCAAGACGAGTTTCACAAAAATTTTATATTTCATTACAAAACTGTTGATAAACTGCTTTATAAAATATTGTTTTCCATAACTAAACGAACTTCGGTACTGCTAGCTAAACGCATACTCCCCCTTTGTATCGAGAATTCGAGAAACGTATTCAGTTCATTCAGTCAGTCAGTCGTGTTTTAGTCACGCTTGGATCTAATATCTTTCTATGTTAAATATTCATCCGCCATCCAAAAGTGTCAGAAGACTGGAGCGAGGTGTGACAATATGGAGTCAGTGGATCCGCTAGCCGACTATTTAAGATCGTGGGGACTGTAAATGTAAATCGTGTTTGCAGGTATGTACTCAAACGTGCAATCCTTGTAAGTGGTTTATATATTCATCGTTATTTTTTTACTGGGGCTAGATTTTGATGGGGTTTTCACTGTTCTATAGCCTTTTTTTTAAATAATATAATAATAATGGTGTGTATAACATATTATTTTATTGTAAATGAAGATGTTAATTTTTCATGCAAATTCATAAAATATATTATTATTTCGGCAGTACCGTAGTTGAGTAAAAAGAGGTAGGTAAAATGTAGCCTACATCTCATTAAAAGCACTATTGTTAAAATGTTTTTAATAGCTTATATAGATAGTGAATCTACGAGATAGCAGACTTTAATGTACCTACTTGTTTTTTTTTAGGTTTTGTAAGGACTTCAAAGTTTGGTATCCAGACAACGATGAGAATAGCTGCAAATTAATTGGCAGTCAATAAAAAATATTGAAATCGCAAAAAACAACGAACTAGTTTCTAGGCACGAAACGAAAGACATACTGGAGTACATTAACGGTAAATATTTTTTTGTATTTATCTATGACTTTTTATGTTTGACGAGATTTACTTGATGCACCTTGTTTAATAAAGACTAACGGCTTGAGCAAGCGGTTGGTCGGTATCAATCTCAGTTATTAATTTATTAGTCGTTTGTAAAAAGTTTATGAGCAACACCAATCCAAGGTTGTGTTGGAGTCATGTGCGATCACAGACTTTTTACTAGTGATTACATTTTTAGCTGAGTTGAATACAGATAGACAGTCTGAGGGAGTACCTACATATTCCGTTTAGTAAATTTAAATTTACCCTTAAACACCCACCCCAAGGTTTATACTCTGAAACGTGTGTTCGTGTCCACCCTGTTATATCCAAATTCCCCATCCAGAGTACACGAACACACGTTTCAGAGTATAAACCTTAGGGTGGGTGTTTATGGGTGAATTATGCCGAAAGTAGCAAATCAAGGAAAGCTATAATTAGATAAACAGTTTTGCTACTGTTAACCAAATCAGTTATTTACGACTAACTAAACAAATCTGTTATAAATAGCTACACGAATGGATTTGGTAACAAAACATAAAACAAATATTGATAAACTGTTTCCTTACTATTAGATAAATATATTTATGTATTAATAACGTGAAAGCTTACCTATTTTTAACCAAACAAATTGGCTTCAAATAAGTGAATGAAGTTCTAAAAATTAACTTAACAGTTTTGTCACTATTAAAATGGCTATGAAACTACAGCTAAACAAATGGGTTTGTTAAATAAAACAAAATTTGTTTAATTTCAGTTAACTGAAACACTTAAGTAATAATTGACTTAACTTATTTTATAAAACTCTTTTTTGCTACTGGTAGCACTCAGTTTAGTAGTCGCCTTTTCTATGTTACTAGTAGCTGAAATTTATGCTACTGTTAGCAAAACTTTTTTTTCAGTGTTGTCTTGTATTAAGTAAGTATGTTTTTATTGATAAGCGTTTAAATACGTCCAAATATTTTATCTAATTATACAAATATTAATTAAAGCTTACTCGAGTAGAGGATGAGATATTTTTAGGTTTTTTCGACAGACTTTTGCCCATAAGTGATTGTTGCTAAACAATAAAACAAAAAGTTACATTTTGTAGATTAGAAATAACTAGGTACTTACCTACTTAAAAATTCGCCATATAAAAATAATAACAATAGAAAATCTATTGTTAAATCTCACACATACAAAATACGTTGACCCTTTTGCAATAGTTTTTCCAAATAAAGAATTCTATCATTATAAACAGGCAAAGAATAGATGCTTCATAATGAACTACAAACTACTTAATATTGTGGTAAATAATTATCGTAATCCACCTGTTTACGTTAGAAAATGTGCCTACTTTAGTAGAAAATTCGAAAATTTTGCATGTATCTGTAATTAAGATTGATTTAGATCTAACAATGCGTGCCCAATCAACCTTATCAACGCACGCTATCCGCAAAATGGTTGTCCTTGCACATCATAATTACCAACAAACAAGTCATTATTTTGGTAATCATCAATTGAATGTCTTGTGTTTGTGGCTCAACTCGAGAAAACAAAATAATAAACACTAACAGTAAAAAATATGTGCTAAAAAGTAATTTATGTATGTTTCTAAAATAATCTGGTTTGGTTCCAAAAAGCGTCGAAATGTTGCAAGAGGAACTTACCGATGCCGCGGTGCCTTTTGATGTGGCTGTGGAAAAAACAGGTAAGTGCCCATGTCCTATCATTAGAATAAAGGTAGTAACCCACTGTCTGCGCTCCTGAGCTACCTTGGCCGCACGTAAAGGGCAATTCAGGAGTTGTTAGTTAAAACCGGATGGTTTAGGTCCATGTCTACAGATTCTCATCTTAACAGTAACATATTTCTACTGATTCTTAATTAAACAGATTCCGAACAATACAGACAGATTCTCAGCTGTACCAATTCTTTATTCAGATTCTTAACTCTACAGATTACCATTCTTAAAATTTTACTTACTCTTCTCTTGCAGCAAAGAGCTTTATTATTATTATCCTTATTTCATATTGTACTTTACAACAAATGAAACAAGTGTGAATTAAAATTAAACTTATTATTCATGGTGAGCCCTCCTTGGTCGTGGGAGTGGGGGGGAGAGTCCCAAATAACCATCTCAGTTTCCTCGAGCGGAGGGGTATATGGAATCAGTGATGTACTCAAGATACCTTAAATAAAATATCTGAAATACAAAATGCAAAATACTTATAAATTAAGTATTTTATATACGAGTAGATTCCAGATGAAATAACTTTCTGGAATGGTATCTGGAATACAAGTAAAAAATACGTCTCTTTTAAATACTTTTTTTAGATAAAATACTTTTGTAAAAAAACATTTCTTTAATGAAAATTATTTTTTAAATTTAAATCGTGTGATCGCACAAACTTGACACAACCATTGAGGTACAACAAACTAGAGAAGACACCGAGAAGCAAGTTTGTGCGCACTAAGGTGCAGCCCATGGGCTGCAAACGCCTCAGTGATTGCTCATGATTCAAGTGATTGTGGACCTTGCGGCTGCACCTTACTTAGTTGCGCACAAACTTGCTTCGCGGTGTCTTCCCTAGTTTATTGTACCTCAATGGACACAACATAATATTATTTTATGGCTTCGATCCCGCTCTTAGCCGTGCGGTGATTCTGCCAATGTCAAGTGTTGAACTATTACCTCTAAATACTGTGCTATTTATTACTGTGTTCCGTTCAATAACTTAAACGTTGTGCCGTCAAAATATTGTGTTGTTTTAGATAGTGTGAGAAAGTTAAGGCTCATGAAAAGACTCAATCTTCTCATAGCTCCGACCGACCGACCATCCCTCATACAGACTATTTTGTGGAAAAATTTAAAATGATACTAGTCAATTTTGTAGAAAGAAAGAATAGCCACGCTGTCTATAAATTTGGTCCCAAACTAAAGATTCAATAGCGCGTTCATTTTTATAGTTTTATCTATATTGACCTTCGATCAACAGTTGGTATTTTAGATCGAAGATATTGACATTTAAAATTAATTTCACAGATGTCACAATAGAATCAGTTATCTATTACTAAAAGTATTTTATCAAACGTAGCATCTACAAAAAACAAAAGGTGTTTAAATACAAGATACGAAATGAATTTTAAAGAAGTATTTTAGATACCTATGATGAAAATACGTATTTTGTATCTTGTAAGTATCTGTATTTCAGATACTTGTATCTTAGATAACTTACATCTCTGTGTGTAATGATGATGCTGGTTTGGGTCCATTGCCGCCTAGGTAAACTGCTCGATTTGAGCAACTGTGGCTAACAAATTGTTGTAAATGTTACACTTAAAACTCATAACGGGTCAAAACGGAATTTATGCTTGCTCGAAGTAAAAAACGTGTAAAGTTCAAATTCGAGTGAAACGTCGCGAGCTAAAAGGTGATTATTATAAAAAAATCACACAATGATAAACGAAAACAAAAAAAAATATTAATAAAAAGCTACACGATGTACTTAGTATAATTTATCAATTTATTTGTAATATATCAATTTCATATATCACAAATAAATTGATAAAATTATACAAATTGATCTTGACATGAAGTTAAAAGAAAAACAATATCGTAAAAGTATAACTAAGTGCTATAGCGCTTTTCAATTCGACCGGTTTTAATTTTTTTTTATATTACTACGGAGAAGCGTTTGGCCTATTACCTATTCTGTGGATTAGCCAATGCGTGACCTTTATCTAACCAGTAAATGATGATAAGACCGAAAATTGAAGTATCTTACCTTCTCTTAAAACCTTTATCGTCTTAGACCTCAGATTATGTAGGTCGTAAATCGTACGCCTAAACCGCTGCATTATCGAGTTCCTCGCAACCTCCTAAATATTCTTTGTTCCAGGGTTCGGTCTCTACAGCTACCTGTACACCGCGCTGACCGGGCTCATCATCGTCGCGTTTGTGTTCGTCGCGTACGGCAGCACCATACTGGTGCCGGCCAGCGCATGCGAGCTGCAGACATCTAGCGGAGAAAGGGGGATGCTGGCCGCCGCCCCTGTTATAGGTTTGTACACACATATACTTATAATCACGCCTATTATCCCCTAAGGGTTAGTCACAGACTAGGCAATGAAAATCAGTGCCCTGCTATATATAGTCCATGTTTCACCAAATAACAAGTGCACATGTCGGCTGGTCTATTGAAGAACCTAGTAAGGGACATGTTTGCGGACTTTTGTTTTTTATCAGAAATCAAAAATCATCTTAAAATTAAAGTACCTATCTACAGGATGTGAAGACAGAAATCGCAATATTACACTAAACACGGTAAAGACGCGTACCTACCTCAAAACACAGAATAACAATATTGCTCAAAACCTAGCAAGTAACCTAGACCATTTTAAAACCTAGTAAGTGTATTGACTTATTATGTTTTGTAATGGTCAATGTGCTTTACTAGGAAATGGAAACACGTTTCAACTTATCTGTCGACCAATATGAAACTAGTAAGAGGGGGAAGTTTTGCGCGCGGGCGGAAACCAGTCCACGACCAGACCGATCACTTCGTAACTGTACCGCGCCAGCGCTATTCGAAAGGTCTTGTCGCAATTTTTCCAGTTTCCGTTACATTAGGTTGGTACTTGATTATAATAATAAGTCGGCAGTTACAATTTTATCGGTCAAAACAAATATTAGCTGCAGCTGCAACCAACCAGGATAACCAATCTGATGAAATTAGGTAAGCCGATAGTAATACTGTGGCCGAGCCATCATACCTAATATAACTTATAGGTATGGAAGTTAATTAATAGAATCAATCGTTACTAGCGGAAATCCATGATATACAAAAATGGAATAAAAATATCTAGTGTTAATCCCGCTAACTCACTAATTTATCAAGCTTGGATGCTGCATGCAAGCACCGCCCTCCCGCCCGCAATGTATGCACATGCAAAAGGAGCGATGGATGCTAAATAAGGCATGCAAACCGAAACCCGACACGTGTTTCGCCTCTCCACGGGGCATCCTCAGGAGCTGTTGACTGGTCGAGAGCTGCGCGCCGACTGAAACGGCTGTTTTTTTTTAAAAAAAAAAAAATTAACACTAGATATTTTTATTCCATTTTTGTATAGGTATGGAAGTATTAAACTGACCAGAAATATAAATAACCTGGTCTAGGGGCACCTCAAATGCTTTTTTTATTGCAACACTAAGTATAGTCATACGATCATATCCATGTGAATGGCAAGCTTTAAAAATCTGTAATCTGTAAGTAGGTTTTTTTTCATACGATAAGACATAGAACCTATCATTAATTTATGTATTATGGTGTCATTGGAAATCCAAACAAGAACATTTCTGATTCTGGATTTATGTTATCTAATGTGTTCTTGTAGATATACCTACATAACAAAGTCAATGGTCAAAAAATTCAAATTATCAAAGCCAGTACGATTTTTAACATCATTAATCAAAATCAGAATCTAAATAGATATTCAACTATGTCATACTTACGACATTTCACGTTCATCATTATCAGATTGCACTAATGGTTGGATATCAGATACATCACACTCATTATAAATTTCATTGTTTGATGAATCACTTTCACCGCCACCAACATAACATAAATCACTCGGTAGGTACTTCTTTACGAACTGAATAAAATTCATGAGCTTTATGCCTAATTGCACACTTCAAAATCATCTAATACTCCAGCCAAATCAATGACGAATGTTTGTAAACAGATTACTGTCATTTCTTTGTGCAAATATCTAGTTTCACTCGGATTTTTACTTTTTCTTGAGAGTGATTCACAAGAAAACAGTTAACTATTGTGTCTTTCTTCCAAAAAACTGTAAAAAAACCTAGTGAAACTAAATATGTGCACAAAAAAATGACAGTAATCTGTTTACAAACATTCGTCATCGAATTTGGGTGGAGTATAGGTTTTTTTTATAAAAAAAAGTTTAAACTCTACCGAGTTTGAACATATTTTTGACGTTTTTCATAGTTGAAATATTAATTTGTTTATAAGAACATACACAATCCTTACAGGCTAAACCTAATGCAATGGTGTAGTTATTTACAATATAGTTACTACTAAAGGCTAATTCTGTGACCTCACTCAGCGTACAAGAAAATAAATAATTTTGATTCAGATGATGCAACCTGTAACGGTACAGAATGAATGGTATCTGTCCGTTAATAAGGAATACATGAGTGTAGCACTAAAATTAATATTAATGCGTTGCACCATTATTGTAATAAGCATAAAAAAGGAAAAATAAACTAGTTAAAAATAATGGACATGTGGACAAGTGGCTTTATGGTTGAAGGGTGTAAGAATGAGTCAGTGGACTAGGGGCTTATTTTTATTTTGAATTTAGCGGGGACTGTTCCGGGCGTCACTTACGAAATGGGCGCTGTCTATTGGTTTAGAGTGATAGGGGGGTCCGCCGGGATTGGTTAATGCGTCCCTTGCCACATAGGCGCCGTCTACCGTGCGTTATTTACTTGAGTTTCGCGGAAGACGGGGCTAGGTCGGCAAAATCGGTTCACATACAGCTGGGCGCCATCTATGTTCTGAATACGGAACTTTTTATAATTTTACTAAATACGGGATTATTAGCTTAAGTGGGTGTTTATTAAGAGGGAATTGTTGATGGAAGGCTACATCTAGATGTTCAAACATGTAATATTGGCTATCTAAAGAGATTTGGTTGGATTATGGAAAACACTAAAATTTACGCGGGAGTGTCGGTAATGAGCGAGCGAGAAGTTGAGATTGCGAGATAGAATAAGAGGGGAGATGTTATCTCCACGTGGAAGGACACGAAGTTGGCCATGAAACAAAAGATAACAAATGTGAAGTTGAGGCGCATAGGCGAGAGGGCTAGCTATTGGGTAAAAAGTGGGAATGGATTTGCGCGGGCGAATGTCGGGCGAGCGTGGCGCGAAATTGGAGGGATTTTGGCGTCACGGGGAGGAAAGACGGGGCATTCGATTCAAGGTCGCCGGGCGATAACGATCTGATACGCGGGAACGAGCGTCCGAGCCTTTAAAGCGCGCTAAGTGATATTCGAGCTGCGATATTAACTAAAATTGTTTGTGAAATAGAAAGTGATTGTTAAAGTAAAATTATTGCTGTCGCAACTCGAAGCTGTTAACGGAATGAGTATTCCGGGTCATATAGCGGATACGCATCACGGTGGTAACGAAGCTAATAAAACTTTCAACGGACTTAGGTCCGGAGGCATTTGATTGTATTTAATAATGCTGGCGTTTTCTATTATTACGCTAAACAATACACTATATTCGAGAGAGTAACGGGGAAGAGACAGTTGTCTCTCTAGTGAAAATCGAAGATAGGTCAGACACCATTTAGCTGGAGGTAGGCACGTATAACCCAGTCCAAATTCGGGCCTGCCTCCGTACATACAGTGTAGTGTTAGGTTTTACACCCTGAGTTTACTGGCTCGACTTGATAGTTCACTTAGAGGTCTGTTGCTTGCAGGGGCGACTCGACTTACACAACTCACCACGAAATTAAGTTAAATGTGGCTTGGGCCTTGATTGCAAAGGTGTACAAGTAGGGACTGTTAGTTCGACAAAATATAGGTGGTTTTCGGGTAATGTTTGGAACCTCGTCAGCGGAGGGCAGTTTCCTTCTTGGGACAACCTCTACACCTTGATGAAGGTAAAGCCAGATCTAACTGGATGTGCCTGGAAAAGATAAGGCGAAAGCCGACCTAAGACCGGGTGGAGATTGTTTTTGAGAGTGGAATTTGTCTAGGCTGACGAGGGGACGGACGCTGGTCGAAAACGTACTGTAGGGTAGGTAGGCGTCTCTTATATTGTTAAGTAGTTGGGCATAGCACGGTGTGTACACGCTGTGCCTACATAAACTAGGTACGTAGGCCGCGAAACTAGGGCTGGATTAACTTCAACTAATAAGTTTAGGGATAATTAAGATAGGGTACCTAAATAGAAATTACTATGAAGTGATGTTGATTATGAGCACTGAAAAGACCTATCTAGGCATGTAAGCTATTACCGTAGGTCAATACGACTCTAATTGTTTTCTTAAAGGTGTTACCAATTAACTATTCATTTTAAATAATTAGCAGAAGTGAGATAATATTAAGCCATCGTTACTTTGGATTACCTAAGAGTCTGGACTGGTTTCCTATTACAAGGAAATACTAATAAGTTATAGCATATAAGCATAACTGTGCTGTGATGTTTGATTTCTGATACTGAAATGACCAAACAGGCATTTTTAGCTTTCCCTGGGGTACAATACGGTCTTAAATTGCAACTCTTCAATGTATTATAAATAGACATCCAGAAACCTATTGATAAAATTTAAGCTGTTATTAAACAACTAAAAACCAGTTTGGAACCTAGGTTATTTCGCCTGAAGCTGCAAATTCACCTTAATGGTCAAAGACCTTACAAGTTATGTAGTTCTAATATTATGAAACACAGAAAAATATTTGATGGGTAACAACCTAAACCGATTAGACTAATAGTACAGTCTGCTTTATACCTATTATAGCGAGTAAAGAATAACTTCTAAATATCTTTATTATTGAAATTTTGCATTCACAATGCTATATGGATAACTGATAAAATGTTTACTAGAAAAAAATCAACCAGTCTCAGAAAGCTCGAGTGGGATTCGAACGCACGACCTTTGGATTGCCGGTCCACTGCTCTAACCGCTGAGCTACCGAGACCCCAGAAGACTCGCTGAATTTTTCCTAGTAGTTTGATTACGCTGCAAGCCAGCGGTATTACGTCACTGTGAAGTCTACCCTCACATTCGAAAGAAATACTATTGCAAGTATTTAACAATCGGTAAAGACGTAATTGCTTATAAATATCTTTATTATTGAAATTTTGCATTCACAATGCTATATAGATAACTGATAAAATGTTTACTAGAAAAAAAAAATCAACCAGTCTCAGGAAGCTCGAGTGGGATTCGAACCCACGAAACTCTTTTCACTCTCTAAAATCAAGGATATTGAATAAATCAGACATCTTTTAATAAACTTGAGATGTAATATGCTGTCAAGGCAGTCTGTACAATTTAATTATATTGTTACTTTATAAGATCTTCATAATAAACACTAAGAGTAAACAAAAGTAATTTTGCTTCAAATAATAGCATTCTATTTGTATCCTCCTCCTGAAGGGAGTAAGAAATTGAGTAAATTAACATTTTTAATAAAGTTGAGATATAGTATGCTGTCGAGGCCGTCTGTACAATTTAATTATATTGTTACTTTATAAGATCTTCATAATAAACACTAAGAGTAAACAAAAGCAATTTTGCTTCAAATAATAGCATTCTGTTTGTATCCACCTCCTGAAGGGAGTAAGAAATTGAATAAATTGGACATTTTTGATGAACTTGAGAAGTAATATGCTGTCAAGGCAGTCAGTATAATTTAGTCATATTGTTACTTTATAAGCGTACCGTTTAACTAGGTACCGGATACGTTTAGGGGTAACTGGTCCAGGACACACGGGCTCAGGCGGCGCCGCCGCTGGTGCGAGAGCGGGCGCAGGCGGTGCGGCCGTGGGAAGTGAGCTCACGCGCTCAGACTCTGTGTTGGGATTGGGAATCGCAGGTGCGATTAAATCGTATTCGTCATTGCTCACTTTGCTTGACAAATGCCGTGGCACGTTGGAGCCTGCCTCCTCCTCGACCCTACTACCCTGGTTAGCCAATGTGAAAGGAACAACGCGAAGCGCTCGCTATTGTGTTTGCCGTTAAGAAGTTTCACCAATATTTGTATGGCAGAAAATTTCTTTTACGTACTGACCATAAGCCACTAGTTACAATCTTTAGACCAAAAGCGGGTGTTCCTTGTATGGCCGCGAACCGTCTTCAGCGGTGGGCTATTATTTTATCAGCATATAATTTTGATATAGAATATGTAAGTACTAATAAAAATAATGCAGACGCGTTGTCTCGCTTACCGTTACACGATAGCGGGGCCGCGGCCAGTCACTCAGTACCCGAGCAAACTTATTTACATTTTGCACGAGATGCGTTGTTGTTTGATTATCATAAGATATGTTATGAAACAAAGAAAGATCCAATATTAAGCAGAGTATTTAGTTATGTTCAGGATGGTTGGCTAAAAGATGTTGAAAATAGACAAATACAACCTTATTTTAATCGGAGAAACGAGATATATTAGAGCTAGGATGTCTAATGTGGGGGCATAGGGTTATCATTCCGGAAGCTTGTCGCGATGCTATACTTAGAGAACTACATGAAACACACTTAGGTATAGTCAAGATGAAAAGTTTAGCACGTAGCTACGTATGGTGGGCAGGGCTAGACGAGCAGATCGAGGCGGTGCGCCACCTGCGCCGCGCTCGCAACCGCGCCTCCGGCGCACGCGCCCCGTCCCTGGCCCTGGTGCCCGCAGCCCTGGCGCCGGCTACATATTGACTTCTTAGGTCCTATTAATAACTGTAAGTTTTTGGTAGTGGTCGATGCAACGTCGAAATGGATCGAAATATTTAAAATGACTAGTACGAACGCTTCAGAAGTAATCAAAATATTACGTCGTCTATTCGCACAGTTTGGGTTACCGCGCATGGTTGTGTCAGACAACGGGCCTCCATTCTCGAGCACGAATTTAAAAACCTTCTTTGATTGCAACGGCATTGAGCAATGCTTTTCAGCGCCATATCATCCATCTTCCAATGGTGCTGCAGAAAATGCTGTTAAATTGTGTAAAGCAGTTATAAAAAAAGCGTTTGAAGATAATGTTGATGTAGAAACAGCGCTCCATAGGTACTTATTATATCGAAACACACAGCATGCCACTACTGGGGATAGCCCCGCTAGAATTTTGCAGAACAGAAATTTATGGACTAGATTAGATATTCTGAAGCCTGATAGGGGTATGCGTGTGATAAAAACACAAAACCAACAGTTAGAAAAGTGGGAGGTTCTCAACGTGGATTTAATATTGGAGAACATATTTATTTGAGAAACTTTAGCGATAAGCAAAAGTGGGTTTCGGGTCAGGTACTAAGAAAACTCGGCTCGACTAACTACAGAGTGAGGGACAGCACTGGTAGGGAGTCACATCGTCATATTGACCAACTAAAGAGGAGGTTCAAGGTTACTTTATAATCGGCACAAATACGTAATTTACCATTGGGTTTACTTACGACTACCAGCGGCGTAGCCCACTCCGAGAAGTCGACAGGCTCGATCGTGCCGTTGAGCAACATGTTGTCTAGCTCCCGGTCTACCTGGTCGCGCAGCGCGTACGGCAGCGGGCGCGCCTTGCAATACACTGGCCGCGCACCCTCTCGCACATGCAGCGTCGCCTGAATACCCGTGTACCTTCCCAGTTGTTCATCAAACAATTCTTTATACCTATCGAGTAAAGATGACATACTGTTCGAAATTTTTAAATTATGAACACCGCTTATACCACTATTATGAAATAAAGGCAATTGTACCCTAAGTTCAGACAGCCACTGTCTTCCCAACAAAGAAGTAGTGCCCCCTTCAATTACATATAAGTCTAACTCTTTAATACAATTAGCATATTTAACTTTAGGTTTTATAATACCCATAGGCCTCACCTTACTACCATCATAAAAGCGCAATGTTACAGAACACGTTTTTATCGGTAATTGCCTAAACATATCATCATAAGTACATTTGCTTATGCACGATAATGCACTGCCTGTATCAACCTCCATTAATAACGTCTTATTTTCTATGAGCATTGGAATGCTTACCGCTAGATAACTTCTTAGCGACATTTGATAAACCGCTTCCTCTTCTGACGAACCCTCTTTGGCATAGTGTTCTTCATCCTCAGGCTCCGCGTAGTACTGGCCTGACTGCGCGCGACTCTTTCGCGGGTTTTTATATTTTTCAGTGCTTCCTCGGTTTTCTTTCTTGTTAAACGAATGTTTTCTTTGCCTCTTATCTGGACACATCCGCTGTAAGTGGCCCATCCGCTTGCATCTGCTACATTCGTATGCACGGAACCTACAATCTTTGAGCATGTGATAGACGGAACCACAGCAAGTACATCGGTCTCCCCCGCCGTTCCCGCGCTCGTTACTTACACTCGCACGGCTTAACGACACGCCGTGCAGGTCTTCCTGTACCCTCGTCAGTTCTGTCCGTGGTTTTTCTACAACTGCAGAGTTTCTCTCCGCAGCCTCTAAGGCTAGTGAGATTGCCTTGCTGTACGTTAACCCAGCTTCTGCAAATAACCTCTGCCTGATGATGTCATTGGCTAACCCGCAAACCAGTTGATCTCACATTATTTCTTCAAGCGTGCTACCAAATTCACAAAATCTTGATAAGCGCTTTAGTTCTGCCACGTAGTTGGAAATACTCTCCCCTTCGAGCTGACGTCGTTGCCTGAATTTGTACCTCTCTGCCATTTCTGAGGGTTTAGGTTGTAAATGATCGCCCACGATCTTCACAATATCTTGATAACCCAGGCTCGCTGGCGTTCGCGGGCTAGTTAAATTCACAATTAGTTCGTATGTTTTATCACCAACGGTCGCGATCAAAGTAGGCACGTGCAATTCCGCCTTTATGTTATTAACCACAAAGTACATTTTTAACCGGTCACAATATGTAAACCAGTTACCGCTGTCCACGTCGAATTCCGAAATTTTGCCGATTGACATCTTTAGCACTGATTCTGTACGTTATTTCACAACACGCGTAGATTTTATTCGTTATCCTCGTCGCCAAATAGTGTGTTCTGAAGGAGTGAAATGAAAAGCGTCCGTTCTGTATCGAGTATATTGCGAGACAAAGTTCACCCAGATATTTGATAGTTACCCTACGTTACAAATAATGTTTATTCTACCCACTATACATACACAACATGTATAATGGGCACTGAGAGTCAATCAAAGTAATTTTACCTTTATTAATGGCATTCTATTTTGGCCACTGCCTGAAAGTGTTTTGAATAAATTATTCACCATTTATAGAACTAAAGGTTAATATTCTGATAAAGCAATAAAGCCAGTCAGTTAATAAAGTTTCATTGTAATATATTTTAAATAAACACAATGATCAGAGAAATAAGTGTGATCTGTTGAATGCTGGCTTCACTCCTCTGTTCTATAAGGGATGTCATAAGACATTATTGTATTGAATAGTTGGGTTCTTAATGTGAAAAGGATATTTGGATGATAGCAAGCCCTAAGATAAACTCTTTTGATTTATAAAGAAATAATTGAATATAGAACCTAGTAAATAATAACTTACATAATGTAAGATGAAATTAAGTTGAAAAGTTATGTAGACTCTCTATAAATAATAAATTAAAGTCAATTGGACGGGCCCATAATAACAAAATGTGATGTATTGGCACGCTATGGAGCGGAGGTTAAAGGTTATAAATTTCCACAAGACTTTTTATGTATAATGCTATCAATTATAAATGATAATAATACCTGCAAGCTAAGCTATCATCTGATTATATTTGAGTGGTTAACATCCCTTTCCTGCAGCTGCTGTGAGGGATTTAGGTCACAGTTCGGACGAAGTCACTGATAGGCTACACATATCTAGGATATTAGGTATTACGGATAGGTAATTAGGTCAGGAGTAAATAATTTAACACAGGGATAAGCCAATTACTAAACTTTCACGAAAAGGACTTGAGTTACTTAGATGCGGTTAACAACGGAGGGTTCACTAGACGATCTGGCCAAAATAGTATTTTATTCTAATATTACATCGCTTGACTGGAATATATTGTTAATAGAATTAAGTTAAGTTAGGCCTAGGTTAAGGTTCCATTATCATACAAACACTACGCACTCTACAAAACATCAAAGACACATTAGATTGTAGTTAACCTAGTCTTTAGTTAAGATTAGAGTTAGCATAATATAGGTTAAGTTGAGAAGTAGGGAAGGCGTAATTGATGGTAATCTAGAATGAAGGTATATAGTAGGTTAACTAGTTTAAGAATTAGATTAGTAGGTTAGGCTAGTGTAAAGGCGGCGATGTGTGTGTATGTATTAGGTGCGAGGGAGGGCAAAGCATTGAGAGGTTACAAACCGATCTGATAGTGATTTATTTTTGCAATGTCATGCATTTTTGTTGCCCAAATTAATTAACTTTGTAATCAACCTGCTAAATAATAGCAAAAGCCTAAATCAACTTTAAAAATTATTGTATGTTGGTGTGTGAGTTTTGCTAAAGTGTACCTAGCACTAACATTCTGGCATGATTTTGCTTTTATTCTGGGTTTTTATTTTTATTTCAGTGCTCAAAATCATGATCGCACGCATAAATCATTAGACTTGCTTGAGCCACAGCCATCCACATCATTTGCTTCTGAGCCCGAACGTTATAAACGTAGTCATAGTTATGCAAACTTCGGATTGTATTGATGAGTCGAAACTAATCACTCCTATGTGGTCATCATGGAAGATCCGGACTTTACTTTAATCTGACAAAGAATCGAATAATATATCAACTGATTCTGATGATGAAACTATTCGTGATTTGGTTTTGTGTAATAAGGCTTTGGCAATGATTTATTCCCAGGAAAATTTTAAAGTACAAAACAATACACCATTACCTTCCGACAAAAGGACAGATATTGTAAAAACAGTTTATGTCGCTAAATACCCTGGTCCAATTTATATAAATATATAAATAATTATTCTATTGATGAACATTATCAGTCCGTTGATGAACGATGACAAGCATCAATCAATCATAGGATTTTGAAAAATAAACTAAACACCCGATAAAAGCTAATCCTCGTGAAGGAAAATGTAAACGTCAATGCAATTTTTTTTTCTGAAAACAACAGAAAATGTACTTTTTTTATTAAATGCGTTTGTTTTTCTGTGGTAAAACTTCGAAAAGTTCAACATGCCAATTCAGATGCTTATATTAAAAACGAGAGTCGTTATTTTTTTCCCAAACAGCGATAGTGAGCTGGTTCCATTTTGCCGATTTTTTTAATACCCTTGGATACAAAACAGACGGCATTATTACTGAATTGAGCAAAGCTATTAAAAGGAAGAGTGTTGGCGCTTAAGGCACCTACATGCGGCGCAGGGAAATGGAAATAGGATAGCTGGGGCTTACTTGGTTCCGAGCTGTGATCACAGGCTCGTGCTGGAGCTGAAGGCGGCTGGCGCTCTAGGCGCGTGGGCGCAGGCTTGAAGGCGGCAACACACAACACAGTTCACTCAGGGCACTGGTCGGTGGCGTTTTAGGGGTAGTTGAGCTGGTAAAAGAAGCGCTCTCACTGCACACACACTGATCACATAACAGACGTGTTCACGGGCTGAGTTCTTGCGCGCGCGCGCGTGGGTTCGCCTTGAACGCTCTTAGCACACTCGTTTGGCGCCAGCGCCGATCCGCGCGGGCTAACACTTCGTCCGGTATAATTGTCACCTCCCTCTGATTGGCCGATTATTCGTTGCGGTCCGTGCGACGGGGAGTTCAGTCCAATATGTACTTAAATTGACCGCAGAGACGGTTGCTATGCGTTGCGCTGTGGCGCAAACATCTTCCCGGGCCCCAGAGGGTAGGAGGGGGGGGGGGGGGGGGAAAGGAATGGAAGTCAAAGGGAGACCACGGCCTCGATTCGTGCTGTGTTAAGTTAATGTCGAGTGGGTGTGTATATGATGAGCTGAGAGGAATGCACGTGTGTGACTGCATGAGTAAGATCGTGCACTGAGCACAGCAACAAATAGGCACAAAAACAACAACAAAAAAGGGCTGTACACTGGGCATGCCATCATGTAGTCACGTGAGTCGTGCACTGAGCATAATGGCATATAGGCACAAAACAACAACAAAAAAGGCTGTACACTGGGCATGCCATCATGTAGTCACGTGAGTCGTGCACTGAGCATAATGGCATATAGGCACAAAACAACAACAAAAAAGGCTGTACACTGGGCATGCCATCATGTAGTCACGTGAGTCGTGCACTGAGCATAATGGCATATAGGCACAAAACAACAACAACAAAGGCTGTACACTGGGCATGCCACCATGTAGTCACGTGAGTCGTGCACTGAGCATAATGGCATATAGGCACAAAACAACAACAAAAAAGGCTGTACACTGGGCATGCCACCATGTAGTCACGTGAGTCGTGCACTGAGCATAATGGCATATAGGCACAAAACAACAACAAAAAAGGCTGTACACTGGGCATGCCATCATGTAGTCACGTGAGTCGTGCACTGAGCATGATGGCATATAGGCACAAAAACAACAACAAAAAAGGCTGTGCACTGAGCACGATAGCATACAGGCACAAAAACAACAACAAAAAGGGCTGGTACCATGTAGGCACAGGAAAGCGCAATGCGCGCTGTGGCTCAAAGAGCAAAGGCGCAATAAAAAGCGACCGCAATAGAAGCAAATAAAAAGCAGACTGCATGTGTGTATGTGCTGCAGGCTGATGTGTGGGTGCACGTGTGTAGAAGTACTATGCTCTTGTGGTGAGCACGCACGAGATTGAGCCGATTGCCAAGGCAAAAATTAAAAACAGAAAAAATATATAAAATTAACACGAGCGAAAACTAAAGGCACGCTAGTTGGCACGCGTGGTGAGCATGCACGAGATCTGAGCCGATTTAACACGACACGAACATAAAAATTTCATTACAAAATAAAACGGGAAAATAAATCTCTCGTCATAATACCACACGCAACGCAATAAAACGGGAAACCTTCTCTCGTTATATTACCATACGTAACGTAATAATTTAACTACAGACTCAAAGTAATATTAGGCAACAATCATTTACACAAGCGCGCTTAGTCAGGACAAAATTGGTCAGAGTGTGCTAATGCATCAAACCAACATAAACAATGTGCAACTTAATTAGTAAGTAAAAAGCTAACACGAATCGAACACTGTTCTTGGAACACGTTCTTATTTTATTTTTGTAGGTAGGTTAATAATATTTCGCAATGCACTTTGCAACGTCTATCGTGCAGAAAGGGTCATGTAAGGTAATGAAATTAGGAATGTTACGCGATGAAATTTAAAAATAAGAAATTAAAATTAAGTTACGTGATAACTACGAAATATGAGGAAATATTATTTTTAGCGGACTGTAATCTATTGTACGAGCAGATGGAATGGGTTACCAAATTATGGTGAAAATACGGGCTACGGGTTAGGTCGCCGATTATTAACGGGTCGAATGACCAACATGTAGAAATAGTTAATGGGCTGAAATAGTTATCCTATATATATATAATAGTGGACTGTATTAATAATGTGGGGCTGAATATCTACGGTAACGTGTACCTACTGCTGCGACCCATGCGGCTGTGCATGCGCGGACGCATGCAGCGGGCTGTCGGTGGGTCGTTGTGCCGGAGTGTCCCGCAGATGGGGCGGAAGCCACCGCGCCGCCGATTCCGGCTGGTAATGCTGCGTGGCGTCGTCCGGTCGGTGGAGGGACGTGTGGTGTTCGGGGCGGCCACACACCCTGCATGCCTTCACCGACTTACATTCGTCCGGGTAATGTGGTCCGAGACAGCGGGGACAGCGCTCGCGCGACACCACAAAATCCCACCGGCCCTGCGTCGGCTGGGCATTGTAGCGGGCGCACGTGATGAGCTTGTGCCCCCTAGTCCTGCAGTAAGGGCAGTAAGGGGTGTTTGGGCTGGGCCCGGCCCGCGCGTGCATTGTGTGGGTGTTGTGTGCAGTTGTGTAAGCGTGTATGGGTGGCGGCACGAGTCGAGGCAAAAAATGAAATGTGTAGGGTAGGGTTTAAAACTAGTGGACTGTATGTATCCGGCTCGAAGGACCATAAATGTTGGCGCTTAAGGCACCTACATGCGGCGCAGGGAAATGGAAATAGGATAGCTGGGGCTTACTTGGTTCCGGGCTGTGATCACAGGCTCGTGCTGGAGCTGAAGGCGGCTGGCGCTCTAGGCGCGTGGGCGCAGGCTTGAAGGCGGCAACACACAACACAGTTCACTCAGGGCACTGGTCGGTGGCGTTTTAGGGGTAGTTGAGCTGGTAAAAGAAGCGCTCTCACTGCACACACACTGATCACATAACAGACGTGTTCACGGGCTGAGTTCTTGCGCGCGCGCGCGTGGGTTCGCCTTGAACGCTCTTAGCACACTCGTTTGGCGCCAGCGCCGATCCGCGCGGGCTAACACTTCGTCCGGTATAATTGTCACCTCCCTCTGATTGGCCGATTATTCGTTGCGGTCCGTGCGACGGGGAGTTCAGTTCAATATGTACTTTAATTGACCGCAGAGACTGTTGCTATTCGTTGCGCTGTGGCGCAAACAAAGAGTGTTCGAGTTGTTAACTTAATTATCCTTTACACTTACTACGTTTAAAAAGGATTTCGAGCTGGTAGCAGACACCCAATAACCATATTAAAACCTAGGAAGTACTTGTAACGGTACAGAATGAATGGTATCTGTCCGTTAATAAAGAATACATGAGTTTGCACTAAAATCAATATTAATGCGTTGCACCATTATTGTGATAAGCATAAAAGGGGAAAATAAACTAGTTTTAAATAATAAATAAAATAGTGGAATTTGTCTAGACTGACAAGGGGACGGACGCTGGTCGAAAACTTACTGTAGGTTAGGTAGGCGTCTCTATATGTTGTTAGGTGGTAGAGGATGACACAGTGTGTGCATGCTGGGTCTACATAGACTAGGTACGTAGGCACGCGAAGCTAGGGCTGGATTAACTTCAACTAATATAATTAGGGATAATTAAGATATAGTACCTAAATAGATATAACTATGAAGTGATGTTGATTATGAGCACTGAAATGACCAATCTAGGCATGTTAGCTGCCACAGGAGGACAATAAGACACTAATTGCTTTCTTCAAGGTGTTACAAATTAACTATTCATCTAAAATAATTAGCGGAAGTGAGGTAATATTGAACCATTATTACTTTGGATTACCTAAGAGTCTAGACTGGTTTCCTATTACAAGAAAAATATTTTTAAATTATAGCAAATAAGCATAACTGTACTGTGATGTTTGATTTCGGATACTGAAATGACCAAACAGGCATTTTTAGCTTTCCCTGAGGTACAATACGGCCTTAAATTGCAACTCTTCAATGTGTTATAAATTGACCATCCAGTTACCTGTTAGTAAAAATTGAGCTAATGTTAACCAACTAAGAAACAGTTTGGAACTTAGGTTATCCTGCCTGAAGATGGGAATGCACATTCATGGTCAAAGACCTTGCAAGTTAAGTACCTACTTACTAATATTATGAAAACATGGAAATGTTTGATTGGTAATATCTCGAACCGTTAGACTAATAGTACAGTCTGCTTTATACCTATTAAAGTGAGTAAAGAATAACTTCTAAATATAGTTGACTTAATTATCAACAAGGACAACTGTGGACAATTACATGGTACCTACCTACTTGAAGTATACTAACTATGATTTAGTAGGCTATTAAATAATCACCCAGTCTGAGAGACAGGGGTATAAGTCAATGAAAAATAATTAACCTAAGTTCACTTCCTAAAAGGTTAAAGGATATTGAATAAATCAAACATCTTTTAATAAACTTAAGATGTGATAATCTGCCAAGGCAGTCAATACAATGTAGTTAAATTGGTACTTTATGAGATCTGTATAATAAACACTAACAGTAAACCAAAGTAATTTTACTTCAAATGATAGTATTCTATTTAAGTTCACTTCCTAAATGAGTAGGATATTGAATAAATCAAATATCTTTTAATAAACTTAAGATGTGATAATCTGCCAAGGCAGCCAATACAATGTAGTTATATTGGTACTTTATAAGATCTGTATAATAAACACTAAGAGTAAACCAAAGTAATTTTACTTTAAATGATAGAATTCTATTTAAGTTCTCGTCCTAAATGAGTCGGATATTGAATAAATCAAACATCTTTTAATAAACTTAAGATGTGATAATCTGCCAAGGCAGTCAATAAAATTTAGTTATATTGGTGATTTATGAGATCTGTATAATAAATAGTAAGAGTAAATAAAAGTAATTTTACCTTTATTAATAGCATTCTATTTTAGTCCACTGCCTGAAAGTGGGTTTTGAATAAATTATTCACCATTTATGGAACTGAAGGTTAATATTCTGATAAGGCAATAAAGACAGTCATTTAATAATGTTACATTGTAATATCTTAATAATAAACACAATAATCAGAGAAATAAGTGGATTCTGTTGAATGCTGGCTTCCCACCTCTGTTCGATAAGTGATATCATAAGACATAAATTATTGCATTGAATAATTAAATTATGAATGTGATTAAGATATTGGGATGGTAGCAAGCCCTAAGGTAAACTCTATTGATTTTATGAGGAATAATAGAGTATAGAACCTAATAAATAATTTTCATAATTTAAGATGAAATTAAAGTTGAAGAATTATGTAAATTCTCAGTTAATGAAATTTGACAGTAAATGATAAAGTAAATTAGATTCATTTAGTCGGGGCCGATATAAACAATGAGATGTTTGGCACGCTAATGAGCGGCGGATGGGGCTTTTAAATTACCACAAAACCCTCTTATGTGTAATAATATCATTTATAAATGATAATAATACCTGCAAGCTATGCTATTATCCGATTATCTTTGAGTGGTTAAGTATTTCTTTCCCGCAGCTGCTGTGATGGATTTAGGTCATAGTTCAGACAAAGACACTGATAGGCTTATGCACATCTAGGATATTAGGTATTGATGGTTAGGTTAATAGGTTGGTAGGAAATAAGTTAACGCAGGGATAAGCCAATTACTAAACTTTCACGGAAAAGACTTGGGTTACTTAGACGCAGTTAACAACGAAGGTTTCACTAGACGATCTGGCCAAGATATTATCATATTATTTTATTACATCGCTTGACTGAAGTTTATTACTAATAGGTTTAAGTTATGTTAGGTCTAGTTTAAGGTTCAATTATCATACAACTATAACACACTATACAAAGCATCAAAGACACAAACATTAGATATAGGTCGCATAGTCTTTAGTTTAAGTAAAGAGTTAGTATAATATAATTTAAGTTGAGACTTAGGGAAGGTGTAATTGATGGCAATCTTGCACGGCGGTATGTTGTAGTTTAATTAGTTTTAATAATTAAAATAGTACGCTAAGTTAAGGCAACGGCGGTGATGTATGTATTTAGTTAGGTCAGCTAGTGATCAGGTGCAGGTGAGAGGTTACATCATGAGTATACTAGGTTTTGATTTTACAATTTTACGAGCTAATTATGGTAAGAAATATTTTTTTAGTAGGGGCATAAAACTTTCAATTTATAAGTAAATTCATTTTTTTGTTCCGTAAAATATAGTTCAATTACTAATCTTCAATATAAATATTGAAAGTTATCCAAATCTTTAAGCATCTTATCAGGGCAAATGAGAATGTGTTTTTTGATGAGCCCATCTACGCTCTTTGCTGTTGGATATATGCGGTATTTAGTCCGTTAGTCGCCTTTACGACACCCAAGGGAAGACATGGGTCGGTGGTAGAATACCACCGACCCATGTCATTTCATGAGCCGTCACCACACAGCGCCAACACAATAGGTTGTAAGTAAAAGAATATGTAATAAGTAAAAGAGATCATCACGGTACAGATGTCCCTTTACTCGTTGAGGCTTGAAGCTTCAAGTGGATAAAGAGAGCACAAAATATGTAAGCACGGCAAAATTTTAAGGACTCCTCGATCCACAAGGTTGAGATTAGCTGTGAGGATATTAAGTCCTCTTACTCCTGTTTGATTGCTTTTGTCCAGGTCTGTTGTTGGGCGCAGTGATGTGGGGCTACCTGGCGGACACCCGCGGCCGCCGCAGCATGCTGCTGGTGTCGCTGGTGTGCTCCGGGGTCGTCAACTGCCTGGCTAGCATTTCCGTCAACTGGATCATGTTGCTTTGTTTGCAGTTCATCGCAACCCTATTGTGAGTAAATTCAGCTGCAGCTTTCCGTATAATCAAGCCTTTTTACATGGCTCGTGTTTGTGACAGTACGGTAGGATTGCCTACTTTCTTCAGTCTACTGCTTCCATTTATGTGAGGTATCAAATACTGCAGTCGCCTCAACAATTTTACCGCTAATGAAAACATGTTCAATACCAATGCAGGTTTAAAATTTTGTGTCTTCCCAGAAAATACTAAAAACACACGAGACTTAAAGGTGGACACGTCTTGATGAGAGTCTAAAAACACAATGGTTTAGTGTAACGAATTTTAATTAAATTTGTTATTTAATTATTGCAGTGCTTCAGGGCAGTTTTCAGTGTCTATGACGCTCCTGAGTGAAAGCGTCCCGCCTTCAAAGCGTAACGTTGTTATTCTGTTGGTCACAAGCATATTCCTGCTTGCACAGGGTACTATGGCAGGTAAGGAACTAAGATGTGCTCATCATAATTGCAACCTTTCCTTAAAGATCTAAAAAATAATAATCTTTTTCTATTTTCAGCGCTGGCTATACCAATAATACCCTTAACTTTCTCCAACTATCTCCCCTCTTTGGGCATTTACTGGAACTCCTGGCGAACCCTAATGATAGCTTACTCGCTGCCCAGCCTCGTCACTGCAGCCTGGCTATTTTTCATGCCAGAAAGTCCCAAATATGCGCTAGCAATAGGTGATGAAGACAGGGCCCTAGAAATTTTAAACACAATTCATAGAATCAACAATCGGAAATCTAAAGAAGAATTTCAAGTGAGTTTCTCAAATTTCATACAGAATATTGTATTTATTTTTACTTATTTGCATGTCACATGTAGGTATTTGTTACAAGGTGGTACAAAAATATGGTTGGTAAACATGGGGCAGCCTGTAAGGGCACTATACTGCTTCTTTAACTAAAAACTAAAACTTTTAAGCAAAACTAAAATATATATTTTTATACAAAACAAAACCATGAACTTAAATATTTATCAAACATTCTATTTCATCTTACTTACGTATAATATTCTTAAAAAGGTATGTTACAATAATATTATTATCATTGAATATTAGAATGGTACATTGCTAATAAAGTATATGTGATAGATGAAATAAAAGGAAAGCAATAATATCAATATAACCATTTAATGGACCATAATATTAATAAAGATTCACAAATAATCAAAATAACTAAACATTAATTATTTAAAAGTAACGATAATACATATTTATTGTGAGGTAACTACATAATATTAGCAATATAGCAAATAACCAGTACCTGATGTTGAGGCAGTTCAGAGCACACAACGTGCCGTGTCCGTGGTCGAACAACTTCTGAGCCGCCGGAAGAGGACCGCCCCATTTTATAGCGGTGCACAAACAAGTGACGCATAGCGGAGTGGGGGACGGCGCGATAGCGCCTGCAGGTGGCGTGATCGTTATGCCGCGTAATATTTTAACATTTTGCTTGTTTGTAACATAAACCGTATTTACTTATACATGTATCAATGTATTTATTTATAATCCACTCTCCCACACGGCCATACTGACGAGCAGCCATCATGGCTCGTGAACACTATTAGCAATCTTAACACTAATGACAATTGATAACTTGATCATCACAATTCAATTATTCGTGGCGATAAAGACATGTTGGTAGCCAAATCATGACCAAGAACGCCAAATCACATAGCAATCAAAATAACGTTTAGTAGCCAAGTCACATGGCAATCAAACAATGTTTAGTGGTCAAATCACATGACCACGAAAGCCAAATCACATGGCAATCAAACAATGTCTAGTGGTCAAGTCACATGACCACGAAAGCCAAATCACATGGCAATCAAACAATGTTTAGTGGTCAAATCACATGACCACAAACGCCAAATCACATGGCAATCAAATAATGTTTAGTAGTCAAATCACATGACCAAGAACGCCAACTCATAAGTTATAGGTGCAATCATTAAGCATAACCGCAGTCGTTGGCCAAGCGACTGGTATTATACGAAACAATTACTCCAAATGGTTCTCATGTATAAAACTTAAGTATTACAATGAAAATTTTCTTAAATTCTCCTATTATTACTCCGATACATTTAAGGAATCGGTTAACTCACATCCTACATCGGTGTTAACGATTCGCAAGTTATCATGAGAGACATACAATTTGTTACCAGTCTTATGAACTCTTACAGTGTATCTATCGTTTTCATTTACTTCAGTAATGACGCATGGACCTTTGAATTTGCTGTCAAGTTTGTTAATAACTCGTGGGTTTTGTTTAACTAAGACCACGTCACCGATTTGAAAAGGTACAATTTTAGCTTTGGTTTTATCAAAATTGGTTTTTTGAGTTTTAGCTAGCTCGTCCATCTTGATTTTTGACTCTTGACGGCACATTTCAAGGTCCAAGCGTTCAACATCATTTACTAAGGCTGATATGGCTGGAGGTGACTGATCGCAGCCCATAAGAAGTTGGAAAGGAGTATGACCAGAGCTTTTACTAAAGGTACTGTTAATTGCCAACTGTACTTCACCAACAGCATCTTTCCAACTTCTTTTGGATGTATTTTCTACAACTGTAAAGCAGTTTGTCAAAACCTTCATTATTCGCTCCACCTGTCCGTTTGCACGACTTACACCACTAGCTATAAAATGTAGTTCTATAGACCAATGATTACAAAAATTTGAAAATTCCTTCCCAGTGTAGGAAGCAGCCTGGTCACAAATGATGCGTTTAGGTGTACCAAAATTATATATCAATTCTTTAAGACTATTTACAGTAGCTGCAGCAGTTAAGTTAGTAACTGGTTTCATAAAAACAAATTTAGTAAATGCATCTATAAAGACAACAGCGTATTGTTTAGTCGGCTTATTTCCACTCAATTTTCCGGTGGTATCCATATGAACGGTATGAAACGGAACAGGTGGTTTATCTATAGGGTGCAAACTGATCTGTCGTGGACCTGATTGACTTTTATTAATTTTGCAAGTTAGGCAACTGTCAACATATTTGCGAGTGCACTTGGACATGTTAGGAAACCAAAATTGTTCCCTTATCTTCTCTAGCGTCTTTTCCCATCCAAAATGCTTTAGTGAATCATGATATAATTGTATCATGTGCCACCGATAACTTTTCGGAACAAAGAGAAGTTTCTTAATTTTGTTATTGATAAAAATTACACGATACAGCAAGTTATTTTGTATTTCGTAACTGGAGGCTATATCTTGTGCAATGCTACCCTGTAAAATTGATTCAATTATGCCCTTACTTTCAGGATCATTATTTTGCTCAACTTCTAGCCATTCACTATAATTTTGTATATTATTTATGTTAACTGTGGTTGGGTTACGACTCAGGTAATCGACGTGAGGAATTCGATCTCCTTTACGGTATTCTATGGAAAAGTCAAAAGATTGTAGATATGCCCACCACCTATGTACCCTGGGGAGTAATTCCTTCTTATTTCGCGAGGCTTTCAGGGAGTTGCAATCTGTAATGACCTTAAATTGTCTACCAAGTAAGTAGTGACGAAAATGCTTAATGGACCTAACTACAGCCAGTGTTTCCAACTCATAAGAGTGATAACGACTTTCTATATCAGTGGTACGCATGCTAAAATACTCTATGACCTTCATTTGATTGTCATGTTTTTGAAAAAGGATGCCTCCTAGACCTGCGGAACTAGCATCTGTGTGAAGTTCTACAGGTTTTGTAGGATCGAATAAAGTTAAAACGGGTTCAGAAGCAAGGCAATCATGAATTTTATTCCTAGCAGCCTCATGCTCAGGTGTCCAGTTCCATTTAACATTATTACGAGTGAGATTATACAAGGGAATCATGGTAAGAGAAAAGTTAGGTATGAATTTTCGAAAGTAGCTCGCTAGTCCACAAAACTGTCGGACATGCTTGACTGTCGTTGGGACGGAAGCATTCAAAAGAGCTTGAACTTTACCCGGACTTGGCTTTACTTGACCGTTGGAGACAATTCTTCCCAAATATTCGATTTCTGTTTTCAGAAATTTACATTTCTTCACGTTTAGAGAGAACCCTGTATTCTTTAGGGCATCAAGAACTAGCTTTAAACGCTCAATGCCTTGATCAGCCGTTTTCGAGAAAATCACAACATCATCAATGTAAATTAGAACAAAATCATCTATGTACTCTTTTAGTGCTGTATTGATGGCCCGTTGAAACACAGAAGGTGCGTTACAAAGCCCAAATGGCATACGAAGGAATTCAAATTGCCCGTCGGGAGTAACGAACGCAGTTTTCTCAATTGAGTCAGCGGCTATAGGGATTTGGTGGAAACCTGCCGCCATATCTAGTATGGTAAAATATTTAGCCCCTGATAATTTACAAATGTGATCGTCTATAATTGGGAGTGGAAAGTGATTGCGGACAGTGTTACCATTCAATTCTCTGTAGTCAACGCACAACCGGTCGCTGCCATTTTTTTTTCGAACCAGTAAAATTGGGCTGGCAAAAGGCGAATTGCTATCACGAATGATATTGTTATCCTTCAAATCTTTAATTAAGTCCTTGACATGTTCACGTTCACTTGGAGCCAATCGATAAGGCCGTCGTTGAACTATTTTATCTGGATTTTTTAAACGTATATTAAGTTCGCCAGTAGTTACTTGCGAAACTGCGTTGCCAGTCGTGAACATATCAGAACAAGATTCTAACAAATTACGTAAGCTGAGCTTGTGTTCCAGTTTTAACTCAGGATTTACATCGATTGCATCAAAGTTAAACTCTTTTTGGAGGCAGTTAACATTACAAAAGTTTCGAGACACTTTAATAAAATCTTTAGAAAAAATAACCTGAACTCCAGGTATATCAAAAAGATTTTGCCCAAGTAACACATCATACTGTATGTATCTGTCGGGGACGAGAATGAATTCTAATTCGATATTAAGGCCATCAACGCATACTACACACAGCTTTTTACGTGACGAGCAAAAAGTATTGTCTCCAACGCCTCGCAAAATCAAAGTGTCATATGTAATCTTACCCTTGATAGAATCACCTATACTATCGCGCATAAGAGAGCATTCTGCACCACTGTCTACCAGGCAAGAGTAATCACGGTTTTCAATTTGAACACTAAGCAATTTTTTGTTACTTAAAGCTAAGCTATTTACACGAGAAGACTTTTCGTCCTTAGTTTTCTTATTTATTCTTTGAAAGCAGTTTTCAAAAGTATGCCCTTTCTTATAACAAAAAGTACAAGTAATAGGCTTAGTAAGCCTTGAATCAGGTTTTGTACTATCAGAGGTAGAGGTGGAATCTTTTTGAGGTCCGCGATTAGTCGTGCCTGAATGACAATTCTTTTGTATATGACCTATTTTGTGACATTTATGACATCGTTTAGCTAAACTGTCCAGAGGAGCAGAAAACATGTTTTTAAAACGTTTAGATGGAATATTGTGATCAGATTCCTTACCAGGTCTTTTACGCTTATAAGAGTTAAGGCTTTGAATTAACTGTGGCAAATTTTTTGGTGTAAGCCGTAACAAATCAGAGCGAATACGAAAGTCAGACATACCCGAAATAACTGCTTCGACAAGGCGCTGTTCAGTCATCTCCACACCAATTGCCTTCTTTGCCAATTCCCATTTTCGAGTTGCATACTCTGCGAGGCTGCCGGCCTGCTCACTGGTATACTCCATAAATTGCGTTAAGTCGTCGTAGTAACGTGCTTCGTCTGCAAAAGTTTCAATAAGACCTGTTTTGAGCTCCAACCAACTAGTAATCATTGAGTAATTGCGTCGTGTCCATTCGGCGGCTCGCCCGCGTAAGTTTTTACGAGTTAGGTTGAGAATTTCTCGATCAGAAAGTACGTATTCAGCCTTAAGTTCTTCAATATTTTGACACCAAACCTGTACAGTATCGGTCCGGTCATCAGGATCAAATGCAGGCACATAAATGTGTTCAAGATTTCGCATGCGTGGCGTAGAGCGAGTATTTGGTGGGTTGAACGCTTGTGCAGTTGTATGGATTAGCTGGGTCATCATTTCTTGCATCATATTTTGCATAAAATTGATAGGTACAAACTCTACTGTCCTCGCATCGCTGCAACTTGTTGAACCTCCAGGAACCGCTTCGCCGTTAACGTGAGACGCAGTTCGGCTGTGCTGTTTCATCGCACAATTACCAGGGTTACGTCGCGTATTTTGTGGCAGGATGGGTGATAGAGGCTCAGTAGCCAACCCTGACGTAAAACCTGAACCATGCTCTGGTTGCTCAGCCTCGGGCGCAGCGGACTCTTTATCCATCTTGAAATACCTGAAAAATATTTGTAGGCGTAGTTTTTTGTTTGTTGGTTTTAATCCTCATGCTTATTCATCTATAACCAACAAGTTGCCATATTGTCCAACCACTACCAGGGAGTGGCCCTAGCCAAGTATTTAGACAACATGGATGCCACCAAAAGACAGCAATAAAGGGTGTACCCCGATAAATTACTATCAATTGATTTGCAAAGCTAAGAAGGTCCTGTTTCTCGCAAGGTAAGTCAGCAAGTCCAGTTATCTATGTTTTATTCCAAATGCTACCAAGGTGTGCCCTGGCCAAGCTTTCAGCACATAACACAGTCTATACTTCCGAAAAAAAAACAATACGGGGAGTACCCCGATCAATTGCCTTCAATCGGTGCATAACCGCTGACTCACCCTGACAAAAGGAGAAACCCTTCACTGTTTTAGTAGTAGATGAACAAGACAGGGTAGGCGAAAATCATTCCATAATTAAGGTTTAAAAAAAATTAAGTATAATAAAACAAACGTCATTTACACTTTTCCTGTATGTGAGCGAATTTATCCCACTTCTGATGTGATAGATGAAATAAAAGGAAAGCAATAATATCAATATAACCATTTAATGGACCATAATATTAATAAAGATTCACAAATAATCAAAATAACTAAACATTAATTATTTAAAAGTAACGATAATACATATTTATTGTGAGGTAACTACATAATATTAGCAATATAGCAAATAACCAGTACCTGATGTTGAGGCAGTTCAGAGCACACAACGTGCCGTGTCCGTGGTCGAACAACTTCTGAGCCGCCGGAAGAGGACCGCCCCATTTTATAGCGGTGCACAAACAAGTGACGCATAGCGGAGTGGGGGACGGCGCGATAGCGCCTGCAGGTGGCGTGATCGTTATGCCGCGTAATATTTTAACATTTTGCTTGTTTGTAACATAAACCGTATTTACTTATACATGTATCAATATATTTATTTATAATCCACTCTCCCACATATACATTCATAACTTATTCCAGGCATCTATATTATAACATTTATGTTATATTTGTCTATGGTTCTTCTTCTTTTTTAACGTGGACTCAAACGGGACAAGTTCTATTTACTACGAGTGAGTTAATCATAAAATTAACTATTGTTTATTTTACGGTTGTGATTTACAGGTAAAAAGTCTAGTGAAGGAGAGAAAGAAAGATAATAAGTCATCAATAAAGGAGCAAATCGTGCCGCTGTTCAGAGCACCACTGCTGAAGTACACCATAATTATGACTACACTCTTCATGTTCCAACAGTGAGTGTATTCTCATCATCATCATCTATAAACGTCACTCAGCTGGGCCTTCCCATTAGAAAAAACATTAAAGACATTGCGCTAACTACTAAGCTTGGGACTTCTTGGCGGGAAAGTGAAGCGTCATAATGTCTGCAGTTTTGTATTATTTTCTATAATTTATGTTTTGTCGAATATTAATGTGAAATAATGGTGGATTATTTACTGTTAAGTGTTTGTGAACGTGCATGAGTGTTAGCAAATACAACAAAACAGTGCAACATCACTTTTCAATTTCTCTCAAAAAGTCCGTGTGAGACCTCAATAAAGTCCCACAGCTTTATTGAGTCTCGAGGGGTTTGGGGGAAAATCATTTACCATTAAACGTTCATTATCACTCATTATCATCCACTTAATGTAAAGAAAATTATAATTACTATTAAAAACTTGACACTGGCTAAATGTGCTGATCGCACGAAGTCATTATTTGAGAGAGAAAAAACTACTTAGCTGACCCAATACGAGTTAGATATGCCTTGATCAGGAATTGTCAGAAAGTAACTCAGAAAACTTATCCGCGTCGCGTAGCGGTGAAAGAATACTACCACCCACTCTCTTCCCTTGGGTGTCGTAGAAGGCGACTAACGGTCTAAAGACTGCACATACGTCCAACGGCATGAAGCGGCGATGGGCTCACCACATGTCACGCTGAGCACGTGTGCAGTCGCTATTTGGTGAAAAGTGGACTATGATGGCAGAGGACTGCTTTTGCTGTCCTCATTGCCTAGTCTCTGACTAACCCTCCGGGGATAAAAGTCGTGATTATGTGAATGTTTATTATGTCGCAGGGATATAATCAAAACAGAGATTTGGTCAATTCCCTAAGTGATTTGATCAAATCGAGAAAGTTAAAATAACAACACGATTTTATCATTTCCCTAAACAAATCTAGGGATTTGAACAAATACCAGAACTGGTTCAGTGAAATTACCAAAAACATGTGACCTACATTAGTAGGGAAGCTAGTATTTCTGTTGTCTAATAAAAAACATAACCTCGAAATTCAAGACAATCGCTACGCTGCGCTTCGCGATTGTCTTAAATTTCTGACCTATTACGTGACCTACAGCAATAGGGCAATTTATGTTCCAGTGGTGTTCAAATCCCTAGATTTGTTTAGGGAAATGATAAAATCGTGTTGTTATTTTAACATCCTCGTGATTTGATCAAATCACTTAGGGAATTAACCAAATCTCTGTTTTTATCATATGACTGCGACAAATATTTATGTTGTTTGTAGGGTGGGGGCGGTGATGGTGTGGCTCCCGTCTATAGCTGATCAGTTCATGCAGCTACTGAGCACGGATGCGCCTACCAACCTCACGCTTTGCGGCTTCCTCGCCATCGAAACTGTGCCTGATGTGAGTACCTATCGCCTTTTACATCATAAACCAAGAACTTAGCTACTTAACTAGCCATTTACGTAACCATTCAAATGCGGCCTGCATGATCAGTGTTCAATGAATATTATTTCTATTGTGTTTAGTGGCGCTGCTTGAACAACGACCATGGACGACCTAATATCCATTGTACCAACGATATTTTAACTTTTTTTAGACTTAAGTCGAGTCACCGGTAAATGCGGGCAAAACTCTAAATCGGATGATTTCTATTTTTTTTTTAAATTTTCGACGTAATTTTTTCCATGTAAATATTTATTTTGAAGTACTACAGAACAGAGAACCTGCTACCCAATTCATTAAATCCTATAGTCTATATCGGCAAAAAAAACCTATAAATATTTTTTAACAAAAATAAAACCGACTTCAAAAAAGTTTACTGAAATAAATGCACTAAAACGTATAAAATAATTGCGTATTTTTTTTTTTGTTTTTTTTTTTTAAATTGGTTTTACTTAATGTTCTTTTAGGTAAATTAAATCCTTTTGTTTTCTGTAGGGCATGGGTATTTCTCTTGCGTAACAAGAGCTACTAGGGAGAAAGGGAGGGAATTTGGTCGCAGGAATAATTTACGGGAACTATTGGATGGGGGATAATTTAGGATGTTGGGTTTTTATGGGAATTTAGGGATGACGATAAAATGAAGCTACTTTGTAAATGTTTTGCTTAGACTTAAGGTCTTTGCCTATTTCAAATTAATTGCGGGTCGCTATTTGGGTGGGAAGAAAAATAGGAAGAATTGAAGAGGAAGAGAAAGGGAAAAAATTGCAGACACTGGTGTAGTTTTTATTTATTTAAAAACTGCAGTTGTTCTGTTGGTTTAGGTTTGTTAATATTTAGCTGTTATTTAGTTTATTTGTTTATTTTATTTATTTTAGATATCGTTTAGATTCTTTAATTTTAAGTTTGGTGTATTTTGATTTTGTGCTATTTAGTTTAGTTTGTTTTTAATTATTTTAGATGTTATTTATGGCTTTTGGTTTTTTATACTAGGTTTGAGTTAATTACTTATGATTTTGTTTAATTTATTTTAAAATTAAGTTTAGTTAGATTTTTGTTTAATAAGTTATTTTTGTTCTACATGCCATAGTTTTAAAATTTTATGGTTTAGATTTTGATTGTTTTAGGTATTATTTAGGTTATAGTTTAAATTCAGTTTAGGGTTTGGATGTTATTTAGTATTTTTACATTTTTATTTAAGTTAGTTTATTTTGTTTAAAGTTTAATATTTAAATTTTTTGGCATGTAGTTACAATTTTGATTTTTTGTTTAGATTTAGACAAATTTTATTTAGTTCCCGTAGTCGGTCTGGCTCTGCAGGCGCAGAACCATTGACTTAATACGGGGGCACTCGCGGGCATTCGTGGCGTTGTGTCCAGCGTCGATCCTTGTGCCCATGCGTTGATTATGAGCCGAGCAGTTGTAACATTTAGGCCCCTGGGTCTTGTTGGGGCATTCTGTTATCTGATGTCCCGGACTGGCGCAATGGGCACAAGGCCGCTTTTCAGCCGTACACTTCGCCTTAGTATGGCCGTATTGGAGGCATTGGTGGCATTGTACAAATCGGGAGAAGTCCTCCACGTGGACAGTACTATGGTCCACGCAGAGCCTCCCGAGAGCGAGGATGACTTTTCGCATCTCGGGAGTGACCTCAATCACCGCGTTGTACAATGCCGGGTTGCGATTTGAGGTCAGGAAACAGATGCGGGAAACCTCTACGTCATTTTGGGCGACAAGGACCTCCGCCAACTCCTCGCGGGCAATATCTTTTGATATGCCCTTTAGGATAATCAGCGGTGGTCTCTGCTTCGCCTGTTCTGCGGCGAAATTAGCGCTCGATGCGTGACGGGCTATCGTTTCCTCGCACTGTTTCCTGGTCTCAAATTCAACCCGTAATTTGGAGTTAGGTAAGGGCAGTATTTGAGCCTCCGGAAGCTGATCTCCTTCTTCCACTGAGACATCACCTCCGGAGGCTTGCGCGAGCAGTCGTATGGTGAAACCAGGACCGCGGGGTAGGTTTTGGGTGTTTGGGGTTGGGGCCTCGCAACAACACTGGCATAGGAGGGAGCATTCGGGAGTTCGGCTTCTTGGACCATGTGGACAGTGTGAGCGCCGGCCGGCGGACCCAGAACGGGGGGGTGCTCCTTCAGTGCGGCTGTCACCATGTTACCGGTCAACCGCACAAGGTCTTCGAAACGCGCCTGCTGCACCATCATCTCGTCGACCTTTTCAGAAACCTCGCGCCGGATCTCCGCCGCTGCCTCGCTCTGAATCGCGACTACGGCGCTCACGCTGTTGTCGAGCTTGTGGCCCAACTCCCTTACGCTATCCTCGCTTATGTGTTCCTGGGTGGAGGAAAACTCCGGTTCAGTTTCATGTTGCGACTCCCACTTGTCCCTCAGTCGGTTCAAGCAGCTCTCGATGTTGTTGGTAGCATCGAGGATCCCCTGCTTGTTAGCCCTTGTGACCGACTTTCCCGCGTTAACCGCCGCGTGTATTTGGCCGCAGTAGCGCCTGACCAGAGTTTTAAAGGCCGCCATGTCGTTCACCGTCATGTAGGACCTATGTACCACTCCCGGCGTCTCCGGCTCACTCGTTTCACCCGGCTGCGGGCTTGTAAATGCCACATTATGCGCCATACTGAGTTAGGTTAGGGTTAGGTTAGGTTATTTTCAAAGTTGATTTTTCAAAGATTTTTGTTAAAAAATTTTTGCGAAAAGTTTATTTTTGTGTGTTTTTAAGTTTATATTATGTTAATTTAAAGTTTTGGAATATTTTAATTTTTTGAAGCTTTGGCCGAAAATTTTTTAAGTCTTTTTGGACTTTTTTGTTTTTGGGTAAATTTTGAAAATTTTTTCGAAAGCAGTCTTTATAATTCTAAAAAAGCTTATATTAGCGATTTGGTGGATATTGGGTTTTTCCTTGAAGGAAATTTAAGAGTTTAATTGCGTAGTTTAGTTTGTTCAATTTACTTGCAACCTTTATTTTACTCAATCTTATAATCTTAAAAATATTTTTGGAGTCGGTGCCAGCCAAGGTAAACATAAACATTAAAAGACATACTATATTGTTATTATATTAGCCCATATTGTCCCATTGCTGGGCAAAGGCTCCCCCCCCCCCTCCCATTCCAGTATTCGCGGTTTTTACGTGTGTTGGCCAATCCTTCGCGTTAGCATCAAGCTCATCTCTCCACCTCCGTCTGGGTCGGCCTTGCTGCCGTTTAGTCAATAGTCAATAGTCAAAATATATTTATTCAATAAACTCAATTAATAAGTACTTTGAAACGTCCAAATATTTTTTAACCTACCACCCATTCAGGACATCATTTTTTAACTGTGGCAAAGAACGGGCGCAAGAAACCACAGCGCACAGAAGCAACGACATTTACAAAAAAAATATATATTATATGTCGTTACCAGGTCACAAAATACAAAATATGAATTTGAATGTAAATAGTTTAATTAAATATGGTGCTCTATATAAATTAATTAGAGACAATTAGAAATAGCTGTTGGAGTACTTGGAGCATTTCAGACCTAAGCTGTTTTGTCTTCTGTATAATCTGACACTTTATAATAAGCTTTTTTATAAAGCTTTTCTTTAATTTTCATTTTAAATTTATCAAGATCTAATTTCTTAATATCATTTGGTACTTTGTTGTATAATCGTACACACAGACCCTTAAAAGAATTATTTATTTTATGGAGCCTAGTATAAGGTACTGCTAATTTGTTCTTACTTCTAGTGTTTAATTTGTGAATATCACTGTTTTTTGAAAACATTTCAATATTTTTATGAACATACATCAGATTTTCATAAATGTATTGTGATGCAACTGTCATTATACTTATATCCTTAAATCTCTCTCTGAGAGAGTCGCCAGCATGTAGGTTATATATTGCTCGAATAGCCCTCTTCTGCAGCACAAAGATAGTTCGAATGTCGGCAGCATTTCCCCACAGTAAAATGCCGTACGACATTTTAACCCCATTGTCGTTTTTATTTGTAAATATGTTTAATTAGCCTCGAACAGTTGTCGTGTTCATTAGTGAATATGGTATTGCTACATTGTCGTATGAAGCTGACATCGACTCCAAAAATATTTTTTAAGATTATAAGTTGAGTAAAATAAAGGTTAATATTGCAAGTAAATTGAACAAACTAAACTACGCAATTATTTTTTACGTTTTAGTGCATTTATTTCAGTAAACTTTTTTGAAGTCGGTTTTTTTTTGTTAAAATTTTTGTTTATTTCTCGCTTTTTAGTGAATCGTTCCGATCCATTTATCGAAAGCGAATATTGGAAAACCTACAATACGCGCTACTTGTATGAGACAGCGCCGTTTAAATGCGACAAGCAAAGATAACAAGAAACACCTATCAGAAAGTAGGAAATCAACATCCAAAACAGAGCGCTTCTGAGAGGTTCTCAGCCGAGGCCTGAGAGTAAATTTGTAAGTCATCCGCATAAAGATGTTAAGAAGAATTTAGACAAGAAGTGACAGAATTAATAGTGTGAATTATGTGAATAGTGTATTTTTAAATCCTAATAGAAATGTTTCGGAAGGAGTGATAAAAAGTGGCTTATGTCACTATTGTTCTTCAGCTATCAAGTGAGAGACGGACAAACAAACAAACGCTTTCGCATTTACAATATTAGTTAGGAAGGATTTATTGGCGGAGTGGATCTCATTTGACCTAATGGCCGAAAATACCAAAATCGCTTTAGATATGCCTACAATATTTGAGGAGTTCCCTCAATTCCTCAAGAATTCCACAATCAGAACTGAGTTCCGGTACCTGCCTTCTTTTGCTTCGTCATAGTCGCTTAACTATCTTAATCGAGATATCTTCGCCACCCGTGAAATACTTATCATTGAGGAGTTCCAATGACATTCTGTGGTCTTCTTCATCAGTTCTACTTCATCAAATGATACTTTCTGAATGCAAATTTTTGACTTATTGCTGAAAATATCAAAATCGCTATAGGTATGCCTACAATATTTGAGGAGTTCTCTCAATTCCTGAGGATTCCATCATCAGAACTGGATTTTGATAAAAATGGGACCAATCTGGAAGTATATCCTTTCAAATAAAAAAATAATTTTCTAAATCGGTGTATAAATAACTGAGTTCTGAAGTAACAAACATAAAAAAACATACAACCGAATTGAGAACCTCCTCTTTTTTTGAAGTCGGTTAAAAACCTATAAAACGAGCCTATTTGCGCCGCTTTGCTGTTATACCCGTCACGTACCGTCGTACCGTACATCGAGAGAACGAGAGAGAATCGCTCAAAAGGACTTGCCTTAACAGCAGCATCACTAATTATCAGTTAGCCTGTGACTGTGACCGGTTAGCACATGAGTAAATGTGTCGTTATTGCATGCAGCCATTGAAGTATTAAACTAACTAGAGGCGACACCGCGAAACAAGTTTTTGCCACTGGGTTGCGGAAGATGGGTTGCAAATAGGGTTGCCACCCGTACGCTAAAATAGAGTATTGTCCTGTTTTTCATGTAGGCGTACTTTATAATCTACGACACCAATAAAGTACGCTTAAATACTCTATTTACGTAAAAACTATTTACATAAAAGACAAATGTGTGTTAAATGTCGCAAAGAGCAACAAAAAATACCTACTTTGTTTATTTTAATTTTTTATATTCATTGAGGAACGAACAGTTACATATTTTAAAATTTAACATCGAACAAATGATTAGGCACTTATAAACCAAGGTTTTTAAGGACAATTAAATAAATACTCTTTTTTATGCTACGTACTTTATTTTTGTTCTAAAAAAATGAAACAATACTTTATTCATCCTAAAAAAAAAGGTGGCAACCCTAGCTGCAAACGACTCAGTGATTGTGAGTGATCTAAGCGATTGTAGGCCTTGCGGCCGTAAATCAGTGCGCAAAAAATTGCTTTGCGGTGTGGTATCTAGCTGTATTAATACCTCAGAGCATGCAGCACCTTAGTTAGCAAAACTGACAAGATGATAAAATTTCCTGCTTCGGACAGCACGTAAAGCCTTTGGTTCCGGTTGTTGTCGGAATACTGCAGAGACGTTAATGATGATGATGAACTATAAGCATTACACCATTACTTTACAGCCAGACGCTCTGCCATGCAGTCTGAACGTGACGGCGTTGCTGATAGTGCTGGGGGTCGGAGCCCTGCACTCAGTCCTCAACCTGCTGCTCAGCTTGGTGAGATGTCCTTACTGCTTATTCTCGTGTCACTGTTACGACTCGATGGCTGAGTGGCGTTCGGCCCGATCCGAAGGACCTGGGTATAATTCCTAGGTCGAGCAAAGTGGTGTCCAGTCTAATTGTGGGCACAATGTTTGAACATCACGCCCATTTGCCGGTGTGTTTGGTAGGCAGAGACCACTGCTCTCCATTTGCTACGATCCTGATTCCTGAGTTCCTGACACACATGCTTTGTGTGTGCGTGCGTGTGTGTGCGTGTATCAAATGTTATTATTAATTATTCTCATTGCAGGTAGTGAACCGCGCCGGCCGCCGCAACATGGTGATAGGGATAACCGCGGTGTGCGGCACCAGCGGCATCGTCATGAACCTGGTGCCCAACATCTTCGGCAGCGCGGCGCTGTACGTGACGCTTCTGGTGGGCATCCTGGTGGTGGGGCTGTACACCGCCATCGCCGTCGCGCTGTACCCCACGCATCTTAGGTACGTACTTACTTTCGTTTACCCTTGTATGACACTGAGTGATGGTAGAGCCACGCTGCATCACAGCACGAATTGGGCTGGCTCTTCGGGTGTAACACCCTCTCACGGAATATCGGTGAGAAATAATGGCACTTGTTGCCGTTCTATTTCGTATCTCTCCTCCCTCCCCCTTCACAATTTCTACTTTTTCCTCTAAGGTTCTACTCCTTCCTCAAGGCCGGCAACGCATCTACAACTACTCTCTGGCTTTGCGGGTTTGATTTCTTTCCATTATGTGACTCGCCGAATAAATTCATATTAAAGTTTGTTTCTTATGGGTTTGCAGGGCGCTTGCAGTGTCGCTGACGATGACGGGCGGCCGTATCGGCACGTTCGCCTCCATCCAGCTCCTCAACCTGCTCCTGGAGAGCAACTGTGAAGCCGGTTTCTACATCTTCGCTTCGCTCTTTGCATGTAAGTTTTCAAGAAGAAGAGAAAAGTGTTAAATAAGAAGAAAGAATGCTGCCAACATTGAATGTTTATGACAAAAAAGTGACTGTTGTTATTTATCTATTCCATTGTCCACAGCATCGGCCGTCGTGGCGGCCTTCTTACCAGATGACAGGAAACTACTGGCACCGCAGCACAAGAACGAAACAGAGGAGAAGGGCACAGAGCCTCACGACCGAAGCACAGATCACACACATGCGGAATAATCGAAATTTACTTTTAGGACAATTAATTATTAGGAAACTACTAAGACACAGAATACTACCTTGAATTCCATATTATGTTGGCTGTTTATTAGTCCGGTGTCGCGGTCAAATAAAGTTTGTCTAGTCAATGCCTAGTTGAAGGTAGTTCAATGCTCACAACTATTAGACTCGAAAGTATTTCAACAAGTTTGATGTCCTGCATTGTGTACAGTCGCGACAGTGCTGCCCTCATTAACTTTCTTTTATCTATAATGAATGATGAATTTAAAACTAAATTAACCAAAAACACTCTGTAGTGCACCAAAAAAACATCATAAGATATTTATAAGACGCAAATTGTATTTATTCGATAGTTTGATCATTCTAAAATTATTTTTTTTAGTAGGTAAGCAAACTAACAAAGCAATGTACTTGTACTTGAAAGATATTGCAATAGGTGTTTAAGTTAGACAATTAGTAGCTCTACCCAAGGCTCGAGTTATCAAATCTGCATTCTTACTAGGGTCAAATTCGATAAAATAATGTTAGAAACAAATTACTGACAATTCCCTGTGCAAATTCTTGTTTCCCTGGAAGTTTTACTTGTGTTACTGTTTTTGAGAGAAGCACACAATGTTTAGTGGTTTTCTTGTGAATCATAAAAAGTAAAAATCCGAGTGACACTAGATTTGCACAATGAATAAAATTGTGCTTGTTCATAACCTTTCGGAACGTTCTGTCTCAAAACACCCGTTTCTCATCGCATCAGAATCTTAAAAAACCCGGTTTTCATAGCATCCGTAAGTTTGTAATGTGTTTATTCAAATATGGCCAAATAGTATTTAATTAGACTCTTTAAAGGTAGGCGAGATTACGATCGAGCTTCAGAGAATCGCCATGCTGTGTGAGACGGATGGTAGATTTGTAGGTAGGTATTTGTACAAACGCCAGCACTTCAACCTATAACAAAATATCAAAATTCTTCAATACACTTTGAACTTTGTCGCTGCAGCACAAGAATCAATACTTATTGGAGTAGGTAATTAATCTGCAGGCATGTGCACGATTATAAGTTATTTATTTTCACAAATGGAGAGATGTAGTATCTGCCTACCCTTCCGGGAAACGAGCGTGATGTATGTTTGTACGTTCTGGTTTAATTACATAATAAAAAAATATTTATTTAGTATGGTTGAGTTTTAAATATTATCGTTTTTTACATTAAATTCCATCTCCTTTTCCTTTAATCCAAAATACTTAGGAATTCAGTGTTTACACCGTATTTTTTTAAATAGGTATCGAATAGTAAAGCAGAACCATCTGTTGCCAGGATTTTGCCCATAACCTAATGGTAATCTACGTATTTTCGGATTTGGTGTGTTCCGATTTTAAGAGTACCTACCTACGAGGGGCTTTCAATAAGTTCTCGGTATTGACATAAAAGAAAGACAATTTATCAAGTAGCATTTTTTATTTTTCTATATAGTCACCCTTAATAGCTTAATAAGTACCTACTTACATTTATTAGTTAGGTGAAAGCTTTTCAATACCTTCAAAAAAATATGATTCCCGTAGTTACTGGGGGCCAAGTCTGGACTGTATGGTGGGTGATTGAATAATTTCATGGAACCCACATTCGATTTGTTAGATGACTTTCCCGAACTCATTATTTCTTCGTATTAAATTTTCAGTTCGCATATTTCCCCGATCGGTAAAATCCACATTTACCATAATTTATTTTTCGTTGTTTTAGTCAGTAGTACATTTTCCGTTCGCAAATTTCCCCGATCGGTAAAATCCATACATAGAATAATTTATATTTCGTTGTTTTTTCGATTCGCATTTTTTCTTAAACGTAATTTAGACTTTTCGTATACTTTTCCCTTTGTTTTACTTCGTGATAGTTATTTTTCCTACTAGTAACGTTTTTATTGGATATGTGACCAACAAACAAGCCAACGTGTACCTATTAATTAGAGTGAATCCTGGGTGAAGCGTTCTTCGCGTCAGAGCCAAACACCTAGTCAATATCTCTGTCACTCTCAATGGTTTCTATAAATAGTTATCCCGTTCCCTCCTGATGGTATTATTATTCGCTTGTCAAGTCTATAGGTTACTTGGTCCTAGGTACAAAATAGAAAAAGAGGTAAAAAATCCAGAGTGTGTAAATACGCTGCAATGAAAAAAATAGTTTAGATAAAATTCCCGAGTGTGTAAATGTGCTGCAATGAAAAAAATAGTTGAGATAAACTTCCCGAGTGTGTAAATATGCTGCATTGAAAAAAGACGAAAAAAAAGACGCTCTTTGAAAAAAAATAAAGCGTTAAAATAAAGAATCCGAAAACTATAATACTGTAAAAAAAACTTTCGGGGAAATATGCGAACGGAAAATTTACTACGAAGAAATAATGAGTTCGGGAAAGTCATCTAACAAATCCCACATTCGTGCACAGACAGTGCACAGCAGCCTTGGCAATATGACGCGACGTGTGAACAGGCGCGTTGTCATGAAGAAGCAGCACACCTTTTGTGAGTTGTCCTCTCCTCTTTTCTTTAATTGCTGCTCTTTAACGGTGTACAGTAGCAGCATAAGATGCGCCATTAATGGTTTCGCTTTTATTTTTGTATTCGATAAGCAGAATCCCTTTGGAATCCCAAAAAACGGTGGCCATGATTTTTCCGGCAGATAGTGTGACTTTGAACTTCTTATCTGTCTCTTCTTCTTATCTTCTTATCTGTTTACTCTCAGATCATAATGATGAACCCCATTTCATCACCAGTTACAATTTGGTACACGAAGGATCTTCGTCACAGAGCTCTAAGAACTAAGCGTTGAAAAAGTACAGAAAAAATTCCTGAACATACTTAGTTACAGGTTACAATTAGGAAGTAAATATAAAAGATACAGTGCAAAACACGATAAATTCCAGATTTCCTTGCGAACTTTCCATCGCAAATGTCATGAATTAATTTATCTTTACAAAATTATAAACTCACCTAACGACTCACCATATATTCTATCGCAGCTAAATTTCAATATAGCATAAAAATCCCGGAGTTTCTCTTCTAAATTATTCTATCTCCATTCTATATACAAAAACAATAAGTACCTCATTTTATAACCCGTTAACCAGAATGTACCGTCTTTATATTGAAACTATTACCTACTGGACATTTTTCTTTAGACATTTTTATAAGAACCAATACAAGTTCAAAAAAGAGGTTCAAGCTGCCCTAGTTTGAATATCTTTCACATTTTTATACTTACATTTTAATTTAATTTCAACATTATTTACTTTTGTTTAATATAGAGAGGTCTACATCAACTGACTTCCCTAAAGTGAATCTCTGCTACCAGAGAAGGCCTGGTTCCGAGGTCCTGTTCCGGGACCTGTAGACCGCACCCTCTCGACTTAACGATATACTACCTAAACTCAAATTATAATTAAACTAAAAGATAATATAAAACGACTTACATACTATGAAGACGGTGACTGCATCCCCGACGCCGCTTCGTCTCCTCGAGGTCCTCAGCTCGGCCGCAGTCCGCCGCGCCGACTGGCTTCGGGCTGCTGTGGTGGTGGTCGATCTTCTGGCTGCTGTGGTGGGTGGAAGGCCCTAAGCGTCTCGCGGCTACCCTTGAGAGCTCTCAACCCCAGAAAAATACGTACCAATATGCACAATACCACTTAGCACGCCACGCGTCCGTGTCAACCAAACCAATAACTGATTTTAGCCAGCCCGCCCTGGTACTAATTTATGAACACTGTTTCATAATTCCTACGGGCCCCCCCGAATCAAAACAATGTGCCCCACATACCAAATTACACCAAAAAAAGTCAATATTCTCCACGCGACCCCGCGGTCAAGTTAACCTTACCAAAAATCCAACGTGAGTGTGTGTGACACTGACACTGACAGTCGTCTGTCACTACAAATTATGACGACAAAAGTTGCCAGCCGTAAGTGGCCATTTTGTTCCAAACAACTTTTTTGGGATTTTTTTGTTGTTAAGAAACTAGTACAAACCTAGAAGACTATAATAATGTATTAACCCTCATAAGGCGACCCCTAGACGCTCAGTAAATATTGTTATCCATCATTATGATAAATACTGAAAGATTTCATTTCACTATCGGAGTGAACAAGAAAGCCTACACATTCAGTATTTATTGCGTCACGTCAGTATTGCAAAGTTTTTCGTACAGCTTACACGAGTGAAATGGATGCGTCAAAAACATGCATGCTTCTCCCCTTTTAATAGTATTTTTGTAATTGGCTACTTGACAGTTGTAGCAATAAAATATTTTAAAGGTAGTTTAAGATTTAACCCCTCACTCTTGGAATTTTTTTTACATTTTTTTGACAGTAACTGTCAACGTCAAATTTGACAGAATGGAGCATAGACTATGCGATATTTTGCGATAACAATACATAAGATGAACCACACAACCGAAATAACTAAACTTGCTCATACTAAAGTAGTCTGTAAGTCTATGAAGACACGGTACAAAGTCAAGTGTGTTTTTGTAGGCGCAGTCTCATGCGACCGCTTGGGGTTTGAGGGGTCGATAATTATCCAATAGCTTTTTTACTAAAATAATTTGTAAATATTTTATTTTTACAAAATAAATTTGAGATTTTTATCTGTGGATTACAAGACCCGAAAAACGGGCGGCCATGATTGTGCTTCGTGTGACGTCACAATACACAAATTTTTCAAAAACTTTCTGTCAGGTTTCAAGATAAAGTTTTAATAATGATGTTGGCGCTTAAGGCACCAACATGCGACGGAGGGAAACGATAAAACAGGATATCTGGGGCTTACTTGGTTCGGGCTGGAGCTGGTTGGAGCTGAAGGCAACTGGCGCTCTAGGCGCGGGGTCGCAGGCTTGTGGGCGGTAACACACAACACAGTTCACTGGTCGGTGGCGTTTTAGGGGTAGTTGAGCTGGTAAACAAAGCGCTCTCAATTCACATACACTTAACACATGGTTGTTCACGGGCTGAGTTCTTGCGCGCGCGCGCGTGGGTTCTCTATGAACGGTCGGAGCACACTGTTGTCACCTCGCTGTGATTGGCCGATCATTCGTTGCACATTCGTTGCACCAATATGCACCTTAATTGACCGGCGCAGCGACGGTTATCCGTTGCGCTGTGGCGTAAACATCTTCCCGGGCCCCAGAGGGTAGGAGGGGGGGGGGGAAGGAATGGAAGTTAAAGGGGGACTACAGCCCCGATTCGTGCTGTGTTGAGTTAATGTCGAGTGGGTGTGTATATGATGAGCTGAGAGGAATGCACGTGTGTGACTGTATGAGTAAGATCGTGCACTGAGCACAGCAACAAATAGGCACAAAACAACAACAAAAAGGGCTGTACACTGGGCATACCATCATGTAGTCACTTGAATCGTGAACTGAGCATAATGGCATATAGGCACAAAACAACAACAAAAAGGGTGTACACTGGGCATGCCATCATGTAGTCACTTGAATCGTGAACTGAGCATAATGGCATATAGGCACAAAACAACAACAAAAAAGGCTGTGCACTGAGCATGCCATCATATAGTCACTTGAATCGTGAACTGAGCATAATGGCATATAGGCACAAAACAACAACAAAAAAGGCTGTGCACTGAGCACGATAGCATACAGGCACAAAACAACAACAAAAAAGGCTGTGCACTGAGCACGATAGCATACAGGCACAAAAACAACAACAAAAAAGGCTGTGCACTGAGCACGATAGCATATAGGCACAGAAAAGCGCAATGCGCGCTGTGGCGCAAAGAGCAAAGGCGCAATAAAAAGCGACCGCAATAGAAGCAAATAAAAAGCAGACTGCATGTGTGTATGTGCTGCAGGCTGATGTGTGGGTGCACGTGTGTAGAAGTACTATGCTCTTGTGGTGAGCACGCACGAGATTGAGGCGATTGCCAAGGCAAAAATTAAAAGCAGAAAAAATATAAAATTAACACGAGCGAAAACTAAAGGCACGCTAGTTGGCACGCGTGGTGAGCATGCACGAGATCTGAGCCGATTTAACACGGCACGACCATAAAAATTTCATTACAAGATAAAACGGGAAAAACAACAATATCGTCGTCTAGACGCGGGTGTGTTATACGTAACTAAAGTTATATGTGCAAGCTAATTAGTAAGTAAAAATATAACACGAATCGAACACTGTTCTTGGAACACGTTCTTAATTTATTTTTGTAGGTAGGTTAATAATATTTCGCAATGCACCTTGCAACGTCTATCGTGCAGAAAGGGTCATGTAAGGTAATGAAATTAGGAATGTTACGCGATAAAATTTAAAAATCAGAAATTAAAATTAAGCTACGTGATAACTACGAAATATGAGTAAATATTATTTTAACGGGTCGAATGACCAACATGTAATGAAATAGTTAATGGGCTGAAATAGTTATCCTATATATATATAATAGCGGACTGTATTACCAATGTGGGGCTACGGAAACATGTACCTACTCCTGCGACCCCTGATGCGGCTGCTGTGCATGCGCGGACGCATGCAGCGTTCTGTCGGTGGGTCGCTTTACCGGAGTGTCCCGCAGCTGGGGCGGAAGCCACCGCGCCGCCGATTCCGGCTGGTAATGCTGCGTGGCGTCGTCCGGTCGGTGAAGGGACGTGTGGTGGTCGGCGATGCCACACACTCTGCATGCCTTCACCGACTTACATTCGTCCGGGTAATGTGGTCCGAGACAGCGGGGACAGCGCTCGCGCGACACCACAAAATCCCACCGGCCCTGCGTCGGCTGGGCATTGTAGGTAGCGCACGCTATTAATCTGTGCCCCCTAATCCTGCAGTAAGGGCAGTAAGGGGTGTTTGGGCTGGCGTGCATTGTGTGGGTGTTGTGTGCAGTTGTGTAGGCGTGTATGGGTGGCGGCACGAGTCGAGGCAAAAAAATGAAGTGTGTAAGGTAGGGTTTAAAAACTAGTGGACTGTATGTATCCGGCTCGTAGGATCATAAATGTTGGCGCTTAAGGCACCAACATGCGACGGAGGGAAACGATAAAACAGGATATCTGGGGCTTACTTGGTTCGGGCTGGAGCTGGTTGGAGCTGAAGGCAACTGGCGCTCTAGGCGCGGGGTCGCAGGCTTGTGGGCGGTAACACACAACACAGTTCACTGGTCGGTGGCGTTTTAGGGGTAGTTGAGCTGGTAAACAAAGCGCTCTCAATTCACATACACTTAACACATGGTTGTTCACGGGCTGAGTTCTTGCGCGCGCGCGCGTGGGTTCTCTATGAACGGTCGGAGCACACTGCCTTTGCGCCAGCGCCGGCGGCGCGGGCGAACACTTCGTCTAGTATAATTGTCACCTCGCTGTGATTGGCCGATCATTCGTTGCACATTCGTTGCACCAATATGCACCTTAATAGACCGGCGCAGCGACGGTTATCCGTTGCGCTGTGGCGTAAACAAATGAAGTGTGACGTCACAGGGCAAAATGTCACGTGACCCACCGTTTTCGCACGGAAATTAATAAAGAAAAATATGTTTTTTTCTATTAAATAAAGCTTTTTCGAGAAAAAATAAATAGTAAGAGGTATAAAATAAGCGTTAGTAATTTTTAAAATAATTTTTCGAAAACTGTCAAGTAGCCAATAGCTTGACGACGAATCCAACAACTGAGGCAGTACTTCCAAATTCAAAATAAATTATTTTAAATAACTCTGATCTCCCGTGACCGACTGACTGGGGCGGCGGCTTCAGCAGCGGCGTGTGCGGTGTGTTCCTCCGGGTTTTCAAGCGTGTCCGTCTCCATTGCTGCATCGATGCGTACTGACCAACCACATTATTTTATTGATGGTGTAGTCTAGTATATTGACGGATGTCAGTATTTATCACAATCTGTATATATGGAATTAAGAAATCTAGAAATCCGCAATAAATACTGAGATTCGTCAATGCACTAGACTACACGATCAGTATATATCACAAAATTAAATAAATACTGATGGATCACAGTATTTAATGAGCGTCTACGGGTCGCCTTAGTACCTGTATACTACTTTGATCTAAATTGTGCCTACATCTTAAGAGTTACGGTCTGGTTTAATGTATAAGTGTATCATAAATTAAGTTCATGCTTAAGACTGTTAGTTGTTTTGTAAGCCTTGAATAAATAAAATAAAAATAAAATAAATCTTTCAATACAAATTTTTCGACCAGTTTCACGTTTTCTTGCGTAGTGGCATCAATTGGTCGTCCAGGGCGAATGTCGTCTTCAATGCTCTCTCTACCTCTTTTAAATTCACTTGACCACTTCTGGATTGTCGACAATGAAGGTGCATCATCTCTTAAACAGCCACCATCTCTTCGTGTATACTTTTCTGACTTTTTCCTTGTTTGGAAAGGAATTTAATCACCGCCCGATATTTAATTTTCTTTAACATTGTTGAATCATTCAATAAGCTAACTATAACTGACAGCTACAAAATAACTAATGATGCCTAATGTCTGTTTTTTTATTTATACCCTTATAAAGAGTATTATTAGCTACCTAAATAATAATTAATCATAAAATTAGCGCCCTTACTAGTAAATCAGGTTAATACCGATAACTTATTGAACGCCACCTACATAATTATCTACTACTCGTAGGTCAACATGACACAGACCAATTTAAGATATAACGTTCATAGGTACATTACATTTCATTACCCTTAGATTAAAACAAAAAGGGACCCTTTTTGTTTTAATCTAAGGTATTACCACAGAATAACCAATAGTACTAACGGTATTACCTACATTAAAAGTTGAATGACTACCCACTCGTTCAGATAAAACTTAAATAACTCTCACTGACCAAATCAATGTCAAATCAATAAATTACCTACGTACTAAGTTGGTCACATGAAAGTGTTTAAAATATTCCAATGTCTTTGATTTATCTAATTAAAAATATTTACTTTCGAGTGTCTTACAAATGAACTCTGCTTTGCATCTAGTAAATGATAAAACAATATTATGTAGGTACATATTAACTGCTGCACTTATCTAGTCGATTCATAGTTTCCATTTCCACTTAGTATTTTGTTACGTACAAGTCAAGAACACTTCATGTTATTTTATCTAGATACCTATTTAGTGTAGTTATTAGTTTAAATATGTGATATAGTGAACAAAACACGTTACAAAATGTCTAGTGAAATGCCTGTGGTAGTGAATGATGAAGGGAAAATGTCATTTGAAGAGGCTCTTACTAAAGCGGGTAAGTAAATTTTACTTGTGTTCTTGAAATACAAACATGATTTAATATGGCCTACGAAAATTATGAAAAAGCCGAATGAATTATTATGTACCTAGTTAATTAAAGTTATTACTTGTGGTGTTCTAGTATTTTTTTCTTCATTACTTGGTAACCTTCATGAATCCAATAATTAGAATAAATAAGGAATTGGTTCGCCAGTTAGGAAAGAGACAGTGACCAATGGCTACACCGACAATAGCGTGGCTCTTAAGTTCAAACAGACATATATTTTTGCGACTAAAGGTGAGAAGAAAGCTCGTAGATTCGAGTTCCACCCGAGGCAGCCGTCGTTTTACAAGTGTTACTTTAATTTTTGAAATGTTACCATTAACATCAGCATATAAACGTCCCACTGACTGCTAGGCAGTATTCCCACATGGACAAAAGCACGGGGAGATTGTTGTGCACTGTTGTTTTCTGTACTTATGTGTAAGTATTTTGAATTTTCAATAACATTGATTTTTAAATGATTTGACCAAAACAAATAAAACGGCGGTTTTTTAACTTCTCAACGTAAAGTGCGTAAAGTAAGTAGTTTGTATCATTCATTAACAAACGATCAACAACCATCAACCAACTTTTTTTGGATTTGAAAGGTTGATTTTTTTGTAATTACTAACGCCATCTAACAACGTGGTTAAAGTTTAAAAAAAATCAAATAGGTTACCACATACTGAACGGTTAAAAAAACGACTACCTCAAGTGGAACTCGAACGTCTTAAAAAAGCATCAAAAATTTACTACTCATTACATATTTGAATGACAAGACTAGGGCAGCCGCTGGATGCGAGCAGCACAAGACAGGTTGTGGTCCTCTTTAGAAGAAGCCTTTGTCCAACAACGGACGCTTTTCGGCTGATGATGATAATGATGATATTTGAATGTTACCAGGGTTCGGCCTGTATAGCCTTTCGATGGCGGCGCTGGCGGGGGTGGCCATCATCTCGTTCTCGTGCATCTTCTACAGCAGCACCATCGTGGTCCCCATCAGTGCGTGCGAGCTGGCCACCACGGGGGCGCAGCAGGGGGTGCTGGTGGCCGGCCCTATTGTAGGTTAGTGCTATTCTTTTTACTGTGTTCGCTGAGACGCTAAAGACTCAAAAGACTTAAAAACTCAAATGGCTCAAAGGACTTGATATTAACTCGAAGGACTTAAAGGATTCAGCCGTGCAATTCTCTAATGACTCTGTTTCTTACATATTCATATAATTGGAAAGAGACAGCAGATCACAGCCATGCGCGCAGCGTCTATGTGTCGCTTAAAGAATCGCATAGGAGGACTCTAATGACTCAAAGGACTCAAAAGACTGAGTAAATGGCTGAAGTTTGCAGCGCATTACTCCCAGAATCCTGAACCACAGAGGTACTGACTACGAGTATATCTTAACTCTTATCTGTTGAAACACGACAGGTATGTTTCTTAAATTGTTGACAACTTTAAAGTTTTTTTTTTTTGTTTTCATTGCTCTCTCAGGTGCAATATTAGGTGCAGTAGTGTGGGGGTACATAGCTGATTGGCGGGGTAGGAAAAGAACCTTGATGACGTCACTGCTGCTCGGAGCCGGGATCAACGCCCTCGCGAGCCTGTCAACTGGCTGGGTCATGCTGCTGACTTTGCAGTTCGTTGCTTCTCTGATGTAAGAAACTTATTTGCTGTAAGACCGTAGGTAGGACCGTCAGGTGCACTACTATGCTATCGTGACGTGATCTGTGTTATACACATTTCGTCGAACAATGCGCGCGCGCTGCGGTGAACGTCTGCCACTTATTGTCTAGGGGGGCTGCCACGGTAACTGGTATCTGTCTCTATTATAACTCAAACTCAAACTCAAAATATCTTTATTTAATAAACTTAACAAGCATTTTGAATCGTCTAAATTTGTTTAGATGGATGTGCACCCGCCCACCTACCCCACTCATTCAGGAAGTCTTTTAGCTATGGAGAAGAAGGGCGCAAGAAACTATACTATAGATACCAGCCACGACAACTGGTATATATCTCTATTACAGATACCAGGCACGATAGCATAGTTGGTAGTGCACCTGACTCAGAATGTTAGATTAAATCCTGGAATTTATTTAAATATTTTAACGGGACTTAACACGATTTATTTTTGTAAGTAAGTACATATCTACTTACTGCTTGACGTTTCGGCCGCGATGCTGCGGCCGTGGTCACAAGCGAACTGGCGGGCGGTGCGCGGCGTCGTCGGCTCGGGCGGGTTTTTGTTTCTTCATCCACCCTCCCATTTTTACTTCGTGTTAGGTCCCGTTAAAATAGTTTTAATGCAATGCAACGCGATAGTTTAAAGTCTTATTTTATTTTAATATTTTCCAATTTATAATTTGTTCGTAACAAAAACGTCATCCATCATTATTATGTGGGTATAAAAAATATTAATTAGTAGAATTGTTTCTCCATTGCCTTTCATAGGATCTCGGGGCAGTTCTCCCTGGCGATGACGATCTTGAGCGAGAGCGTGCCGCTGGCGAGACGTAACGTCGTCGTCCTACTTGTGACGAGTATATTCCTCCTTTCACAAGGGCTCATGGCTAGTAAGTAACTAACAAATAAAGGTAAAACACATTCATACATCACGCCGGTGAGATGAGTGCAGAGAAAAAAGATGACAAGTAAAGGAAAGGTCCTTCCACATTTTACCCTCTTTGGGTGTGCAAATGCTACGCAAATATCGACGTCGTCGACCTCTTTTTATTATCCTACCAAAATATTATTAAAACTAGGCATGGATAACGTTAAAATCTGTCGAAATTTGCCTATAATTCTGGGACAAAATCTGAATCTGATAGCTATGAATTACAGTTCTAGCGATGCCAGTAATCCCGATGAGTTTCTCATACCACCTGCCTTACCTGGACCTCCAGTGGACTTCTTGGAGGTTGCTGCTGGCCATCTACTCGCTGCCCAGCCTCCTCACCGCGCTTTGGCTGAGCTGCATGCAGGAAAGCCCTAAATTCGTCTACTCGAAGGGCGATGAAGATAAAGCGTTGAAAATTCTGAAAGTCATACACCAAATTAACCACAGCAGAAGTGCGGAATCATTCCAAGTAATTATAGAACAGAATCTTCTAATATATAAAAAGTAATATGTATGTAATGTTTGGCCCGTATGTGTTTCGATACTATTCTTCCGAAAGCGTATTGTGCGCAAGCCTACTTAGTTTTCAGAGTAAGTAAAAGCACCAGCTTTTGGGCTCTTCTTGTCCAACTGCCGCCAGCTACCTTACGTAGGTACGTTTTTAATATGTCTTTATTAATTTCAGGTAAAAGGTCTGTTGATGCGGTGTCCCCCGTCTGAAGGAGCACCCACGTCCACCAATCATTTCGTGGAGCTTTTCACACAGCCTCTGCTGAAATACACATTGATTATGACCCTGCTCTTCTTGTTGGAACAGTTGAGTTAATGTTAGGTTAGATGCTAATTGATGGTACCAAGAATAACGTGTTTATGCTATAGGTACAATCAACTATCTTGCAGATAAGACGTTATTCTTCGGGACCGTCGTATACAAGAGCCACCAAGTGCCAATGCGACAGGAACTGGTTTACTTTTTGCTTTTTTTATAATACAACATCTCGAGCTCCTTTGTTCTTCGGATCGGATCATGTAATTAATTGTAAAGCCGCTGGTCCGGTTGTTATCGTAAAATAACAGTCGTTAAAACACACCAACAAGCATTGGACCAGCCTGGTGGGTTATGGCCCCATCTCCCATTTTGCAGTGGTCCATGCGAAAGGTCTGAGCCCAGCAGTGCGACGTTTAAAGACATATTAAGCCTGGCCAGGTCATATGAAGAGTGACGAAAATGACATGAAAATAAATACTTCGGTTATCGAGCCAACTTAGCCACACAGCCACTAAGGTAGTTATGACTAGGTATTCATGATGGACGTCTGGTCTATCCTATCCTTTGTATTCCTCAGCAGTGGGACAGTTAAATTAGTAGGCTGTTATTTGTTCTCCTCTTTCTACCTTAATGCAGACTGGCTGCGTTCAAAGTGTGGTTGCCGACGATCGCCCACCGGTTCGTCCAGGTGGTGGGCAGTGGGCAGGCCTCCAACCTCACGCTGTGCAGCGTCATAGCGTCTAGCTTTGACGACCAGCGCTCGGAAGACACATCTGTAAGGAGAGTGTATTTCATGGGGAGTGCTCTGAGGAAATGTGTGGCTTGATCCCTGCCGCTGATTTCCTTCACCGCACTACACGCAATCGACTGTCAATCCGCCCACATCACCTTGATGAATGGCAGTCTACTACTGTGCGTTTTTTACGAAATTTCTTGCCTTGAACTACAGTGTTACGTTACGACTTAGGGATTTTCAAGAAACGAGCCTATTCCTTCCTTAATGGCCGGCAACGCGTCTGCGATTCCTTTGTTATCAGGTGACCCGCATGCTCGTTTGCCTTCTTCTTTAAAAAAAAGCTACTTTCATGATACCTACACACATATGTACCGGGTGCGGCGATTGAACTGTCCGTATGTGAAAATGAAATATTTTTTTTAATTTTCAATATTTATTTATACACTTTTGCCATGTGAAAATAGAAAGTTCAAAGTTTTATTATGACTTATTCCGAAGGGACAAAACCGCCTTTAGCCTTTACTACGAGCTGAAGTCTCTTTCTGAAAGAAGCGCAAGCAGCTCGAACGACGTCGTTACTCAAACAATTCCATTCTCGCGTAAGAGTAACTTTGAGCGCTTCCACCGAAGTGTGTTTTTTAGCACAGGCCCTGGCCTGTAAAACACCCCAAATACAAAAGTCCAGCGGATTCAAGTCGGGCGATGACGACGGCCACATATCTCGGCCGATCAGCACTGGAACGTTTGCTTTCAACCAATTTTGCTTTGCTATTGCTCTGTGCGATGGTGCCGAGTCTTGCTGGAAAGTCCAACGCTCTGAACCGAATGTGTTGCGTGCCCATGGTATCAGCCCTGGTCGCAAGACTTTGTCTCGATAGATCTGTTGGTTTATTTTAAGTGGGTTGCGACCTATTGGAAGAAAAACGAGCGGAGAACGGCCTTTTTCAGACACCGCCGCCCAGACCATGATTTGGTCGGCTCCTTGGCGTCGAGTGACTTGCAATTCATCTGAATGGTCGCTGACACGTCCCTTCAACCAAACACGGTCATTTTGTTTGTTTAAAAACTGTTCAACGCAAAAAGTTTTCTCATCTGATAACACCAAATTGGGAAGCTCGCCAGAGTCGAGCAAGCGAAACAGCTCTTTCGATCGATCCAACCGTTTGCTACGCTGTAAAGCAGTGAGTACCGGAGAAAGGTTTTTTTTTAATGGTTTGACTTTAAGCTTTTCCTTCAATATGCGACGAACGCTGCGATCGCTCATCTTGAGATCCTTCGCGAGCTGGTTTGCTGAGCGCGCTGGATTTCTGTCTAAGCGATGACGCACCTTTTCTACAACTGCGGCGCCGTTGCAGTACAGCGTCATCCGCCACCGTAGCGTTTCTTAACGCTACCAGTCTCATTATAACGTTGAATAGTGCAATGCACAAATTTTTCGTTTAATTGAAGATTTCTCAGCGCTCGACGTATTTCGATATTCGATTTTCCCTCCAAATGAAGAGCAATCACCAATGTTGCCAGGTCCATTTTTATAAAATCAGAGGATGCGACCAGAAAAATCAGTAGATGTATGGGGAAATATTTAAAAAATCAGTAGATGCAATTTTGTAAAACAAAAAAATTTTCAGCATATATATATAACATAACATTTTATTAATGTTTATACATACCTATATTGTCTTTGAGATACATTTTACTATTAAGCTTGCCTAACATTTCAGGGCTTATATTATAATCGTAACAGATTGAATTTTTCAAAGAATTTTGGAACTTATAATATCATTAGTGTAAACCGGTTTATTTTGCTGTTTGCGGAGCAAGATTTAAGTTTCAATATTCAACTATGTGTCCATCACATTAAGGTCCATTTTACGATGACAATTTTGTAGTGCCAACATAACTATGATAATTTTGTGTTTCATGTGTTAAAGTGGGTAAAGCAAAAAATCAGTAGAATTTTAGTTGAAATCAGTAGATCAGTAGAATTCTGGGAAAATCAGTAGATCCCCCGAAAAATCAGGAGATCTGGCATCGCTGGCAATCACTGAATTTCGTTTTAAATCCATTGTTCTAAATTCGAATGTGTTTCTCTCACAACAGAATCATTTCAAATGATGATGTCAAAAACCAATATTTGAAATTTTGGCGGCGTTCGATTCAGTGGTTCGAATTTTAAAACAGCTAGATAGAGACGGACAGTTCAATTGCCGCACCCTATATACACTCTCGACTATTATATCCTTAAAAGATTATTCAAAAGCAGTGCACTACCACAGTTTACGTTTACCAAATAACAACTGCACATGTGCTCAGCTTGATAGATGGTGAGCCCATTGCTGCTTTATGCTGTTGGATGTATGAGCACCGAGCAGTGTTTAGATTGTCAGTAGTCTTTTAAGACACCCAATAGAAGATATGGGTATTCTTTTAATAATTTGCCGCCACCACCAGTACCACCGCACATTACGCTTTCACAACTACAAAACCGCTTTTGATGAATTTGGTATACTTAGAGGTAGATGGTCCCATCGCGTCGCTACATTTCAAAATAATGACACAGCGCATCACGACTAAATTACACACATAGTGGGAACAAGATATAAGTTCCATAGTCGAAGAGTCGGTACCAATGACGTAAAAGAAGAAGACAGAGGCTCAGTAAATGAAGATTTCTGTTACAGCCAAGTAATGCGACGTGCGCGATGGACTTCGAGGCCCTTCTCATTGTCCTCGTGGTGTCTGTGATGTTGTCGGTGACGAACGCACTTATGACTTTGGTGAGATATTTCCTTTGAATGTCTTGAGAAGTAAACCACCAGGTCCTAGGGCCAGTGGCTCAATCTTCCCATGTGCTGTATTTAATGGTTGAAGGCCTGTGCCCAGCAGTGGCAGTGAGCCATGGGTCTGTCTAACCCGTGCCTGATAGGACTTTGAACGTCGACCGTCGCCCCATGATCAAGATGGTGACGTCAGCTAGTCAACGAGGTACACGATCATAAAGAAGACCAAGTTTAAAACATTCCATGTACAGGGTGGGACACGTCAGCCACCGCAAGGGTCACGGTTGTGACGTCATTGTCGGTCGTCCGCACACGGTGGGCACCAGAGCAAGTTTACGAAAACTTGGTCCCAACTTGCGGTTACCTTGCTGTTCGTGCTACATAACTAAAAGCTTGACGAAGTCCTCCCCCAGGGATCTCCACCACGAGCGGTCTTGTGTTGCTCGTAGCCAGTGGCTACCCGTGACCTTCACCAAATCGTCGGACCACCTTGTTGGATAATATTATGTGAGTAACGTAACGTTACTCATCATCCAATGAAGACCAAACTCTTCCCTGTAAAATGTTTCTTCTTGTACAGTGTGTTGAGCGCTTCGGCCGCCGCCGCATGGTGATGGTTGTGACTCTAACATCAGGCATAAGCGGCGTGCTGGTAAACATGGTTCGCAGCGCTGCCGCCAGTGCCGCGCTGTTCGCGTTGCAGCTGATGGGCATCGTGGCGCTGGGGCTGTACACAGCACTGTGCGTCGCGCTGTTCCCCACGCGATTGAGGTTAGGCATGAAACTTTTAAACTAAACTGGCTGTAAGTAGAGCGTAGTCATTTGCCTACACTGTTAATTAGAAAAGAAAATTATAGCCTATAACTGTGGCTTATTCCCGCCCGCTCCAAGATTTTGGTCCCAAGCGCTCCAAGAGTCAAATTATATATTTATATTATTTTGTAAAATCATTTCCAATTACTTCAAAAGCGTATGCAAGTAAGTATATATTTTCTTCAAAACCTCTGATCTCCATACATTCATTCCCAGGAGAGAACGTTTCTTTTGTATTTTTGTAGTGAATGAAATTGGTAAGTGTGGTTTTATTTATTATTTTAATATGAAAATCATTGGAGCTCTTGGAAATAAATTAATAGAAGTTGAATTTTGGAGAAAAATAGATTTGGAGTGCATGGGACTAAGCCATAACTGTTTCAATGCTTATGGCAAAAGCCTCCATCATTGAAGTCAAGTCTTCGCTGCAATTGATGGGCATTAGCTTATCACCACGCTTGCTATATGAGGGTTTATGATCACATACATACATATAATCGCGACTATTATCCCCGAAGGGTTAGTCAGAGACTAGGCAATGAGAACTGCAAAAGCAGTCCCCTACCATGTCCACTTTTCACCAAATAGCGACTGCACTAGTGCTCTGCGTGACAGGTGGTGAGCCCATCGCCGCTCTTTGCTGTTGGATGTATGTGCAGTCTTTAGTCCGTTAATCGCCTTTTACGAAACCCAAGGAAATAGAGGGGGTGGTAGTATTCTTTCACTGCTACGCGACACGATGGTGATCACAATACCCGGGCATCGAGTTACGTGCTTACCTTGAGCCGATCTCTTGAACCGATCCCGATCGATCAAGATTGGTATTGTACTCTTGAGTTACGACATCAGCGCTAATTTGGATGCATATTGCGCGGATATTGAGTGAACTAAATGGCATTGAGTCTTACATTGAATTTACTCAATAATAAGCCGAGCATTAAACCCTGGAACTCCGATTATCGCCACCTCAGATCTCACCGCTGCAAAAAGTTGCACTGTGTGTGTGACCTCCACGAAGTAAATACTGCACTGTGACTCTTACCGGTTAAAACACTATCCTGCTAGGTACTGGTAACAATATCCTGTTCTTGTTTCAGGGCGTTGGCGATGACTCTGACGATGACAGGCGCCCGGGTGGCCAACTTCATGTCCATCCAGGTCATCAACTATCTCCTCGTCCGTAATTGCGATCTCGCCTTCTACGTTTACGGATCCTTGTTGGCATGTGAGTGAAGTCGATAATCAAGGGGCAGCACCCCTACTGCCATCCCCCCTTCCCCCCTCCCCCCTGGCGACGCTCTTGGCCTCGGTGGCAAGTATGGTCAAGCGCTCGGCTCGATGTCCTGAGGTCCTGGGCTTAATTCCTATTCGGGCAAAGTGTGTTTTCGGATTTTTCGAAGCACAATCCGTGTTTGTAATCGCCAACCCGGATTCGGCAACCCTGGTGATTAAGCCCATCGATTGTAGCGATGACTTAAGAAGGTACCATCATCATCATCAGCCTATAAACGTCCCACTGCTGGGCACAGACCTCCCACGTGAATAATAAATAGCACGTGGATATGCGCCATAACCCACCACGCTGGCCCAATGTGGCTTGGTGGGTTTTAACGACTGTCATCATACAAAAACAACCGGGACCAACGGCTTAACGAGTCTTCCGAAGCACGGAGGAGCTCGATATGTTTTTAATTTGGTCACCCATCCAGCGACCCGGCGGCGTTGCGAAAGTTGCTTAGCGGGCAAGATCGCAAGCCAAACGCTCTAGCCGCTGCGCCATCGAGCTCCTCATAATTGATAAGGTACCTAGGTAATATACTAATATACTTATGCCGCCTAATAATAATAGTACTTGTGCCGCCATTGGGGATTGAACCAAGATCCTCTGAATCTCAGAATGGTGTGGTGGTAAAACAAAGACAAAACATCAGAGACAAAAAACTGAACACATCATTATTATTTCTGTACCTACTTGATCAGTGATCAACTGATCACTCTTGATCTTGACTCGACTTATTGAATTAAAATTTTCCTTTACTTATATTTCAGTTTCTGCGGTTGTTGCATATTTCTTGCCAGAGGACGCCCCAAAAAGAAACCTTCAGCACGAGATATTACGAGAAGAACCGGATGGTTAACATTGAAACAAAAAATTCTAGATGTAGGTACTTACCTAATAAAATACCTAATGAACTGTTTTAAAACAAATAAGTTTTTGTGTTATTCATAACAAAAAAACTTTTTAAGTTTAAATTGTAAAGATATTTATTTTTTTATTATTAAAGTGTAAAACAGTCTTTGTCACAAAGTTGTTTTATTTTAGCACAAAACAGAACAACAGCAAATACCAAAAAAAAATAGATACTTATATGCATTGAGTTATAATGTACTACCTCAATGGATATATTGTTAATGTTATATATTGTTATTGTTCAATTTAGTTGGAAACTAAATGTAATAATTAGTCTGCTGGCTGGCGTCTTGGCCTAAACTGTAAGCCAGCAGACTCGCATGCTTAGAAATTTATTATTATTATTATTCAGCCCGGCTTGTCCCACTGCTGGGCAAAGGCCTCCCTACCCTCCACCCACTCCTCACGGTTCAGGGCTGCAACCCGCCAGTCCTTCCGATAGCAGTCTAGCTCGTCTATGCTTAGAAATAATAAAATAAAATTAATTTCCCACTAACACAATTCCCTCATACCTATTCCATGTTATTATCGTTCTATCCTTGTTCTGTATTCTAAGTTCTATCCATATTATCCGCATAGAACAAGTTGATTAAGTCCGCCAGATAGCGCTGCTTCATTACCATACAAATTGTAGGTAAGTACCTACCTACCCAACTTTACCAAGGAACTTAACTCAAACCATTGAGATCTGAGAGAGCATAAGTTTGCTATCTCTTTCTGCCTTAATCCATTACTACTTTTGTTCCGTTTTGGCACATCACGTTTACCCTAAGTAAAACAAAGACAAAACATAGGATGAAAGGACCGTGTCGGTGAAACTGTGCAACGTTTTACATGGAGGGCCCCAAACAAATCAAATACCAAATAATTATTTGTTTTTTTAGTTGATTAAGTGAATATTTTAGGTGTAAATATTATTCCGTTGGGCTAAATTGAACAACGAGTTGTTCAGTCAAACATTGCAGTAATAGAAGTGAGTGGCAAGTGCCTGGAATATCGTTTCTTACGTAAGTTTTGTTAATCTGGTTTCGTGATGATTATTAGCAATTTACCATGCAATATTTGATTTGTTTCTATTAAAAATGCTAATAAATGTTTGTAAATCTCTAATTCTAGTCTTAAATATGTGTGCTTTTGGTTTAATACGGAAATTTCATAAAATTATTTCAACATAACCTGTAATTAGTATTGTCAGGTAGGTACTTGGCAAAGTTTACCCCAAAAATAGTTAGGTTTTTAGTATGGAACGAATAGCATAAAATAAATTATCTAATTAAATTATATCCACCTGTACTTCTTACCTTTCCTATTCGAGCGTAAGACTGAGCGTGGTAGAAAATTATAAATTTAGTTTTAAGGTTTTAGAGGACAATAAAAATAATCTAGAAGTAAGTATCACAAATCATAAAGTGTGTCGCTTCTGAGATTTTGGTGTCAAAACTTGCATTTTTTTTATTATTTCAAATATTTTTCCCCAACATCAAAACTTTTATTTGTTTTTAACTTCTCTATTGGTTTTATCACTGACCGCAGTTTCGCAAAATTCTCCTTTATTTTAGTATGTATTTTCGGTATTCCACAAAGTTAAGATGAAGTATTTATGTTACAGGTTGTTTAATCGTGCAGTAGTTGCAGTACTGAAGAAACATTAGAACCAAAGCAGCAATGCATCTTTTTCACTTAATTAATCTTGACTTTGTCAGATTGATCCTTATTTAAAAACAGCGATTAAAAGTTAAACTTACGTTGAAATTAATGTTAGAAAGAAACAATTTAGGCCATGGATTGTTTCATAAATAAGAGTTATTATAATTTGGCTTCACGTGTTATTTTATTTTATATTGTATAAAATTTCTCAAAGATTGATTGATATTTCATCCACAATACATTGTTGTTGATTTCATGTTTTCGTTTCTTTTATCCTAACCATTCTACATCCGACACAAAAATGAGAGGTGTTATGTCGAGAGGTCGAGACGTGGTATTTGTTCTTAGCATTGTATAAAATTTACCCATATTTAGGGAGTGACAACTGTGAGCTGGCAACATTTTAGTAATGCACACATAGTTGCCTTTTTTTGTGAATGTGTGAAAATTTTGCACATCGAAGTTAGGTACCTACCTCTATAGTATAGCTATCTCAATGTCTCAAACTTTACTCTTACGAAATATGTCCCTCCTTTCGCTACCTGTGCTCCCTACCCTCGCCAACGCTGATAATGATATTTCTGCTGTAAGTATTTTGCGTTAGGTTAGATTTCTACTGTAAGTAATACCTACCTACCTACTAAGTATCTCACTCATCACACATTCATCTCATTTTCATCATCAGCCTTCACAACTTCACGTCCCACACCTGGGCATTTAAAGGGATTTCCACATTGGCAACATAGCAACATGGGGAGATAGTCTGTCAATTTATTTTTAAAATAAATATAATAATTTACACGACATGAAAGTTTCATGCTTAAAAACTAAGCAATTAGGTTAGATTAGAAAAACTTTTACAGATAGGGACACGAAAAAAGTATCGATACTTTGTGGTATCGATAGGGACACGAAAAAAGTATCGATACTTTGTGGTATCGAGTACTTCCCTTTCGATACCGATACTTTTGTACTCGATACTTTGTATTCGATACTTTTACTCAATGAGTACTTTTTGGCAAGTATCGTATTGAATAAATTTTTGTTATACTGAAGACATAAAACATAGGTTTGGTTGAACTACCTACGCTGATGAAAAGGCTGTATGGGCTAAATCTTTTTGCCTTTCTCAAAAGGGACAAATCAACCGAAAAAAAACATTCTAATCTAATCTATATCATTTACTTGATCCTAGATTCAAGAATATCCATTTTCAGGATGCCAGACTTTGTGCAAGGGCGATTTCAATGCTAAGACGATTTATTACTACCACTCCTAGTATCGCTAGTGAACCTGATAGTGATTCTTCTGTCGAAACCAATGATTTCTGGAGTCACCTTAGGAAGTTGGTTCATGCGAAGCGGAACAAAAACACAGGTTCTTCATTACAGCTAGAAAAAAAGGATGAAGCGAGCCACTACTTGTCTGCACAGGTGTTACCTCTTTCAACCGATCCATTAAAACAATGGGAAGACATGAAAGTGGTTTTTCCCAAATTGTTCAAGCTCGCCCAAGAGTATTTAGTAATACCAGCAACATCGGTCTCCTCCAAACGTTTATATCAAAGGCAGGCAGTACAATAACAAAAATAAGAAACCGGTTAGCGCCAAAACGGCTAGATAAACTTTTATTTTTAAGTGATTGCACAGAGGAAGAGTGGGGCATTTAATAATGTTTAAAAAAATAAATAATAAACAACGTTGATTTGTCAATTTATATTTTTTATTATTGTAATAAGTACCTACCATTTGCTTGACCAATTTGTGTGCGCTTATTGCGCATTTATATAGTCATAGTCCATGCGAGCGTCATGACATGTAGTTGTGTGCGCATTCAATGCGCATTAGGCATAGACCTAGAGATGGCGATTCTTTTAAAAAATATCGATATTTAAATTGATTCGAATCGCCATCTAATAAATAGATTCACAAAAAAATCGAGTCCTAAAAGATCGATCTTTTCAAAATCAATTTATTTTAGAGTTTGTATTCACAATATTGCTTTAATTTATTAAAGAGAAGCGAAGCAAACTAAACACACAGCCATGACGTGAGTTTTTAAGTAATTTAGCGGAAAACTACCTGTAAATCATTTTATGGTCCTTAACAAAACTAAAAAAACCGAATTTCGATTTTCTGTGTTAAAATATCGATTCACTGTATCGATTCAGTACTACATATCGACCTAAAAAATCAATTTTTGGTCCAGTGAAATCAATTCGTCGATTAATCGATGTCAGTTCGCCATCCCTAGATAGGCCCTAAAAAAGTACTCGATACCTTAAAGTATCGATACTTTTGATTCAATACTTTTACGAGTACGATACTTTTTATTCGATACTTTCTATTCGTTGTCGTGTCCCTATTTAAAGAACGAAACCGCGGCTAGAAACTATCTGTTTACGAAGTTGTTTTGCCCGAAACTTGATGTGACGTGACGCTGCGCTATAGTCTTAAAAACTGACATTACGCGCAAGGTATCATAAACTAGCTACGTAAACACAAATGTGCTGTCACTATCCGGCTGTCTATCATCAGTGACAGATCAGACGTCAGATAATATTATCAGTGTGAGTGATAACGACGAAAAGAAACAATTTCGCTGAGTTCTAATGGTTAATTAATACCATACAACTCGAGTTCATGGTTCCAGCCACCGCTGAACAACGTCCAAGGCCGTCATTCTGTATTCACTAAGGTAACGTGTGTATATTTAGCTGTGTAGTCTTCGTAGACGTCAATTAACACAAGGCGTCCGCCGTCTCATTGATTTTTCTATAAACCAAGCTAGTAAATATTGGTTCGGGGTCATCAAGGCGAACTTAATGTCGGGGAGGTTAATGTGTGCCGGTCGCGTGGACGTACAGACGCCAGACGGTTGGTTTAGTGATTTTTTTGTGGTTGAACTCTAACCGGAATTGTGGTTATAGACCAACAAGTGTCTCATTAAATTTGCGACAGTGTACAGCGAATAGCGATAGTCGGCACAGGTACAGTTATCTATGTTGAACTAACTTTATTAAATTTATTCTAGTTATTTATTGCATTGATTCTGAATTGAAGCCAACCAGTACCAGAGTGGGCCAAACCACAATTTGTGATTTTCAGTTGACCACGGCAATGCCCCTGTTCAAAACCCCGAAGTTCAAATCCAGAATGGCTCAAAGATAATTTTAGTTAAAAATCATAGATGGTGTTAAAAAAATGGTTCTGGCATTGTGATTTTTAACACAAAATTAAAAGACCATAGTGGCCCAAGCCACATGTTCCACCTATCTATCACCCTTTTTATCAACAACTTAAAGTCTCCTCCAATGCAGGGAACGAAATAAATGGTGCAACTAGTGGATCTTCGACTGAGTAACTGACTGAAACTTACCTAATAGATATGAATATTAATTAAATTAATATAAAAGTCTTAAATGTTGAAGACTTATATCAAGAATTAAATATCAAACATTTATCCTATCTTTTAAAGGTTTACAATTTATAAAATTAATTAAACCTAAGTACTTATAGTAAAACTAAGGGTTTTGTAATGCCAAAGGTTGACTTATGTTTTATTATTATGTATAAGTTTTAGGCAAAATGTGACCAGTTTTATAAAAAAAAATACTGTAAAGTAAGTAAGAAGCTTAATTTGTAATAATTAAGTTGAAAAATGGGAAGTTGCATTTCAAATAATAAAAATGATGATAAGTTCATACATGTTTGCCTAGTAAGTATACATTGTTTATAAATACATTGTAAATGCTGAATGCCATAGTGGCCCACCTGAATAAAAATAATGCAAATACGAAAATACGGATTTTTTAAATAGTTTTTAATAACTTACTGTGTAAATTTTAAACACAGTGTCCATTTAATTTTTTTTGTTACATTTACTTAAAATTTTGTATTTTGTGTTTGGGTCACTCTGGTTCTGGTGGCCTCAATTTAAGTACTTGCCTACCTATTTATTACTTTACCTCACTTAGTTCAGTTAAAAATCCTGTTATTAATCCTAGTTCTCCTAAACAGTTGTATTAAATCCGTAAAACTACTTGAAGTAATACATCAACTTTTATTTTATTATAAACTGACAATGTAGATTTAATAATTCAATAGTAGAGAAGTAGAACACTAATGCAAGCAAACACATAATATTTTGTATATTTTAAATTATCAATCACAAATATACTGCTTTCTACTTATTGAGTAATAATTTATTGAATAAGTTATAAATAAAACTTTTTATTATTTAATTAAGTAAGTACTACATACATATTGTAACACCTACATACACATACAAATTTTAAAGTAATTAGCATGAAATCACTCAGAATCTTATAAGTTTTGAGTATAAGATATAATATATGTGGCTGATTAAAATATGTTGCTTCATAAGCTTACATTGATGTTAACAAACAACCTGGACATAAGTAAGAAGTCTTACAAGTTTTAGGAAGTCTTGAGTGGAAATCTGTGTATTGGGCTTCTGCCGTAGTTAGCTTAATCCTCTTAGCCATGTTATTTTGTTACCTTAATTAAGGGAAATGTCTATCTTCATTATCTTTAACTTGTAACATGCTACAACTCCTCTTGAAATACAATGAAATACAACATATAAAGTTACTCACGTCTGTAGGTTTACCCTTGAGACCCTACACGTGACCCCTAGGTGGTGCTAAATGAGTGACACTGACTGAGTGGTAGAGCCATGCTGCGCTGCAGCACGCATTGGGCCGGCTCGCCCGGCGTAATACCACCCTCTCACGAATATCCGGCGTGAAATAACGGCACTTGGTGCTGTTGTGTTTCGTCTGGCAAGTGAGGCCCATCCCCAATTATCTAGCCCAAGAGATGGTTTGTTACGAAACTCGTCAAATGGATAGACAACGGATAAACATTCTTAAAATAGGTACTTTATTTTATACGTAGAAAACACCCAGACCTGAGACAATTTAGAAAAATAATAGTTTCTAAATTGACCTGACCGGGGATCGAACCCGGGACCACTCGACCAAGGAGGTTGTCATTCATTGTTTCTTTCTCAGAATTTCAGAATAGATTTTGTGAAACAATAAAAATGTATTCATGTAGACAACTTAAAAAGTTAAATTAACATGTATTCACAAGTCTAACAATAAATAATACAGATACAAATTATACATCCTAACTAATATTATAAATGTAAAAGTCTTTTTGTTTGTTTGTTACGCTTTCACACTTAAACTGCTAAACCAATTATGATAATTTTTTGGTATTATGATAGATAAGAGAGGGTTATAGGATACTTTATGCCGTGAAAAATTAACACAGGCGAAGCTGCAGGCAAAAGCTAATAATTTAATTATAGACTTTACTCTATTGATTATGTCGAGTATTACAAGTAAAAGTGTTGTAAACAAATTTCAAAATATTAAAAAAGTATAGCCTATTTACTGCCCCACTGCTGGGCAAAGGCATTAAAATCAAGTCTTGACTACAATTGATAGGTACTGTATTTGTAGAGCTTAACATTTACTTACAATTAGAGGTGGGCGTTAAAAGCAAAAGCACTTAAAAAGTATACTGTTTGGCAAAAGTAATAAGCATGCTTTTAGGTTTACACTTACTATGCTTTTCACTTAAAAAAGTGTACATCCCGCCATCTATGAAGTCTCTATAAAACTACTTCAATACTTCCAGTATTTCAGTCTTTCGACACAAGACAAGAGGCAGCACCGTGCATGCGTATTATTATGTGACAAAATGCATTGCATAGAACTACACTTAATTTGGTCGGTTAATTAATGTTAACGATTTTGTCTTGCTTTTTGAGTAAAAAGTAGTACGTTTTTCCGTGTGAAGCGGTAAGTGTAAGTAGCTAAGTAGGTAAGCTTTACGTTTTTCGTTTAAACACAACGTAGCCAGCTTTTTGTAAGTAAAAAGCAAAAAAGTGAAAAGCATTTTTATAAGCATGCTTTTTGAAAATCGTACAATGCTTAAACGTGAAAATAAAATAAGCACTTTTTTCCACCTCTACTTACAATATTGTACATGCAAAACAAAACTAATGTCAACAAAGCAATTACAAGTCTTGTACAGCAAATACAAAATAAATATTCAAGTATCCTCAAAGAAACAATCAATATTTCTCACCAATTGAACACAATACTAAATTAGATTAGATGTCAGATAACTTACAAGTTTGGTGCCTGTCTATCAATATAAATTGGAAAAAAACTACAGACTCTTAAATAAAAATAAGTGTCGAAAATTTTGCACTTACAACATTTTCTCTTGTAACAAGGGGATTATCAGTGATGTGTACCTGATTAATTGGTTTAGTAATTCCAATGCTACCGTTGAATTGAACGAGACCTTAGTAGAAGTGTGTGTTACATCTATCTATATTAATAAAAATCAATTGCGCCGTATGTTTGTATCGCGAGCAAAAATATGTAAACAGTTGTAACTCTTAATGCAATGGAATAAGAGTCAAAGTGTATATATATTGGTGCTCGTGACTGTACGCGCATCACATCTGAACGGCTGCATCTATTTGGCTAATAGTTGTGATTGTACGGGGTCCACGCAGACGAAGTCGCGGGCGGGCCGTAGTCACACTAATATTATAAAGGCGAAAGTTTGTAAGTGTGTATGCTTTCACGTAAAAACTACTAAACGGATTTGGATGAAATTCGGCATACAGATAGTTTATAACCTAGATTAACACAAAGGATACTTTTTATCCCGATATTACCACGGGAACGGGAACCACGCGGGTGAAACCGCAAGCGGCCGCTAGTTTATCATAAATATATGTGTCTACACCCAGCGGGATCACCTATCTGGGAGACCTATGAGTGAAGCAGGGAATTAGATCTATATTTGTTCTATTGAATTATGCTGAAGACAGAATTTGTTCCGTAAAAACAACGGAAATATAGGCTTTTCTAACAGACCTCCAGCCAGCGGGATATTTACCAAAGTTACGTCTGATGAAGTATAAATTGGTACTAACATTTAGATCTATCATTGTTCTGTTCACCAAAACAAAAAACATTCTTCTACCGTCCTTACTTCCGCCACAATCAATCTGCAAAGAAACCTCCAGTCAGCGGACTTTTTTCTCGTAAGGCATTATTTTTGTAACTTTTACACTAAATTAATAAAATTTTAACTATTTACGACTATAATTATAACTATATTATAAAATTTAAACTAAACTAAATTACCTATTCGTACATCTTGTGTTAAAATAAAAAGTATGGAATTTGAAAGCTATATGTGGGTAGAATACAAAAAGTTTATAAGCAATACAAAACTCGGTTATTGATATTGTGTTACTCCAATTGTGTTACTCACATTTGCGTAAAGAATATTTGCATTTCCGATATTAATAAGAATATAGAATTGAATGGTTAATTTAGTGTAAATGTTACAAAAATAATGCCTTAAGAGAAAAAGTCCGCTGACTGGAGGTTTCTTTGCAGATTGATTGTGGCTGAAGTAAGGACGGTAGAAGAATTGTTTTTGTTTTAGTGAACAGAAAAATGATAGATCTAAATGTTAGTACCAATTTATACTTCATCAGACGTAACTTTGGTAAATATCCCGCTGGCTGGAGGTCGGTTAGAAAAGCCTATATTTCCATTGTTTTTACGGAACAAATTCTGTCTTTAGCATAATTCAATAGAACAAATATTATAGATCTAATTCCCTGCATCACTCATAAGTCTCCCAGATAGGTGATCCCGCTGGGTGTAGACACATCATAAATATATCTTATCTTATCTTAGTGGGGCCTGCAGAGGTCTCCCTCTCGCATAAATATAACTACACCAGATTTATTTTTATTTTTAGGTGCTTTCTTATTATTACTTTATTTTTGCATTATCAATTAGTTATTATATATTATCTACGGGTCCCGTACGTAGTATCGAATGCCACTGTTGCGACAAACGCTGTTGCGAATTTTTTTTCCACTGCCTCATAGGTTCGAAAGCTTACGGACTCGAATGATGTAGTCGCGAACGACGCTGTTTCGAAAAACATTTTCACTATCTCATACGCCCGAATTATTAGTCAAAATGTGTATAAAAAAATATTCAAGTAGTAAATAAATAACGTGCTTCGGCAGGCATGTTAAGCCGTTGGTCCCGGTTGTTGTCGTAAGATGACAGTCGTCAAAACTCACCAACCCGCATTGGGCCAGCGTAGTGGGTTATGGCCCAATATCCCCACGTGCTTAATACCCTCACATTTTGAAATTATTGACTTAGGCTTTGTATTGAAATTTATGCAACTGAATATGAGCCTAACATGTTTATTTGCATTTATTGTACTTATGCATAATATTATCCAGGCAGGAACGGGAAGCGAAACTGCGAAATTATAATACCTATAAATCTATGTCGCGAGACTCAAGAATAGGTAAGTTTGTATGATGTACCGATGTTAATACAACAAAAAACAACATACATAGACATAGTTAGACAGAGATTAAGCAATGAGGACAGCAAAGCAGTCCTACCATAGTCCACTTTTCACCAAATAGCGACTGCAAATGTGCTCTGCGTGACAGGTGATGAGCCCATTGCTGCTCTATGCTGTTTGAAGTATGTGCAGTCTGTAGTCCGTTAGACGCCTTTTACGACACCCAAGGGAAGAGGGGGGGGGGGGGCGATCCTAAATCATTATGTTTTTACATTTACCTACATTTCATTCATATGAATTACTGGTATAAGTACCTAATAAATGTTGATTGACACTGAAATTTTCTTTTTAAACTGTTTTATTTAGCTTGAACCGTTTTGTTGATGTTGGGTCAAATTTAGTACTTACTTACTTAAAATTTTACGCAAAACATTTTATACGCCCTACGATTTTATTTTTAATAAAAAATGTATTATTTTGTAGCTTTTAGTACATTATGTAAATCATCATTATCTATCTTTTTAATAAAACAGTTGACCTTAAAATATTTTTTTACTTATTTACTTACTAGGTACTTGAATATTTTTATAGGTACACATTATGACTAATAAAATAAGTCAATCGAAGTCACAAGCATTCGAGCGTATGAGGTAGTGAAAATGTTTTTCGAAACAGCGTCGTTCGCGACTACATCATTCGAGTCCGTAAGCTTTCGAACCTATCAGGCAGTGAAAAAAAATTCGAAACAGCGTTTGTGGCATTCGATACTACGTACGGGACCCATTACCTACATATAATCACGACTATTATCCCCGAAGGGTTAGTCAGAGACCAGGCAATGAGGACCGCAGTCTTCTGCCATATTCCACTTTTCACCAAATAGCGACTGCACATGTGCTCAGCGTGACGGGTGGTGAGCCCATCGCCGCTCTATGCAGTTGGATGTATGTGCAGCCTTTACTCCGTTAGGTGCGTTTTACGACACCCAAGGGAAGAGAGGGGGTGGTAGTATTCTTTCACTGCTACACGACAGGGTTATTATATTATTTACTTTTTTTTTCTCACCCCTATGGCCAAGTGGCTATGTGCTATAACCGGAGGTCCAGAGTTCAATTCCTAAATCGGGCAAAGTGTGTTTCGGATTTTTCGAAGCATATCCCAGGTTTGTGATTACCTACCTACCCGCTTACCCGCATTTTTCAAGCGAATACCCGTACTGTTGCAGTGAAGACATTGATTTCCCTATACGGGAGAGGCGCGTTGTTTGTTCCTTGTACATACACGAAATCTATAGTAATATTATAAGGAAGAAAGATTTGTTTGCTTGTTTGAATTGATTAGACTCCAAACTACCGGACGGATTTAGAAAATTCTTTGACCATTAGAAAGCTACATTCATCCCAAGTGACATAGGCTATATTTTATCCCGATAATACTACCAACTCATCTCTTCCCTTTGGTGTCGTAAAAGGCGACTAACGGACTAAAGACTGCACATACATCCAACAGCATAGAGCAGCGCACCACCTGTCATGCTGACCCAAATGCAGTTGTTATTTGATTAAAGGTGAACTGTGACAGTGTACTGTAGTAGTGCGATTCTCTAAGTTAAAGCAGGGGGGTGTCACTCCGCAGTTTAAGTCATTGACCTAGAAGTATAGACAAGAACGTTCATACAAACCATTTGTTCAAATTCTGGAATGTGAGACCTAAAGTTCGCTGCAGCCGCTGCAGCGCTTAAACATTTAAATGTCGTCTAATCAACAGACAGACATCGCAGCGCCGCAGCGCCAGATCGGTGAAAGACAACGTTGTGTGTATCAAGATGGCGTCCCAAATAGATTGTCAATAACAATAATTGAAAAAATATCTTTTCTATTCTAATAATACGATATAACTACATAATAATGACTTGAATAACAATTAATTTCACTTCCTTGACAACTGAATTATAGTAAACGTGTAGGTGTACACTTTGAAAAGAAATAAAGAATTATTTTCGCCGCTCCGCACGCCCGAATGTCAAAGCCACACTAAAGCAAGGTGCCGAGTCGACTCTGCAGATGAGTGGAACATTGTGCGTGTTCGGAAGGGCCTATCTAGTGTAACGTATATATCGCTGGTTTAAGTACGTTCGTTTGGCGCGCCTCCCAGGCAGGCCGCCTAGGCGTATGGCAGTAAAGGTTGCCGCGAGCCGACGCACCGAACACCGACCGTCCAGTCACTTAACTCGGAATCCATGCGCGCGCGCGTAAACCCTACGCTCTGTGAGTCTGTGACGTCACGACGTCAAATCGATATCGAGTCAGCGTTGCTTAACGGAATATGAACGCTCGGGTAACACGATAAGTTTCAATTTCGCGTGAAAGTCGTTAAGAGAGTAAACCTTCTGTACGTAGTACTATTAGTTATTCTGTGGTTAAAGCTTTGGTAGCAGCTGCTGCCGCAGCGCTAAGAATTGACTCTGTCTCTTTCATATTCATAGAATTGGAAAGAGACAGCTGATCACAGCCATGCGCGCAGCGTCTATTTGTCGCTTAGAGAATCACATAGCTGCTGTTGCTGTCCTCATTGCCTAGTCTCTGACTAACCCTTCAGGGATAATAGTCGTGATTAAATGAGACGATAAAGCCCCTTTGTACACAAGGCTACGCAAATCTTGATACTCGACGATTTTAGTCTCCAAGCGACTAGCGCCATACAAATCCATTGAGGTTCGTACACGCATGAAGCGTGCGACCTGAGCGGCAGGCAACCTTTAGTGCAACACGCCTGTCTGGGAGGCGCGCCGACCGAACGTACCTAAACCAGGCATCTTGCACTCCGTCATACCTACCGCGAAATGCACCTACAGCGCGCGACAACGCGGCGTTGTAAATCGGTCAGGGACTCAGGGTCCCAGCTAGGGCATCGAAACCCGGTCCACTTTTAGAAAACCCGGGTTTCGGGTTTTCTTGTAGTCAAAACCCGGGTGTACCCGGGTTTTTCGAGCTTTTTCGGTCTTTTTGATATTCTTTTTAAATATGAGGTAACTGTATTTTAGTATGGATTTGCTAAGTCAATACGAGTTGGTACCTATATAAAACAAGGGAAGGATTCATATCAATTAAACAGTACTTTCAAAATCACAAAAATGGTTTTAATAGGTATTATAAAGTATTTTAGACAATGAGTATTTGTTCAAAACAAATATAAAATAGAGAATATCTAGTATTAATCTAGCTAGTAATTATTTTTGATTACAGACTCACGCAGATCAAATTATTAATTTATATTAATTTAGTCTTTTAATAATAGTAGGTTCTATAATGCTAATAATTATAATATGCTGAAGACTATTTTTGATACCTATATAGAAATATTTTTAAATTATAAAACTCTTTTATTAACTATAACAATAAATGCGTTTGAGTAGCTAACTTACTCGTATGAAGTCAGATTGGAATCAGAATAATTTTTTTTATTTAAGATTTTCAGTAATAATCAGTTTTTCTTTTAACTAAAAATCTGCTAAAGACTATTATAAAACTCATTTTAACTTTAATTAAACTTTTTTCTTAACATTAACAATAAATTCGTCTAGTGCAGCCCATGCAGTCCAAAATAACAGAGCGCTCCTCACCGTAGAACAAGCACGGTAACAAGCGCACCCATTCATGATGACGGCCTGCATAAATGCCGTTTCACGCCCCGCTTAAAAGACCGGGGGCTATAGGAACTGGGAAACACATGCGTCCAGCCGAATGGTCTTACAGAGGAACGATTGCCAATTTTTTTGGTACGAGTGCTGATAGTCTGCACAATATGATGGTGGTTCCTAAGACCAGCACGTGTAGTCCAAGACAGGAAAGGAGAGGGCGGGATTAGATCAAAAAGTTCTTCAGAACACTCTCCGTAGTAATTTCGGTAGAAGACACTGGGAGAAGCAATGTCTCTATGCACACGCAGCTGGAAGTCCTCAAAAGAGGCTGTTACCTCAGTTGCTGTTAGCTGTTTATCTCCAATAATGCGTACCGCTCGCCTTTGCAGTCTATCAAGTACATTTAGCGGGGCCGTCCCATAGATGGGAACAATACTCCATACTCCATTGCACCTGAGTCTTGTACAGCAAACAGCGCTGCTCAGTAGTGAAAAACCGCCTCACCTTATTGAGAATACCCTAATATACTAATATTGAGAATAATAGGCAGTTAAAATAACACTCGATGTAGCATTTTGGATTCAGTTCCTGGCCGATGTCCATGCCAAGAATGCTGAGATCCACTGAAATGGGTAAAGGAGAATTCTGAAGAGAGGGAGGAGGACTGACGAAACAAAATGGCGGGGGAGTCACTCGTAGCTCACCGCTCCTGGGCCCTGTTTCTGTATCGCAATCTATAGATTCCACACCTAAACCTTACCGCGCACAAACGTTAAACGCATACGTTTTTGGGAAGATATCGTAACTTTTTAAGGAATTAACGTGGTTTTGAAACAAGGAATCGTTACAGTATAAGGGCTCTGTTGCGTGTCAACAATGCGACGACGCATCTTGCCTCCATCTTTCATTCCGTTTATGTCATTTCTGATCTGAGTCAAACGCACGAATAACGTGCAACTTGCTTTATTAATTTAATCTTTTTCGCACAAAAAAAACAACTATTTAAGGTCAAGCAGAAATTATTAGTGCCTAGTGCAAAAAAATGTTAGAGAAGTAAACTTCACTAACTTGTTTGTATCTTTGATTACATACAAAGATTTGTATGTAGTGAGATACAATGGAGTTAGGTACTTTTTGACCGTGTTTAATCAAAGAGATCATCTCGAAAAGGCGTAAATATATTTATGATACAAATAAATACCGACAAGAAAACGATTGTAAAAAAGTTCGAAAAACCCGAAAACCCGGTTTTTTATTTTCCCAAACCCGGGTTTTCTTGCGACTCAGAAAACCCGAAATACCCGGGTTTTTTCGGGTCGGGTAAACCCGGGTTCGATGCCCTAGCCCCAGCGCGCTTTCGAGCCACCTGTCACGCTGAGCACATGTGCAGTCGCTATTTGGTGAAAAGTGGACTTGGGTAAGTACTTCAGTAGGTTTTAGAGACTTCACATGCGACTTCAAGCCGTCCTTGTTCTTTTCCCTACACTTTGTGCAAGTTAGAAGAGGAAAGATACAGTTTACGACGTTCTACGGTAAAAAGAAAAAGTCGATACGTAATCGAACTTCAGGAGCTCTGTTCACAGACTACGGTTATTGACACAGAGCTCCTAGAGCTGAGAGTTGAGATGATATGTATGTATGTATTTTTTTTTAAAGGGCGCCTTTTCTCAGGCCTTCGCCCTGCAATGATGTCGAGTGGCACTTGGGAGGAGTTCTTCGCGGCGCACCTGCCCCCCACCGACTTTGAGGACAACCGCTCGCTGCTCAAGGAGTTCTGCGCGCGGCACGATCAGTACGGCAGCAAAATAGCACTCGTCACGGTACGTCACATGACATTGCGTACACACGCCTGCTGAACAACCCTGTACAAAACTGTCAAAGGAGACCCGGAGTTTTATGCTAAAGTTGTATACTTTTTGAATTTTTTTATCTGTAATTCATTATATCCTGCAATATCTCCCCAAAAATGACAGTTGTACAGCCGCTAGCTGTCAAATCAAAGTCAAATTGTACTGACTGACATTGTTGACATTTCACCTTTTTAAAAGCAAAAGGAATTATGGTTTATGCAGCCATGTGACTTGTCTGCCTTTTAAAGACTCAGTGTTTCCATATTGAAAAATATTAATAATTAAATAACTCTTATCCGCGATTCGATGAAAATAAGACAAAAATTTGGTTTATGTAGCAAATAATATTAGCTTTACTTTATGGCCAAATTCATATGTAAACAAGTTTAGTATTTTTTCTATGGAAAGTGCCGGTTCTCCTTTAACTAATTGATGTATCAATATAAGAATCTAATGATAACTTAAAAAATTCAAAATGTATTGAAGAAATTTGACGTTTTATGGTAGGTTAAAGTGTTGGCGTCTGTACATTGCATTGTATGTCTCGTCCAATGGCGTAGCTTGGCCTGTATCAAAATTTGTAAGGGGGGGGGGGGGGGGGGTGTGCTTGCCTGACCTTTTATTAATTCATCTTTTCAGTTTTTCTACATTTCGCCCTCTATAAGTCCTAAGTTATTTGATACGGTGTTAGCTACGCCCCTGGTCTCGTCACTCCTAGCTAAGTTGCAAAGCGCTCGGCCTGATATCCAAAGGTTCTGGGTCAATTTCAATGTCACGCTTAATTGCTACAGAATAGTGCATAGCCCCGGACACCCCGGTTTGTCATCATCATCACCAACACGCATTTGGCAAGCGTGCACAGTATACATTTTATCTCTTTCAATAGCTACTTTGTAAATTATATCTATAGATCTTTCTGAAACACAGGTCACACAAAGAGCCTTAATCTAGCTATGAGTACTTAACTCTGTGAATCGCCGTATGAACCCAGTATAAAAACATGCGGTTGCGACATGAGTGAAGCGAAACGAACTTTTCTTCGCTCCCAGTGTGGCCTGCACTTTAGAAAGATTCGTACTATAGTACACTATACTACAGGCTGGCAAATTCAAACGTGACAGTCTTATGGTCTGCGGGACGGGTGACAGAAGGTTTGCGGTGGCGGGAAAGAAGAGTAGTGAGTAGTAGAAGAGCGTAGTAGAGACGTCAGTTGTGTGCAGATGTCACCCCTCCCCAAAGGCGTCGCCAGGGGGGGAGCAGGTAGGAGCAGCTGCCCCCCCCCCCCCCCCTTAGAAATAAAAAAATACGCAATGAACTGTTAAAAATCACAAGAAAATAATGTTGCCCTACTCTGAAACCTTAGGCAAGCAGCTATGTACAGTGAAGAGGTTGTAGAGTGTACACAATGGCCACACCGTTCTTAATACAATCGCCTCCTTCATGCGGCCCCCCCCCCCCTCCCCTGGGCCATTGGCTGGCGACGCTCTTGCCCCTTCCCCGTCGCCCGCAGACCATGAGGCTGTCAAGTACGAATTTGTCAGCCTATACCTTCTAATGCTTTATTTCCAGTCGGGTGGCACCACAGTCCCCTTAGAGCACAACACAGTCCGGTTCGTGGACAACTTCAGCGCGGGGACTAGGGGCTCGGCGTCAGCGGAGTACTTCCTGGAGCAGGGGTACGCGGTCATCTTCATGCACCGCCAGAAGTCGCTGGAGCCGTTTACCAGGCACTTCAGCGGGCAGAAACTGCTAGACATGCTGGACATACAGGAGAGGGGGCCTAACACTACCATCACAGGTAAGTTAAGCGTTTTTGAGTTGAGTTTGGACTGATGTAATTGTTAGCGGGCGATCATCTGTTCTACTACTAACATTTAGCGATATATCTATTTAAGTTCTGGAAACGAGAAACAGTCATGGGAGAAGAGTGAAGTTTGTAGATTTGTATAATGAATTATGATAGATAATGAACCAAACTGGATAGATCCAGGTTGGTTGCTGTAAGCAAACTCTATACAACGAGGGGTTTCTTGCTGTCACAATTGAATGTTCGTGTGGAGCCTCCCCTCAGTTAATGCAACACCTGCTCACCTTTCCCATATGCTCTACTTCATCCACGATGGATAATTTGGTCGAGGTCGACCAAAAGGTAGCTGACGTGGCAGCCTTCGGGTTAGGTAGAACTTAACTGTCGATGACTCGAAGAAAGCCGGTCACAAGAGACTGGGTGGGCAAATTTTGGAAGGCAGCCGTTGGTCCTGGTTATTGTACGAAGTCGTGTACGTGTGTTGGCAGCGGCTGTAATCCACGAGCCCGCATTGAGCCAGCGTGGTTGGTTTTGTCCTTCCCGTGTGCTATTATCGATGTGAGAAGTCACGTGCCCAACAGTAGGACGTTTTAAGACTGCTAATGAGATATGTCATTGTGCGCAGTGAAGCCGGACAGCGTGGACGTGCTGGCGCCGGTGCTGCTGGCATACAAGGCTGCGCACGCGGCGGGCGCGGTGCTGCACGTGGCCTTTACTACCGTCTCGGAGTACTTCTGGCTGCTGCGCGCCGCCTGCGAGTGCTTGGCTAATCTGGGCCCGCGCGCGCTGCTGTACCTTGCTGCCGCTGTGTCGGATTTTTACATACCCAAGGATAGAGTGGTGAGAACTCCTATAACTCTCTGTTCCCCTAGTGTGTGTGTATATGTGTGAGTTTGTGTGTCTGTGAGTTGAGACCGCGCGCGCTTCTATACCTCGCGGCTGCCGTGTCTGATTTTTACATACCTAAGGATAGATTGGTAAGAACTGTGTTCCTTCTTGCACTGTTTTTATGAAACAAGCATAACCTGTTCAAATAGAAGGAAACAGCTATGTTTTGTGATTCACAAAACTCTATTAATTGACGAGAAGGCAATGCTTCACGCTAATGCGATGTCCACTGAGTAAAGCGAAATAGGTTCAACGCAAATTATTAGACGTGAAATTTAAATTACATCCATCTAGAACTGTGTTCCATTACCATTGCGTTATTTTAGTACCAATCTATGTGTGTGTGTGGCCGCGTGCGTGCGTGCGTGCATGCGATATCCGTCAGATGTTGCACCATAAATCGTCTGCTATAGATACGTGCCCAAAAACGATGATGTTGCATTTCCACAGCCAACCCACAAGATGCAGTCGGGCAGCGGTGCGCCCGTGATCCAGCTGCACTTAGTGCCCAAGATGCTGGCGCCGCTCGTCAACCTGTGGGTGCCCGACGCGTACGTGGTCTCCTTCAAACTGGAGACGGACGAGAATCTGCTCATACCCAAGGCCAGGGCGGCATTGGACAAGTACAAACACAAGGTAATACCTACAACGCAGAGTGTGCAATAAAATATCGACCCAACATAAAGTTTTCATATTTTTAAAATAAGCTTTATTTCAGATGGTGGTAGCCAACTTACTGCAGACTCGGCATCATCGAGTGATACTAGTGTCGCCGGAAGCCAGCCAAGAGCTCGTACTCACCAGGGAGGAAGTACATGCAGGTATTTATGCCAGCACTTAAACCTACCACAAAATGTCAAAGGAGATGTTTAATTTTGTATGGAGAAATAGCCAACACCTTGTACAGAGTACCGGAAGTAGCTAATGCATGGCATAAGCTCATTCGAAATGATGTTCTTAGATAAATAAATAGTTTTTACGTACAGTGCGACATAAAAGAGTTGAAAATAAATGAGGGCGCTGTTGTCGTTAACATAGCAACCCTGATAGATCGACCAAATTGGTCTTGATACTTGTTTTTATTTAATATTTTCATATAATTGGAAAACATCACTTACACATTGCTCTGATATAAAGGAAGTAGCTAAGGCACTTGTGTTATAGAAATCAGAAACAACGACGGTACCACAACACCCCACGGGTCGGAAGCAGGTCGTCCCATTCGCAACTCGTCCAAATCGCAACTCGTCCCATTCTCAGCTCGTCCCGTTCGCGGCTCGTCCTATTCGCGGCTCGTCCCGTTCGTAGCTCGTCCCGTTCGCAACTCGTCCTATCCTCTAATTTTTTTCGCAAATTGTCCCATTCGCTACTTGTACCGTTCTTGGCTCGCCAGTGGGTATATAACTAACTGAATAATAATAAAAAATGCTGCAATTATTCACTAAAATACAACAAAATTCTCAATAGGCCCCCGTGCTTACACAAGATTTAACAAAAAAAGAATATTCAAATTCTTTTATTCATAAAAAAAGTATTAAGCTATTTGACGTGGGTCGAAAGCAGATGTTACCTTTGGCTTAGTCCTATTCGTTTTGAAATGTATATAAATCTAAATTACTATAATAATTTCATACACAAACATGTCTAATCAAAAATCACAATCACAATGTTTATTGTATCGGTATTGTCCTCGTATTAAACTGCGTTTACCTCTTTGAGTAACAATAAATTTAAACGTATAACAAAAACACTCGTAGACAAATGTGCTTCACGTAAGTATTAAAAAGGGAATGATAATTTGATGCAAGTGACAGTGTCAGTGACAAGATATGTGGAACTACCCTCTTCAAGTACTAATAATAAAGAATAATTGTGACCACGAAACTCGGCTAGCAATGTAATTAATAATCAAGGTTCCTCTCATGTTTTGTCTAGGCGTGTTAAAATAATATACTGAAATCACCCCCTAAGCTATGGCATGCATTCAAATCAACATACTGGTAATCTTAATAGATACCACGAGTTGTATAAAAATATAAATGGGACGAGCTGCGAATAGGACGAGTTGCGAACGGGATGAGCCACGAACGGGACGAACCGCGAATGGGACGAGCTGCGAACGGGACGACCTGAGAATAGGACAACCTGCGAATAGGACGACTTTCGAATGTGTGACGAGTTGCGAATGAGACGACCTGCTTCCGACCCCACCCCACAACACATTAACCCAACCGGGAATCGAACCCGGGACCTCAGAGATGGCGACGCCAAGTCCGGGGTGCTCGCCTCTCGGCTAAGGAGGTAATTAAAATAATTAATTTGAGTAGTTTGTATGTAGTACTTAATGAAAACAGCCATTGTACTTATAACTTATTTTTATTTAGATATAAAACTAATAAATTAAAGTCCAGATACTCTTTAAGTTTCGCAAATGCTCGCGGCTTCCATCATAGCCAATAAGTTGCCTTAATTGAGCTATTAATTTGCATATTGTTGGCACTTCTTTTTTTACAGTGTAAAAAAATACATTTTCTGATGGATTGCACACATATCAAAGTCATCGAGTTCCTTTGAAATTCGACCCGTTTCTGTGTTTAGCGGGAGTCGAAAATTTTCCTCCATATTTGGAGGAAAATTTTTCCCTATTCTCCGCACAGTACTTTCAGACACACCTAGAACAATAAAAACATATAATTATGCATAAAAATAACAAAATCAAAAATGTTCAGTCCTATGGACTGAGTTATAAACATAATTGGTAAAACTTTTGAATCGAGTCGCTTGAATCGGGGTGGGGGTAGTGAAGCTAAGGAGTGGGGGAGGAGTACCCCCCCATTTACCCTGCCTGCTGCCAACAAGTAATTTTTAAGTTATGTAAATTTTTTAATTTTGAGATTATGTATCATAATAAAACTTTTGAATCGAGTCTCCTTAATTGGTGGGGGAACGGGAGAGGAGGAGAGAGGAGTACCCCCCACTTACCTCTCCTGCCGCAGACAAGTAATTTTTAATTTTGTTACTTTATTAAAAATATGGAAATTTACAAAAACCTCATTTCTGGCGTTTCGCCGGCTGCTCTCACGGCACGCTCGCTTCGCTCGCTCGGCTCGCGCGTTTTTGGTCAACATACTTACTAACCTAACCTAATTAACTCTTTAGACTTTTTTCATGGCGGGGGGCTTCGCCCCCCTCCGTCCCCACACTTCGGTTCTGTGAATATGGTATTGTATTACCTAAAACGTGTAATTTTTTGTGATTATGGCCGATTTTGGCAAAACTTTCAAGTGGTTTTTTAAATAATTTAACGCAATAGCGGCAGTTAAAATGTTAATAAACCTTTATTTAAGAACCCATTAGACCCCCCCACAGTGTTAGTTTCTTCAAATTCAGGCGACTCGATTCAAAAGCCAACCCACATAATTTACTATACTTACCACATTCTACCCCTTAGCACTTGATGAAATGTCCCAATAAATTCAAAAGTTCAAGATTCTCGAGTCGAACTATAATAACCAACATTTTTGTTTGTAATATCATAACCCCAAAACTTTTAAAAATATTTAAAAATACTGATTGTTTCACGGAATTTAGCCGATTGCGCATAGTGGCGAAGCGTGAAATATTGAGAGAAGTAAGCCGGAGCAAAAAAAAAATGCTTACCTACTCCGAGCGCGGGCACGCAGTCTTGAGTCCTTACCGAAAATCTGTGATTGGCATCCTGGCTTCAGTCTTGTATAGGCAGATGTATTTTCAGTCCACTTTTACTATACGTGTAAGCACTGAGATATTGAAACAGTGTCTTGCAAGCATAATAGAAGTGGCTTTGATAAAAGCCGTTTGTGGTGAAATGATGATATGATGTAAATTAAACAAAACTTAATCTTCTAAGTACTAATAATACTACTTATACTCTAAAGCTATTCGTCTATTCTTTCTTACAAAGTGCGCTAAGACATTATCATAAAAACCGGGAAGAATCTAAAGCTATTAATGCCGACATCTTACAATTCTACCGATTACTTTGCAAATCTACTTACTCTAAATACCTAATTACAACGTACGTCTTCGTAACTACTTTCATCACTACACACAAACACAACACAAATAAACAAAGTCCAACTACAATACTAATCATTCTAATAGGTGAAACTAACTAATAAAACACAGTCATGCATTCAATGATGAATTGCAATCACGTCAAATTATCTGTCAACAGAACACAAACCGAAAACGATATTCCTCCATCCCGTTCACGCGCACGCAAATTGTATTACTTTCTCTATCAAGTAACTCGGATAAAGACGGCTTACCGGCTGCTAATACGCGGGTGGGTTTATTGACCTTTATGTGACGTCATGACGTATATTTTGTTCAGAAGGTTAACTGCCCAAAAGCCGATCGCGCCTGCGGCTTATTTTATAGCAATATGTTGTTGAAAAGCAAATTTTGTTGATTTAATGTCCATAGTGTAGGCGTTTTGTAATGTTTCTTTTATATATTTACTTTTAAAATTACTGATTGTGCCATTTCTCAATTCAAGTAGAGAGTGGTTGTGTTCTAAACTTCTGAAGGGAAGCCGGTGGGAATCGAGTTGTATGGAACCTTCGTCACTGATAGGCATATTTTAGATAATTATACTTTCAACATCTTTTACATAGATGAATGATTGGCCTCGCTGCGCTCGTCTAGATACCGCGCTACCTATAAACCACAGCTCCGTAAATGCGGCAACTCGTTATTGTAGTATGTTTATGACAATATGCCAGGATGCTAGTGTGCGTGAAAAATTTGTTGCCAGCTGCTCAACTGTTACCCGAGTTAATGGGAAAAATATTTTTGCTGTGATGTATTAGTTTGGTTATAAATATAACTCAGAAAAAAATTAAAAATTAACAATTAAAAGCGAATATGTATCAATATAATTGTTTATATTATTATGTAGGTTAGACGTAGGTTTCTTCTGTAGAAAAATGGTAGGTATGTATAGCAATGACTAGACCTCATTTTTTTTGTAGTTTTTTTTAATTACTACCAACCTAAAAAAAGGCGACTAACGGACTAAAGACTGCACATACATTCAACAGCATAGAGCAACTATGGGCTCATCAAAATAATACTACCAACCCCTCACTTTTCTTCAATGTCGTAAAAGGGGACTAGCGGACTAAAGACTGCACATGCATCCAACAGCATAGAGCGACGATGGGCTCATTAAAATAATACTACCAAACCCTCTCTTCTCTTCGGTGTCGTAAAAGGCTACTAATGGACTAAAGACTGCACATACATACAACAGCATAGAGCGGCGATGGGCTCATCAAAATAATACTACCAACCCCTCTCTTCCCTTTGGTGTCGTAAAAGCGACTAACGGGCTAAAGGCTCACCACCTATGCCTTTAGCCCGCTGAAGCGTGGACTGTGTGGGCGTGGTCTGTATTATCCATAGATTCAAATGATTACTAACTTTACCATAAACTTTAATATTATCTATCTCAAAAAAATTGTTGATCTAAGTAAACAGTAATAAGTGGAGTCTTTATTCATGATTATTCTACATATGACTAAATACTTTTTCGTTTTTGTAGGCATATCACAGACGTATTACGTCTGTGAGGCATATTGTCATGTGACACACAAAAATTTAAAAAAAAATTACTTTTCCCCTAGGGCAAGAAAACTATTGTAGCCTTGCTTTACAACGCTACAATGACGGTCTTTTTGAGCAAGAGGAGTGAAAATATTATTTTAAACATTGTCTATGAATTTTTTCAAAACGAATACGTCCGTGATTTGCCGGGGGCGGCACTGCCACTGAGAGCATTATCACTGACAAGTGGGGATGCGTTCATAGAGAATGTATGAAAAACACTGTGCCGGTACTGTGTCGGAACTGTGGCTTCACTGATATGTGTGAAGCAACCTTTAACCTATAATATTACCCAAATCATAAGCTATACACCTGTTCTCAGTTTCATTAAAATCCGTTCAGCGGTTTTTGTGATGCGCGTCAAACAAACAGACAGACAAAAATTCCAAAAAAGATTCTAATGTTCACGTATCCTTCATCCCCTAGATTATGTTTTTCGCAAATATTTTCAATGTAAGTACAGACACGAAAAGTTTACATTTCAGGAACATAGGTCAAAATTAAAAAATTGCTTTTCCGCACTGGAGTCAATCAGCTGATTGCGCATTTTGTATAGGGAAAAATAATCAATTTTCGACCCATGTTCCTTAATGGAAAGTTGTTCAGTTTCATCGGTAGAATTCCCCTTGATATAGTGTCAGCTAACATTTTTACACCCTAATATAGATCACAAATATAAGTAAACATGAAATAACATAGAACAAGGTTAAGTATATAATAACTTTGTAAGACAAATGAAATAGGTTACCTATATAATAAAAGACAATAACAATAAATTCACATAATAAAAATCTCAACCACGGGGACTTTATTCTTGTATAAGCGGTAACACTGAATGGCGTTTATTGTTCATATTATTTTATGAAAAAAATTCGAAATTATACGATACTTACTGATGCATGTGATCCCAGTGTCCTTCATATTTTTAGAAGTATTATTTTTACACAATTTTACTACGCAAACTGGCATTTTAGTTTGAATTAAGCCCAAAATTGAATAAAACATTCGGGACGTACACGTCACCCACAGCTGTCAGTGTGACTGGCTCGGGTACGCCGATTTCGGCGTAGTATTTGTTGCCGCATTTGACAAGTACGACGGAGGTATCTAGTCGAGCGCAGCGAGACCAATCATTAATCTAAGATCTTTTATAACTTACTTACCAGTATAATCTGCTGTACGTTGGTAAATATCCTCCAGATTACGTAACAAAGTTCCGTATTGAAATTCTGCCAAACTTCGCAAAAAAAACCTTATATATTATGTTACGAGAACCGCCACGGATGGTCATAATCATGTTATCAGTGTTTTAAATCCAGGAATGTAGAAATATCACTAAAACAACAATTTATATCGTAACCACGGACAGAGTTGAAGAACCACTTGACATTAATGACAGATAATCAATGTTGCCAAAAAATTAGTGAATTTAGTTCTGGATTATTTAATTTCTACTCTTTTATGTCGCACTGTAAGATAAAAGTATTTGAAATAACAAAATATAGCAAGTTTCGTAATGGCAGGCGGTATTCTGTCAATGTCAAGTAACTGTCTCGAAAAGTATGCATATCAGTCTTATAATAATTATGTTTATTTTTTTTATGTTAAAGCATATCGCGGTTTTACTTATTTCCACTAAATACATGTACCTACTTTGTTTGTATTGTATTTTATAGTATTTTTAGTAAGTGTACTTGGCCTAAAATTCAACATCTCCTTTCTTCAATACATTTTGAACTTTGTCACTATTACGTTCAGGATCAATATCGATTATAGAAATTTAACAGTTTTGGATAGCTTGATCTGCACTCTGCAGGCGTGTGTACACCAACATCATATTACATGTACGGTAACAACAAAAATAGATGCACATTTTTTACTGTTATTTTTTTTTAAAGCTGACACCCAAGTCCCAGTTAAGTTTCTTGTAAAACTTTTTAGAAGGTTATCTAGATAACAGATATGCATAAACATAGAAAACACCCAGACCTGAAATCAATTTAAAAAATAGCTAATAATAGTAGATCGGGAATTGAAGCCGGACCTCTTCAGAGATGGCGCAAACCAGAACCAGCTTGCTAACGACTCGATTACGCAGGTCGTCAAGTTGGCCCTTATATCTTTAGGAATAAGAACGGGGGGCAACGCTACTCGCTTCCGTGGGTTTACCCTCGAGACCCCACAAGTATCTCCTGACTGGTGCCAAATGAGTAGCAATCTTCTGGTGGTAGGCTTTGGCCGTGGCTGGTCACCCACCACCTTCCGAACTAAGTCACTACGTTAAAGGGCAGTAGCCATGTTCCGTAGTGTTATCCGGAGTAGCCATTCAGGAGGGTCGGGTCTGGGTAGTTGCTTGGTGTGGCGATACAAGTTGGCAGTTTGGGATGTGATGCAACATTTCTATGCATCCTGTCCTTGGCGGCAATGCTGTTTTTCAGACAATTCGTCAAAATGCGCTGACGCTGTGACCGAGATCATGCTGCGAGCTATGGAATATTCATTCCATATTACAATGTTCCGTCGGGCAGCAAAAGTCACCCTTGGTTTAACGCTGGCTGTCGCAATGCCGAAGCGCAGAAACAGTCACCTTTCTTAGCCTGGGCTGATGCTCGAGCGCGCAAATCGTCGGATACCCAGACCCTGAAGAAAGCCTATAACCAAGCCGCCAAGTCCAGTAAAAGAACATTACGTAGGACACGATTCAGTAACATCGGCCGCATCGGTACCAAACTTGCCTCGCACCCATCTGGAAGTAGAGGGTTTTGGTCCCTTGCCAAAGCAGCCGAGGCTAATTTTGGTCGCCCTTCACTTTCACCACTGACGGCGGCTAAAGCCTGACGGCTCACTTGCCCACACTGCAGCTTAGAAGGCAAACTTGTTTGCCTCTCTTTTTGCGAAGACCTCACATCTGGATGTCGCTAGCAAAGTTCCACCTAAATTACCTATAGCCGACCGCTCTGTGGGAGAACTTCACATCCGCAGCAAAAAGGGTACTCAAAGCCCTCCGTACTCTAGCCGTGAATAAGGCTAGTGGTCCCGACGGAATCCCGGCGGTTGTCCTACGTAACTGTGCACCTAAGTTGTCTCCTTTTCTAACACGCCTGTATCGCCTCTCACTTAAGACTGGTCTAGTTCCTAAGTCGTGGAAGCTGGCTAATGTGCAGCCTGAGCCCAAAAAAGGTAGCCGCGGCGATCCGTCCAACTATAGGCCGATTTCAGTCACGTCCATACTCTGCATGATTATGGAACGTGTACTGAACTCTCGACTGCTAGCATACCTTGAGGCCTAAGTGATCGCCAGTTCGGATTTCGCCGTGGTCGGTCGACCTGAGATCTTCTCGTGTATGCCACCCATCTTTGGAGTGAAGCGATCGAGAAACATGGCGAAGCCCTTGCCGTCTCGCTTGATGTCTCCAAAGCCTTTGATAGGGTCTGGCATGGCAGCCTCATTAGTAAGCTCTCCGCATATGGAATCTCTGAAGGCCTTTGCATCTGGATCACTGACTTCCTCGGGAAACGCTCAATACGAGTCCTGGTGGATGGTCAATCGTCCGACCTATTGGAAATTGATGCAGGAATTCCCCAAGGTTCAGTCTTATCTACGACACTAATTCTCCTGCATATCAACGACCTGCTGGTACCGGGTACCATTGGATATGCAGATGATACCACTATCATTACACATATCTATCGGATGCAAAGGCCACCAAAGATGAAATCCAGTCTTGTCGAGAGTCCCTGGTTAAGCAAACGAATCTGGCACTTCAGGTTGTCTCTGACTGGGGCAGCGTCAATCTTGTCATTTTCAATGCCCTCAAAACTCAGGCGTGTTTATTTACCGCCGAAAAAAGTCCCTTCCAACTGACTCCAATTTTCCAGGGTGAATCTTTACCGGTGACCAAAAAGCTGTAGCTTCTTGGCCTGAATATGTCGTCTAATCTAAACTTTGGTGAGTATAATAGAGTCCATCGCAAAATGTGCTGCAAAAAAATGAAGCGTCCTCTCAAGGGCTAAGCGGTACTTCTCGCTGGATCAACTACTTTTGCTTTATAAAGGGCAGATCCGACCGTGCATGGAGTACTGCTGTCGCCTTTGGGATGGTTCTGCTAAGTATCAGTTAGCAATTTTGGACTCAAAAAACGGGTTCATCGGAGCCTCGAAACCAGCTACGACTGAACTTCTGCTAATTTATCGTTATCAGTGATTTACAGAATACATTTTGTAGAGTGTGCGAAGGAACTATAGGATCATGTTCCTCCAGCCCCATTCCACCATCGGTACACTAGACGCAGGCTTGCCTACCACCCCAATATAGTAGACATTCCACCTGTGCGTGCCAAGCGTTTGCTAGTTCGTTTCTTATGCGAACCGCCAAAGAATGGAACGCACTGCCTGCTCATGTGTTTCCGATCACTACAACCTTGGTCCTTTCAAGGCAAGAGTGAATAGGCATCTTCTGGGTAGGCATGTAACACCCTAGACTACATCCTGCTCACCAAGCTGGTAGGTGGCCAGATGCTTGCCCAGTTTCATTTAAAAAAACCACGGGCTGTCAAATATGTGTATCTATTTTTGTTGCTAACTGTACACACATTGAAAGGATTTACCATTCACTCGAACTTGAGGAGCTCGATGGCGCAGCGACTAAAGGCGTTAGTTGTTTTTGTTGAAACCCACTAACTAAGTAGTGGTAGGTTATGGGCCCAATCTCCCCGTGTGCTGTTGTCCATATGAAAAAGCCCGTGCCCTGTAGTGGGACGTTTATAGGCTGATGATAACTTGAACATCAGCAAAGGGGGTGATCGGGCCATAAACCACCGCGCCCAATTCATTTTGGGGGAGTTTTACCAACTACCATCTTAACCTCTAACCCCGGCGCTTTTCGGTCAAACCCCAAGTGAGCATATACGCTCGCGCTTGCCACTCGACGTTAGATCTTGGATTACGTTCATTTAAAGACTACTTTTATAATTAATTTGATACCTGCCGGAAAGGAAATATATCTATTAGTAAATATTGTTTACAGAATGATACAATATGGTTTGGTTGCAACATAATAATTTATTTTGTGAACATCGACGTAAGGTATCCGCCATCTTGGAATTTTTTTTTGCAAAGCCGGCGATTCGTCTGGGTTTGACAGGTTACCACAGCAACCGCTACCAACGGCTTAACGACCCTTCCAAAGTACGGAGGAGATCGAGACACTTTTAATTAGATGAATGATAGCTTAACTTGTATTATCGCAATCTAAACGCGCGCAAACCTCTGCGCTATCAAGTTCTTAAGTATAAAATAAAAAAAGTAAAAATAAAAACTTTCTTTCAATCACACCAATTATCTAGCCCAATAGAAGTTTCGAAGAAACTCGTTAAATGGTTACTAGACAACGGATAAACATACTTAAAATACTTATTATACATCGAAAACACCCAGACCCGAAACAATTTAGAAAAACAATAATTTCTAAAATTGTTTTCGACCGGGGATCGAACCCGGGACCTCAGAGATGGCGACACCATGAAAACCGGTATACAAACCACTCGACCAAGGAGGTCGTCAGAGTATATGTATTACAAGGAAGGAACATTTGGTTTTTATCAATCTCGAAGGACCAAAAGTGTCATGACAATGGTACGCAAATAATTTATGTTTATTGATATGGGTCACCGCTGCAACTAAAGGATTCTATTGTATCTTTATTCACGGCGCGCAACAGGTCAATCACTACGCTAGACAAATGCGTAATTATGCCCATGTCTACAGATTCTCATTTCAATTGAATCACACTTTTACAGATTTGCATGTATACAGAATCAATTTTTCACAGATTTGCATGTATACATAATCATATTTTTACAGATTTGCATGTACTACATATACAGAATCACATTTTTAGTTGTACAGATTGTCACATTCTAATGATCCCAAGTTTATGATTAGTATCTTTAAAAAATGGTTAAATAGTGAATCAGTGGGATTGGTAATCTGTAATTGTAATGGATATCTGTAGAATTGGGAATCCGAAATGTTAGGGATCTGTGAATTTGGGAACCTGTGAAACTAAAAAAATCAGTGAAACTGCCAATCTGTTAAACTGGCAATCTGTTGAGTTGGGAATCTGTTAAACTGGCAACCTGTAGAGTTGGCAATCTGTAATGGAAATCTGTAGAATTGGGAACAATTCCAAATGTTGGCGATCACAAATCCCCTATGCATCGACTAAACCGAAATACACTTTATCCGACTTAGGAGTTGAACCCAGGACGTTCAGATATTGAGCCAAGGGTTTGGCCATTCGGCTACCGAAGCTTTCAATAATGTTGTTCTCATTTCGTCTGTTTGATTCGTCCTAAACTATCACGTGACCTACAGGAGTAGGGCAGCTAGAATTTCTGTTGTCTAATAAAAAAAATAACCTTGAACTTCAAAGGAGTATAAACCATCATCTGAATGATGCTTTATAATAATATTGTTAGGACTAACCATTCGGACTAACATAGATTATACAATATAACACTTAGGACATGTGACTGTCAGTTAGTACTAGCCGCCGCCGCCGCCGTGCGTTGTAACTACTAGCTGACAGGCCGATATCTGCCGGTGAACTGGGGCCCAAGTCTGCTAATTTACGAATGGCATAATTGAATCGCAATTGTATCGCATTGTAATTGTTTGACACATTTGGTATTCTTAAATGAGTAAGAGAATACCAAATGTGTCAAACAATCACAATGCGATCCAATTGCGATTCAATTATGCCATTCGTAAATTAGCAGACTTGGGCCCCTGATCGTGTGTGGGGCCCTTTAGGCAGTTGTCCCACCAACGGCGAGTAAACGACTAATTATCGGCTATTTTCTCGCTCAAGAAACGTACAATAGATATACATTCCGTGTGAACAAAAGAGATGCATATATAAATAGTTGATCGCTGACTGTTCACACTGTCGGCGAGGACTCGCTCCACTAGTTCGTCGCTGAGCGACAAAAGCTATCAAATTAATTCTCGCTTAGCGATACCACAGTGTTAATAGTAACACTGTGGCGATACTTATACTTGCTCAGCGATCAGAACTCACGCCGAGAGACCAACAAGTGGCAGCGGCGCTTATAGCCCAGCGACAAAACTATCGGATCGGAACTACACACTCGCTTTCCGCTGCTCGCCAACTCGTTTCTAATTCTAGCTCGACTCGCTTCTCGTACATCGTCGGCGGTGGAACAACTGCCTTAGGCGTGAGCATCGATGGCACCGATATTGTGCGAGATAGTGCGCCTGCACGCCGCCCTCGCTCTATACAGGGCGTCCCACGGACATGCCACATGGTGGGAAAGTACCTTGAATATTGTAGATGGAACATTTTACTGAAAGAAGACATTATTTTAATTTAAAAAACAATTTAAACTGCTTTCATACATATCTAAATAATTACATGGTTGAACCGGGAATCGAACCCCGAACCATTCCCCGTGTGGTGCCGGGTCAGAATTGCACCACCCCCTCCCCTGTATCTTAGCGGGTGTCGTAAGAGGCGACTAAAGGGAGACACAGATCCGCCGTCCTGCCGACATTGCATATCTGCACTACCCCGGCTACGTGCTCGAGGAATGCTTCCTCGCGAAAGCCGGAGTATGCCTTTTCGTCAGGACGGACGTTTGCTGTCGACGTTTGCGCTGCTTGGAGGACCCCTCCTTCTCCATCCTATGTGGTTCTTGGTTCCGAGAGCCATGTCTACGCTTGCCTGTACCGTTCCCACTCCGGAGACCACGAGACAACTCGATTATTCGACTACCTGAGCCAAGCAGTTGACGACGTACAGGAGCGGTTTCCGTCTGCCGATGTGGTACTTTTGGGAGATTTTAATGCCCACCATGAGACCTGGTTGGGCTCTTCCAAAACAGATCACGCAGGCCGAACTGCCCACGCATTCGCTCTCACGCATGATCTGATTCAACTGGTTCTCCAGCCCACCAGGATTCCAGATATATCGGGTCAAGCGCCTTCCCTGCTAGACTTACTGGTGACGAGTCGACCAGCCGGGTACAGAGTGTCGATAAGTGCTCCGTTGGGCACTTCTGACCATTGCCTGGTTGGTGCCACCGTACTGCGCCGTAAAAGCTCTCCCTCAGTGGAGTCTAAACGGCGTTTATGGCACTACTCGTCGGCAGATTGGGATGGTATGCGCGACTATTTTGCGTCCATCCCGTGGGGCCAGCGCTGCTTTGTGGGTAGGGACCCATCGGAGAGTGCCTCTGCTGTCGCTGACGAGATCATGTTGGGGATGGAATATTACATTCCCTACACTGATGTCATCAGCGGAAGTAAGGCGCGCCCTTGGTTCAATCGCGAATGCGCCAAAGCTGTTGAACTAAAACAGGCGGCGTATCGCGCTTGGACCAAGGCTCGCACGCTCAACGATCGTAACATCTCTTCCCTCAAGGTAGTCTTCAACAAGGCTACCAAAGTCTGCAAGAGAGCTCTCTCGAGAGCGAATGCCCAGCGCGTTGCTCGCGTTGGCCAAGAGCTGTTGTCGCACCCAACGGGTAGCCGAAGTTATTGGCGACTGGCCAAAGCGGTGCAAGCCAACTTTTGCGCGCCTTCTCTGCCCCCACTGCGGTACCCTGATGGCTCGTTGGCCCATCGGCCGCTAGACAAGGCTAACCTCTTAGCGAAGCTCTTTGCGGCGAATTCGCGTATCGATGACTGCGGCGCGGAACCACCTACCATCCCTCACTGTGGTTCCACAATGCCTGACGTCCAAATCAGACAACGTGACGTCCGTGCCGTGCTGCAGTCACTTGATGTGAGGAAGGCTAGCGGTCCTGACGGTATACCGGCAGTCGTCCTTAAAAAATGTGCTCCCGAGTTGTCTCCAGTACTGACACGCCTATACTACATCTCGTACTCTACTGGAATTGTGCCGGAGGCTTGGAGAGAGGCGAACGTCCAGCCGGTCCCCAAAAAAGGGGATAGGTCTGACCCAGCCAACTATCGACCTATTGCTGTCACCTCTGTCCTTTGCAAGGTTTTTGAGCGAATCATAAACAGACAACTCATTCGCTACCTAGAAGATCACTCGCTGATTCATGATCGACAATACGGGTTCAGACCGAAACGATCAACGGGTGATCTCCTGGCGTTCATAACACACCTGTGGGGTGAAGCAATGGATAAGCATGGAGAAGCACTGGCTGTTAGCCTGGACATCTCCAAGGCTTTCGATCGAGTTTGGCATCGTTCGCTTCTCTCCAAGCTTTCGTCATACGGCTTGCCACCTCGCCTATGCGATTGGGTCGCCGGGTTCCTGCATGAGCGCAGCATTCGCGTACTCTGCGAAAGCAGTGCCTCACAGTCTCTGCAGGTGAACGCCGGAGTGCCGCAGGGTTCTATAATATCGCCCACGCTGTTCCTTCTGCATATCAATGATATGTTATCCTTGGGTAACATTCATTGCTATGCAGACGACAGTACAGTACATCGGCGTTATTTGGGTCACCCTGCGGCTAAGCAGGCCGATGTAGTGGAGTCGAGACGGAAGATTGTCATTGAGCTGGACGAGGAGTTAGACCGCATTTATAAATGGGGCTCTGATAACCTGGTCCAGTTCAATGCCAAAAAAACGCAGGTCTGCACTGTCACGGCTAAAAAGTCCGCATTTCTCCCCCAACCCTCCTTCCAGAGCAACCTATTACCCATCCAGACTGGTCTCAGTCTCTTAGGTATGGACATACACAGCGACCTCAACCCGAAGAGCTATATTGAGAGCATTATAACCACAGCCTCACGTAAACTCGGAATCCTGAACAAGGTGAAGCGGTTCTTCACGCCGGAGCAACGTTGTCTTTTGTATAAGACTCAGGTGCGCTCCTGCGTGGAGTATTGCTCTCATCTTTGGGACGGATCCGCCAAGTACTTGCTCGAAGCTCTTGACAGGTTGCAAAGACGTGCTGTCCGTATTATCGGTAACGATGACGTTACGACCAGTCTGGAGCCGTTACAGCTACGTAGGGACATTGCTTCCCTTAGTGCTTTTTACCGCCTTTACCACGGTGAATGCTCTGAGGAGCTCTTTGACCTCATCCCTCCCTCTCCTTTCCTTTCCAGATCGACGCGTGCAGGTCTTAAAAGCCACCCTCATACCGTACTGACCATCAAGACACGTACCAAAAAGTTTGGACAATCGTTCTTTTGCCGAACTGCCCGTATGTGGAATGCGCTTCCCGCACACGTGTTTCCTTCCTCTTACTCTCCCGGGTTATTTAAGCGGGGCGTGAAAAAGCATTTATGCAGGCCGCCATAGTGTGAGCGTTTGGCATAGCGTGGTAGCGCTGTGATGAACGCTTTCACTTCTTGGGCTTCACTGGCTGCTTTTCATCAGGCAGAGTGAAGCCATTATGGCGTGCCACAATAAAAAAAATTAAAACAAAAAGAACCCGTTACATGAGAAAAATAATCATCCTGTAGCTTTATCATACCTATCGAAAGGCTTCATCTTACGGATTATTTTTTTGCTAAATAACATAGTGTCACAAATAAAAGGAAGACCATGAATTTTAACATTTGATGTGAAATTTTGTTCAAAAAAATGAAAATCTGACATTGCCGTAAGGACATTACAACTGACTTTGAAATAAATACATACATAAATTAATTAATTTTGTATTAAAAATGTTAAAGTTCATGGTCTTCCTTTTATTTGTAACACTACGTTACTTAGCTAAAAATAATCCTTATAATGAAGCCTTTCGATCCGTGTGATAAAGCTACAGGATGATTATTTTTCTCATGTAACGGGTTCGATTCCCGGTTCAACCATGTAATTATTGAAATATCTATGAATGCAGTTTAAATTGTTATTTAAATTAAAATAATGTCTTCTTCCAGTAAAATGCTCCATCTACAATATTCAAGGTACTTTCCCTCCATGTGGCATGTCCGTGGAACGCCCTGTATATTGGTTATTTATTTATGTTCGCGCATATCTCCGATAGTTGTGCACCGATTTGGATGATTGTTTATATGTATGAAAGCGTTTTTAAACGTTCATATTAATTGTATACCCTATAATGAATATCTCCGCTGATCTCAGGCGTGGACATCGAGGGCGCGATAGTAAGCGAGATCGTCCGCTTGCACGCCGCGCACGCGCCCTGCCCGCAGCCCGCGCCCGCCCGCTGACGCCCGCGCGCGCGCCGGCGCCTCTACCTCACGCGCGAGTAGCCACGCCACACACACACACACACACACACACACACACACACACACACACACACACACACACACACACACACACACACACCCCCCACACACACACACACTTACAACCATGTAACCACCACCTACCATACAATATGTATGAGGAGGCTAGCATCAAAACCACAACATATCCAATTTTAACAGTAAGGCAGAAATTTAAAAATACTTAATAAATTATTAACACATACTTAAGCAGTATTTTTAAGTATGCCATGATCACTTGAGGTAAATTAGTCATTAAAAACCGTTTTTGCTATATTGATAACTTGCGGCGCTGTCGATTAATCTGACGATATGTTTTGGATAAGTGCGGTTTTGTGAAGACAAATCAGGATATGTGCTACTTTGTACCAGATTTATGGATATTAGGTGTAAGAAAGTGACAACCTGTCAAGGTCAAATGTCAAAAAATGTTGCCCGTGTATGGCAAGAGTTTAAAGCAAAAGGCTGCAGGTCGTTCAGCCAATACTTGTTATATTTTCGGATTCAAAAAAATTCAGGATAATAATAAATGTGGTGCAAAATGTGCAAAATGTTTCATAGTAACATATTTGTAGAATACGAGTAGGTGTGTGTGGTTATGAATCAAATTTTAAAAATATATTCAGTTTTTGAACAAAATTTTCATATATTAACATCGTTTTACTATGGAAAACGTGCTGTTTTGAATTAACTTTTATAGGTTAGAGTTAAAATCGAAAAAAAAATATTAAAAGTGGTTATGTGGTTTTGATCCTAGCCTCCTCGACTATAATCCCCGAAGGGTTAGTCAGAGGCTATAACCCGGCAAGTTCGTGCACGGCACATTCTGGCACTAATTTGTCGGAGTACAAATATGAAATTTCTTGTCCTACAAGGTAGGTTAATTGTACCTAATATTTGTAAAGACAAATTAGTGCCAGACGCTACCACGGAATAAATTGATCCGCGTAAAGGTCGCGCACGAACTTGTCGGGCTATAGGCATTGCCTAGTAAGACTAGTAAGACTAGGCAATAAGGATAGCAAAACCAGTCCTCTACCATAGTCCACTTTTCACCAAATAGCGACTGTATATGAGCTCAGCGTGACAGGTGGTGAGCCCATCGCCGCTCTATGCTGTAAGAAGTATTTGCAGTCTTTAGTCCGTTAGTCGCCTTTTACGACACCCACACGAAGAGAGTTTTCTTTCACCGCTATGCGTCTTCTTTTAATGACAATTAAGTCATATAGAAGGTGACTGCTAGAAACTTCAAGGGCTGGTCAGGTCAAGTGTTTTAAACATGACAAAATTGACAAAAAAGGAATTCGTGTTTTTTCCGCGTCAGCTGGGCGATAAATACCTACGTTGACGGGTCAACAGACGGCCGGCCGTTGCCCTCGCGTTGTAAGTAATCGTTTTTTTTTAATTGTTTTCATTATATTTTTATTATGTTATTGCTTTAAAATAGATTAGATACACAAAGACTATGCAATTAAAATTCACAAAATAAATTATTTAATTAAAAATGAAAAAACACGAATTTCTTTTTTTGTCTTTTTTGTCATGTTTAAAACACTTTTTCTTGCGATTTCTAGCAGTCACCTTATATACAAACACACAATCGTGTTTGACACGTAACCTATCATGCGTGTATCACTACCGTATATAATATCAGAGACGTCCATTAACTTTTAATGACAATTAAGTCTCTTGCTGTCACTTTCTTATGTATAGTACTAAATAGAGAAGGAAAAAATATTTAAATGTCATTAAAAGTTAATAGACGTCTCTAAGTACGGCAGTACAGTAAAAAAGCAGCTTAGACGAAACTCAGGCGCCAAAATAGTTACGATTTTAATTTTGTCGGGATATGTGAGACTTATGGTAAGTGATAGATATATAGGTAGATGCAAACTGCTCGACGTGAAGTTAGCTGCAAACTTCTTAGTGTGAAGTTTGCTGTAAGGGTTGCGAAATCGCGCGCTCTTCTATCTCACGCTAGACTAGCATCGCCTAAACACACAAACACACACACACAAACACAGCATACGCGGCTGAAGTGGACTGCTTGGCGTGAAGTAAGGTGCGAGCGCGACTACGCAGGACTGCTGACAAGTAGCGGATTAGAACTGTAATGTTAATAAGTAGATGCAATTTTCTTGGCCTGAAGTTGGCTGCTAGGTACTAAATATTTATCTATGGTAAGAAACGTCTTCGTTTACATTGCTACTCACAGTGGCTGTGTGTGTGTGTGTGTGTGTGTGTAAATTGTTAGATACTGCGACGAAACTTATTTCATAACTGGCATGAAGTTTGCATTGCACTTGTGTTGGTTCATTCAAAGTGTAAAGCCGCAAAATTGAGGACGGCGTCGACAGCGAGTATATCTTTGCTCTGACAGCTACATGGCATAGCAGCTACGGTTTCGTGCGGTGGCGGTAAACGGCGACCGGCGACTGAGTCCGGTCGCCGCTTCCGGATACATCAACTTTGGTTTCCTGTGATAGTATCCAGTGTCGGCAACACGCTTGCGCAGCGCCTAAGACGTCGCTGATATCAAGAACAGCTCAATAGAAGTACATATATGCATTTGAAGGCTACTCTGCGGCGCTGTCATTCAATTTACGACCTTATGCTAACATACATTGGCCTTCTGTCTTTATATTTAAAAAAATCCGCATTACTTGTATTGCCTGTGAGGCAAAAGCATGGACTCTCTGTTTTTTTATTACTGACGTGAATATCCATCCATATCATGTTATTTGCGATAAAAGAAAGACATATTTATTTTGTATTGTGTGTGAAATCCTAACTGGATGAATGATGAATGGTAGAGATATTGTAAAAAGAAGTCCTCCGTTTGAATTGCTTTTAGCTATGCGGACTGAATTAATAATTTTGATAGTAGTCGTCATCTTAATTTCGAAAGATTTCGCCCTAAATTACAATTTATATTTGAAGTAAAACTAATATTATCTATATTATTGAAATTTTGCATTCACAATGCTATATAGATATAGGATAAAATGTTTACTACAAAAAAAATCTACCAGTCTCAGGAAGCTCGAATAGGATTAATATAATAGAATAGAACTCCTTTATTGCTTAAACTGTGTAACAAGTTCTTATAAAAATAGTATCAACAGTTGCAGGAACCCATGACCTTTGACCGGAGGTTGATTTTTTATTTTCTAGTAAACATTTTATCCTAAAACTAAAATTGTTTGACATTCCGCAGGTCGTTGTAAAACGATAAGATCTAATTTCGCTTGTAACAATTACGTATATCGTATATGTATATGATGATGATATACTCGGTATAATTTTAATACAATGTGTATTTAATAATATTCAATCTTATTGTATTCATAGAGGACGACCTGATACAGTATCTGTTAAAACTACGAACATTCTTTTAGATAACTATAACAGATAAATATCAACTTAATGAAGTGATTATTCACTGTAATTAAAAAATTTTAAAATTGGACTGAGGCTAGGTTTGATCTTTAAATCTGGGATTTAGATAGATCTAATAATATTTTTTGTTTGTTTGTTTGATAACTGACAATCCTTTTTTATTTGTGAGGCAAATTGCGAGGCAAAAGGATTCAGCTCATACAGCCTTAGCTGTGTATGAAACATGTTGAGTGAACCGTATTCAATTCATCTCATGATCCAAATGTCGCTTTGATATTGGTACATGACAATAATTTGGATCATGATAGGAAATTGATGTGAATCGTCCAAAGTGGCCTTTTAGGTCAGCTGGTGCGCATTCGATAATAACGTCGCAAGTATTTCTGAGTATAAGAAATACTTTTGCAATTTCATACGGCGAAAGCGGAGTATTACAGTATGTACTCGAAAGTAAGTACTCTAGTTGTAAATTACTTGTAACAGAAATGTAGAATTTTATAAATCTCCGTGTGCCCCCATTAAAGGATCATTTATTCGTAGGTTTTGTATGTCTATTTAATGGGTGATGGCAACCGTTCTCCTTCGCAACTGCAAAGATTGGGCGTTAGGTTAAAATAAGCTAAGTGTAAGGCGGGTCAAAGCATTTTCAACTTATTTAGTTAAATGATAGAGTTCATTTTAGACTGCTATTGAATGTTTATGCCAACATTTATACTTTTTCACCATAATCTGTTAGTTAAACATTCTGTTGAATATTTTAACGCACTGTTAATGCAACTCTGCATGCACTCCAAAACACTTTGTTACCAGATTTAACAGTATGTTAACTAACTAACAGGGTATGGTGAAATTGGGTCTTCAGTAACAAAACGTTGTTACTAATTTTAGTATAGTTTGCTTACGATCCGTTAATTATTTAGTTAGTGTTGTATATTTTGAGGTTTAATGGGTAAGCTGAATCTTTTTAAAGAGGAACAAATATTTATTCTCCAACCTTTGCAGTATGTGACATCAGACGTTTGTTATTACCATCTTTTTGTAAACTCTAGGTGCTAAGAGGGTGTTTTTAATTACCTCAATGGACGTAAAATTAATTGACTATCTTGAAGTCGCTTTACACTTAACTCCGTTGTAACAACTCGTGCGACCAAAAACTGCCCTAACCTTTTCTGAAGAATTTCGATGTAAATATTAACATGTCCCGCAAATCACTTGTGTGTTTAGCCCGAGTAGTACTAAAATGTTCTAGTTTTTGAACATAAAGTTGTAATAAACAAAACTAAGCCTTATTTTGTATCGCATAGAGTTCTTTATTGTTACGTTAAACCTATAAGAATTACCTATAAGGATAGAAACAAGAAAATGGGTTTATGTATGTCTCGTTCGAGCATCCGGTTGACTGTATTTATTATAGCTATGTCGAAATTGAGTTATATGTGGCTTAGTTCATTTCTACTCAGTTCTGTCCAATAAATTATACAATATTTTGTTACTACAGGCGCCACTAGCTCATTAGTTAAGTAATCTACGTCTTTTATTTTGAAAAGGCTATGAATGCCATCTGCTAATGATATCGTTACGATTGTATAAAAGCTCTAAGAAATTAAATTAAATTAAACCAAAAGAGAAATTTGTGATATCTTTAAAAATAACGTATCGTTTTTTTTTCGTTTATCGAGTGTGCTAGTGGCGCCATCTACTTTACATTTTGCGATTTATGTCTCCTTTTGACATTCTATAGTTATAGTACGGACAGACTACTCTGTCAACACAAACCCAACGGACAAGTGTAAAGGTCCCGTTTTGTATTCAATGCGTGTTTTAAAATGTTTATATATCAAATGTGTATTATCTAAGTGTGATGGCCTTGTACATAACTTATATATCATGAAAATGTTCAAACATATTACCATTCATACTTCCAATAAATGTTGTCATTGTACAATTACTATTATTGATAGTGTAATTAATCGAATGATGTATTGGATAGAAATTCAAAATTTATTAAAATCGCTGTGGTCGGCTGGCGAACTTCATACTAATATTAAAGTTACGTTAGTCGACTGCGGGTGTAATATGGAACGTATTTTGTATACTTTTCAACGTGTCTTAACTTTCTCGAATTATCTTTATTAGGACCACAGCTAGAATCTTACAGTGAGCATTGGAATGCACGATGCTATACGAATATACGAACATATTATTATTATAATATACAGCTATGTATTACTAAGACGCAGCGTGCGACGTCGCGTGTCATTTGGGTTTTCATCGTTTGTATATACTTAATTTTTTTTTGTTGAAACTATTGAAAGTACTTATTTAATAAGTAATGTTTTATTAAGTTTAATAAACAAATACGTTTGAAATTCTTATTGTATCATCAATGCCGAATGAAATTTTTAAGGAATTGTCGATATAAGAAGTTATTTGATTTTGACTAGAATTGATGACGTAGTTGAATGCCTTCTGACGCATAAAACCATTAGGTACGTGAAACACCATCTCGAGGTTTTGTGCTGTTTTGCGGATTAGTAGAAATAATTACGTCAATTACCAACTACGTATAATTCCACAAACGCAAAACACCAACTCCAGATTTTGTAGTGTTTTGCGGATTAAATGTCTCTAAAGTTTTAAGAATACGTTTTATTTATCGAAAATAATTTATTAGATTTTACACATTATATTATCTTTTGTCTATTTACTATACACAAACATGAGCTTTACATATCATGAAATATGTAGCTTAAAAATAATAAGGCGGATATTGTTCAGATTTCATAAAAAAATATTTTTTTCTAAAATATAAAATAGACTGTTTTTACTTATTTATGTTTGTGTTTGTAGTAGAAAAATCTCATTGGGTGTAATATTAAAAAATATAACAGTTTATTGTATGAAAGTTGTAACGAGCAGTGCATGAAAGCACTGCCGCCTGTTGACAAAAATGTTGTATGATGTGTTTTATGTGTGACTCAACGTACAGTCAGCATCAGATTAAACTAAGCATAGTTTTGTTCGAAAATATCTTTACATTTGAGAAAACTAAGTTTTAACGCTTTAGTTTTTAAGTTTTAAATATTGACAGTGTTAGACAAAATCATTCTCTAATCGCATGATAGTAAAGTTTGTTTTTCTCAAAACCCAAGATATGTTTGACCACATGCGTCGCCCAGTTCGGTGCTGACTAGATAATGTTAAGTTTAAGTTACTATTTATTACATTGGATTTTAAAGGGTATATTTACTGTGTAGATGCTGTGTGCAAGTTCTAAATTATATAGAGCATATTATTATGATCGACGACTATTGTAGTTGTAAACGTGTTTTGAAATATATTTATTATTTGGATGTGTTTCTTTGTTCTTTTACTTGGTGCTTATCTTATCTTAGTGGTGCCTGGTGAGGTCTTCCTCTCGCAGAAGCACATCGATCAATTGATTGGGATCTTTTGTGCAACCTTGTCCTATCATTCTGCCTCCTCAGTAAAAATTACTGCCATAACCCCAAGACAGAGTTGTGTGGAAGAAGAAGAGGTAGGCCTTTGCCCTGCAGTGGGACAAATTGGGTTAGATTAAAAAAAAACTCGTCAATGTCTTTGAAGGTGAAAGGCCTAAAATCTTCTGGTTTCGAGTAAGCCGATCCCAGGAGATTAATTGTTTCCTGCCATATACTATTTCGATTATTGCCTAAAGTGACCTCGATTAGCAATAACTAAAAAATTTGCTACTTCAATATAAAGATATTTCTTTAGTGCACTAAATAGCGTTTTTTGTAAATTTGGTTCATTGTTAATAAGGAAAAACTCAATTGAGGCAAGCATTGTCGCGACTGCGCGCCCTGGAAACTGAAACGTTCCTGTAGTTAACAGCAATTAACAGTAGGTACACGCTTGGTAAGGTCAGCAACAGGTAATATTTGCTGCAATGAGGGTAGCTGTGAATAGTTTAGCTGTACTGTTATTTACTAATATCATAATTTTGTATCTAAATTTGGTAAATTGCGAAGAGGTACATTGGAAAAACAAAAATGGTATACTTTTTTATTCGTATTTACTATTACAGAGGGCCCCGCTAGGAAGACAAAACTTTAAAGCTGAATATCTTCTGTTCTAATTAGGATTTCTGGAATTTATTACATAAATACATAAATCGGGAGGTACATTATATTTATTTATTTATTTCGAGCGTTATACAGCCGAGGGCCCAGCTGGGAAGATCAGGCATTTTATCGTAATTTCTGTCAAAACGGTTGAGGTACATTGAATTCTGTTGATAAATTCTAGAGGTACATTGAGCAACTGAAGCATTGCCATTAGTTTTCAGTCTCTAGCTCGGGGGGCCGTGCTAGGTAGGAACACATTAGCAAGTATAGGTGTGGGATTAAACAATAATATGTCATATAGAAGGGAGATGATGTGAGTATTCCGGCAAAGACGAATAGGAAAGGTTTAGAGCGGTATTCAGAAACATGATCGACCATACTTGATTAAGCTAAATTATAAAATACTATGATTTTGAAGGCGCTCAAGTTTATATGACTGTTCCTCCGAGAGATCAAGAGAGCGGGCATGCAAGTAGAATGCATGCCTGCTACGGCCTACAATCTGTCCCATAGCTGGGCTAGGCCTCCATCAGTAAAATCAAGTCATCGGTTAGTATTGATGAGTTTGGTTTAATTACCACCAAGGGCGTCGCCAAGGCACCCTCCCCCCCCCCTCATCCCCAGTAGGCAGCAAAATAATATTGCCCTGCTTTGAAACCTTAGGCACGCCTCTATGTACACTGAAGAGGTTGTGGAGTTTACACATTGGGACTTTGTACCGTTCTTATTACAATCGAAGCCTTCATTTATATCGGCTTGGCCCCCCCCCCCCCTCCCCGAGCCATCATCTGACGACCCTCTCGTTTACCACGCTTGCTAAAAGCGAGTTCATCATCATCAGCCTATTAACGTCCCACTACTGGGCACAGGCCTCCCACGTAGAAATTGGGCTATAACCCACTACGCTGGCCCGATGCGGGTTGGTAGGTTTTAACGAGTGCCATCTTACGACAACAACCGGGACACACGACTTAACGTGCCTTCCGAAGCACTGAGGAGCTCGAGATATTTTTAAATGGTCACCCATCAGCCGACCCGACATAGCGAAAGTTGCTTAGCGGGCAAGATCGCAAGCTGAACTTGGCCTTGCATCGAAAAATATGAATCGCGTTTTGCTCAACCTGGACATTAAACCCGGTATCGCTGGATATCGGGACAAGCGCTTTATCACTCGGCTCAGTCGTATAAAGAAAACTCAAAAAAAAAAGTTTTTTTACATTTTAATTTGAAACGTTTGTTTTAATGTGCATATCGTCAGTACTTTTATAAAAACTCGTATCTCAGTTTTTAACACAATGACGTTGCCAAGTTAAAAAAAATAATAAAAATATTACGCTTTAGTGCGTAAAACATGTAACTCTTAATACCACAGACAAAAGAATTAGTTTTAAGACGGAAATATCTGAACTCCTTACTTGAGTTTTATTTTAATTCAATAATCTCGTATGTCCGAGATACACGTTTTTTTTAAATTTGGTCTGGGGCATAATCACAGACAAAACCACGTAAATAGCTATCAATGTCAAGTCATAATTATATAAAGATATATTTAAAGTGAAGTTCTCGCTGTAAATGTGTATTGTGGAGTCTAATTACGGTAAGAATGATCACTAAAACCCTTGATACTTTACACAATCAAGATAGGTATTATTTAGAACACTGGTTAAAATATTATGTCAATTACAGATGGATACACGAAAAAAGAGCTTTATAATGTTACTGCAGTCAAAATCTCCTTCAAAGACAGCGAGAAATGACGACTACTCAAGACACTCTAGTAATCAGTGTTCTACTACTATTAATACTTCCACTGGAGGTAATAATTGGAGAAAAATTAATAAACAGTAAGTACCATACTTACTGTTTATTAATTTTTCTCCAATTTTTTTAACAACTATGATTACAATTTAAGTATTTGTAATTAAAGAATTATAATACGTAGTGTACTCAATCTTTTTTGCCATTTTCAGTGTAGAATGGACAATATCCTATACGAAAAGACTGGCAAACTCAAAACATGCTACAAAATTTTGGATACTGCTACTGGATTGTTTATTACATCAGAAATTGAAACCGAATCTGAAATTGAAGAACCATTTAAGGCTATTGATAGTGTTACTTATTGTGATTCTAATCAAGAAGATAAAGTTCCAGTAAAACAAAGAACTACAAGTATAAAATAATCGCGGAGGAATTTCTCTTTGAAATATTACCTAAGAGTTTCTGGAGTAAAATTAAGAGTATGTAAAAATACTTTTTTAAATACCTTTTGTCTTCGTGAAGCCACAATACACTCTTGGGTTAATAAAGCATCTGATTGCATAAGCGGAAATAAAACCAGTAAAAGAAGATTAAAAGCAAAAGAAATATCAGAAGCAAAACTTAGACATGTAGAAGCATTCTTAGATTTAAAAAAAATATTTTATTGTTATTTGAAATCTATACGACCTGGGAACAAACCAGGTGATCCATGTGTCAATGATCTTAAAGCTTTATGTTACAAACCAAGTTCACCAATAGTGTACAAACTAGACTTTGATGAACAGTGACTATGCCACAAAGAACAAAGAAATTAAGAACGAATTTAGTAATTCCTCCTCTTTATTCAGGACCACTGCCAATCTCTAAGAGGAAATATGATGATCACCAAGACTTAAAATCAGTTATAGTTAAAGATCATCCTTCCTTTTATGACAATCTACCTCATAAAAATTAATGATCAAGCAAAAAGAGAAATTCCTCCTTTGAATTACGAGTTCTGTGATTTCACCATTTCATGTTTCACTATTATTATTAAAGATTCTAGGTTAAGGGTATAACAATTGCTCCCCTGATTAGCAGCAATTTCAAATTATATTATTATAAGACTGGTTTATGATTTAAGATTGGAGAAAAACGTATAAAACAATATCTATTACAAACATTACATTAAGCATTAGTTACCAGTATTATCATAAGAATAAAACCATTTTCGTCGATTTTTTGGTTTTATTTATATATTATTGAGTTCATACAAAAAACTCTTAACTAATTATATGAAATCTGAGATAATTGCCAAAATATCGTATCTCAAGTAAAACGTAAATAAAAAAAACATGTAACGCTTTAGGGCGTTAATTAGTCTGACACATAATTTTCCTATTTTAACTTAATTTATTCATGGCTAAATTTTCTTGTAATTCCCACAACTGAATTTTCTAGCAGTTTATATGATCTCCTGTAAAATTACACATTTTGAGTTACGGTTTTTTATAAAAGTACCGACGATATTGTATCTCGTTAATTTTTAGATCATTTTGATAATAATAGGTAATGCAGAAAAACCTTTTTCTACATCTGCGACAATCCTTCATGATCGAACCGACAAATCTCGGACTGACTTGAAAAATAAATATCTTTTGACAAGTTTCCTCTGTTCACAGTTGTCATGGCCTGTCAGAATTGCACTGAAATATTTATAAATACGTAAGTGTACTCGTTCGGGTGGTTACGCTGCGGCTGGATGTTGTGATTCCTATTAATTTTTGTTCAAAATTGTGCCACCATGGTAAGTACCTAAGTGCAGAAAATAATTATGCCTTTTCCGTATTTCGAATTCTCTCCACATTACCTACAGTCCATAATCATTTATTTTTCATTAGGATGATGAAATCGAAGACTTGGTAGGCGACGTGAAATATACAGATTCCCAAAAAAGTGTAGCCACTTCGAACTTGTACTCTATGGACTTCACCGATAGTAGTTCAGATAAAAACAACTCTTCTGGCAAAGACACATACGTCATAGAATGGGACGACAGCGACGACAGCGATAAGAACTTTAAATTAGGTAAACAGAGCATCATCAATATGAAGGACGGAGCTGCTACGCCCATACGAGTCAATCACGCTAACGTAAAATGCAACTCTGTCAATGCAATGAGTAAGTCTACGACAACTAGTATTCACAATTGTTCCATAGCACAAGAAATTTTTACACAAACCAGCAAAACGATAATCGAGTTAGCACAAAACGAAGCAAACGTAGCAAAAACCATTGAAAATAAATCATTAGAGACACAAACGTCCTTCATTTCGATATCGGAAAGTAAAACAGTTGAATACAGAATACAAGTATCAGGCGCACAGACCACGTGTACAAATCATGTGCAGTATGAAGATTTAAAAAATGGTGGCAATAACTTTTACAATATCACATGCAATCAAGTGTGTAACTTTATGAATACATCAATAGACGAAGCATCTTCGAAGTTCCCAGTGTCAGAAACAGAAAACGAAAGAACTGACGACTTTCAAAGTGAAAGTGAAAGTAGTAACGGTAAAGTTGTGACAATCATCACTGATGAAGAGTCAAAAGAAGAAAATAAAGAGGATGACTCTCATGAAAACAACAGTTTGTGTGAAAAGTCTTTGATATCCGACACGGACATCGACGAAGATTCGTTAATGTGCCAAGAATACAATGACAGCAAGAACTACAATACGGATAACACGAGCGACACAAGTGAAGTACCGAAGTCAGTGGATAGCGACGTTGAAGATTTGTATAAAAAATTGACTGAAAAAGTACAACACAACGTAGAAAGATCTTGTGAACAGGAAGTGCCCCGTTTAAGCACATTAACACCTCTCACCGAAGAGTCTACTATGAAAAAGGAGTCTGAAAGTATGTTGGACATAACACCTGACGCCAATAATATCGCTAATACAACAGAGGAAGACAAGTACGTTCTATTCGTGAATAATGATGGCATCAAAATAAAGACCCTACCTGATAGCGAAATAACCAATACAAAACAATACGATGGAGAGAATGTGAAGTTGCCTCCGATAAAAACCAACCAATCGTGTCCAAGCAGTCCTCATTTGAAAAATCTATTTTCTGAAAACGCCATGCGAATTGCCCACAAGAACTTCTTCCAGGATGGGGGTCGTAGGGAATCGTCAAAGTGGTCTATGGGTGATCGGTCGGAAATAGGAAAGAAGGATCTGGCCGCGGCAGAAAGCCCAGTCATTCGTGGCAGAAGTGGTTAGTATTTTTCATTCCTCATACTCGGAAAGTAGGTCTGAAGTTGCCTGAGGAGCGGGTTGAAAGTAATACTTTTTAGCCCTAGGGATAATTGTTTTTCTGAAAGGTACTATCAAATTATAAAAAAAACCTACTTTTTTAATTCACATTTCTATTGAGCCACGTCCCAAGTTGGTAGTAATTGAGTGGCTGTATAGAAAGTTGGTTGGGACACTCAATTACAGCGCGATGGAAAAATAACATAAAATTATAATAAAGTAATTTCCAAAAATATTTTTTTTAATTAATACCTGCTTAGTATTAATTAAAAAATATATTTTTGGAAATTACTTAATTTTCTTTAAAATAACATAGATTTAGGCAAAATATTTACCATTTTTTCAATGATGAAAATGAAAACTAAGGGGTGAATAGCTGGCCGGCCACAGAAAAAAAAGGAAGCATCAATCCGATATTCATTTGTTTTTTTGAGTTGTACCTAGAGTTCTGTTTATACTTACTTCTGTATAGCAGAGATTTGTATTAACGTTTTTCTATAGCTAATCCATGTTTTTATTTTTACTTTCCTTGTAGGTATTCGTAATGAAAAGCACAGTGTTTACCTCGGGTGAAAGACTTATTTAGTCCCTCGAACTATTGGCTCGCTACGCTCGGGCACCAAACCCCGTCTCGGGACTATAAATAAGCTACTTTCACCCCTAGGGTAACAATGTACATACTATTTATCACTACATAATTGAAAAGTTTAAGAAAGTAGGTAATTACAACCTTAGAATAATTCTATGATTACAACATTGACCTAGAAGTTAAAGACAAGAACGTTTATACAAACCATTTGTTCCAATCCCGGAATGAGAGACTTATCGGTTAGATCGGTCAAAGACAACCTAATGTGTATCAAGATGGCGTCCCAAATAGATTGTCAATAACAATAATTGAAAAAATATCTTTTCTATTCTAATAATACGATATAACTACATAATAATGACATGAATAACAAATAATTTCACTTATTTTCGCCGCTCCGCACGCGCCTAAGCCGTGAAGCATGGTGCCGAGAGTCGACTCCGCAGATGAGTGGAACATAGTGCGTGTTCGGAACGGCCTATCTATTGTAACGTATAAATCGCTAAATTACAACGGCTGTACCCGGCAGTGGAACGATAGTAGGCTGATGATATAGCACTTATATTGCCACCTTTGCCTTAAAGCCTTAATATACGTTGACGTTGCAGTTGTCGCAATAAAGTCTATTCTATTCTATTGTAGTGGATAATCGAAAATTGCTCTGTTTGATTTGATTTCCGTTAAGTAAATTTTATAGTACTTATGTTGTCAGAATGTGGGTTGGAACTTGTATTGTTTTTGTTGATTTGCTAGACGATTCTGTTTGAAATGGTAACTTAACGGGACGGGAGTCGAGACCGACGGGACAACATAAAAGTTAATTGCCTATCTTTAGCAATTCTATTATAGGTAAGTAACTATGGGATGCAGGCGGTGCTCGTGTCTTATTAAATAATTAATACACTGTAATGTAAGCTACACTTTTTTTAGATCCTACAAAGAAATTAATTGAACCCATCCAACTGCCTCCGATACACGAAGGAAACCAGAGACAAGCAATCGGAAAAGTTATATCAAACGATGCAAAACATGCTAATATTAATAGTAAAAAAGACATCCTGTACAATAAACCACACGAATCGATTAACATAAAGGACAAAATTACGGAGTTGAAGATAAGTAACAATTTGAGACATTGGCCGCAGCCCAGGTACACCTCGTAAGTAATAGATTAACTATTCTTGTGATGTGGTTCTTGAATGCCGAAAACGATTGCTGTTTTAAAACTTCATTGAAAGTACTCCAAACATTCTGTGGATAAGTAAACCTAAGTCAATTTTTATTTATAAAATAACAACGTCATGTTGTTTTTCACAGACAGTCACGCGATTATTAGATAGTGTGCTAGGTCAATCTCTAGAGATTGTGTATTAGACGCTCTCGTTTTGGAGGAATCTATTAAAACGGTCAATCAATTACGATTAAGCCTAAATTTAAGTACTCATCATTTGAGAGGAAACACTACGTCGAAGTGGCATGCAAAATGTTCATACAAAACAGAAAAACGACGTTCCGTAGTCCCCTGTTTCCTCCTTCAGAACTGGACCAATTTTTATTACTTTTTCAGCATCGGTTAAAGAAAGAGATTTTCTATGTCTGTATGTGTAATTTTTTTTTAAACCAGCCACTTAATGTTTCTGAAGACGCCTTAAAACGGAATGATTTCGCAAAATTTTGCAAAGAAAAAAGAAAATTTTGCATGAAACTCCGACGTAGTGTTTCCTCTTAATATGGCGATGACTTGACTTCAATGATGAAGGTCTTTGCCCAGCAGTGGAACAATAAATGGGCGGTTAGGTACTTTACATCCGTGTAATACGTTTGGTTGTATGTGCAGTGATTACCTTCAAACTGATCTAAGAACTGTTTAGTTCACCGTAAAATTTCGGCGACTTAGTGGTCTAGAACGATTATTAAAGTTGTGCATCCTCCTCCTATTCTCATATAATTGTAACTACACTCTCGAAATTGGCAGAACCACTGAAAGTCGGACGAGTCGAAGCGCGTCGCCAAACAGCCCTGCGCCCGAAGACATCAGCGGCCTGGGGGATGTAGCCGAGCGGGGCTGCGAGGCGCTCTGCCAGGAGCTGCTGCGGCGGCTGCGGTCCAACTCCTGGTGACGACAATATGCTATTATGACTTCTGTTATGCATAAAACCCGCGCAAGCACGCCGCCGCCGCGATGTTTTCTTCTTTTCATGCCGTTCGCGTAGCCAGCCAGTCTCGTGGAGATGTCGCCTTCTTGGTCTACGTATACTCAACACTTTTATGTTAACTGATATAAGAGCCAATTTTCAAAGCCCGTTGCCTGACAACGTCGTCGTCAGCATGCATACCTTCTAACCTAATATAGAGACCGAAGAAGTGGTGTCAGCTCATTAAAAGAATACTACCAACCGATGTCTTCTCTTGGGTGTAGTAAAAGGCTACCAACAGACTGAAGACTGCTCATACATCCAACAGCACCTGAGCATATGCGCTGTTGTGATTTGGTGAAACGTGGAGAGTGGCAGTCGGCCAAAGACAGCAGGCTGAAGAGGATGTGGCCTGGGTTCTGCAACTGCTGGTGACGTCATCATTGATTACACCCTAACTAATATAGGAGCCAGTTTGCACCTCGTCGCCGAAGACAGCAGGCTAGAGACGATGTGGGGAAGCGCTCTGCCAGAAGTTGCTGCGGCGACTGCGGTCCAACTCCTGGTGACGTCATCATTACATTCATCCTAATTATAGTTCGTTCGCTTTAAGAATGCAGTGACGTCATCAGTGAACTGCAGGGTAAAGGTGTATTCACCGTAGTGTTCATATTACAAACAAATTATATTTTTAAAGATTAATTTTAATGGATTTATAAAAATGCACTTAACTGTCTAAAATCAAATTAAATATATTTAATGTACTTTTCTCCTTACAGCACATTTTTCTAATTTATCGAATTTATCAATTATTGACAGGCGGGCTCTCTTTTTCACTGGCTATTTCAATGTATTATTTTCCTTTTGTTCTCTCAGAATATTATAAACTGTTCTCTCGGAAACATCGCATGCAGTTGCTGTTTGTACTGCAATGTCCAGAGTCGTATTTAAATCACACTGTATAAAGTACTTAAAAACGTTCTAAATTACTTTTCTTTCTCCGCTATGAATTACCGAATTTTCATTTTTACGGATAGGTGAGATGTTTTAGGGGGCGTGGTTAGGCCGCCGGACAAGTATGACGTCACTGCATTCTTAACGCGAACGAACTATAATAATATTGTTTGCACAGCCTGTCATCTGGCTGGAGAAGATGTGGCAAGTTCCGCAACTCCTGGTGACGTCATCATTACATACATCTTATCGTATTTAGGAGCCCGACAGCCAGTTTGCAATGCCCATCACTCGAAGACAGCCAGCCGGGGAGGCTGAGGAGTGAAAGAAAATAAACGAGCCTTGACTCTCTAGTTTGAGTACTCTTTCCTTAAACGCCGCAATGCATTATCGATTCCTTTAGAGTTACGTGCACGTTTGCTTCATATTTCACAAAAGAAAATTTTTTTTTTTAAACCCAGCATTTCTTTCTAGACTCCCTAGTTATGACACTTTATCACTTGGTAATCAGATTGTAACGTGTTCAATATTCATTCTACTTAGGTTCGAAGTATCGGACACACTGGAAGAGTTGCCTAGAGTCATGGAGAAGTTCTGGGGAGTCGTATCAGAAAACCGAATTGCCGATCTGATAAGACAAGTCAGTATATATATGCTTTCAATGCTTTGTTGGATATAACGTCTAATTAGATTTGGGTCTCAGACAAAGGTCTCGTTCCGATTCCCAGGAGGCGGTACCGGTATGTTACTTCCACGTTTTAATGCCATAGCCAATGCCTAGTTCCTACCATTTATGTTAGTTAGGTAAGTCTGTAGCTATTAATTGCTACTTGAGATTGTATAAGCTTGTCAGGGAGTTGACAGCGACGCGATTTATCTATAAGGAAATAGCCTTAGATTACTCTAGATAGGGAAAAATGGAAGACTGAAAGCCTTTGCCCTACAGTGGGACACATGGGGTTTATAGCAATACATCCTATCCTACTATCCTACTAATATTATAAACGCGAAAGTTTGTAGGTATGGATGGATGTTTGTTCCTCTTTCACGTAAAATCTACTGAATGGATTTGGATGAAATTCGGCATACAGATAGTTTATAACCTGGATTAACACATAGGATACTTTTTATCCCGATATTCCCACGGGAACGGGAACCACGCGGGTGAAACCGCGAGCGGCCGCTAGTCCATACATATATTCACGGTTATATCCCTAAAGGGTGAATCAGGGACTAGGCAATGAGGACCGCAGAAGCAGTCTACTGCTATAGTCCACGGCACACCACATTACAACTGCACGCTCCGGTTCATATCGACTAAATCACATATGTCTGAATCTCAATATGCCTTAGTCCCAAAATGCCTGAAACTCAAAATGACTGAAACCCAAAATTACTGATTTTCTCAATGCCTAATTTGCAAAAGGACTGGTACAACCGAGAAGTGAAGGTTTATCTGACTGACTTTTACACTGACTTTTTATCCCTCTATCGGGGTAGAGGAAAAAAAAACAATATATAGAATACAATAATGAATACAATTTACAATAAGTACCACGGTGGAAAATCTACAAAATTGTAAAATTGTAGCTTAAATTTCACATATTTCTGTTCAATAAATTATTATTATTTACAGGTGATAATTTACATATTTGTAGAGAAAACTGTTTTATTGAACGCAAATTGTAAATACAATTCTACATATTTTGTAAATTGTAGTACGATTTCGACAGGTGGCCTTGTCGTGTGTCAGTCAGAACTTTACAATTTAGTGCCTCAACCTAAGTATTATGTAAAGAAAATTTGTTATACTTACACAAAGAACGGTTCTAACAAGTAGTACCTATTGGAAGTAGAGACAGTAGTGATGATGAATATATAAGTGAACGGCATCGGCGAGTTTTTCGTAAAAGGATTAACTTTATTTTTGATGTGACTTACATTCAACGAAAAATTTCGGGTCAGCAAAACTACCGTCGAATATTTGGTAACAAAAATAGGACATGATCTCTAATACAATTCTAACAGAAATGTAGCCTTTGCACCCACTCAGCAAATTTTGTGTAATTTGTAACTTACAACTACAAATTTGTAGGTACAATATTTCATCGAAATCTACAGGCGTTTTCTACACATGTAAAGATTTATTAAACAGCATTTGTAATTGTAACATTTGTAGATTTTTATATAAAAAATTCTTACATAATTGTGAAGTTTTTTAAACAGCATTTGTCAAAGAACTTAATTGTCACTTTTTTACAAAATTGTCGAATTGTAACGTTTATTAAACAGGGCCCTGGACACCCCTAGATATAAAGAATGCGCTGTTTTCTGAAGCAAGAGCAAGTCGTAGATGCAGCGTTATACTTTTGATCGAAACTACAAGAAACAACTGCAAGAGCTATGCCAGGGTGTAACATCAGCCCTATTTCATATTTAGAAAATATGATTTTGATAAGAGACGTAAATGAAATAGATCTTGCTGCAGGAGCAGAAAAGCTTGCAGTACATAAGATACATTTGAGAATATTTTTTATAATATTTATTAACGAAAAATACTGTTAAATAAGATAAATGTTTTGTTTCTTTCTTTGTTATAACACAATAAAAAATCGTTAATACCTTATTGAATTTCTTTCAAATGTCTACTCCCCGACGCTGTACCTCGATTTCCAGTCATTTTGTAATTCGGGCATTAAGAAAATCGGTCAATTTTGGTTTAACGCTTTTTGGGACTAAGGCATATTGAGATTCAGACTTATGTAGGAAATTGTCGTAATGGGATTTAGTCAGTATGAACCGGAGCCCAACTGCACATGTGCTGAATATGATAGGTGGTGAGCCCGTCGCCGCTCTATGCTGTTGGATGTACGTGCAGTCTCTAGTCCGTTAGTCGCATTTACGACACCCAAGAGAAGATAGGGAGTGCTTCATAGTAATAGCAACTAATTATGTAGTTTGTAGTTATACTGTGCATTTTCCACTGTAGGTGAACTGTCACGTCGAATCTCCGAGGACGCAAGTTGCAAGATCAGCCTGCAACACTCTAGCCGCCATATTGAAGAATACCAATTATACCAAAAAGCCGGTAAGTGTTTAACAACTGTCACACACCCGATCAACTATTATCAAAAGAATCACAATCATACATACATATACACATAATCTCGACTATTATCCCAGACCAGGGTTAGGCATACACTGGGCAATGAGGAACACAAAAGCAATCCACTGCTTGCCACAGTCCACGGCACACCAAATAGTAACATGTAACAAGGTACTTCACACCGGGACAACTGCTTACTTTAAATAAAGCACAAGTCCGGTCGTGTATGGAGTACTGTTCTCACCTCTGGGACGGATCCGCTAAATACCAACTTGGGGCACTGGAGTCGATTGACAGGAGAGCCAGAAAGCTCATCAACGATGACAACCTTTTTGACGCCAAGCTGCAGAGCTTAGAACATCGGCGCCAGGTCGCATGTCTATCAGTTTTTTATAGGATACACTTCGGAGAGTGTGCCATGGAATTATTCGATTTAATTCCTCCATCCCCTTTCTACCATAGGGCAACCAGACAAACTGAGCGACGTCATAGATTCACTGTGGAGATTCCGCATATGCGTACGAAGCGCTTTGCGTCTACTTTCATAATTCGTACTGCAAAGCTGTGGAACTCCCTGCCAGAGTCGGTGTTTCCTATAAGGTACAATATTAGGGTCTTTAAATCACGAGTGAACAGGTTACTTCTAGGCAAGCATGTTCCACCGTAGGCCACATCATCACTTACCATCAGGTGAGATAGTGGCCAAATGCAAGCCTATCACACAATAGAAAAAATGTGCTCAGCCAGCCAGCTCAGTGATGAGCCCATCGTTGTCGCCTCAATCACAGCAATGCATTCATTCGGGTTCCTTCGCCTTGCGGCGGTGCGGGTATGAGCGGTTGCTCCAACCCGGGCATCATCGCGTGGGATGTCAACCCCACGGTGTTTGGTTCCGCGTTGCGGCCGTCTTGCGACGAATGGCATGGGGGCGTGGGAAGGATGGCTCACTTCGACTTCCAAGGCGCACACCTCAGCGCGGTGAGCCGCACCGGGTGAGACAGTCATAGCGACTGAGGCCCGGCGAGCGCCGGTGAGCGGTGGCGTCTGATACGGGACGGTTAGATTAGCGGCCTCTTTGTTTAGTCAAAGAGGCGGTTAGGAAACCTCAATGCTGTTGGATGGTACAGTCTTTAGTCTGTTCGTCGTCTTTTCCGACACACAAGAAGATGAGTTGGTAGTATTCTGTTGATGAGCCGCCTCATTGCCTAGTCCCTGACTAACCCTTAGGGGATAATAGTCGTGAGTGTATGCTATAGACATACGCCAGCACTTCAACCTACCACAAAATGACAAATTTCTTCAATACATTGTGAACTTTGTCACTGGGGTATAAGAATCAACATCGAAATCACGTCTTAAAATCGAATTTTGCGACTTGCACACGATGCCTATTTGATTTCGATGTTGATTGTTCGCAAAGTCGCAAAATGTTCAGGTCGCAAAATGTGCAGATCTTCTTAGTTACAGGCAGGGGGGTGTCACTCCGCAGTTTAGGTACGTTCGGCCGGCGCGCCTCCCAGGCAGGCCGCATAAGCGTATATATGGCAGTAAAGGTTGCCGCACCGAGCGCCGAGTCGCTTAACTCGTAATCCCTGCGCGCGCGCGTAAACCCTACGCTCTGTGATGACGTCATGACGTCAAATCGATATCGAGTCAGCGTTGCTTAACGGAATATGAACGCTCGGTTCACACGATAAGTTTCAATTTCGCGGGAAAATCGTTAGAGAGTGAACCTTCTGTACGTAGTACTATAGTTATTATGTGGTACAGGTCGCAAAATGTACAAATCTTGTAGATAATGTTCAGCTCGCAAAATGTGCAGATCGAGTTTTACAGTTCTCAGGAAACGTAATTGTTGGCATCAAGGCTTCAGAAAATTAATAAATTTTTGGTACCTAGAAATTGTACTTCATAGAATACGTCTACCTTTATATCCATTAAACCAGAGACGACACACATTGATGCTACATTTGACATACACATGCAGTGCAGATAGGTTCCTGCACGTTTTACGACCTGCACATTTTGCGACCTGCACCACATGAGTAAAGAAATGGAACAGAGACAAAGCTTCATACAACCGCGCCGTCGCGAGTCATCTACTACAAGCATACGGCGCATGTGTGCGTGTCCACTAGCCGCTACGTCGCGTATGCGCCGCCACTGGATAAAACGCTCGCTCGACCAGTGGACAAACGGAGAGACACGCGACGGCGCGTTGTATGAAGCTTTGTTTCTGTTCCGTTTCTTTACTCATGTGCCTGCACTTTATAAATGTCACAAATTGACAGTTCTGAATAGATTGTTTTGCGGGCGTGTGTACTCTTAAGTCACCCTTTCGTTCAGGACTTCTACGAGGCGGTGACGAGTCTGCTGGTGAAGACGGGCAGCTTCTGCCGGCCGGTGCGGCGCGCGGCCAACGTGGCGCTGGACGGCATCGTGTGCGGCGTGGAGCTGGCGCACGCGGTCACCGCGCTGTGCGTGCACGGCACTGAGTGAGCACCTTACTCAACTTATCAGCCACTAGCTGTCGCGTGGGCCCTGTGTGCCGTGACGAATTTCCAAAATGTTTCTTCCATAAGAATACTACAACCCCTTCTCTTCCCTTGGGTGTCGTAAAATAAGGCGACTAACGGACAAAATACTGCACATACATCCAACAGCATAAGAGCGGCGATGGGCTCACCACCTGTCACGCTTAGCACATGTGCAGTCGATATTTGGTGAAAAGTGGACTATGGTAGAAGACTGCTTTGCGGTCCTCATAGGCTAGTCTCTGACTAACCCTTTGGGGATAATAGTCGTGATTATATATGTATCTCCGTAATTGCGAAAAAATTCATCTGTAGAACTGTAAAAACTGTTTAAACTAAATTTATGGAACAGCAGGGGCCCAAGTCTGCTAATTACGAATGGCATAATTGAATCGCAATTGGATCGCATTGTAATAGTTTGACACATTTTGTATTCTCTTATACCAAATGTGTCAAACAATTACAATGCGATCCAATTGCAATTCAATTATGCTGTATTCGCGGGTCAGAAGACACCGCCAAATACAGCAGAGTACAGAAGGTTAGGCGGGAGGTAGACAGGAACTTACCGGGAGCAGGCTTGACGAGGTCGCTGGAACCGGGAGACGAGCTGACCACGGGCGGCGAGGTAGGTTGGTTTCCTGGCGCACAGTCACTACACTACACAATAGGCATTCAGGCGTTCTCTTCACTTTAGATTCAGGAGTCACTATAAACCTTTTCGGTCAGGCTGTTGCGTGCGCGGTAGCTAGCTAGCCGAGTCGCGCGCTCAGCTCACGAAGCGAGCGGCCGCGGGTCGCGCAGCGGTGGTGCCGCGGCAGATAGGCGGACGCGGTCGTCAACAACCGCTGAGTCAACCACCTTACAGCTGGCGGTATGATTTAAATGGGCGTCCCGGCTTTGGCGGGAACATCCTCCCGGGCCCAGGGTGGGCTCATCCAATGGGAGCCTGGCGATCCGGAATACAGGCCTCCGAAGATGTCCATTCGCGGTGTCCAGGTCTACCACCCGCACGACGCCATCCTTCCCAGGCAGGGTGCGAGCAATGCGCCCCAGTCTCCATTGGAGGGCAGGCAGGTTGTCCTCCTTGATGAGGACGAGCTCGCCAACTCGGGGAGAGGAGAATGGGAACAACCATTTGGAGCGGGTTTGGAGGGTATGTAGGTAGGACTGGGTCCACAGCGTCCAGAAGCGCTGGGAAAGGGCCTGTACCATCTGGAATCGCCTACGTGTGGAGATCGGCCTATCTTCCACGGATAGGTCAGGAAGGGCCGTTAGTGGGCGGCCTATAAGGAAATGTCCGGCTGTAAGCGGCTCAAAGTCTGAAGGATCAGACGAAAGTGGGCAGAGAGGTCTAGAGTTAAGGACCGCTTCGATTCGAGCTAAAAGTGTGGAGAATTCCTCGAATGTGAGGTGTTGTTCGCCAACTACGCGATATAAAAGTTGCTTTGTTGATTTTACGTTGATCTCATGTAACGCACCGAACCATGGTCCCTTAGGGACGTTCAACAACCAAGTAATGTGCTGACCAGCGAGCTTGTGCGCAATCGTGTCATTATTCAAGGCAAGAAAGTTTTGTACTTCGATGAGCTTATTTCTAGCGCCAACATAATTTGTACCGCAGTCCGAGCGGATGAGAACCGGGGCACCGCGACGTGCTATAAAACGCTGTAATGCCGCGAGGAACGCTTCCGTGCTGAGGTCCGAGACCGGTTCCAAATGAACCGCCTTAGTCGAGAGGCACACGAATAGTGTTGTGGTAGTGGTCAATGATAAGGTCTACAAGTGGGCTAGAGCTGGGAAGTATGAGCGGATGCTGCGCGTCATATCGGATAGACGCATGGGACAGTCGTCCACCAACTCTAAGGAGCTCATCTTTAATGAGAGGTGACAGCCGCTGGAGTCTGACGGAGCAGATTTTGCCAGTTTGAAGGCGGTGGATGTCCTCTGCAAACTCATTGTGCTGAACACTGCGCACCCAGTAAAGTAGGGCCTCTCTTCGTTCACTGACGTACAAGGGGCCTGAGCGTCGCGAATCTGGGTGGTGTCTGCAGTTGTGCAGAAAGCGTTTTAGACAAGCTGTCACTCCGACGAGCTTGTCTAGTGAACTGAACCGAGTGAGCAGGTCAAAGTCAAGACCGGGCACTGTGACCAGTGACGGGACGTGTTTGGGCTTAAGGTCGGGCAGGGCGTGATGGCCCAGAGCTAAGGGCATCGCAGGCCAAGACTCACAAGGCTGTCCAAGCCACGTGGGAGACCACCATAGGTCGTGGGCTGACAGGGATTGCGCAGACATCCCTCTGCTTGCGCAATCTGCCGGGTTGAGCTCGGAAGGTACGTGTCGCCAGGTACATTCTGGTGAGCCTGAGCTGATTTTGACTACCCTGTTGGCTTCAAAGGGTTGAAGACGGTGAGGCGGTGTATTGAGCCAGGCCAGGACTATCGTACTGTCTGACCAACATATGTGTTGTTGTATACTGATATGGGCCGATAACTGAACTGACACACGGATCATGAGCTGGGAGAGTAGAGTGGCGGCCGACAACTCTAACTTGGGGATTGTGAGGCGATTCTTGATTGGTGCGACTCGCGACTTGGCGACAATCAAGTGTACCAAAGTATCTCCGGAGGCATCGAGCTCATGGAGGTAAACAACGGCGGCAAACCCGGCTTCAGAGGCATCTGCAAACCCGTGAAGCGAGTATGCAGCTGAGCCTTTGTTTGCACAAATGTGCCGAGGGAAGCGAATGCTAGACAACAGCGGCAGATCCTCTGAGATGTGGTGCCACTCCGTTTGTACTTCAGAGGGAGTGGGCTCATCCCATTCCAGCTTCAGTAGCCACAATTGCTGAAGCAGCAGCTTTGCGCGGAAGATAACGGGAGAAACCCAGCCGTTTGGGTCATAAAGTGAGGCTACGGTGCTTAAAATAGACCGCTTTGTGACATGTGTGATGGGGGGCAGAGAGATGCGGTAGGTGAACTCGTCTGACTGAGGGCTCTACTGTATACCCAAGACCTTAATGGACGTGGACTCTGGGTTCATGTCGAAGTCGTTGGGCATGTCGCATTGGTTGTCGGGAAATCTCTCGAGCAGCTTAGGCGAGTTAGATGTCCACTTACTGAGCTGAAAGCCGCCTAGGTCTAGCAGACTTATCAACTCGTCCTGAAGTGCTTGGGCGGATTCAACTGTGTCATGACCACACAAGATGTCATCAACGAAGATAGACTTGCGAAGAACCTGAGCGGCTCCAGGGTAGCGATGGCCTTCATCATCAGCCAGCTGAAGCAGAGTGCGGATTGCATGGTATGGGCTTGATCTTAAGCCGTAGGTGACTGTATTGAGGGCGTAGGTGAGCAGAGGGTGATCTGGTGAGGACCGCCATAGTATCAGCTGATACCGTCTCTGGTCTGGGGCAACCAGCACATTTCTGAACATCCTCTGAATGTCAGTGCTGAAAACGACTGGCTGCGTTCTGAAGGACATGATGATGTCCACAATGTCCTGTTGAAGGGCGGGGCCTGTGTGTAGGCATTCATTTATGCTGACACCATTGGAGCTTTTGCAGCTACCATCAAAAACAATGCGCAGCTTGTCCGACCCTGACTTAAATTACGCCATGGTGAGGGATGTAGAAGTGAGGTTTATGGGCGAATGTATTTGGGTGACAGGGAGCCATGTGCCCTAAGTCGATGTATTCGGCCATAAAGTCGACGTATTTAGAACGCAGAGACGGGTTCGCCATTAGCTTCTTCTCAATATTGAGGAATCTGCGTAATGCGATTGGGTGACTTTTACCTAGTTGAGGGGCGTCCTTTAGAAAGGGCAGAGCGACCGTATATCTGCCTGAGGGGTCGCGTGTAGTGGTAGAGCGGAAGATTTCCTCGCATTGTTCCTCCAGGGGATCATTATGAGTGTGAGATTGAGGGAGGGGCTCCTCAGACTCCCAGAACCTTTCCAGACTCTGACGTATGTCCTGGGCTGATTCAGCTGAGTCTGGTTGTGAGCTGACGACGTGAGCTGAGTTAACCTGCTGCGCCGGCTGCGCATACAAGTCCTCAATGGGTCCTATCAATGCGAAGTTAAAAATCGTGCCGAAGGCTATGGGCTTGCCCGGGCCCAACGAGACCTTAGTCCCATCCAACACCTGGCCAAGAACGTCCGACCCCAACAAGAGGTCGATCGGGGCTGGTGTGTGGTAAAGCTGGTCAGCCAATGGCACGGGTGGCTGGCCTAGTACGTGGGAAATGTTTGGTACCTTCTCTAAGGGAAGGTAGCCAGTGACGTTTTTTAAAATGTGAGCTGTGGCAGTGATTGTAGGAGTATCATTGTGAGTGGGTCGGCATACTATTGTTATTGCCGCCTTTGACTCATGTTTGTGCTGATTCCCAACTCCTGTAATTTTTAAAGAAGTGGGTTTTGATGGCAGGTTCAAAAGTCGTGCCATGCGTGACGTTATTAATGTCAGCATACTGCCACAGTCCAATAAAGCTCTGGCTGTGTGAAGATGGCCATGTACGTCCGCGACTCTTAGTGAGACGGTTGGCAACAAAATGGGTGTGCCAGTGGGCACAGAAGGTGAGTGAGCTGATTGAGTATCACATGAAATTGTATGAGCTGAGTATGTATCAGCTGTGTGGGCATGGGTTGACTGGGCATGGGCTAAAGGGACATGGGCTAAATGGGCATGGTCTGAATGGGCATGGTCTTGTTCTGCCTCTTCGCTAGGGTGCTCCGTGATAGTTGGGAGTCATAATTGCTGGCGGCGTTCGCGGGGCCTACCTGGCGAACCGGACCTGGGCGGGCTGGCTCTGTGAGCAGAGCTGGGTTGCACCTTTTTAGCATGTGCGGGTTCGTGCCGCCTGCTGTTTCTGGGACGCTCCCTCGAGTGCTCTCTTAGCTGTGGTGGGGGTATATGTACAGACGAATGAGCTGAGTGCGTTGGGTCGTCTGGTCGATGCAGGGACGTGTGGTGGTTGGAGCTCCCACAGTCCTTGCATGCCCCCCTTGACCTGCACTCGCTTTCGTAGTGAGGGCCGAGACAACGCTGGCAGCGCTCGCGTGCCTGTACAAAGTCCCAACGGCCCTGCGTTGGCTGGGCATTGTACCATCTGCACGTCATGAGCCTATGTCCCCTAGTGGCACAATAGGGACAGTAGAACGTCGAGCGTGAGGAAGAGGACGAGGACGATGATGAGGAGCAGCTTTGCTGGAAGGCCGAGTAGACGGGGAAGGGCTGACTGCGAGCCGGGGAGGTGGATGGGCGGTGACGCATTTGCTGCGCTGGGCGTGACGCTGGTGAGTAGGCTGATCATAGGCGCGGTGAGACGATGGAGCTGAGGAACGGCCACGGTAATGGTCGGGTTGTTGCTGAGCCATCTGAGCATAAGTGCGATGGGGCATAAATGTTGGCGCTTAAGGCACCAACATGCGGCGCAGGGAAAGGGAAAAATGGGATAGATGGGCTTACTGTGTTCCGGGCTGTAGGCACTGGATCGTGCTGAAGGTGGACGTGGCTGGCGCTCTTGGCGCGGGCGTTAGCGGGCTTGAGGGCGGCAACACACACACAGTTCAATGAGGGCACTGCTGTTCGTTAAGTGTTAGGGGTGAGCTGGTAGTCCTAGCTCTCTCACTGCACACACTGTACACATATGTGACGTGGTCACGAGCTGAGTTCAAGGGCGCGCGACGCGTGGGTTCGCCTTGAGATCTCGAAGGGCACTGGTTGTGGTTTGGTGCGGGCGCCGTCAGGCGACGCGCCGCGCGTCTCCCGCGGCGGTCCGCTGGCTTCTCATTGGCCGCCGAAGGGGCGGCAGCGATTCGCCGTTGCGCTGTGGCGCAAACATCTTCCCGGGCCCCAGGGGGAAGGAGTAGGATGGGGGGGGGAAGGAACGGAAGTTAAAGGAGACTACAGCCTCGATTCGTGCTGTGTTGAGTTAATGTCGAGTGGGTGTGTATATGATGAGCTGAGAGGAATGCACGTGTGTGACTGTATGAGTAAAATCGTGCACTGAGCACAGCAACACATAGGCACAAACAACAACAAAAAAAGGGGTGTACACTGGGCATGTTACCATGTAGACACGTAATCGTGCTCTGAGCATAGCAACAAATAGGCACAAAAACAACAACAAAAAAAGGGTGTACACTGGGCATGTTACCATGTAGACACGTAATCGTGGTCTGAGCATAGCAACAAATAGGCACAAAAAACAACAACAAAAAAGGGTGTACACTGGGCATGTTACCATGTAGACACGTAATCGTGGTCTGAGCATAGCAACAAATAGGCACAAAAACAACAAAAAAAGGGGTGTACACTGGGCATGCTACAATGTAGGCACGTGAGTCGTGCACTGAGCATGATAGCATATAGGCACGTAAAAGCGTACACGCTGTGGCGCAACGCGCAAGGGCGCAATAAAAGCGACCGCAATAAGCAAAAAAAATAAAAATAAAAGGCAGACTGCATGTGTGTGTGAGTGTGTGTGTATGTGTTGCAGGCTGATGTGTGGGTGCACGTGTTTGTACGAGCTTATTGTGTTGTGCAAAGGCGTGGGCTGATGTCACGCACCGTATAGGTGCGGGCTGACCACATGTGTTGTTTGTGTACTACCAACAACTAATTAATTTTTATTAGGGCATGAGATATAACTTGTAAAGTTACGGGAACAAATGAATTTAGGGAATGATGGCACAAAAGGGAAAATAGAAAAATGGGCTGAAGTAGTTATTTTATATATATATAATAGCGGACTGTATTAAAGGTAGGGGGCCTTACTGCTGCCGCGACCCATGCGGCTGTCTTGCGTGCGCAGACGCATGCAGCGGGCTGTCGATGGGTCGTTGTCCCGGAGTGTCACGCAGATGGGGCGGGAGCCACCGCGCCGCCGCTTCCGGCTGGCACTGCTGCGTTGTGTCGTCCGGTCGGTGGAGGGACGTGTGGTGTTCGGGGCGGCCACACACCCTGCATGCCTTCACCGACTTACATTCGTCCGGGTAATGTGGTCCGGGACAGCGGGGACAGCGCTCGCGCGTCACCACAAAATCCCACCGGCCCTGCGTCGGCTGGGCATTATAGCGGGCGCACGTGATGAGCTTGTGCCCCCTTTCCCTACAATAGGGACAGTAGGGCGTATTTTGGCTAGGCCCGGCTTGCGCGTGCATTGTGTGAGTTTTGTAGTTATGTGTAGGTGTATATGGGTGGCGGCACGAGTCGAGGCGAAAATATTAAATGTGTAGGGTAGGGTGATATTAAGTGGACTGTTGCTGAGATGTATCCGGCTCGAAGGACCATAAATGTTGGCGCTTAAGGCACCAACATGCGGCGCAGGGAAAGGGAAAAATGGGATAGATGGGCTTACTGTGTTCCGGGCTGTAGGCACTGGATCGTGCTGAAGGTGGACGTGGCTGGCGCTCTTGGCGCGGGCGTTAGCGGGCTTGAGGGCGGCAACACACACACAGTTCAATGAGGGCACTGCTGTTCGTTAAGTGTTAGGGGTGAGCTGGTAGTCCTAGCTCTCTCACTGCACACACTGTACACATATGTGACGTGGTCACGGGCTGAGTTCAAGGGCGCGCGACGCGTGGGTTCGCCTTGAGATCTCGAAGGGCACTGGTTGTGGTTTCGCGCGTCTCCCGCGGCGGTCCGCTGGCTTCTCATTGGCCGCCGAAGGGGCGGCAGCGATTCGCCGTTGCGCTGTAGCGCAAACATATGCCATTCGTAAATAGCAGACTTGGGCCCCTGATCTTTTATCCCAGATGTGGGCTTATATATTTAACAACAACCCTGTATATTATGAATCAGTTGATGCAATCGCCTGCTACACAATGTTGCGTCTAGATACTCTAGATCTGTTTCGTTAAACATTGTATAATGGCAGCTGCACTTTGTTGCGAAATACCAATAAAAACTTATCAGGTACTGTCTCAATATCAAGGCAATGAGCTAGCAACAAAAACAATAGTTAATTATCAAATTATCAAGTAAACAATCAATGAGGCATCAACTTAGGTCAATCGATTACGAAGCATCTCGAGCAAGACCAAAGTTGATATCACAGAGCGATTGTCAACAATTTGTATGGATTACTGTCATTCAATCATTTTCGTTGTTTTTTAATTATTGTTTATTAATTTTGATTAGAATCATCTGACTAACCCTTAAGGGATAATAGTCGTGATTATGTGTATGTATGTGGAATCAATTTCTCAGAGCCACCAAACCGATGCATATTGTGTTCTCAAATTGATAGTTTTGTTTATGGTCATGGATTTTATTATATTCACCTACCGGCCCACCCGCGACGACTTCCGCGTGGCGCTTAGAGCATTAAGGGTGGATTCGACCAAACTGGAATAAGACTTACTCCGAGATTAGTCCATACAAATTCGGCGTTTAATCTAGGTATAAGACCTTATTCCAGTTTGGTCGAATCCACCCTAAACTGACTAATGCTATAAGAGGTGGCGTGACGAATTTTTTTAAATTTTTATTCTTTATTTATGTGATATCGGAAATGTATGTAATCCGTCATTGTACACAATTGCTAGGAAATGTTTGTAATTCCTAAAATCGCCCGGAAATATGTGAAATAAATTATATAGGTACCTACTTAAGACACATATCCTAGGAAATCTATACATTTCCTAAATAGCAATGGGAAATGTAAAACATTTAAGATATCAATGGGTACGCGGGGATACCCACTATCCCCGCGTACCCATTGATATAGATATTAGATTATATATATAGATTATAGATACTAGCTGCCCTACTCCTGTAGGTCACGTGAAAGGTTAGAATTTCGAGGTTATTTTTTTATTAGACAACAGAAATTTAAGACTTTGTACGATATTATTGTTACCTAATTGTCTCAACGAGTGCCTTAATAAAAATTATTATTCTGATTTTAACAACGTGTTTTATTACAGAAAACATTATTTTTATACATTTCCTAATACGTTTTTGGAATTATATACAATTCCTAGGAATGTATACATTTCCCGGGATACCTATGTATGTATTAAATAATTTTTAAAACAATATTTTACACATTTCCTAAATAGCTTCGGAATTGTATACATTTCCTAAGAGTTGTATACAATTCCTAGATTTCATACATTTCCGGAAACATATACATTATAATATTCTATGGCAGCGATCGAATAGAGTGAACATTTCTCAAATGTCTGTGAAGCGGTCTACCAATGTACAAACGCTAGCGAATCGACGTGGATGTATCGTTTTCATCTTGCCATTGCTCATTGATATGATTACCAATAATCAGCAATGAGCTCATCTACCGAACTGTAGATAGTTCGTTTAGCTGCTATCACTACCGGCTCTGTATAATTGTTTTTGTTGCCAGCAGTACAACATTTCATTAAGATAATCAGGTGCAGGTGCTAAACCATTTTTCACGCGTCACGCAGGTGATGTGTGTGGATCTATGAATACCTAAGGTTGTGGATTTTTGAGCTGTTTATCTGTTTGTCAAATAGCTGTTATGTGCGTGAAATTATAATTAAGTATTAGATATGCGGTAGACTGTCGTAAAACCCAGACACAATTTATAGAAATTCTCATTCATAGAAAAAGGAACTCGATGGCGCAGCGGATAGGGCGTTCCGAAATAGGTATAAGTACCTACCTAATTCAAGGAGTTTACGAATATTCACATCATTTTTAGTATTCGCATTTGCATTCGCACATGCATTGCTTGCTTTTTAGTATTCGCACATGCACGTTTTGCGAATGAGAATGTCGTGCAAGCAGCACCGCGCCCGAGCGCGGCACAACAGACTTGTTAAGGCCCCAGTACACATTGGCGTATGTTGGCCTACTGCCGGCCATCGCCATTGTGTAGATCGACAAATTGCCCCCCTACACAATGGCGATCGCCGGCAGTGCGATAACATACGCCAATGTGTACTGGGGCCTTTAAGTGTTGCGTTGCATCAATTAGGATGCGTTTCTCACTCTCACACCAATAGCCTAGTTAAGGTTGAAGCTTGTTTTTATTGGTTAGATAACGGTTAAACAAATATGTACTTATTATACGAAGAAAACACCCAGAATAGAAATCAAAGAAAAACAAGAAAGAAAGCAAAACATTTTATTGACCACAAACAAATTGTATAGGTATAAAATTAGAAAATAAAATAAAAAATAAAAAAGTTGACAGTTACACAGCTAGGTACATTCAGTGTGGCCAACTAGGCCCCAGCCTCAGCATAGGCTACAGCGACAATAGCCTCTGCAGCGCCGGTATTCTGGCGGGACCTAGTGGTCGAGAAGACACGGAAAAAAAACATAAATCAATAAACAATCAATTTAGAAAAACAGTTATTTAAAAATTGATCCGGCTGGGAATCGAACTCAGAGGTGGTGACGCCAGAACCGGCGTGCTACCCACTCAACCACAGAGGTCGTCAAGAAAAACTTAATCTGAGTATTTTGATTGCCTTTTCTGAACATTCGCGAATGTCAGAAATATAACATTCGCAACAATCCTGTTATAAATTAGTAAGGTTGTATCAATATATTTTGGTTCAGCCACAAGAGCCCGCTGGTGCGGTGCGCGGCCGCTCGTCTGCTGGTGGTTTGCTGCGCTCTAGCGGGCGGCGGGCGGGAGCTGCTGCGTACGCGACCGCCCAGCGCTGTCTGCGCTAGACGTCACGCGCTGCACTCGCTGGCGGTGCTGCTGGAAGACAAGAACTCTGACACTAGGTACCTTTAGGCCCTATTTCATTAGGACACCATGGTTGCGCAACCAGTCGCCGCCAAAATATATACGGCTGTATGGAGGGTATCTCACCCGGCGACCGCTTATTTGCGCTAGAGCACTACCCGCCACCATCAAAATGTATACATAAACATTTTGATGGTGGTGGCGACTGGTTGCGCTACCATAGTGTCCTAATGAAATAGGGCCCTTAGTGCCTGGACATTATCTAGAATAACCGCTCAGCACTGATGCGCTACATGCCACGTGCTGCATTCGCTCGCGGTATTGTTAGAAGACAAGCACTGTAAACGCTAGGTATCTTTACTGCCTGGACATTATGTAAAATAGCAGCCCGCTCAGCGCTGTCTGCGCTAGATGCCACGCTCTGCACTTGCTCGTGGTACTGCTGGAAGACAAGAACTCAGACACTAGGTACAGTCATATGCAGCCTAGACATTATGTAGAATTGCGGCCCTCCTAGCGCCGCATGCGCTAAACGTCATGGGCTGACCTTATTTGCAGTGTTGGTGGAGGACCGTACGTATACGACTTGCAGATGGACGAGGTGAGAACGGCTATTGCGGCACAACATTCTGCGTTACAATTACAACGACAGCTTGTAACGGATCTGACTTCGCCTCCGCTCAACATCCAGTAGGGCGTTATTTGCTAACTGGTTTATATAAAAATAAAATACCAGCCTGCCTTGCGCAGTCTGAGCTAGATATATGTCATGCTCAGCTGTCGTAAAACCATACACAAGAGAATTCAATTGTTAGTTAGGAGTCTTCGTGGCAGACAAGGGGCTAAGGTAATGTAAAAATAAGTTAAGTAAAAAAAAATAACCGGCCTCAGCCGGCCTTTGCCTGAAACCTCCTCTGGGTATCGTGCAATAATTAAATCATCCAAAAGTTGAGCGACAGTATAATCGAATCACCCCCACACGACGACGGCATACCACGCCTTCGTGTGTGCTTGGGGGCACGGTATCTTACACGTAACGCCCGTGATAACGGAAACACCACACCGCCACACCGCCAAGAAAATTATGTAACATTTAGATGATTAAAGTTCGATCGCGTCATATCGAACCATTCTCACCTAACAACGGAGATTAGATATGCTGTACACTTTATTGATGTTAGCCGCACGTACGAAATCAAGTTATATGCCTATAAACGTCTTACTGCTGGGCACAGACCTTTCCACATGGACAACAGCAGATGGGGAGATGGGGCCATAACCCACCACGCTAAACCCAATGTGGGTTTGTGACTTTTAACAACTGCCATCGTAGGTCAACAACCGGTACCTCTGAGCTTAACGTGCCTTCCAAAGCACAAAAGAGCTCGAGCTCTTTTTCTAATTTAATTTCCATCCAGTGACCCGGCATTGTGAGAGTTGCTTAACTGGCAAGATCGCAAACCGAAGTGTTTATTGAAAGTGTCTGTGCCAGTACGCACTCTCAGAGTATAGACCAGAGGGTGCTTAGGACATAGCCGAGGCTTGTGTTCAAAAACAAAGAGAACGTACTCCACTAACCCTATAATTCCCGCCTGTAATGTTGCTAGCGCTGGAAATTTCACTAATTTTCCGGGTAAAAGAAATTGCGTTAATAACGCTAAAATGAACTCGGATAATAACATAATTCGTGGCAAATAGTAATTTGTGCCCATGCTGGGAAAGAGGGATAAGGAGATCGCTGACAATATATGGGCTTCGACAACCTCCCGGGTAGATAGGTACCATATTTCTTTTCCGTCATCAAAAATAAGCAGTCATCCATTACCACGAAATACAATATTTTTATTTATCATATTAATCTGTTTCAACTTTTCCCGTGGACTTTTCGTTCTTAAAGTTACAAACACATGTAAAAAGAAATCGTCCAAATCAGTCAAGCCATTTCCATGTTCTGTTCCCACAGACATGTGTCAATTGATAACTTTTTATTTAAATAAAAGAATGGAGCCTCCAAACACTTGCATAGATGGTGGCTCAAACTTATCTTATTATATTCAAATTTATTATTAATAATAAATATAATAAATCTTGGCGTGTGGTAATCATTTAATTGCACTATTTCATGTGGTTAAAGATAAAACGTTTCGTTTCATCTTCAAGTTCAAAGCGAGACCTTTACTGTGTGATGGGTCGCAGACTAAGATCATAATTTGCGGGCAATTGTATTCTCTTAATTTCCATGTTACGTACTTAGAAACTATTATCCAGAGCCATAATCATCATAGACTGTGTAATAAGTAAACAGTCTATGATGATTATGGAACACATACGTCTTACACACGCTTACGATTGTAGAAAGCGCCTCTAGTAGTAACTCTTAAAAAAAAACGAAGGCATTTTACTGTACCTATCGAATGCCTAACTCTTTGTCTTTGTCAATTATCTAGTTAAAGGTTCGTTCATTCGTGAAATCAGAACGACTTACTAAATTAAGAATATGGGTAGGGAATCTCATTATTATTTACTCTCAACGTTCTTCATTCTAGCTCGTCGGTACTTTTGACCTGATCTTTCTTTTGTATAGGAAATACGCAGAGCGCTTGTATTCAATGCTGCGCCCCCTCAGCAACTTCGAGGCGTTCTACCTCACCGACGTGGACGTAGAAGTGGCATCCAGGCAGATGAAGAAGTACGATCACCTGCTGCTCTGCGGGCCTCCCAAAGAACACAGGTGATGGATCCTTCGCCACATTGACTCTTAAGCATTCAAGACTAGTTGATATTCAATTGACACGTGCTAGGTCAATAGCGGTCGCTCCGTCTCCCAATAAATACTTTTTAAATAGTGCAAAAGTAGTCTGCGTTCAATAGATAAAGAAGAATATTCTGAATATTATATCCGTATCTATTTTAATATTAATTTGTAATCTGTTTTGTCAAGTTTCGGTACCTATTACTATTTGTGACATGACAAAGGCACAACTTTAGCAAAGTTCACAATTAAGAAGTTAGCCTTATCTCGTTCAAGTCTTCCGATTTAACATACGTTATGTTCGCCGGCTAGCAACAACGAAGCTTTACTCCCTTGGATTTAGTTATCAAGTCAGTTACCGATTAGTGATTTAATTAAATAATTGACACCTGCAGCACACTTTATGTATGCACCTGCATCGTTAGGTGTTATTATAATTACTTATTATCTCTTTCCTGTCTTAACTAATATGTAAATTAATGACTATTGTCAAAAACATTTTTCATTTTCATTCTAACCATGTTTCACAAGTGTCTAGAAGTACTTTTTGCCCAAGAGTACAAAACTAATATTTTAAAAGTACCTAACGCTTTCAAATTAGTTGCTAATTGAAGCGTTGATTCAGAAGCAACGTATTTTGGATCTTTTAGTGCTCTTCTGACTGACAGAAAATCACGATAATTTCATAAAAATACAAAAAAAATACTTTGAGGTGCTTAAATAATATTTGCCTATTGCCTATTGATCTCGATTAAGAGTAAAGACATAGTTATTAATGGTATAGCCAACATTGATTTTTATTTATAAATGCATGTAGGTTATGTTGCCATGTTTTTTGTGAATATTATAATAATATTGAGCGCGGTTTTTGTCGAGGGTTTTTAAAACGGTTTAACTTGCAGGTAATAATGTAGTGTGTCGTGTTTGGGTCCAATAATTATGGGTATTGTGTAACTTATGTTGATACGTTTACGAATGATAATGCAATAAAACTGTTTGTTAATGTACTTGTTTTATTTCAATCAGTCATTTTAGATTACGGGATGGGTTAACAAAACTATTATTAATGATTTAAACGCATAGTAATAATAATCTTTAACTCGGTGCCACCAAACCCCTATAAATAAGCAACACAAATACTCGCTACTTATGGGTAAAAATACCCCCGATTTTAATCAAGGTATTGATCAATATTTATTGCTTTATTGGTTTAAGACATTTCGTACACCTAAAGTATGCCTAATAAAGTGTTAAATAATACTAACAAGTTATATTTCAATGCTTTTATTTGACTATTAAAAATAGATTACTAAAAATATAAAAAAAATACAATGAATTAATATTTACAAAGTTTTTTGATGCATTTAGCACAAACAAGTACCGCATGCATTCGGTATACCATTTTATTACAAATTTGAGAACAATTTGATTACATTTTATTACAACAAGAGTTGGTCTTACGATCCTTTTTAGGTGGGCATACTTGGCATCTTGATGTTACTTTTTCTTGAAGTCGATGCGATGGCTTTATTATTTTGTTGGTTCCCATTCCCTTAAGTATATCATTTACAAAGTTTAAATTCTTATAAAAGTATGTTTTCTTTCAAATACAGATAAATTTGATACTATTACAGTTGATCTGGGGCTTGATAAGAGCTAATGCCAAACTCTTGGTTTGTGGTACATATATCCCATCGGGATATTTAATACTTTCCTAAATAATATCTATATGTCTGTACAGCAATGATTACATCATCTGGTAAAAGTACTTGAAAAACCTTTGTAACTAAACTCTTCAAAATCATCAATTTCATAAGAACTGCTGTGGCATAATTGTAAATACTGTTCTATTTCTTTATCATTTATTTGCTGGCGTAATGTTATTTACTAAATACGTACGAAAAATTACTAAATCTGAAGAAACAAAAGAAATTTGTTCCTAAAATGTATATCACAAATAGTCGCAAGGGGTAAAAAATACCCATACTCACTTTGCACATCCAGAACTCGCGAAGGCGCCGCTCCAACTGAATGTTTTAGTGGTAAATAGCAAAACAAAGACAACTCGAAGGTACTTAGAAATACGGCACGCTGTAAGTGGTTGAAAAAAAAATATGGACAAAAATATGTACGGTTGGGTAAAATTTACCCATAGCGAGCAACGCCGAGTTAAAAAATGAAGACAAATACCCACACTAAACTTAAAGCACTCCTTTTTTTGCTTTAAATCAAGGCTATATCTTCCTAGACTATGTCTTCCTAATATCGGGAAATCGAATCCACGTCCTCCGCAATCAGGCCGGCTGCGTTGGCCACCGAGGTATTGGTTAGACCTGACGAAATTTTTAACGCTTTTGACTTTGTTTTTATAGCAACAGTGTCCTATCAAACCTCTGAGAATTTACATGCTTAGAGATCTGAACGTAAATATTGTCGTTATCTTTGAAAATACTCTTAAGAGCTATAAATTAATACTCTGGTATTACCTACCTACTTTAATCTTAATATTATGTCCTTGCATGAAATTGGCTTTTTGTCGTACTGGCCACTTTGATTTGAAATAGCTCCTCTTTGGTTAGGAATTCCAATTTCAAATTTATATAGCTATTTACTCATGCTTTTGTGTTTTTGAAAACCGTAATTCATTTATTTTTTCATCTTTTGGTTGTTTCTTTGCGTCACTCGTTTACAAAAAGGGTAACTTGAAATATCGCGTTATTTACGAGCACGAGTTCCATCGTGGCACCAGTGCTGCAGAAACGGCTCGAAGGATATGGCGGCGGTGTCGCAAAAGAAAACACAGTGCGTTTTTGGTTTCAACGTTTTCGTTCTGGAAATTTCGACCTACAGAAGAAGCCCCGCAGACCCAAACTACGTCCGAGTTAGCTACAGGCTGCGGTTTTAGTGATTAAACTGTTTTAATACACTTGAAGCAAATTGGGAATCAACAGCCTTGATATTGGAGTATTTCAAAGTGTATTGTCTGACCCCACGTCCAGGAAAGCGACGCTGATTTACAAATTCGCGGCGCAAAGCCTTAAAATTCGGCAAGATTATAACCAACCTATGTAAGATAGCTCATAAGTTATTGGTTTACTGTTTTTTATTTTTTTACTTTAAGTGTAACAGTTACGATGGGGCTGACATGTAATTATTATACAAAAACCCTTAAAAATAAATAAAGAGAAAAAAAATCATATTGGGAATGTGAAAAAGCTTGAAAGGTGGGTACCTCACGAATTGAGTGCAGCAAACCGACAAACGCGCGTCGACTGCTGCGTTACTTTACTTAACCGGCACAATAATGAAGGGATTTTAACCTGTGATGAAAAGTGGATCCTGTACGATAATCGGAAACATGAGCGTTTCCGCAATGGCTGAACCCTGGCGAACCAGCCACATCATGCCCCAAGCGAAAATTGACTCAAAAAAAATTACTTGTGTGAGCGTTTGGTGGACCAGTGCCGGTATCGTTTCACTACAGCTTTCTTAAATCTGGCCAGACGATTACGGCAGATGTCTATTATCAGCTACTGCAAACCATGATGGAAAAGCTAGCTGCTAAACAACCGGAATCGCTCTAGGCCACTGCTGCTTCAAAACCACGCTAGACCACACACTGCAAAACAGACGGCTACAAAATTAGAGGAGCTTCAATTGGAATATCTAAGACATCCACCGTACTTCCCGGACCTTGCTCCAATAGATTATCATTTTTTTCGAAATTTTGATAACTTCTTGCAAGGGAAAAAATTCAACTCCGTTGGGGCAGTCCAAAGCGCCTTCAAAGATTTTTTATTGATTCCCGTCCGAATGTTTTTTTTTGGTAAAGGGACTAATGAACTACCTATGAGATGGCAAAAGTGCATAGATAGCAATGTACATGGTTTGATTAAGTGCACCGAAACGGTAATATAATACAAATTTTGTATATTATGATTTACTGCTGCGGCTTAGATAGATGAGGTGACAGTAGTGAGCTTTCTATCCTGAACTGCTTGTGTGTCTGTAGGTATATTTGTTAAATTTAATTTAAAATGCCTTGCTTCAGTGTGCTTCCTGTGCAGCAACTTACACTGTTGTCTGTCTGTCTCCCTGTAATGTGATTTTGTAAAGGCTCGATCCTAAACTGGATCTAGAATCGCAAAAAACACGTAAGATACATAGAGGTAATTCGGGTGCCCCCTGAGCTGCTCTACCTCTGGGTTTCCGCTTAACTCTATTTCTTGGGACACGCTGTGTATGAACGCAGTAGTCTGTAGGGCATGGTACTCGTATGTACCTTCTAAGTGTTAAGTTACTTTGGAGGCCCAACCCAAATTACCTTACTATAGACCTTTCTTTGAGGATCCCATTCGGTCACAAGAAGAGTTTATGACGCACATATAGCCACGCAACACCCATGGCCAAGTGCGTTATGTTGTTTGACCCGAGTTTTCTTACTATCTACGTTCTACACGCTGCAATTGTTTTTCATTGTGCATACGTAAAGCGCAAACCCAGTGAAAGTTGCCTGCTGAATCTAACGTGCGTATTAGATAGCAACCTATTTATTATTAGCTTTAAGGTCTAAGGTCGCGTGTATTGGTGCGTGGCAAGCGTGTCAACGCAAGGTCGCCGGCCTAGTGCGCGCGCACTGAACTGAGTGCAAATGTACTGGTGTAAGTGCATTACACTTATCACTTACCGGCTTACCGCATTATGCCGAGTCGTTTAGCCGAATACATTACACACGGTAGCAGCCGTGCGTTTCTCTAAGCGCAAGCATTGGTAGCAGCGGCTGCCGCAGCGCTGAGAATTGACTCTATCTCTTTCATATTCATAGAATTGGAAAGAAACAGCAGATCACAGCCATGCGCGCAGGTGTCGCTTAGAGAATCGCATAGCTGGTCAACCTACCCAAAACTGTCAAATTTCTTCAATACATTTTGAACTTTAAGTTTTAGGCATATAAGGGTCAATATCAATTAGAGAAATTTGACAGTGTTTACATTGCTTTGCGGGTTTGCCTAAATAACACTATTTCTTTTATATACGTAGGTATGTGTGTAAAAAAATGTCTTTTATAGTTTAATAGATTCCAGAATACTATCCCCAAAGGGTAAGTCAGAGACTAGGCAATGAGGATGGCAGAAGCAGTCCGCTGCCATAGTCCAAGTTTCAACTATATACAACTGCACACGTGTTCAGCGTGATTTATGCTGTTGAATGTGTAAGAAGAATTTTAAAATTGGCAAATCAATTATGTAATAGCTAGTATGTACAGGTTATAGTGCTAATGCCAATGCACTGCACTCAAGCCGTCAAGAGGACTGAGTAACTTGATAGCAACGGTTCGGGTTGCGATATTGCAAGTTCTTTCAACACTGTACAGGATCTCATTACAGTCTTCAGGGATCAGAACTTTTCAAAAGCTTAAATACTGTCTTATTATGCTTCTTGATTCTACGAATGTTTCATACATAGCTAAGGCTGTATAAGCTTATCCCGTTTATAAAATGCGAAACCGTAAAACTAATGCACACGCGGTCACCCGCCGAAAAACAAGAGAAAGCATTTGACAGCTAATAATCCTTATTTATTTGTGAAGCAAATTGCGAGGCAAAAGGATTCAGCTCATACAGCCTTAGCTGTGTATGAAACATTACCCTGCCCAATCAGAACCGTCCGATTAAGCCTAAAGTTACCGAAGGAAAAATAAACCGAAACCTAATCTATGGTCAAACGCGACAGTTTGCTTACAGCCCGTTTTAAAATCCCCTGAGCTACGCGAACATCCGCGAGCCTGACCACACCGTCCGAACTTGGATACAACCGAATTATGCGATCGCGTCGCCAGAGAAGAGGAGGGGCATTCTCTTCTTTTAATTAAACTAAATCTCCTTCCATAAGAGGTACAACCGAGTCCGTCTACTTTACTCGTTGTTGCAAGGTGTGTAGGTATTCGAAGTGCCAACGATGCTATAAGCTTTGTGTTAACTGTTGTAACAACTGAAAGCGCGATAACCGATACATCCTGCAAGGAATCAAAAAATGACCCGGTGTCAAGACTTCAAGATCATTGGGATCCGATGAAATAGGGCACAATGGCTTTGAATTTAATATCGCCTCCACTTTACAGAAAACCGTACAGTCACAAGCACCAATATGTATAGACTTTGGCTCTTATTCATTTGTAGTAAGAGTTACAATTGTTTACATATTTTTGCTCGTGACTGTACTTGCTCTTCGAAAGTGAGCTTTGTTTCACCGATACACCCGTTGAGATGCGTTTTTGCTGACTTTATCGCAGCCTCGAACAAACCGCCCCATGATGGACAAGCTGGTGGATCAAATAATATCGCGATGCGACAATTCTTGCTCGATGACATTCTCATTATTCTCAAGAAAAGCATACATTACTCGCAATTACCTATCCACGCCTTTAAAATTTGTCTCGCAATCCGACCGAATTAATGAAAGCACCCCGCCTTGAGTTGAGTCAAACCGAGTAAGAGTAGCAATAAAAGCTTCCGTTGAGAGTACCGAGACTAACACTAAGTGAACCAATTTTGTGGCCAGGAGAACAAAGACACATAAGTGACCTTTCATCCGAATTCAAATTATTGTTATCTGGTTCCGGTGACCTTCGCTGATAACGCAGGAGTGACGCCCTTGGCAAACCACCCGACTGCCTATACCGTCGTCGTGGTGAATAACCCTCGACCGTTCGTGGTGGTGAAGCGCTTGGCGAACCACCTGACCGCCTATCCTGTCGTGAAGAATTATCCCCGCCCTTGCGCGGTAATGGGATGGGTGACCGAGGCGCTACACCACAATATCCATGGTCAACAGTGTGCTACTGAGCCGTACCCGACCGATTAAAGTACAGCATTGGATGGTGCTTCCTACTACCGCACCCGTCACAAACGGGAACACTCCGGCAATTCTGATAGCTAATGATCACCTAATAGCACAAACGTTTGCGTTGCGTATATTCCTTACGCCCCAATGGAGAAAATGACCTAAAACGAGGACATTTCACTAACGCCGAGTGATTTGTGTCCCCGCAGCATGAGCATGTTTAGCTGACTACTGCAGCCATGTACTGACCTCCCCTCCGCGGGGGTCGTAAAAACCGATTTTATAGCATCCGTGTAACTCCCAATGAGTCTGTATCAGTACAATCTAACAGCCGACATTCCATTTGCAAAAAATTAACTAAATCACTAAAAGTGGGTATGACTTCCGCGGTACGTATCATAATCCCGAATTTCATAAGACCTATGAACGAAAGGCCGTGTTAAAATGCCGAATGATTGTATGATCGTAAGTTCTAAATACCAAAAGTTTAAAATCCCAAAAATTAAAAATACCGAATCATAAAAACCCTATAAACGAAACTCCGCATATTAAAATGCGAATACTAAAATGCCGACTGTTTATATGACCGAAAGTTCAAAATACCCACCGAAAGTTGTAAATCCCGAAAATTAAAAATACTTAGTTCAATCTAATATTTATTTTTATTTGACAACAGAGAAGTAGCTGCCCTACTCCTGTAGGTCACGTGACAGGTTAGAAATTTAAGACTCGACGAATCGCTACGCTGCGCATCGCGATTGTCTTGAATTTCGAGGTTATTTTTTTTATTAGACAGCAGAAACACTAGCTGCTCGACTCCTGCACATTCGGGATTTGAACTTTCGGGAATTTGTATGTTTTAAACGTAGGTATTTTAGTTTGAGGTATTATGAATTTTCGGGATACGTATCATAACGTACCCGGCATCCGACTCTCCGACACTTTTTGTTCAAACCGGGTCTAAAGGGTGGGTAGTTTAGCAAGCACGACATGAAAGAGTAAAAAAGACCATTCTGAAACGGGAAACCTAAGTCGTTCTAATGAATTAACCGCCATTAATAAAGGGTTAAGAAATTGAGACCGCAAAGTGCCATAAACCATTGAGCCGTTGTGAATGAAAAGTAACTTTATTATTTGTTCAACATGAACATCCGCTAAAAGACGAGTAGGTACCTATTGTGGTACATTTTCATAAGAAGGTCTCCAGCCGTACGATGCCCTTCATCCGAAATCCGAATATGCTGCACCAAAACACGAGCCTTTCCGATAAGCATGACAAGATAGGCTAATTTTTGTGACGGCAATAAGTCACTCCTAGAATTGACCAAACTATCGAATAGGTTATTAAAACCAACCCATTGATACTCCCGTGAACGAAGGCAACTGAAGAGCAGGCAATCGAGAAATTAAAACTATCGGATTCAACCCTATTTAAATCCGACTTATGTTCCGGAGGGGAATCTAATTTGTTATTGCAATCTAATTTAATTAGCATTAACCTATCAAAGACTTCTCTAAAGCACGGATGTACTCCCTGCGAGCCGCCGCCGTGACGACCTCATTGTCAGCCGTAATATTTGTTTCAGCGAGTTCCAGTATTCGTTGGTTATTTATTCTGTGTCGTTAGTAAGAGGGCTCCAAAGAATCAAACTCAGTTTTAACTGTCATAATCCGTATAGTTAACATATTTTCATGATCTGGCCGATCAATTAATTCCGCACTATCAATGAGCCATTGTAAATTAACTTTAAATTGCGACCAAGATGCCCTTATGCCATTTTATATTTGTATAAACAAAACCCGCAACCAGGTAATTACCACGTGCTTTGACTGTTGAACTAAGTCTGTCAAATGTAAGCAACTGTGTCGTTCACCACTCGCCAGGTCACAGATCACCAATTCTCACTTATGTGTCCGAGTAAATTAATTAAAGATCTAGAATTATATAGGTATCTAACCTAGTTCGACGCGCTCGCACTCGCACGCGAGCGGACGTAATTTTTCCTGTTGTGTGCGGTGTTGCTGTGTACCTACACACCTATCAATAAACAAACCTAGAATTGGTGCAGTATAAAAAGTGCAAGCTTGTCTTATCCCAAAACAAGTACATTGAAATGTAACGTTGCCTGTGAAGGGATTTTTCACAAGATGTGTGTTCATCATCATAATCAGCCTATAAACGTCCCACTGCTGGATACAGGTCTCCCACGTGGACAATAGCACGTAGGCATATTGGGCCATAACCCACCACGCTGGCCCAATGCGGGTTGGTGGTTTTTAACGACTGCCATCTTACGACAACAACCGGAACCAACGGCTTAACGTGCCTTCCGAAGCATGGATGAGCTAGAGATGTTTTTGATTTGGTCACCCACCCAGCGACCCGGCATTGCGAAAGTTGCTTAGCAAGCAAGATCGCAAGCCGAACGCGCTAGCCGCTGCGCCATCGAGCTCCAAGTGTATAAAAAACAAAGTTATTCTTGCAATCAGGATTGTGTGATAGTTGTGCCTGCATCAGAAGTCCAAAACAGGCAGAAATTGGGACTGAAATAGATACTGGAAACACCAACATTGATAATATACTCGTAGATAATGAAAAATATAAATAAAAAATTTGATGTTTTGTATAAGATGGAAAAGAAATTAAATGAAATTTCCGACGCGGTCGATTTCTACGCCGAACAATATCAAAAACTAACGGAATTCAAAGAGACTGCTGAAAGAAAGTTAGTGGCATTAGAGCAAAATAACGTCTACTTAGATAAATGTAATAAAGCACAGTTAGAGCGCATACACGACCTAGAAGAAAGAAGTTTAGAGAGGAGGGTAGAAGTTGTAGGTGTCGAAAAGCTGGTAAATGAGAACTTGCAATCAGTGGTAGCTAAAATAGCACAAAAATGTTAATGGATCCTATAGAGATCGAGTCTGCCAGAAAAGTAGACCGTGACAGTAGTGATAAAAATAAATATCAACCTGTGATTATTACACTCAAAAATAAAAGCGCAAGAGATCAGTGGCTATAATTGTTGCGAAAACAAGTCTTAGTGATAACTAATGAAAACATAATTATATGACAATAACAGTAGTCGACGAATATTTTTAATGAAAATCTCATATCACATAAAAACAGCTGTTCTGGAAAGCCTTAAAATGAGACTAAAAAATACATATAAATATATTTGCATACAAAATTCTAATATAATAAACACTTATCTAATATATTGGTAAGAAGCGGGATAGATGATAAGAAAATCTGTAAAATTAAGTATGAGACAGGTATAGATAAATACATCGTTAGGCAAGAATGAATAGGGAATCCTAATTCATTCTTGCCTCCGCCGAGCCATGGGATCCCAATTCCATGGTTTGGCGCCCACTGGCCGTACAACCGGCGAAAAATAACCGGCACATACAGTGCGCGAACACACTACACGCGATTAAAAGTTACTGTTATCAGAGGGTCTGCCAAAGAATTTTTCTCTACATACTAACGTTCATCTACAATTCAATAAATACAGTGACACTCAAGCTTGGCAGAAAAACATAATACCCACATAGGAGCATAAACCATCTGCATAGGTGTTATAAATCTTAATATTCGTTCTGTGAAAAACGATCTGTTAACAACGTAATTGAAGGAACCTATGTGGAAATCTCTTATATAAGGTGATTGCTAAAAACCGCAAGAAACTACAAGGGCTGGTCAGGTCAAGTGTTTTAAACATGACAAAAATAACAAAAAGGAATTCGTGTTTTATTTCAATATCATATTAAAATAAAATGAAAACAATTAAAAATAACGATTATTTACAACGCGCAAGCAAGGGGTTGACCCGTCCGCGTCAGTACCTACGTTGACGGGTCAATGGCCGGCCGTCAGTTGACCCGTCCGCGTCAGTACCTACGTTGACGGGTCAATGGCCGGCCGACTGTTGACCTGTCCGCGTCAGTACCTACGTTGACGGGTCAACGGCCGCCCGGCCGTTGCCGGCGCTTTGTAAAATAATCGTTATTTTTAATTGTCTTTATTTTATTTTTCTTATGTTATTGCTTTAAAATAAATTAGATACTTAAAGACTATCCAATTAAAATTCACAAAATGAATTATTTAATTAAAAATTAAAAATCACAAATTCTTTTTTTGTTATTTTTGCCATGTTTGTAACCCTTGACTTGACCAGCCGCAAGTTTCTTGCGGTTTCTAGCAGTCATCTTATATTCAACTTACGATAGATAGTAAATTAAAGATATAATCGCAGTAGGTATACAATTAAAAAAAAAAGTTGCTGTTTATTGATGGAATCTCCTCTCTGATTAATGACATACGAGTAACAACGGATAGTCTAAGATCCGAGTATAGAACGACCCTCACCGGAAAGGTTAATGTATGAAATTATTTTATATCAAATTTATATGTTAAATAATATATCGTGAGTGGGTTGGCTGAAAATTTTCAGTCCAGTACCTTTAATAATTAATTTAATATTAAAAAATATTTTTTTTTACATTGTACTGGTTTGGTGTGTGTGTGTGTGTTTGTAATGAGCTTATATTTATACAAACATAAATTTTATTTATTTAACCAGACGGTTGCAAATTACTAATATTTACTTGCATGTTGACACCTGCCTACCCAATGTTATGATGGGAAAAAATAGTCAACCTAACGTTTGCATATTCTATAGGCTTCATACTTTCGATTGGTACCTATGTAATTTTTCTATTATCGAAACAAGTGCAATATTTAAAAAAAAGTCATAGGACTGGACTGAAATTTTTCAGCAAACCCACTCGCAATATATTTTTTAACACATTAAATTTGATATAAAATACTTTTCATCCATTAACCGGCTCGGTGAAGGTCGTTGTATACTCGGATCCTCTACTAGGACCTCATATTGATCGGCGATATGAACGAGTATAAAACAAATTCCACTATTAATATAGGTGTCATACTACCTAAATGAGAATCTTAACTGGGGACCACAGATAACAGCTGTTGCTAAGAGAACCCGAAAATTGATATTTGTGGGATGTTGCTCCTCCCGATGTACTCAGTTTAACATACAAGTCATTAGCTGAAAGTATAATTATCGTTTTGTATCTCTGCTTGGGGCACGGCATCAAAATCATAACTTATTGAAGTCGAAAGTGCACAACGTGCAATATGGAAGTTTTTGTTGGGACTACCCTTCCAATATCCCACTGATGTTATTTAAAATCTGTGACGTCCTTTCAGTTGGAAAAATTATTCATTCACCGGTCTTTGCGAAGATATCATCGTTACATTGTACACTATATTGACATGCCCGATAGATGGAAAAGCAAGGTGCCATTACCAAGACGTAGAATTGTATTTGCAATAAGAAGCTATTACTACAATATCCTATGCTTTATAATAACTAAATGATGTTAAAAAAGTACTTAGCAATGTTTAATAACAATTTGTTTAAAGTTACAATTTTAAATAGTTACCTATATACTTAAGAAATTTGAATCTAAAGCAACAGAAGGTCTTTTTGTAAGATTACAGTTGTAAGTAGCAGTGTACTTATATGATTATAGTTAGTTTATCGTCAATAATAGATTGTATAGTACTTACTTTAAATGGGCGATTTTCTGACAGCCCAAATTAAAAAGTAAAAATTAGTTCAAAAACACTCGATAGATGTCGTTTTATGAAAGCCGTACCTACTTATACCAAAAGAATAAAAAAATAGTATTTACTTACTTATTTATATTCAGGACATCCAGAACCTATTTCTATTTTGGAATAGAATAAATATTACGCAGCCATACACGTGATCTTCATGAACCCGCCTTTTACTGAGCGCCATACTAATCTATGCTAAGCGCCATCTATGAAGTCATTTACGAACCAATTTCTTTTTTTTTTTGATCTCGGAAAATCGCCCATTGTAATATACACTAATACCACCCTCTCACTAATATCCAGCGTGAAATAATAGCACTTGGTGCTGTTGTGATCGTCCGGCCAGTGAAGGTTCCGGAGGCCCTTCCCCCCCCCCCCCGCCTCCCCCTCCTCACAATTCCTATTCCTTCCTAAAACCTATTCCTTCCTTAAAGGAGATTACTTTCCATCAGGTTACACGCATGCTCGTTTGCCTCCTTCTATTATAAAAAAAAACTAAACACGACACTACACTACACACGTTTGTGTACATACATGTGTGTCTTTCTCTGCGCCGACCCCTAATAACATGGGAACAGGGCAAGCGAATGATGATGTGTGTCTTTTAGCAGTCCATAAAGTTTTTATCTATCTATTATCTAAACAAAACTGTAAAATTATCTGGGAGAACCGTGGCCTGTAGCACAGTTTATACATACACAGGTTACGGTGTCACATTGTTTAGTACCTACTCATTAAAAACATTCTCTTATTATTGAATCGTTACAAAAACATGTTGTGTGAACGCGGCCTTCAACTTGCAATACCGTGCACAAAGATAAATAACACGAGAGGTAGTCGGCAGTCGTGGGCGGCGATCATCAGCGGTCCTGCATTGATCATGTATGGGTGAGAGCGAGACAGGGACGGGTAACTGAGTTTTATTTATTTTTATTTTATTTTTTATTTTATTAGTTCAAGGGAAACATACAGCTTATGATAACAATTATTAATAACTTATTCGAATTGTACAAAAGCTAACAAAGTTTCCACTGGTAAACAAACACAAATAGTTGAGTAGATACTGAACTATAACTCGGCTTATGTAAAAAAATAATAAATAATATTAGTATGTTACAAAACTAAATTTAGTACGGCTCCTTGTCCTAACAAAAATCAATTTTACGGTCTCATTCGGAAGAAAGCATCAAACTTGGCAGGAATTATGCTTTAGTTTATCTACTTCAATATCGATATAAAAACACGTCGGGAAATTATTTCTTCCTTCCTCCCCCCACCTTTTATGTCCCTAATCGTGTTTTTTTTTATTTATCATGAAAACGGTTAGGGCTGCGTAAAAATGTCATAAATTCTTAATTTAATTCTTTACAATACTGTCTTTGGATGTATGTTGATATGACTCATAGTTTACAAAATAAGCACATGTTAATTTAATGTTTAATGTTTTTTAAAAATTGCAGACTTACTGTACTATTATACCAAAATGGCCGGGCGGCGCGACACTAGCCTAGTACTATTAGTTATTCTGTGACACTACACTAGTGCCACAAGCAGTACGGAAGCTCGGCCTTTTTCTTGTTTTATATACCTACGCGCCAATTGAGCGTCAGAGCTGTCCTCTTATTTTTGTAAAATTGAAAAAGTTTTTATTTAGTTAGCGCTGTATCTCAGCTAGTTAGCGTTTTTTTTGAGATAATTAGCAAAGCATAAGGGTTATCACTTTAATTTTTTTTTTAATTAAAAACTAATAAGTTAAAGATGGCGGCTACTTTCCTCGTTCTATTATCGGATTCATTGTCGGAAACTACACAGATCCCCTGATATCGTTTTTATAGCAATCGGTCGAATAACTAAAAAGTTCATGATGGAGGTTATTTTATCTCATCCTAATAACAGAGTCGTTGCCAGAAACCACACAGATCCCCAGATATCGATTTTCAAAGCAATCGGTTAAATAACTAATAAGTTCAATATGGCGGCTATTTTTTCTCATTCTAATAACGGATTCATTGTCAGAAACCACACAGATCCTCAGATATCGATTTTCAAAGCAAAGTTTATTAACGGTGAAGTTTCGTAGTATCAATTCTTATTATTTTTCACCATTAAAATAACGCGCGCTCAAAAAATATACTTGAGTAAGTACGGCAACTATCACCTAAACAACCAAACGATTTATTTAAAAGAAAAAGTTTTTTATTTAGTAATAGTAAATCATTCTTACCTTTCAACATCAGCCGGAAGTTTAAAAAACGAAAGATCCGGTTTTGAATAGAAGCCGAGTTTAAGCAGCCGTATACTACGCAATATACTCGCGGCATTTTTAAAAATACACAACAGTGAACACTCGTCTCGACGCGACACGCGCTACTGAGAGCACTGCGATGTCCGCTTAGGGGCCCTGAGGGCCTAGTCAACTGGCAAACGCTCGACCGGTGACAGCGTCAAAATCGCTTATCAAATTCGCTAGGCTACATCGATATCGATAAGCTAAGGGATATATAACATACAGGCTTGTCTTAGTATTTTTTTGTTTGATGATAATCTAACGCTTATGTAAGATTAATAAATAGGTAGTAACTACACCGATCCTTTTGAGTTTTAGTGAATTGAATGTCACTTTACTAAGAAATTCGGGTAGACTCCTTGAGACAATTTGAAAAATGAATCAATCGCTTTTTTCGCCGGAAGTTCACCAGGCAAGCACGTTTGTAAATAAGTACTTATGATGACGAGTGACTTACCTATCATAATATGACATTGATATGAGACCAAACCCATTTTTCAGCATAAAATATAAATAAATTAAGACTGAAGACCACAAGCAAACGCTTACTGCCAAGAATTTTTTTTGTAAACTTGCATATCTATCATTTTTAATTATTATGGGTCTTGTTGTGATTTACTCAATTCTGGATAATCAACTAAAAGTTTGTGTTTACAAATTACTTTTTTTAAAAGAATATGGGAATCACTTAAATATCATAAATATAAATGATTATAGCTTGGAGGGTTTGTTGTACTTTGTCAAGCAACATAAAGTTAAGTTGTTTTTATCTTTAGTAAACGTATTTCTTTTAATTTTACAACGCAATAGTAAGAAATACTTACAAATATTGTTATTACACAAAATGATACATTGGTCTCTAAAAGCAAATAAAAGTATAATCTATTTTAGGTCAGAGGGTTTGTTGTACTCGGTAAAGCAATTTAAATTTTATTTTATTTTCTCTATTACAAGTGTATTTCTCTTAACTTTTTTATACAATAGTTACAACAAAATATTCAGTCAGTGGTCTCTAAATGTGAGCAATTCTTTGCATTGCTTTTCAATTCAAATATGTTATAACCTTTGTCTAAACATATTATATCTAAATGTGTAACACAAAACATTTGTCAATATCATATCAAAACGTTAGAGGATTGCGGACGAAATCGAATGATTTTTTACCTGAAACTTTATTATGTACCTACGACATTGTATGTATTACCGAAACATGGCTTAACGAATGTTTCTATAGCAAGTAGTTTCTTAACGACAATTTTATAATTTTTCGTAAAGACAGGGACGCATTCGCTACGGGTAAGTCGCGCGGAGGCGGCGTAGTGGTTGCGGTTCGACGTGAGTTGTGCCCGGTTGCGGCGGCTGACGCGCCTGACGTCGCAGACGAGCTATGGATCACCATACCCCTGCTGCGACCGGCCGCCGCCGCAGTGGAGGCGCGGGCGCATCTCGACTCAGTCTCTGACCGTTTGCCGCGTGCGCCGCCGCTGCCCCGCGCCCGTCCACCTGCGACCGCCCGCGCCGCCTCCGTGCAGCCAGCTTCACTACATATTATATGTACCTATATTCCACACGGATTGAATCATGCTACTCGCCTCTCAACTTTCTATGATAACGTAAATGATTATATGGTTTCACACTCGCAGGATATTTTTATTGTTCTGGGTGATTTTAATGTAACGAATGGAGCTTGGTACTTTGATAGTAATTTACAAAGCATGACATTACCTCCGAGCGATGACCAATTGGCTAACTTAATATCAGATTTTATGAGCTTAACTAAATTGCAACAATATAATCCTGTTGCTAATTGTAATAACCGATTTTTAGACCTTATTTTCAGTAATACCCATTGTTCGGTGCAACGCGACTTACACCCTTTAACACATGAAGATTCCCACCATCCGGCAATTGTTATTGATCTGATAATTAAAAATTATATTCCGTTAAAATCGAAACCCGGAGCTTGTAAGCGTTTGTTTCATGTAGCTGACTTTGATGCAATAAGCACGGGTCTTCGAAACATAAACTGGAGTGAGGCATTTTCCAAACTTGACACTTTACAATCCCTTGTCGAATATTTTTATGGCGTACTAAACGATTTAATTTGCAAACACGTTCCTTTAAAGAAGTTATCATTAAATAATTATTACGAACCTTGGGTTACGCGCCCCCTTATAAAAATACTGAAAGGAAAGCGTAAACTCCATCAGAAATGGAAAAGGTATGGAAACCCGCTAGATTATAACGCTTTTTCTCTTCTTAGGAGTAGGGCCCAAAAGTTAGAGAGGGAGTGTCGCAACACTTATCAAGTCATAACTGAGGAAAAAATTAAATCTAATCCGAAATATTTTTGGACTTATGTCAAATCTAAAATGAATAGTTCGGGTTTACCACAAAGTCTATCTTATAAAAACATAACATCCTGTGGCGGTGTAGAGATATGTAATATGTTCAACGACTACTTTAATTCGGTTTTTGTCCTCGTCTCAGAACCAGTCAACTCCAATTTCACAACTACTGTAACGGAGAGCCCCGTTGACATTTGTGGCATTGGGGTTGACTCTGAAACCGTTTACAAATTGTTAAAAAACATTGATGTCAAGAAGGGAGCTGGTTGCGATGGTATTCATCCCCTCCTTATATCTAAGTGCGCGAAAGAACTCACGTTGCCTGTCACATATATTTTTAATACATCTTTGAATACTGGCACATTCCCCGATAAATGGAAAAAATCACTCATCACACCCGTGCCAAAAAATAACAAACGTAATGACGTAACACAGTACAGGCCAATCTCTAAGCTTTGTGTGCTCGGTAAAGTTCTGGAGAAAATTGTAACTAACCAGGTTTCGTTCGCCATTCGTAACCATATCACGCCGAATCAGCATGGTTTTATCCGTGGCAGGTCCGTTGATACTAATTTGATCGCGTTCACTGATTTTCTCTTGAATGCTATGGACAACAACCAGCAGGTAGATGTCATTTATACCGACTTCTCCAAAGCTTTTGATAAATTATCTCATGAAATGCTGTTACAGAAGCTTTGGCGGGTCGGTATGCATGGGGATCTGCTTCGCTGGATTGAGTCTTACATAAAAAATCGATATATTTAAATCCTGATAAATGCTTTGTTATGACTTATACACGTAAACGTAATAAAATTCTCCATACATAGGTACACACTAAATAGTCAGAGCATAAATCGTGTTTATGTAATAAGAGACCTAGGTATCATTATGGATGATGAGCTTACATTCAGAGATCATTATGACCATATAATTAAAAAGGCCTATAGGCAGGTCGGATTTATATTTCGTGCTTGTAAGTTATTTAAAAAAGCAATCACCTATAAAATCTTATATTTTAGCCTTGTACGTTCAGTGCTTGACTTCGGTTCTGTAATCTGGAACCCTAGTTATACGTGCCATACATACCGAATAGAAAAAATACAAAAATATTTCCTTAAAACATTGGAATATAGAACCGGCTCATCTTATGTATCTTATGAAGATGCTCTAAAGAAACATAAAATACTCTCTTTGCAATGCCGACGACAACAATTTGCACTTATGTTTTTATATAAGCTTATCAATAATTATATTGATTCCCCTGACTTACTTAATAAGCTGAAACTTCGTGTTCCAACCAAAAGTATTCGACGCACTAATAATAATAATAATAAAAAATAATAAAATTTGTTTATTGAACGATAAATGGTTTTAAATATAACATTTTTAAACGATGCTATCCGCTTAAGCTTAAAAACTGTGTAGCAGATAACAACGCCCGCTCCCAAAGAGTATCAGAGGTAGGGCAGTATTTATACATACAGTTTACAATTATTAACCTTTTAAACATAACTAGGTACAATAAAAGTTTGTGTGTGTGAGTGTGCGTGTGTATGTGTGTGTGTGTGTGTGTGTGGGGGGGGGGGGTGTATGAGTGTGCGTGTGTGTGTGTTTTGTTGCAAGTTTATTCGACGGACTTCATAAGTCCTTCTGTGTCCTCGTAAGAGAGAGTAGAAAGCCAAATGACGATTCTTTTCTTACATTGCTTTAGCGTTAGAGGATAAATACTGATAACTTTATTTATTTTGTTGTATAATGCAGAGCTTATAAAATAAAAGTGGCGACTGGCAACAGTGGTACGACGGAATTGTATTTCGCAGATGTTGTCATTTCTGCGCTTAGAGTTTGCTGTTAAAAGGTCGTAGGGGATATTGGAGTGCTTTCGTAAGATAGTGTGAAGAATAAACAATTGCCTCACCGTTGGGACTTGAAATAGTGAATACAGGGAAGTGGTAGGGTAAAGACGGGGTTTTTTAGTTAAGACTTTAATGACAGCTCTTTGGGCTCGCTCCAGTCTCAACAAACGTGTTTTGCCAGAGCTGCCCCAAGAAGTAATGCAATACGAAAGTACGGATTGAGCTAGAGCATAGTAGACAGTTTTAAGACACCGGAAATCAAGAATGTTTCTTAATTTTTTAAAAACAAACATTAGTTTTCTAATTCTGGGAACAGAGGATTCGATATGAGGTCTTCAGGACATCTCACTGTCAACTATAATACCAAGGTACTTAAGACAAGTAGTCCTATCAATTTGGTCACAACTGCAAGAAACAAGGGAGGTATCTTTTAGACATGTATGCGCACAGATAACAAATGAAGGGGGAGGTTGGGAGATACTGTTTGTAGCAAAAGGAAGAAATTTTGTTTTGGCAACGTTAAGAGTAAGGAGATTGGATTGAAGCCAGCCCATAACAGATCTTAACGCATTTTCAGCAAGAACTTGTACTTCACTCCAACTATAACCATGAACTAGTAGAACTGTATCATCAGCATACGTTATTATTTTACAGTTTGGAATGTTCAGTTTGCACAGGTCATTTATATAGATTAAAAACAAGGTAGGTCCGAGAACACTACCTTGTGGTACACCAAAGTCTAGTGACTCCTCTCCACCTACAAACTGATCTATCTTAACGGACTGCGAGCGATTGCTCATATAACTTGATAACATGTCATATGCAACTCCTCTGATTTCTATTAATTCTAATTTTTTGAGCAAGATTGGAGCTGAGACAGTGTCAAACGCCTTAGCAAGATCTAAAAAGATGCCGACTGTTTTTAGTTTTTTATCAAAATTTTTGACAACAGTTTCTGTAACTTCTAAAACAGCATCTTCGGTAGATCTTTTGGATCTGAAACCAAATTGATTGTCCGAAAGAATATTGTATTTATTTATATATTTTAGAATTCTTTTATTTAAGATTTTTTCAAATAACTTTGAAATAACAGTAAGTACGGAAATAGGCCTGTAGTTTGAAACATATTCTTTATCTCCAGTTTTATAAATGGGATGCACAATTGCTCTTTTAAAAACAGCGGGGAAAATACCTGATGAGAGACAAAGATTAAATACGTAATTAAATTTAGGAATGAGAATGTGGCTGGCTGCTTTAATGACTGTTGTAGGTATGCCATCCCAGCCAACTGCACACCTGTCTTTAAGTCCAAGAATAGTGCTTTCGATTTCTTCATCGTCTACAGCGAATAAAGCCATCGAATGAGATGTGGATGAAATTATTGGTTGTTGAGTTAACAGATAAGTAGGCGAAGTATTATTTATTCGTGTTTTATTACAATTAATTATGTTTGCTGCTAGATTTGCACCTACATTTGAAAAATAGGAGTTAACTTTTTCAACAGCTATGATGGGATCAAAAGACAGCTTTAAAAGCTCAGACGAAGAAGATTGTTTTTTATTAAGGCTAGCAAATTGTTTAATAAGCTTCCATGTTTCTTTAGGGTTGTTACCAGCCTGCTCAATTTCTTTTTTATTAAAATCCTGTTTTACCTTTTTCAATAAGTTGTTGCAAAAAGTACGATATCGAGTAAAAGTTAAATTGATTATTTGATTATCAGGATTATTTTTATGTTTACGATACAGTTTATCTCTATTGCGTATACACCTTAACAGACCTGGTGTAATCCATTTCTTAATAATCCTCTTTCTACTAGGAACAATAACTTCTAAAGTATGTTGTTTGACAGCAGCTGAAATTATATTAACTAAACTTTTAGAGGCATATTCAGAATCAACAGATGTAAGAATAAGAGAAAAATCAGTAGAAGCAAGAGTATCTACGATGGCAGGTATATCAATTTTTAGTACCGTGCGATTAAAGGTTTTTGAGTCAAGTTTTGTTGGACAAGCTAGCAAAATTGGAGCATGATCAGTTATTACAGAATCCAGCACTACAGTGGTAGCATGGTTTGGAGACCTAAGGATAACATGATCAAGGCAACTATTTCCTCTTGTAGGGTATAAATGTGCAGGAAGTAAAGCATGAAAAGCAGTCAAATTTAAATATTCGTCAGCAAAAGGGTCACAACTGTTCGGAATCAAGTTGATGTTTAAATCACCAATGATTATAAGCGTGCTAAAAGTTTGTAGAGTAGTGAGTGTAGCATCAAGACAGTTTAGAAAAGGGTTTATATCTATAAACGAAGGAGATCGATATAATGCGACGATAGCAACTTTATCAGTAAATTTAAGAATTATGCAGTTTGCTTCCAAAAACTCCGGAACAATAGCGGTACAAGTCAATTCGGTTCTTACATATGTTACTACACCTTCGTTCTGATTCTGATAAGTTGATTCATAAGAATGAAATCCAGAAAGAAATGGGATGATAGGGCATTTACTTAGCCAGCATTCAGTAAGGACAATGACATCTAGTTTGTATTTAATTCTATTGATCAAAACAAGCAAATCATCAAAATTACAATTAAGACTACGAATGTTAACGTGAAAAATTATAAGATTCTCATTGTTTTTAATGTAACAGCCGCTTTCCTCGGGAGAACAAATGTATGAATCCGATACAGAGAATTGATCTATGTCATCATTTACAAATTCTTGATTATCCATTTGAGGTTTTAGGCAAGTACACTGGGACAATATTTTTGATGCTTATAGTATTAGTTCCTGGGAAAACAGTGAATGTAGATAAACATAAACGGGTCATTTTATCAAAAAGAAGACTAGCATATCGAGGCACAGAAGTCATATTATATAGTGAGTAGTAGGGTGTGTACATGGGAGTAAATGTAAAGTGTAAGTTGTTATGTAAATGTTTTGTGTTTGTATTTAAATTTAAAAGACATAAATAGAACAAAATCTCGAACAAGAGGGAAAATAAAAAAATAGAAACATAATATAAAAGAAAATAAAAAGAAAACAATAAAGCAATTAATTTGAAAATAATTGGGAGAATAGCTAGTCATTTCACTATTATACTATCAAAGTCTGCTTCGTTCGTTATTTTAATTAATGTTCCATTCTCCGCTTTGCGGAGAAAAATCTGTCCATTTTTAACCCAACAGAACCTAAAGTTATTTTCTTTTGCATATTCTCTTGCTAGATAAAAAAGCCGTTTCTTCTTTGTTGAAAGGTTCTCTGCGATAAAAATAGGTTTAGCGGGCGCACATAACTTTATATGTTCTGTAGTAAGTTTTGAAGACTGTTGATTAAATTTGCGGTACATAAATAAGGTCTTTTCTTTTTGTAGAACACTTGTAAAATCTACTATAATAGGTCTGTTTGTTGGGTCCTTCGTTTTGATTCGAAAAATATCTCTAACCTGCTGAACATGAAGAGGGGCATTAATAATGTTTCCGACCTGCTTAACGGTGTCCAAGAGGGAAGATTTCGATTCAGCGGGCAACGAGGGAATGTTTCTAATCTCCAGGCAAGTAGATCGAGAATTATTCTCAAAATGTTCAAGCTTATGTTCAAGTTCCCTGATATAATTGACATTTCCTTTTAGTTCCATCTCTAGGTTATCATAATGTGTTCTCAACACTTCATATTTTTCCGCTAGAAAATCCACCGTTGTACGCATATCTTCAACAGCTGAGCACATTTTGTCCACTTTCAGCTCAAGATGACCTTTAAGGTCTGTAAACATTTGTCTGACTTCGGCCATAAAGTTGGATAACTCCCCATTCCCATTTGTAGGGTTGCGTTTGGTTTTACGAGTAGTTACATTTGGTGCGGCGCAGTCCTCTTGCTGTTCAGAGACAACAGGCACTGGTGTATTGGGCACCACTGTTGCAGTAGTTGCTGGTCGTGATGTTGACATTGGAGACTTAGGAGGAGTACGTTTTAGCGGCATATTATGATAATAAGCGCTTCGATTATTGAAAACAAGCAACAGTTCGTATTTTATCAGAATAGATGCAGTTATTTCATGCAATCGAGGAGAGCTCAGACTAAACTGGTGGCAATGGCAACATAATCTTTTCGTTGTTCCAAAAGCAAAAAGGAAATACACTTCTAATGGTTTCTTTCGACGTTGTTTGACGGATTACAATAGAACATTCCATAATTTTGATCTTTTTTCCAATAGTTTAAATAATTTAAAGAAATATATTGTAGACCTTTACCTTACCTAAGTGTATAACCTATTAATGCATAACTTAATTGTTAATAATATATTGTTTTCTGAGGTTTAATGTTAATAATACTTAATTATTGTTGAATACATGTTTAGACCCTATTTTTATCTCCATGTTCAATAACTACTTTTATGATGGCACTCAGGATATCAAAAGGATTACTTACAGAGTAATCCTTTTGAGATCCTGAGTAGAGTTTTAACTTTCCTAAATGTATAACTTAAATGTTAACTATATTGTTGAATACCTACCTGTTTAGACCCTATGTAGTAATTACATGAAAATGTTACTACATGCTTTTTGATAGCACTCAATCTGATGAATGTTTATTATATTTTCTAAATGACAATGTTAAAAATTTATGTAATTTGTTATTCACTCATTTTGATCCTATTCACATTAACTGTTTTCGCACTAGAACATCGTAAACTATTTATTTTTCCAAAATGTCATAACTTAAGTAAAAAATTGTTAATACCACCTATTTCGACCCCATTTACATTAACTTTATAGTCTTTGTTGGCACTCAAGGTCTAGATTAGATTATAGTTATATTACTACTAATTGTATAATACATGACTGTTTGTTGTCCAAAATAAAGTAAATAAATAAATAAATAAAATAAAAAAATTCTCAAATCTGTAATGAAATAAGTGATAACACTAAATGTTACAAACCGCGCGAACATTTAAACAGTTTGATCTTAGATGCGAGTACCCACTAGGTAGTGATTAAAACGTTTGCATCTTGTATGAGTACATCGCCTAAAGTAACTCTATGGCGTAGCGGCTAAGGCTTTCGGGTTTAATTGTCTAACTACAACACCTATCACATTACTTTTCTAATTGATTATTGTCCTAAATAAAATAAAATTAAAAACATTCTAAGTACATTGTTTTGCTAGTTAACCTAAAATTAATTTTAAAATATGCAAACTAGCGAAGCAATGTACTTACTGTTACTTGAAAGGTAATGCTAGAGGTTCAACTAATGCAAAAAGTCCCCGCCCGCGCCGCCCCGGTTTGTGATCTTGCCAGTTAGTTACGCAACTTTCACATTACCGAGTTAAAGGATGGGTAACCAAATAAAAAGCGTCTCGAGCTCCTCCGTGCTTCGGAAGGCACGTAAAGCACACTGCGGTTGTATTGGCTCAGGGCTTAGCCTGTTATAGCCTAGTCTGCCTTAGAGCTGTCGTTCATGTGGAACATTCAGGACGTTCATAGGATGACGATGATGACCACATCGCCTTAATATAGGATTGCTTCATTGTTACTTATTTATAGCGGTGGTACCGAAAATAATTGAAAATAAAAGTCAAATCACTTATTAAATATACGTCTTCACAGACACAATGACATGATCGTGGTCTCTACGCGACAAGTTAAAATATTTATTTATTTTACATTATTTATTTCACTGCCATTAATTATGAGATGGTTGATAATGATTATTTATATATTTACCAAAAATAATTTTAAAACAATTAATTTTATATAATTACCCTAGTATGTTGATAATGAATCAAGTACAACTTTAAGCCATGTTTAATGCAGTTTCATTGTTGGATACGACATGTGGTACACATCCCTTCTTTATTGTGAGCCTGATGCAGCATTAAATATTGGTGTTATTATGATTAACCATGCTTTTTGAATGTATCTAGAATCTCCTAAGAAATTAGAACAATATAGGTACTTACTTATAGAAAATTGTCATAGATATAAAGTTAGTAGGTAGTATATATTTACCAAAAATAATTTAAAAACAATTAATTTTATTTATTTTTTTATTTTATATTCACAGGTGAATCGACAGTTCTATAAAAAGTATAACACTGAAAATGTGAAACAGCAAACCATTTACAGATTCACACAAATAAAAATGTGATAGTAACATTACAAACTCAAGCAACAATTACAATCGATTACTTCACAATCGCCAAATTGATAATAACTAAACTATTACAGAGTATGCTAGATATGGAACTTAATTTGTATTATATGTATAACAAGCCACCTTATGTTAAGCCACCTATTTAAAGAAAAAACAATGTTATAACAAACTCAATAGAACCCACCCGATTTAATAATCGGATAAGTAGTAATAATGCAAGTTTATACATATAATTACCTTTGTATGTGGATAATGAATCAAGTACAACTTCAATAGCTTAATGTTATGACTAGTAGAAATTGATATAAGTAGGTACCTACTTAAACATTTTCTATAGGTACTTACTGCAAGTAAAATTAAATATCAAGTAAAAAATAACATTAATGTTGTATTTCTTAATATATTCTTATTTCCTTATCTAACTCTCTCAAGGTCAAAGTTTATTAAATATGAGGCTTCACTTTCTCTTATTGACATTAAAACTATATGTAACTATAAAAATAAATGCCGATTGTGTGTATAAGAAGGTACTGTTTTTTTAGTACCTACTTAAGTAAATTATTTTAATAAAGTACAATAAACTTAGAACTAAATTAACTTTATACTTCATTTTTCCCCATCATATAAAGCAAATTACTATTTTATGGATTAAATATATTTATGGCACAGACTGCTCCTTTTTGTAGGATAAAAACGTTGTCAACATTGGAGCTCCACAAAAAAAAATCATCTAAATAACTAAATTCAACGATGCCAAAGCCATGTTCAATGCAGTTTCATTGTTGGATATGACATGTGGTACACACCCCTCCTTTCTTGTGAGCCTGATGCAGCATTAAATATTTGTGTTATTATCATTAACCATGCTTTTTGAAGGTATCCAGAATCTCCTAAGAAATTAGAACAATATACTTATAGAAAATTGACATAGATAACAAGTTAGTAGGTAAGTACCTATCTATTATACAAAATTGCTTGATATTGTTTTTACCAAATAACCATGTTTGTTCACCATTCTGAGGAAGTCCATCCACCAAATTATGAGGTAACATTTAAGATTTTTGAATCGTCGTCTCATATCTGCAAAACCACATAAAATAGTTTTATCTATAAGTCAATACTCTTTATTCTAGCAATTTTAACAAAACTGACGTTTCCTGGTAAATCCCAATATAATAATAGGCATAATACTTACCTTTATTATGTAAGAAATAATTTCTTTATTAAAACTTACCATTTGAACATAAGCACTGACATCTTTTCCTATTATGAAAGATGCTTGTCTGTATAAGATTTATAGGGTATAGTCAATAGGCTAACTCTAAGCTACCTGGAAAATTAAATCTTCCAAAATCTTGTAAAACAAATAGGCAATCTAAGTTATAAATTGATAAATGGACATTATGGATAGGTTACATTTAATATTATACAGAAAGTCCCTTACTGTTGTCTTATTCTTGACCTTTCTTGTCATGATTAAAGGTACATAAGTGGATTTATTTGGCCAAAATGTTTGTATGGTTTGAGAGCCCCTACAAATTGTTATGCAGCGACTTGCTCTTCGTTGCGGAAAATGTTGCATGACACACATTTATTTGGTCACTCACATCGCAACAACTATATCAGCACGCTATTCCCGGCAGACCTTAGTTAGATATTTGAAAGTTCGTAAACGAGAACTCCGAGAACTATTCACAAGTACAACAAACTCGGGATTTCGTTAATTTGCTCCAAGCAACGTAGAGAAACATTTCTTCCTTAGCGCCTGAGCACTTGATTATTGCAGTCCACAATAGCCCTAAAAAGAGCATTTTAAACAAAACTTTCAACACAACACAACTCTTCCTTCATCAGCTGATCAAACAATCGCCATTTTGTGTGAATTTTTATCTTCAATGCTTGAGTGATCGCTAGACTAGCGATTCTTGGCTTGTCAAACTGTCAATTAGGTCTATTTTAGCGTAAATTTTACGTCGTAGGTAACTTTTGCTTATGTCAATCCCATACATTCGGTTTATTGTAGCGATGATTTCGTAGCGTTTAATTTGTTTGCCAATTGACTAGGCCCTCAGAGGGTTTTACGCTAAAATAGACCTAATTGACAGTTTAACAAGCCAAGAATCGCTAGTCCTAGCGATCACTCAAACCTTGAAGATAAAAATTCACACAAAATGGCGATTGTTTGCTCAGCTGATGAAGGAAGAGTTGTGTTGTGTTGAAAGTTTTGTTTTTATTGTTCTTTTTAATGCTATTATGGACTGCAATAATCAAAGAATGGTGCTAAGGCGCTAAGGAAGAAATGTTTCCCGACGTTGCTTGGAGCAAATTAACGAAATCCCGAGTTTGTTGTACTTGTGATTAGTTCTCGGAGTTCGATCGCTCGTTTACGAACTTTCAAATATCTAACTAAGATCTGCCAATGTCGTTGTTGCGACGTGAGTGACCAAATAATTGTGTGTCATGCAACATTTTCCGCAACGAAGAGCAAGTCGCTGCATGACAATTTGTGGAGGCTCTCAACCATACTTACATTTTGGTCAAATAAATCCACCTAAGTACCTTTAATCATGACAAGAAAGGTCAAGAATAAGACAACAGTAAGGGACTTTCTGTATAAATATTAAATTTAACCTATAAATAATGTCCATTTATCAATTTATAACTTAGATTGCCTATTTGTTTTACAGGTTCCAAGGAAGATGTAGGTGTAGTAGCTTAGAGCATTAAACAAATGCTCTAAGTGTAGTAAGGTGTACCTATTGACTACCCTTAAAGCTGATAAATCTTATACAAACAAGCATCTTTCTTAATAGGAAAAGATATCCTTGATGTCCTTATGTTCAAACGGTAAGTTTTAATAAATAAATTATTACTTACATAATAAAGGTAAGTATTATGCCTATTATTACATTAATATTTACCAGGAAATGTCAGTTTTGTTAAAATTGCTAGAATAAAGAGTATTGACTGGTATTGACATAAAGATAAAACTATTTTATGTGGTTTTGCAGATATGAGACGACGATTCAAAAATATTAAATGTTACCTCATAATTTGGTGGATGGACTTCCTCAGAATGGTGAACAAACATGGTTATTTGGTAAAAACAATATCAAGCAATTTTGTATAATAGATAGGTACTTACCTACTAACTTGTTATCTATGTCAATTTTCTATAAGTATATTGTTCTAATTTCTTAGGAGATTCTGGATACCTTCAAAAAGCATGGTTAATGATAATAACACAAATATTTAATGCTGCATCAGGCTCACAAGAAAGGAGGGGTGTGTACCACATGTCATATCCAACAATGAAACTGCATTAAACATGGCTTTGGCATCGTTGAATTTAGTTATTTACATTATTTTATTTTGTGGAGCTCTAATGTTGACAACGTTTTTATTCTACAAAAAAGAGCAGTCTGTGCCATAAATATATTTAACCAATAAAATAGTAATTTGGTTTATATGATGGGAAAAAATTAAGTATAAAGTTAATTTAGTTCTAAGTTTATTGTGCTTTATTTTTAAAAAATACTTAGGTTCAAAAAAACAGTACCTTCGTTGACAACATTTTTATTCTACAAAAAGGAACAGTGTGCCATAAATATATTTAACCCATAAAATAGTAATTTGGTTTATATGATGGGGAAAAATTAAGTATAAAGTTAATATAGTTCTAAGTTTATACTTTATTAAAAAGATTTACTTAGGTAGGTACTATACACAATTGGCATTTATTTTTATGGTTAGGTACATATAGTTTTAATGTTAATAAGAGGAAGTGAAACCTTATTTTTAATAAACTTTCGACTTTGAGAGAGTTAGGTAAAAAAAATAAGAATATATTAAGAAATACAACAATAATGTTATTTTTTACTTGATATTTAATTTTACTTGCAGTAGATACCTATAGAAAATGTTTAAGTATATCAATTTCTACTAGTGATAACATTAAGCTATTGAAGTTGTACTGGATTCATTATCATTGTACTAAGGTAATTATATAAAATTAATTGTTTTAAAATTATTTTTAGTTAGTAAATATATAAATAATCCTATGTTTTATTTCTAAACATTATCAACCAACTCATAATTAATGGCAGTGAAATAAATAGGTACCTACCTAATCTATAATAAATAAATATTTTAACTTGTCTCGTGGAGACCACGATCATGTCATTGTGTCTGTGAAGGCGTATGTATATTTAATAAATGATTTGACTTTTATTTTCAATTATTTTCGGTACCTACCGCTATAAATAAGTAACAATGAAGCAATCCTAAGGCAATGTTGTCATCATCGTCATCCTATGAACGTCCTGCCGTTGGGCACAGGCCTTCCCACATGAACAACAGCACTAAGGGAGACTGGGCAATAGTTTAATGTCTTTGCTGGGCTATAACAGGCTTAGCCCTGAGCCAATACAACCGCAGTGTGCTTAACGTGCCTTCCGAAGCACGGAGGTGCTCGAGTCGTTTTTATTTGGTTACCGATCCTGTAACTCGGTAATGTGAAAGTTGCGTAATTGACTAGATCACAAACCGGGGCTGCGCGGGCGGGGGCTTTTTGCTTAAGTTGAACCTATAATACCTTTCAAGTAGCAGTACATTGCTTCGCTAGTTTGCATATTTTAAAATTAGTTTTAAGCTAACTAGCAAAACAATGTAGGTACTGAAATGTTTTTTATTTTATTTTATTTTATTCAGGACAATAATCAATTACACAAGTAATGTGATAGGTGTTATAGATAGACAATTAAACCCAAACGCCTTAGCCGCTACGCCATAGAGTTACTTCAGGCGATGTACTTACTCATACAAGATGCTAAAGTTTTAATCGCTGTACCTAGTGGGTACTAGCATCTTATAACAAACTGTTTAAATGTTCGCGCGGCTTGTCAAATTTAGTGTTATCACTTATTTCATTACAGACGACAATTTGATAATATTTATGAGTAATTCTTGGCAGTAAGCGTTTGCTTGTTGTCTTCAGTCTTAATTTATTTATATCTTAATCTGAAAAATGGGTTTGGTCTTATATCAAGGTCATATTATGGTAGGTCAGTCACTCGACATCAAATAAGTACTTATTTACAAACGTGCGTGCCTGGCGAACTTCCGGCGAAATAAGCGATTCACTTTTCAAATTGTCTCAAGGAGTCTACCCGGATTTTTAGCAAAGTGACATTCAATTCACTAAAACTCAAAAGATTTGGTGATCGGTGTGGTTACTTCCCATTTATTAATCTTACATAAGCGTTAGATTATCATCAAACAAAAAATTACTAAGACAAGCCTGTATGTTCTATATCCCTTAGCTTATCGATATCGATATATAGTAGCGAATTTGATAAGCGATTTTGACGCTGTCACCGGTCGAGCATTTGCCAGTTGACTAGGCCCTACGTAAAGACGTGCGTCTGTGGGCGTGCGTCGTTTCGAGCGTTTGTACGTAGCTTCCTTACTGCTTTAGCTTAAATTTATACTGTGCTAGTGCCTTCCGCGTAGCTATGGCGTAGACGGGGGCGGGGAAGTGGGGCCCATTCACGGACAACTTATTATGTAGTCTGTAGGCCCATTATACGATTGAAGTTGTACTCCTACGACTATTTGAAGTTTTTAATGATATGCGACGACGATATAGGTACGATCGCTAGACCTAGAATCGTCCTAGGGCTGCCAAAAGTACGATTTAAGTTTTACTCCTACGACTATTTGAAGTTTTTAATGATATAATGCGACGACGATATAGGTACGATCGCTAGACCGAAATCGTATGGAAAACATACGTACTTTTAACAATTGTTATTAGTATACATTCTTTCTTCCTTCTTAGTCGTTACACTCTTGGCAGAGTGGTCGTGGTCGTTACTTCAGCAGTAGTAACTCGTCACACACAACGCGTCGCCATTCATTTCTGGCAGCCGCCTTCCTAGTGCACAGATACAAGCTGCTATCCATGGCTGCTCTAATCGGCTAGGTGATTTCGTAAAGTCAATCGTATTCATTTGACAGCTCATATTGTATGTTAGTAATGTCATTCCATATAAATTGCAGTCGATGGAATACGACATGAACTGTCAAATGACTTACGCAATCGCGCAGCTGGTCCGTCCATCTCATCGGCGATCTATCGCGTGGTCTACCCTGTACTACAAGCCGCTCGATTGAGGCACTACCGCGCCGAGACACATGCCCAAAGAAAGACAGTATGCGAGCTTGGACAATAGAGCAGAGACGCCGCTTGATGTCGAGTTCCTGTAGTATAGAGACGTTCTCACTTTCCCGCACCGTCCATGTCTCCGAGGCGTACAGGAATATGGGGAACACTAGTGATCTGACGAGCCGGGTTTTAGTGGCTTTAGTTATATTGCGGTTCCTCCATATCTATTGTTCGCGCCACAGCGCAACGGATAACCGTCGCTGCGCCGGTAAATTAAAGCGCATATTGGTGCAACGAATGATCGGCCAATCACAGCGAGGTGACAATTATACAAGACGAAGTGTTCGCCCGCGCCGCCGGCGCTGGCGCAATGGCAGTGTGCTCCGACCATTCAAAGAGAACCCACGCGCGCGCGCGCGCAAGAACTCAGCCCGTGAACAACCATGTGTTAAGTGTATGTGACTTGAGAGCGCTGTGTTTACCAGCTCAACTACCCCTAAAACGCCTCCGATCAGTGCCCAGTAAAGTGAAGTGTGTGTACTACCGCCCTCACCAGCGAAAGCCCGCTGCAACGCCCGCGCCGTTAGCGCCAATCGCCCGTAACTACCGGCGACACCCGATCGCCCCAGATCAACCAGCTGCTCCCGGTAAGTCATTCCTTCCTTCAGCCTTCCTGCCTTCAGCCTTCAACCTCGTCGCATGTTGGTGCCTTAAGCGCCAACATTTATGATCTTACGAGCCGATACATACAGTCCACTAGTTTTTAAACCCTACCTTACACACTTCATTTTTTTGCCTCGACTCGTGCCGCCACCCATACACGCCCACACAACATCCACACAATGCACGCCAGCCCAAACACCCCTTACTGCCCTTACTGCAGAACTAGGGGGCACAGATTAATAGCGTGCGCTACCTACAATGCCCAGCCGACGCAGGGCCGGTGGGATTTTGTGGTGTCGCGCGAGCGCTGTCCCCGCTGTCTCGGACCACATTACCCGGACGAATGTAAGTCGGTGAAGGCATGCAGAGTGTGTGGCATCGCCGACCACCATACGTCCCTTCACCGACCGGACGACGCCACGCAGCATTACCAGCCGGAATCGGCGGCGCGGTGGCTTCCGCCCCAACTGCGGGACACTCCGGCAAAGCGACCCACCGACAGAACGCTGCATGCGTCCGCGCATGCACAGCGGTCGCATCAGGGGTCGCAGGAGTAAGTACATGTTACCGTAGATATTCAGCCCCACATTATTAATACAGTCCGCTATTATATATGTATAGGATAACTATTTTAGCCCATTAACTATTTCATTACATGTTGGTCATTCGACCCGTTAAAATAATATTTACTCATATTTCGTAGTTATCACGTAACTTAATTTTAATTTCTGATTTTTACATTTTATCGCGTAACATTCCTAATTTCATTACCTTACATGACCCTTTCTGCACGATAGACGTTGCAAAGTGCGTTGCGAAATATTATTAACATACCTACAAAAATAAATTAAGAACGTGTTCCAAGAACAGTGTTCGATTCGTGTTATATTTTTACTTACTAATTAGATTGCACATATAACTTTAGTTACGTATAACACACCTGCGTCTAGACGACGATATTGTTGTTTTTCCCGTTTCATTTTGTAATGAAATTTTTATGGTCGTGTCGTGTTAAATCGGCTCAGATCTCGTGCATGCTCACCACGCGTGCCAAATAGCGTGCTTTATTTTTTCGCTCGTGTTAATTTTATATTTTTTCTGCTTTTAATTTTTGCCTTGGCAATCGACTCAATCTCGTGCGTGCTCACCACAAGAGCATAGTACTTCTACACACGTGCACCCACACATCAGCCTGCAGCACATACACACATGCAGTCTGCTTTTTATTTGCTTCTATTGCGGTCGCCTTTTATTGCGCCTTTGCTTTTTGCGCCACAGTGCGCATTGCGCTTTTCTGTGCCTGTATGCTATCGTGCTCAGTGCACAGCCCTTTTTGTTGTTGTCTTTGTGCCTGTATGCTATCGTGCTCAGTGCACAGCCCTTTTTGTTGTTGTTTTTGTGCCTGTATGCTATCGTGCTCAGTGCACAGCCTTTTTTGTTGTTGTTTTTGTGCCCATATGCCATTGTGCTCAGTTCACGATTCAAGTGACTACATGATGGTATGCCCAGTGTACAGCCCTTTTTTGTTGTTGTTTTTGTGCCTATATGCCATTGTGCTCAGTTCACGATTCAAGTGACTACATGATGGTATGCCCAGTGTACAGCCCTTTTTTGTTTTTGTTTTTGTGCCTATATGCCATTGTGCTCAGTTCACGATTCAAGTGACTACATGATGGTATGCCCAGTGTACAGCCCTTTTTTGTTGTTGTTTTTGTGCCTATATGCCATTGTGCTCAGTTCACGATTCAAGTGACTACATGATGGTATGCCCAGTGTACAGCCCTTTTTTGTTGTTGTTTTTGTGCCTATATGCCATTGTGCTCAGTTCACGATTCAAGTGACTACATGATGGTATGCCCAATGTACAGCCCTTTTTTGTTGTTGTTTTTGTGCCTATTTGGTGCTGTGCTCAGTGCACGATCTTACTCATACAGTCACACACGTGCATTCCTCTCAGCTCATCATATACACACCCACTCGACATTAACTCAACACAGCACGAATCGGGGCTGTAGTCCCCCTTTAACTTCCATTCCTTCCCCCCCCCCCCCCCCCCCCTCCTACCCTCTGGGGCCCGGGAAGATGTTCGCGCCACAGCGCAACGGATAACCGTCGCTGCGCCGGTCAATTAAAGCGCATATTGGTGCAACGAATGATCGGCCAATCACAGCGAGGTGACAAGACCATTCAAAGAGAACCCACGCGCGCGCGCGCGCAAGAACTCAGCCCGTGAACAACCATGTGTTAAGTGTATGTGACTTGAGAGCGCTGTGTTTACCAGCTCAACTACCCCTAAAACGCCTCCGATCAGTGCCCAGTAAAGTGAAGAGTGTGTACTACCGCCCTCACCAGCGAAAGCCCGCTGCAACGCCCGCGCCGTTAGCGCCAATCGCCCGTAACTACCGGCGACACCCGATCGCCCCAGATCAACCAGCTGCTCCCGGTAAGTCATTCCTTCCTTCAGCCTTCCTGCCTTCAGCCTTCAATCTCGTCGCATTTGGTGCCTTAAGCGCCAACATCTATTTTACCCTGTCCATGGCAGACCTAGCAATCGCCATACGCCACTTAATTTCGTCTGCGCATCCGCTGTTATTAGTAATCAGCGCTCTTAGGTAGATGTATGATTGGACCACATCACAGTTCAAAATTTGTGTAGCTTCTGGCGAGTTGTTATTCACACGGTCAACGATCATCATCTTTGTCTTGCTGCGGTTGACCCTCAGTCCAAACTCAAGGCTAACGCTTTCCATCTTGCGCAGCAGATCTTCCATGTGGCGAACACCGGTCGTAAATAGGGTGGTGTCATCCACGTATCGCAATTTTGAGATCTTTAAACCACCGACCACAACTCCGTCCGGCCAATCCTCCAGAGTTGAGGTTGGAAGAAAGAAGATAGTGTTTGGACTTCATTAGGGAGTACGATCAAACAAACCTCAGTATCTGTAAAGGAGTTGATGAAGTGTTCCTGCCGCAGCTCCATTAGAGAGTGATGATGTGATGAGTGATTTAATTCAAATACCAAATTATAAATTAATAACTTTCACTGGACTTGACTGGTAGTTTTAATAAGTTGCTTGAATCCCGGTATTTATACCAATAAATGCCAGATTCCGTGCTTCGGTAAGCACGCTAAACCATTGGTAACAACAAAACGTTTGATGGAGGCATCAAATCTAATATGATGGTATCAGTCGTCGTATGATTGACCCGATCTTAAACTACATAATTTTTCCCATTACCCACAACATTAACTTTTCCCTTACCTCCCAATGGCGTAAAGCCTATGTGGGTCCCTTGTATGCTGAACTATTACCGACAATTCATACCGAAAGCTGCTGAAGTACAAGCTTCACTCGCCGATTTCCTTACAGCGACCAAGTTGAAGGGTAAGAAACCCATGCCTTGGGACCCGGACCTCGAACAGGCATTTTATTTTAAAGGGACAGCCTTTCTACAGCGACATGGTTCGGCGCACATCCTACGCCAACTGCTTGTTTGGGTCTATTCACGGACGCTTCAACGTAGGAGTAACAACAAACAGACAATGACTGGCAACTTTTGGTGATTTTTAACCGACTTCAAAAAAGGAGGCTCTCAATTCGGCTGTATGTTTTTTTTTTATGTTTGTTACCTCAGAACTCAGTCATTTATACACCGATTTGGAAAATTCTTTTTTTATTTGAAAGGATATACTTCCAGATTGGTCCCATTTTTATCAAAATCCAGTTCTGATGATGGAATCTTCAGGAATTGAGGAAACTTCTCAAATATTGTAGGCATACCTATAGCGATTTTGATATTTTCAGCAATAAGTCAAGAATTTGCATTGAGAAAGTATCATTTGATGAAGTAGAACTGATGAAGAAGACCACAGAATGTCATTGGAACTTCTCAATGATAAGTATTCGCGAGTGGCGATAAGATATCTCGATTAAGATAGTTAAGCGACTATGACGAACTAAAAGAAGGCAGGTACCGGAACTCAGTTCTGATGGTGAAATCCTTGAGGAATTGAGGAAACTCCTCAAATATTGTAGACATACCTATAGCAATTTTGGTATTTTCAGCCATAGGTCAAATGAGATCCACTCCGGCAATAAATTCTTCCTGACTAATATTGTAAATGCGAAAGCGTGTATTTTACTCAATCTTATAATCTTAAAAAATATTTTTGGAGTCGGTGCCAGCTTGTAGCAATACCTAATAAAATCGATTTACTAATGAACATGACAACTGTTAAAGGCTAATTAAACATATTTATAAATAAAAACGACAATGGGGTTGAACGGCAGCAAGGTCGACCCAGACGGAGGTGGAGAGATGAGTTTGATACTAACGCGAAGGATTGGCCAACACGCGCAAAAGACCGCGAATACTGGAAGAGGGGGGGGGAGGCCTTTGCCCAGCAACAGGTCAATATGGGCTAATATAATAAATAATATAGTATGTCTTTTAATGTTTATGTTTACCTTGGCTGGCACCGACTCCAAAAATATTTTTTAAGATTATAAGATTGAGTAAAATAAAGGTTAATATTGCAAATAAATTGAACAAACTAAACTACGCAATTATTTTTTATGTTTTAGTGCATTTATTTCAGTAAAACTTTTTGGAGTCGGTTTTTTAGCAAAAAGCTTACGCCAAGTCAATCGACTTGGCCAGCTTATTATCGTGAACTATACGCGGTTTACTCTGCAGTTCAACATGTCTGTCATATAGGTATTAGAGGCGCAGATACGCGTTTATTCAACGTCGCGAAAAGCTACCTCCAGCTCAGCTAAATCAGCTAACATTTATCTCACAATTTACCACTGATATCAAATTATATCAAAGGCAAAAATAATGTCGTTGTTGATACAATGTCTCGCATCGAAGCAATCACGCTTGACGATGACTACGCCACTTTAGCTTTAAGCTCAAGAAAGCGACGATGATCTCAAAGCATTACGCGATGACTCCGCACTAAAGCTAGAACTTACTCCCGTGGCAGGCACAAATATACCTGTGTTTTACGATGTCTCTACCGGCAAGCCACGCCCGTTCTTGCCACTGCAGTTCCAGTGTCAAACCTTCGCACGTCTTCACGCGCTAAGTCATCCCGGCACACGCGCTTCTGCGCATCTCGTTGCAGCGCGTTACGTGTGGCCAAACATCGAATGAGACTGCCGCAGGGCCCCAATTCTCATTTTTCGAGATGTAGTCTCGAATCGAGTTTTGATTTCGATCTCTATCTCGATAATCGAAATTTTGTTCACGAATCTCCTATTCTCAGCGCTAATCGAAATAGACTTCGAGTTTTTTTTTTGATAAATATTGCCATTCTTTTTAATGCAATCAACTCGGGATGCGTTCCGTTTGACACGTTTCATCCGGTTTTAAACCGGTTGCAACTATGTACCTCAAATATTTTTACTGTAAAGGTATTTAAATGTATTGAACTTGCTTTTTAATTAAAGAAGTAAATTTTAATAAGTATCGAAAAATCATTATATTTAATGTGTTGTGATCAAATTTAATTTCCCTATACAACTTGTATTGTTTAAAACGTGACGTATCGTCGATTAATTTAATGATTTTTGTTTGTTTCATTTTAGTAATCACAAGACACACACAATGTCACAATGTCAACAAAAAATACCCAACGCCACAGCAGAAGCAGCTTCTTCTACAAATGTTGGAAGCCGATATACAGTTAAGGAGTGGAAAGTTTTATTCCACCTTTTAAAAAAAAGAGAGCGAGCTCTCAATATTTTAAATCACTTCCACGACAAAATTGGAAATTAACTCCTCCATATCCACCGTAATTTCGCCGCTATTTGACGTTTCATTAGCTTCTCGTAGTCGAAATTACGTCTCGACCACTGCCGACCACTCGAAGCAGTTCGAGCGGCTCTCCTTGGAGAAATGTCGAGTTCGAGATGTTCAGAATAACTAAATTGGATTACCACTCGATAAAGTTCGAATTCGAATGAAACTCGAAGTCGATTAGCGCTGAGAATAGGAGATTCGTGAACAAAATGTTAATAACGAGATTTTATGGTCGAGATAGAGATCGAAATCAAAACTCGATTCGAGACTACATCTCGAAAAATGAGAATTGGCCTCCTGGACCCGCGAGTGTCACGCCTGCCAATGGTACAAAGTCACACGTCGATCATGTATCAGCCCCACTCGGTATTTTTGCATCACCGACTGCTCGTTTCAGGCAGGTCATCATGGACAAAATAGGCCCAATGCCAACTTCGGACGGTTTTACCTATTGCTTGACTGCGATAGACCTTTTCACAAGGTGGCCTGAACTCCTGAAGTCTGGCCCATGTCAATGATCACCGCCGACAAGTTCGTACGCGGGTGGATTGCGCGTTATGGCGTTCCCGTCACTGTCACTACTGATGGGCGGCCAATTCGAATCTACCCTATTTCGACGTTTTATGGACTTAGGTGCCACTAAACGTATACGAATTAAAAGCTACCACCCTCAAGCAAACTCGGCTGTGCAATTTTAAAACATAGCAAAGGACATTAGACAAATTTTTCAGGAGAGCGAAAAAACGTCTTCTCCACTTTAAGAGCGTGCCGCAACTGAATTATAAAGCTTAGGTTGACGGGAGATAGCTTAAAAGTTGCGGGATATCCTTGGCTTTAATATAAATGTAATATTTATTATATATTTTTAATAATGCACCTTAGAAAGCATTTACTAAAATTAAACTTGTTTCTGATGTGTGATTGATGGCTAGAAAACCATTTTAAAACCTGCAACGTCCTTTACTAGGGTTTGATCTGGTTTCGAAAAGCTATATGTCAACGGATCGACTGGTCCATAAACCTAGTAAGAGTCTGCACTAGGTTTTGATCTGGTTTTTAAAGGGTAGATACTACTACGACGCACATTTCAGTCGCGTTAGTTTCTTGATTCCGAGGGAATTTCAGAATAAAACCTATACCTAGTCAATGTCACTCATTCATGGATAGTGTAAAGCTACACTATCCATATTATTGCAAGAAATGTAGAAATCGGTTAAGTATTTCCAGATATTATAGAAACCTTTTCAAACCAACATACTAACATAAGTAATACAATATGACAATTTTAACTGTTAATAATTATAATAAAGATAGTAACTAATGTAACAGAGGTTTTGAACATAATAAAGGGCAAAAGTATTTGAGATGAAATTAAATCATATAAATACAAATGAAATATTAAAGGGTGGGTTGGGTTAATCATTTAACTATAACGAAAAAAAAAGTATATCGACAATAAGCTTATTGGACTTTTGTAAACTTTACAATTAAACAGTGCAACGAACCGTAAATATAAAGTTTGATCAGTCACATACGATTTGCTTAGGGTCATCTACTTTGTCATTAGTTGGTAATGATAACCAATATTGACGGCTACTTAAAGGTATAAGTGGAACTAATCCTTCTTACTTGTTTGCTTTTACGCCTCTTGAAGAATTAGAAACTACAGGAAAATTGAACTTTTTCATCAAGAAATCTAGTTCCTTAAAAGACTCATCAAAAACTTTACCTCGACGACTGAATTCAGTAAGAAGCTATTTAACATGTCATTGTTAGCATTACGTCTTGGAGTTCGTTTTTCTTACAAAATTCATACGATTTCTCAACTTCTAGAATTTCAATATTCTTTCTTCAGTTAAATATATAATCTGCTTGTAATCTTCGAAGTCATATACCGCATCTTGCCGTTTAATGTGTGTTTCTATATTACCATGGACACCATCGGCAGTCATGTGAGTATGTTCCTTCGTTAAATATTTAAATGCTATGCTTTCTATGCTGTACAGTCTGAAGTTCAGAAGGGTTACAAGGGTGGTATATCAAATCCAATTTTAATTTTGTCTTGTGCAGTTATCACACCATATAACCAAATGTTGCAAGCCCCTTTGCTTTTCCAGAAAAGCTGTAAATGAATACACAATGTTATTTGCATGCTCTTCCTGCCCAAGCTTCGTGCTAGCGAACACAAGTGCTTTTGACATTGGTCATATTCATCATCATTGGTTTTCTTTAAAGATGCGAATGTTAGGTTGATTGCAATCAGTCTGCTCAAAAAAAGGAATCTTTTACCTTTTAGCATATCAGGTAAAAGCATACTTTTTGAAGATCCAGGGAATAATAACGAATAGTGTCTGTGTTTTCCTTCCCAGCATCAAATCAAATCAAATCAAATCAAATCAAATCAATATCTCTTTATTCAGTAAACTTAGAATAAGCATTTTGAATCGTCAAAAGTTAAAGGATGGACGGGCACCCGCCCACCCACCCCGCCCATTCAGGAAGTCTTTTAACTGTGGAGAAGAACGGGCGCAAGAAACTCCACAGGTTTATAATAATATAAAAGTAACGACATTTACAAAACAATATGTCGTTAACAAATCATACAACATACAATTAAACAAATTATGAGCGTCAATACAAGTTGGAACATGCCCTCCCTGTCATAGAAGGACATTTTCCATTACTTACAACAACAATAAAACATTTGATACGATTACAAGACAAAAGAATATTCAATAAAAAACAGGTATTGCTCGATTTTAAATAAAACGAACAACGTCTTACAGTATCTTTGAAATAAAAAGAAAGACTATTAAATACTACCAATAAAAAAATTAAGATTGCAAGAGCAGACCAGCCTCCACAGGCGGCACCCGTTCACGAGTATGAATCAGCCATCGCTTCGCTCAACCATGTTTTAGGGAACGTAACGACCTGACGCACATGCCACCACCGCAGAGACACTTTAAGAGAGCATGACACACTCGTGCAACTCCAACGAAAGCAAGAGAACAATAAGACAACTTTAAACGCAACATAAATTTTGAGTGGGTACCTTTGTCTGTAAGACACTGCTGTTAAAGGCTATCATACCAGCGTAAAATGAATTATTTAAAAAAAAAATTATTGCTAAGAAAATAAAATGTGAAAATATTATTATAACCAGGCTGTTTTGTCTTCTAAATATTCTTTGACTGTATAATAACCTTTCTTATGTAAACATCCAATTGATATTGAAAAATTATGGCTTTATTGGCTTTAGTCTTGTAGGCTTTATACTTAGTTGTAAGAGTTTCTGGAATATCAGTTGAACTATACTGTTTCATTTCTTCTTCAAGCAGAAAATTTATATTCTGCACGTTGTTAGCACTTACCAATTTGCACTGAGCAAAAAACATCAGAATATTGCAAAAAATATTGCAAAATAAATAATAGACAACGCAACGCAAGATAATAATGCAACAATTAGAAAACGATGCGCATCCGCCTGCACTCTGCGACTTACTAAAATATATGCGCAAAATTCAACATGTATTAACAAGTTCAAAACCTAGCAAGGCACAACGACAATTTTAAAACCTAGCATGGGACTGACATTTGCTAGGTTTTAAAATTGTTATTGTGCCATACTAGGTTTTGAACTGGATTTCGCAGCAGATTCTGTTACTTGATGTGGACTTGCTCGGTTTATTGAACTGTTTTTTTTCATTTTTACACAATTTTTGGTGAATCTGACACTGCGAATTCGTGCGTAATAACCTTTTAAGTCCCATATAGCAAAAACCCTTTTTTTTTAATTTATCCCTTGCTAGGTTTCAAAAATTGCACAGCCGAACTGTGTGATAGAGCGTTTCCATCGCCAATTAAAGGCCGCTCTTAGGTATGTGTCATAACGATACACGGCACCGACCGAGCTTTACCTTTATAGTGCTATTAGGAATACGTTCGGCATTTAAGAAAGATTTAAATTGATTTTAACTGAACTCATTTATGGAGAACCTCTGGTTACCTGGAGAACTCCTGGTACCCAGTACTCACTCGCAAGAGATTTCGAACGATTTTGTAGACCAACGCGTTTATATTAACCGCCTCTGTGGTCTAGTGGCTAAGCCACCGATTTTAGACCCAGAGGTCCCGGGTTCGATTCCCAGCAGGGGGTACATCTTTGTGTGCTCGGTTTGGTTGGTAGTAGGGCTGTTAAGTCCGCCTGGCTAGCTACCACCATCTTATCTAAGTCTGTCGCCATAACAACGATGTTTATAGCATTGTTGTGTTCCAAAAGTTTGAGATAAGATAGCCAGTTCCTCAGTTGTTGAGGATTCCGGGTGAAGCGCGCTTCCACCTTCGGCCTTATCGTCACTTACCATCAGGTGAGATGAAGGCCAAGCGCTTACCCGTTCCCAATAAAAAAAAATCGGCTGCACCAAAGCCAGCCTACATAGTTGCAGTCACTGAAACATTTTTAGATGACTCAGTCGCGTGCAACGAGATCTCATGTGGTGTTTGGAGTATTCTGAGACGTGATCGCGGTTCACCGGGGGGTGGTGTGCTGCTTGCCGCACGACCGGGCATTACCCTACAGCGCCGTAACGACCTTGAGACTGATCACGGCGAAGACTTATGGGCTTCGTTTCCCATACAAAGTGAGACTATTTTGTTTGTGTGGTGTACATAAGTCCTAGTGCTACTGATGACATTTATTTTAATTGGTTTTGTAAAGTGGAAAGTTTTTTAAGTAATTTGAAGGGTCATGTAATAATTTTAGGTGATATAAACTTGAATAGTGCTTCTGTCAACGTTAATAACTATTATTGCTATTTTTTGTCATTCTGTGGTTTGAAGGAGATGAATGAGGTTTTTAATACGCGTGGAAGTAAATTAGATATTGTTCTGGTCCAGGAGTGCACTGACATAACTACAGTCAACTTATCCCACATAGGAGGTATAGTACCTCTTGATTTATATCATCCCCCATTGGACATTACTACAACAATTTCTGTACGTACAAACACTGTAAGTAAACTTCAATCTAGTAACTTAGATAATTATAAAGACTTTAATTTTGTTAAGGCGGACTACGCACAAATCTTAGAGTTACTATCGAAAACGAAATGGGATACTGTTATACACTCTAAAGATGTATGCACCGCCACAGATAACTTTTATGACATAATTTATAAAATATTTGATGCCACAGTACCTAAAAAAACGAGATCGAACAAACCAGAATCCCTAATCGCTATCCAGCGTGGTTTGATTACCATATTATACGTGACATCAAACGCAAAACAAAATTACACCGTGCTTGGAAGCGATATAAGTCAGATGATATTCGTGAATCGTTTTTTAATATTAGAACTAGTCTTAAAAAACGTATTATCGAGGCATACTAATCCTATATGCAACGTATTGAGAGTAATCTTAAATATAAGCCTCAACAAATTTGGAAACACGTTTCGAGTCTCAAAAGTAAAGGTGGATTTGAACCAAAGATAGCACGCGATGGCGTTATTTATAACGGAGTACAGGCGGCTGAAGCTTTTGCTGAGTTTTTTGCTAGTGTATTTTTACCCGACAGTCCTATTTTAGATTCTAATTGCGTAATGTTAACAACGAATATGGCTGTAAATAGCACTTACATAAATATTTTAAGTGTCAATTCTGAAGACATCGAAAAAGGAATTGACAAAATAAAGTCAGACAGCTCTGTTGGCCCAGACTTTATTCCGCCACTTCTTCTTAAAATATGTAAAAAATACCTTACTGCCCCTCTGTGCCATATTATAAATACAGCCATCCATACTGGTGACTACCCTTCTCAGTGGAAGATCTCACGTGTAACGCCTATACCTAAGTCCAATTGTAAACTCTCCGTTGAAGATCACCGACCCATTGCTGTGTTACCAGCTCCGGCTAAATTATTTGAGCGTATTATTCACGACGAAATCTATCGGCAAGTTAATATCCACCTCTGCAATGAACAACATGGGTTTAGAAAGGGAAGGTCAGTTGAAACGAATCTTTTAACAGTCGTAGAATACATATCTAAAAGCATGGACAATGGTCATGAAGTCGATGTTGTATACTTTGATTTCCAGAAGGCTTTTGATAGGGTTGATAATGATATCCTATTATGTAAACTTAATGTGTTAGGATTCGCACCTCACTTGCTTCATCTTTTCGCAAACTATCTTCGCGATCGCCAACAATACGTAAAATATGGTTGCTATGCATCTAAACCCTATCATACGCGTTCTGGAGTCAGCCAGGGGTCTATATTAGGGCCTCTTTTATTCTTGATCATGATAAACGACCTCGTCAAAGTAGTTAAACGTGCTAAATGTATACTGTACGCAGATGACCTCAAGTTAGCGTTTGAAGTTAAGACTGAGTCAGACTGCGAACTACTACAACATGACATTAATTCTGTGTTGGAATGGAGCAAACTAAACAAGATGCTGTTTAACACCAAAAAGTGTTGTGTCATGACTTTCGGAAGGAAATTAAATACATCACGATACAAATATTTATTAGGTGATGAAAAACTTACACGCGTGGAATCAACCAAGGACCTGGGTGTAAAGTTTGATACCAAACTAACATTTCACGACCATATAATATCCTTGGTAAAAGAAAGTTTTAGTCGTCTTGGATTTGTCTAACGGAACTGTCGCGATTTCAAGAATCCACACGTAATTAAACTTTTATACTTTGCTCTCGTGCGTAGTAAACTTGAAGCCGGTAGTTGTGTGTGGCACCCCCATGAAAACACCTACACCCTGATGCTTGAGAAAGTGCAGAAGGCATTTTTGAGATATCTTTACAAGCGCGTCTGTACTTACTACCCTTATTTGTACCCCACCTTATTTCTTCTCGGAAGTCTCGGTCTAAATTCACTCAGACCCCGCAGAGCAAAAGACCAAATATTAATTGGCATAACGCGCTCCCGTACTGCGGCGCGTGCTTACTCCCCTCTCTGTCGCATACTAACCCAATTCAATGCACTCCTGGCCGATCAACCTGAATGTGATGTGTATGCGGATGGATGGAAGGATATTTTTAAAAGTTGTGTAACGTTTTGCGAGAAGGATGAATGCGCGTCTTCTTTGTTATGATGTTTTTTACTTTTATCTGTTATTCTGTGTTTTAGTTTTTCTTTATTTTATGTTCTCATTTTGTGTTTACTGTTTGTATGTGTATACTGTACTTTACTATTTACTGTAATTGGTGTTCGCACCGTTGTATTTAGAACCAAATAAATAAAATAAATAATGTCACTGATCCTTATCACGGCGTACTTACATCGCCGCGAGCTTAGAATAATTAATGATTAAACGAACTTACCTTAGTGAAGTTCTATCATAATTATACGAAGCGCTTCGTCCGAAGAGATTAGTATTAATATTTGGTTATAAACAACATGTAGTAACGCCTAAGTGATACCGCTTTACACTATGGTTGAGAGTCCTTTTTTTTTTTTTTTGAGGGTCGTTTGTGGTAGTGCGAACCTATATACGCTGTTGCTCGTCTTGTAATCGTCATTTAGTTTGGAGCAAAATATTATGTTTGATATTATTTATTTTTATATATAATTATATATAACACTCTTAATGTGTTTTATTGACAATGTAATTGATTCATTTGTTGCTAGGGATTCGGCCGAGCTGTAAGGGTGGGCGGGAATGCATACTAATCTCTTCGGACGAAGCGCTTCGTATAATTATGATAGAACTTCACTAAGGTAAGTTCGTTTAATCATTAATTATACTTTGCGCTTCGTCCTCGAGATTAGTATTAATATTTGGTTATAAACAACATGTAGATATTGAGAGTTATTTAGGAAATACTTGTCAATAAAATACTATGTAATCGAATATTCTTTTAATTATTACATCACAAGGAGTAATTTAATACGAATGATAATAAATATAAAGAAAACGTAACTTCTAGTTACATACATAATTGTGAGTGTTTTTATTAAGTAGATGATCACATTTTAAATTGTTGTGTGATAATATGAAATGATTATTCATTATTGTTAATTACAGCCATAGAAAATGATGAATTGTCATTAATACTTGCAATGTGCCTATTATAGTACTTCGCAAATGTATTAGAGTTACCACTCCAACTGGCTGTGTTGTGAATAGTGTCAACACTAACCCCCAGCGAGAGTGCGCGAGATGTTGCAGCGTGGCGTGTGCTGTGTGCCGAGAATATTGTTGTGTCTACACCACACTCGGTAAGCGTAAGCTTGATCCAGCGACTGAGAGTCTGTGAACCCACCATTTTATGTGGCTTTTTGATACCAATAAAAAGGTGTTGTGATTTTCGAAGATTTTTTGTTTTATTCATATAACATTCCAATATTTTTGCAGGACAAATCGAAGGCTTGTCTTTAAAATATGGTAACATTAGCAGTGGTTGTTTAGAACCTGAGCGAGAAGTTTTTATAATATCGGGAATTTTTATAATGATTTGGTTATTGTAAGATATTATATTACTCGTACTAATTTTGGAAAAAGTTTGGACTCTTTGCGCAGTGGCGAGTGCTAATAAGGTTATAGTTTTTCTAGATAATTGATCCAGAGGTAGATCATCATTTGGATACCATGAACTCAATTTATCAAGCACGCAGTTAGTGTCCCAAGTAAAATTATATTTTGGGAGCGGAGGTCTTATTCGGAACGCTCCTTTAAGAAAACGAGTTAATCTATCGTCCTTAGATAGTGAAGTGCCTAATATTAATGACAATGCGGACCTATATGTATTCAGTGTTCCGTATTGACAACCATCGTTGAACATCTGAGTTAGGAAAGAAATCACGATCGGAACGGATGCTTTGTAGTAATCAATTGAATGACTTTGGCAATACAACCACCACTTACGTAAACAGACGTCATATTGCTTTATCGAGTTATTAGAAAGGGAGGATACCATAATGTCCAAAGATGCTCGTGGTAGACTCCTTCTTGTCAGTGCTTCCCGGATAGCACTCCTGCAACCAGGGTAGGTGTGGAGTGTATCCGGCGTGGACTGGAATGAGATAAAAGAACATTAGCATCCGGTGTGAAAGTTACTAATTCTGAAATTAGTAGACTTCTGAATAAAGGGTACCATGGTTGGGTTTTTCCTTGGCTTGAGAATTCATGATTGAGAATTCCCTTGGCTTGATCGGATACTATCTTCCTTAGTGTTTTAGTACCATTGAAAATGGCGGAAAGGCGTAGAAATATATATTAGACCATCTAATTGTGAATGAATTGATCGCAACTGCATCGGGATCTCTTTGCCATGAGATATATTTGATGCATTTATTATTTAAACGACTTGCAAAAAGGTCTACCTCGGGTTTACTAAATTGAATAACTAATTCTTGGAATGCTCAATCGGCCAACTCCCATTCGATATCTGGATGAGTCTTACGAGATTCTACATCTGCAGTTACGTTTTCGCAAGATCTAATATACGAAGCAAATATAAATATTTTTCTAGATTCACACCATTGCCAGATGTCCCTGGCTATTTGTGACAAGAGGTGAAATTGAATTGTGCCCATTCGGTTAATATAAGATATAGCAGTAGTGTTGTCTATCCGCAAGAGAATCTGACAATCGTGTAAATCTTTTGCAAAGATTTTTAAAGCTATAAAGGCAGCGAGTAATTCGAGGTAATTTATGTGTTGTTTTTGTTCATTCTGTGACCACTGACCAGCTGCAGTATCATTGTTACAACAAGCCCCCCACCCCGTTCTTGAGGCGTCAGAATAAATTTCAGCAACATATTGTTCATCCCTGATTTGGCGCACCGAATGAACAATATTAGCTAGGTAGCTAGCTAATAAGCTAGCCACCATTCTACTTCAGGCACTATTGAGTTAGGTATAGTCATAAACCTATCGTAGTCATTATGATTTTTCAAATTTATAAATTTAGCGAGTTCCATTTCTTTGGTGTAAAGCCATCCGTAGTCAATGGCTGGGCAAGCTGATACAAGTATACCAATTATTTGGGCATATTTTCTGATTTTACAGCGCTTCACTGTAAGGAGGTTTTTTAAATCAGACATAATGCGCAACCTTTTATCCCTAGGTAAACTAAGTGTCATAGCATGAGTGTCTATAATCATTCCCAGGAACTTGCAAGATTGTGAGGGTGTAAGGGAACTTTTATCTTCATTTATGATGAAGCCTAAGGAAATTAGTAAATTTTTTGTTATCTCGATATTTTCTAGACAAGTTTGATAAGAATTTCCAATTAAGAGCCAGTCATCTAAGTACTGTGTAGATAATAAACCAATGGATCGCAATATTTTAGCAACCGGCTTCATTATCTTTGTGAAAATGTATGGAGCCGTGCTTAAACCGAATGGGAGAACATTAAACTGGAAGAGTTTTCCGTCAAAAGTAAAACGGAGATACTTTTTCGATTCTTCATGCATTTTAATTAAAAAGTAAGCGTCTCTAAGATCAAGAGTGGACATAAGCAATTATTAGATATTAACTTTAAGGCAGTACGCAAGTCTTCTAGTTTGAAGTGGTCATTTATTATAAATTTATTTAATTTTTTGAGGTTTAAGATAAACCTCATTTTCCCATTAGGTTTCGGTATAAGAAAAATACTTGATAGAAATTCTCCATGACATGGTGTGCATTTTGAAATAGCACCAATTTGTAAAAGATTATCTATTGCTTCAGTTAAATGTTCTTTTTCGGTTTCTGTGTAAGTGCGCAATGGAGGCTCTGAATATTGATAAACTCGAGACGAGAACTTAATTTTGTAACCTTCGATCCATGAAAGTATAGTACGATCGTTCGTTATTTGTGACCATTGATAATAAAAGTGAGATAATCGTCCAGCATACTTAACTGTATTTAGTACCGCCGGCGGGCTGTCGCAGGTGGCAGCGGCGGCGGTGGTGGCGGCGGAGGTGGAGGTGGGGGTGGAAGCCACGATGTTCTCGAGGAGTGCGCGTACGGCTGCGGGGGAGGCAGTGGTGGGCGCTGGGCTGCAGGCCCTCGGCTCCGTGTTGGTGCAGTCGGCTGCCTGCGCGCCGATGCTGGAGCTTTCCGGTTTAAAGGTCTCGGAACCGACTTGTTCACTCGTTTGGGTTGATTTTTGCTGGCGGAATCTGCCTTCAGCTCCACTACAGATTTGTTAACCGCCTTGGCGGATTTAATTATATTAGCTAAATTTTGTCCAAACAAAAATGAGTCTATTTTTGTGTTAGTGAGGTGTTCTTTCATGTCTCTTTTCAAAGAGGAAAGAATAAAAAGCCTTCTTGTCGCAGAATCAGCATGTTGTATGTCACAGAGTATACGAGTAGTATCCATAAGCTTTTGAAATAAGTAATTATCTCTTTCTTTAAGGTTGAGTTGAGCATTGACAATTTCACATTAACAGGATATGGCACTGGCCATTTGTTTTTGCTTCGCTTCAATCCCCCTGTCGCGTTTGATAGCGATGTCTGCGAGTGCCGCTTTTATTTCTAAGTTTATCTTAGGAGCGCCTATGTATGTACAGTTTGCAGGCGGAGGGTATTTCGATATTAAATTCTTCCTAATCTCTATATTAAGGCCTTCTTGTACTGTATGTTGTAACCGAGGAGCTAGTTCTGTGCGTATTTCATTGCCTAATTTAATTTCTATTGTCGGGTCATCGCCCAAAATCTCTAGTACATCGGTATCTAACTCCACGGGTCCTGAGGGTACTTCATTGGATTCCGAGATTAGAACAATATCAAAAGTTTCAGGGGTCTGAAGTAATGTTTGAGTGTCGTGTGACACATCTGTCGTCTTATTCTCCTCGTCTAAGGTTTCCAAAGGTTCTGGTAACCAGTCGTCTGGATCCAGGAATAGAGGAGGTGTTTCTGGAATGAGTACCAGATAGTAGGTATGAGGTGAAAAATAATTTTTATTTAAGTACTTATTATTATTTAATAGTACAATGTTTAAGGAAAAGATGAACTCGTCCCAATGACGGTCCTGATTTTATCCTTACAAAGGTATTTTAAGCGTAGGCACGCTAAATAGTGATTTTATATCTTTTAAATAAGCCTATACTCATTTAAAATTGCTTATTTTTATAATTTAACAAAGATTTACTATTGAAACTAAAATATTTGTCTATTATTTAGCGAAACTAAGGAAATAATTGAATTTTTCATGAACATTATTGTAAAACTCGACAATGAATTACTTTATTGAGGGTATTTTCGTTTCAGTATGAAAACTTTTACTGCATAAATAACTAGTTAATAAGGTATAGGCTTAAGATATTTCACGGTTTTGTAAAATTCCCGTTGAATTATACGATTAACCGTTGGAGTTTTTGAATGCGGTGAAATAGTCCAGTTGACTTTTTCGATTGCATTCTTTTGGATTTAAATTATATAATGGGTTACGAAATTTATACGATACCCGTTGGAATTAGAATGCTTTGAAATAGTCCAGTTGACTATTTCGATTGCATTCTTCTGGATAGAAAATTTAAAGATTACGAAATGTAAACGTGTAGGTACCTGGTTGATGAACGACGCTCTGCAACCTTGGATCACGAACTGGTGAATCTTCACTTTGGGAATCACTATCCGAGTCCCGTCTACGATGTATTTTCTTTTTTAATTTTTTCACTTTACGTATTACATTAAATTAATCGGATTCTAAATCGTCAGGGTGCTTCCTTTTCGATATTTTTCGGAAGCACAAGACGAAAACGTGTTGAGCGGTGAAGCACTAAAATGCGAATGACGATTACAAGACGAGCAACAGCGTATATAGGTTCGCACTACCACAAACTACCCACAAAAAAAAAAGGACTCTCAACCATAGTGTAAAGCGGTATCACTTAGGCGTTATTACATGTTGTTTATAACCAAATATTAATACTAATCTTGAGGACGAAGCGCAAAGTATAATTACGTATAGAAAGTAAGTCCGCGCGCCCATTTTGAAGCACTTTTTTGGAGCCAGATATGATTCCAAACGCCGAGTTTTCAATGTACACTCACGGACCTGAAAAAAAGACGGACGGAATGTCACACTATAAAGATGTGAAGCGTGCAAGGTCCTACAATTTCGTTTGTTGTACATGACACTACACTCACACAAATACAGCAGGTCCGACAACCCGCCACCATTTTACCCCGCGTGACAGCGACAGTGACACGTATTTTTGTATCGACGAAAATTTGAAAAAAATGCCGTCTTGTGTGGTGAAATCATCAAAGAACTACATGAGTAAACTTAAAAAATCACAAGGAATCACCTACCACGCGTAAGTTTCGACGATTCGTCATATTTTTTGGTTATTTATGTTTTATTGAATGTGATGAAAATTGTAAACAAAACTACAACAATGTGGCTACTTTTTTACGGGAAAATTACCCTTAAAGTGGGGAAAATTGTATTTGTTGCATGTGACTCAGTACGATCAGATTTCGTAATTTTTAGGGGTATATATATATATATCGCAAAAGAAAATAATAGAACCTATATTATATTTTTTAATGAAATAACTCTTGTATCCTTTTTAATAGGTTTTCTAGAAATAAAAATCGTAGAGATGACTGGGTTTTAATTATTTGAAACTGCAGAGGAGAAAACAATTGGAACCCATCATCTGCTAGTACCGTGTGCAGTGTACATTTTGTTGACGTAGATTTTGTAACTACGGCTACGGTGTTTGGTTCCGTGTGCCGTTCCAAAAAGGGTTAATATTATTGTGTTTGTAACATTTGTTATTAATTTATTATTTCTTTGGCTGCTTCTTAATTATTTTATTACTTGCAGTTACTTTCGAACTCTCCAGAAACACAAATACAAAGCACTTCGTTACCTATACTGCAGGTAGTTATTGTTTTTTTTGCACAAGGATTAATTTAATGTTTGATGCTATGTAACATTTAATTTTGTAAAACGCTTTTTAAGATGTCATCGAATGTCAGAGGAATAGCAAACGATCAACAGGCGACGTCATCATCACGCACGATATCGTATTCGTTGCAGGTATTGTGCTTTTTTAAAAATCTACGTAATAAAGTGGTAACAAACCTACTGATTTTAGTAGACTATAGAATAGTAGAATAATATGATATTAAGAATGTGAATGTCTGTATGTTTGTTTGTTTTTTTTACTTCTGCCAACAACCATTTGCTCTGTTTGTGTCAAGTCATTGTATACGGCTTATGATTTCGTTGTTGGTATAGACCTAGACCTGATGACTTAATAAAATATCGATGCAGAAATATCAGATGCCAGCAAAGAATCCCTACAACAATATAGATTTGTCGAATACATCTTTACAGCAGGTATATGACCAAACACAAAGATATCTGAAATTATCAGTCTTTGTTGAATAATTTATCATAATGTTTTTTTTCTTTAAAACAAACAACGGATCAGAAGCATGTGATTAAGATCAGCCTTGGTTACATGTATCAAGCGAAACTACTTCTTCACAACAAGTATGAACTTTTTTTTAACATTGAAAATGTTTTTTCGATCGCTCCGGTAGGGCCCCATTTTTGCTGAAAGTGTGTTTGCCCCGTGGTATATAGTGGTTTAGGACCATGAAGATGTATGAAAGCTCAAAAGACGTAGAATTTCAATGGCTTTCAGATGGTGAATAAACTTTTTGTAAAAGTCGAAAACTTTTTCGAAAATTGAAATAAAACAAAAAAACCTTGATTTTTTAACACCTTTCCTCGGAATATCTTCGATATCTCGTGAACGAAGTCAAAAATCGAAAAACTGAGAGAGACGCCTAGAGATATTGAGACGGGGAACATTTTATATATTATACTTTTTTTTGTGGGAGTGATAGGGGGGGCAGTATGCTCCCCCTTAGCGGCGCGTGGAGCGTCGCTGTGCGGTATTACTCGGGCGTCATATCCCTGTGGAACTTCGCAGCTTTGAGATACGACGATCTATTAGGACTTAATAGACGCGGAAAATTAAGGGCTTTAGGATAGTATAAACCAATTTTGGAAAAATCGATAAATTTTTTGAAAATATTTTTTTTTCGTTAATAATCTATAATAGCTATGTTCATTTTTAATGCTTCCTTTCAAGTCGTGTAGAGCACGAGGTCTGTGAATTTATATATAATGCTTTATTTTTTGTTTTGGGTCTTTAAAATTTTGACATTATTTTTCTCTTTCAGCTATCACCGAAAATTGAAGCAGCACCACGACCAACATATTTTTTTCATTTATAGACGCTTAAAAAAAGAGTTGACTAAAGTTAGTATGGGAGTTCGCTAATATCCTTTTATGCCTAACATGATTACTATAGATTTAAATGATTTGAATAAAAAATTAACAGAACTACTATAAAATGAGCTTTTGAAACTAAATTGTGTTAACGGAAATAAAGTAAGTACAAATTATTTTAGTTATCTAAGTAATATATAAATTATATGTCAGTATTTCTCTTACAAACATCTCTATTTAAATAGGTACACCCCGTTTTTTATTATAATACATTATGTTTGTGATGGTAAGTTCCTTGCTATGATGGAGAAGGCAAAGTTGTGTATGATTTAGGCGATATCAAAATTCCCAATTTGCTCTAATGGCACTGATTATTTCATCATTATAAATGATTATTTTATTATTATTCATTACATAATACATAAACATCAAACATTATGTTAAGGAAATAATATATTTACTTATACGTACAAGTAACATGTGTTTTCTTTTCTATCACTGTGGTCTTAAAAATGATATTTGTTAAGTCATCAACATTAAGATTCTAAAGTGCAACCGTTTAAATTGCTGAAATATCGGGAGCTCACAACGAATAAAAACATGGTTTATGCAATGTCACGTTTTAATAATATGTATATGATTACATAATGTTAACAATGTTTTAGTTTGCGAGATTGAAAAATTAGGGAAATTGATGGTTTATGATGGCAACCCTCAGATTACGCACACACCATAAACGGGCGGCCATTAGCATGCTTCACTCATGATTAGACGAGGTTACGTCCGTCTTTTTTTCAGGTCCGTGTGTACACTACGGAGTTACAAGTGTACGTGTGTGTATCGCCGAGCGCAAGCAAGTAATTCTCAAGAAAGTATGAATCGGTTTAGTGCTGCTTTTGACAGAGCGCTTGTATGAAGACTATCTTTCTATGTAATTATTCTAAGGCCGCGACGCCGCGAGTAACAGTGAATCTCTATTCGCCCGCCTGATCTGATCCTCCTTTAGTTTTGCCAAACAGGAAGCCCTTTACCACTCGGTCAGGTCGTGTTGTTTGTTAGATTTAAGATTCCTTTTGATGCATAGTTATTTTAAGTTTACCAAATGTCCTGTTATTATTATTTTATTGAAACTTTGTAAGTAGTTTTTTATTATGTGAAAGTAAAGATTAATATTACACTTGCTTTATTTGACCGACGACCTGAGTTTTACCACGAGTGCACGAGTATCTACGTGCATCACTTCGTGATTTATCGGTTTTTGATCCGATGCTCCTCAATTATTCTGAGGGCTGCACCCACAGAACAGAAGAATGCTATTTGGCTAATTCTTTTTTCGTTGTGTTTATAATTTTCAGGACAAGGTATGATTTTTTTTGGAAATTCGTCACGGGGTAGGTACGTGACAAAGACATTAAACTATTACAATTTTAATCTCTTTGGTACGGGGACGAAGTCGCGGGTGGGCCGCCAGCCTTTGCGAAAGAAGAAGCGAAAGGAAAGAATGAGGACAAAATAAAAATGCAATATGGATCGCATTCGCAATGCAGTGACAGAGGGAAATACAATATTGTTTAATTTGCCTGATCGTTTGTTGTTTTTCATCGCCTTTGATCTTGAGTGATGCCGATGCGCGTTGATAATGACGCTGTAACACTCTGATAAGAGTAATAATAAGCCAAGGGTTGGCACACAGTTTGAAAAACATTAACATAATAACTTTGATTATAAGAGAGAGGTCGATGGCCCAGCAGATAAAGGCGTTCGGTTAGAGATCTTGCCAGTTAAGAAACTTTTGATCCCAAAATTCAATACCGCGTCTTACCCCTGGATTGGATGGGTGATTCCAAAAACATAATCGAGCTCCTCCGTGCTTCGGAAGGCACGTAAAAGCCGCTGGTCCCGCTTGTTGTTGTAAGATGTCTGTTAAACCCACCAACTAAATAGGGCTAGCGTGGTAGGTTATGGCCCAATCTCCCTAACACTTTTGTCCATCCACCACAGCTGGGTACACCAGCGGCTGTCGGCGCATAGACTCAGTAGTTATCATTTCACTCGTTAGTTAAACTGTTAAAGTCTTAAAAACTCAAGTGATATGACAGCCTCCGATATAATGATCTACTTAAGTCATTTTAAAGAAACATGCCAAGAAACGCTGACCATATTTTGGGGATTTTATTCCACATCCTACAAATTCCGGCACTTTTGAACGTGCATTTTGGTAATCGGGATCTAAGTTATAGTTCTAGGTTAGGCACAGATGGTATGAGCACACCCCTTCTAAAAATAGGGGTGGTTTCATCCCGGCAGAACGGCGAAAAATCATGGCCCGATGCGGATTGGTTATTGGGCTAAAAACTGTCTTTATCTTAACGACAACAACCGACGCCGACGAGCCTTCCGAATTTTCCGGTGCACGGAGAAGTTCGAGATTTCGACGAGCTCGATGAGGCAGCGAGTTACATGCTTAGTTTGCGATATTGCACGTTAAACAATATTCGCAATGCTGGGTCACCAGATTTACTATTAATTAGATTTTTTCGATCTATAGCGATTTCATTGCATCCCTTAAAAGGCAACGAGATCGCCTTGCCAAGTTAGCAGGTGTAAAGACCCAAAAGGTCCGTGTGTGAGGCACTATTTTGAAACGCTACATTTGGCACTATATCATATTTTTTTAATCTCATTGTAGTACACAAAACAAATTATTGAGGTTCGAAAATATAGATTTTCAAACCTACCAAGTTTTTAACTTTAGTATGGAAGTTATTCTGTGCCGACGTTTACATGGTCCTTCGAGCCGGATTATGTTTAAAACCAAAATGTCTGTGGTTGAGGATTGAGGAGTAGGAAAACCTCAACATTGAAATATAAATATGTATGGTTTATATGTAGTAGTAGTAATAAAATAATCTAAATGTAATGCACGTGTTCTATCGATTCCAATGCCGTCATCTCATATAATTTACATCGAATGAATAAACCAATGTGTGTATGAAAGTGCCCCACCCACGTCGCTATCAAAGAGAGGCGGCAGATCAAGGCATGTCAACTTACGCTATGACTCTTATCAATAGTTACTTACACTTACACCTATCTTATAACCGCGGACTAAGGGTTATTATCGCACGACCACTGACCTGGGGATAATATCGTATGATGCTGTAAGTTTTATAACATTAGCCTATTAATATAATCGCGCGTCAAGTGTAGTTCAGTGGTTTAAGCTATTGTGATTCGTTATCGGCTCTTTTAGTAGGGTGCGGTCACAATAAAGGAGAAACAATGTATTATTAATTTAAGTTAAAAACATTATTTATTCTTACTATCACACATACATTCATACATATAATAACTGCACACATGTGCTCAGCGTGATAGGTGGCGTGCTCATCGCCGCTCTATGTTGTATGTGAAGGTTTTAGTCCGCTATAAACATTATTCACGTATCCTAAATCCGATGATCCAAGATGAATCCAAGAGTATCCGATGACATACGTCTGGGAATGTCGAATCAACGGTTGACAGCGCTTGTTCTGTTGGATTTTTCCAATGCCTTTAACACCGTTGACTTCGATATTCTTCTAGCAATGCTTAAGTCTCTCCTTGTAACAGATTCGGTACTAGAGTTGTTTCGCAGCTACCTTTTTGGCCGGCGGCAGTGTGTGCGTGCCAATGACAAACTGTCATGTGCTAGCGATGTCACTGCTGGTGTACCCCAGGGTGGTGTCCTTTCTCCTTTCCTCTTTTCGATTTTCATCAATTTTCTCACTCTACTGCTCTCATGTAAATTCCACTTGTATGCTGATGACCTGCAAATCTATTCGCAATCCTCCGTCGATGATATTGAGAGCATGATCGCCAGCCTAAATGATGACCTTGTGACTATTCATGAGTGGAGTCGAACCCATGGCTTAACGGTCAACCCCAATAAGTCACAGGCTATTATCATTGGGGGCACAAAACAGATAGCTAAATTAGACAAAAAATGTATACCTTCGCTGACGTTCAACGGTGTCTTATTAAACTACTGTCCTACTGTTAAGAACCTAGGCGTCCTCTTCGACTGCACTCTTTCCTGGTCTCCTCAAGTGTCCGAGATAAGTCGAAAGTTGTTTGCTGCCTCTGGGTCACTTCGGAGGTAGAAGAACTTGCTCCCTGTGAAGACCAAGGTTGAGCTTGCGCAATCTCTCCTTTTACCGGTTTTGGACTATGCCGATGTCTGCCTTGTTGATTTAAATGTAGATCTGCTTAATAAGCTTCAACGCTTACAAACTCTCTGCATCAGATTCATCTATGGTTTGCGCAAGTTCGACCATGTGTCTGAATACAGGCACAGGCTTGAATGGCTACCTATTAGGTCGCGTCGTGAGGAACATATTCTTATTCTTCTTTTTAATGTTTCCGGTTTCTCGGGGAGGATCACAATCGTGGTCTAAGGTCCAAATCGGACAACTGCTTAAGGCTCCCTTTACGCGGTCGGGATATTATAAGGATTCTTTTACAATCCAAGCTACTTTCCTTTGGAACAATTTACCTTCCGAAGTCCGTCACTCCAAGTCACTGTCCATCTTTAAGTCTAAACTCCTTTTGGCTCAGTCATCTGCTAGTAACGTGTTATAGTTTAATTTTATATATATAATGTAAGTATGTATATTTTATATTATGTATTGTATGTGTGTATTTTTATAAATAAATGTATATATTCATTTATTGTCCATCATATTATCTATTTATTAAAACTTGCGCATTTCCTCTATCTCCTTCTTAGGTTTCATTAACCAAAGGTTGTCTGGAAGAGATCGCTTTCAGCGATAAGACCGCCTTTGTACATACTAGTTTTAAGTTTATGTCATGTGTAAGTGTTTCTTGTGTATGTGCAATAAAGTGTTTATCTATCTATCTATCTATCTATCTAAATATACAGGTTGTTTGGTGCATCGTGTGCCAAATCGAATGGGGTGATTGGAGGGGTATTCAGCTGCCTCTTCAGCCCCTATAAAAAAATCTTGGTCCAACTGAATTTTTTATGCTGATTTTAAATTTTTTGGGTGAAAATTTATAAAAAAAAATGTCTACCTACAATTTTCTTTTAATATTTTTTTTTGTAACGTTGTACGCTTCTATCGATACCTAAATTACTAACCAGCAATGTCTAGTTTTTTTTTACAGCCCCGCAAAGTTTTTTAAGTAAAACAAATAAACATGAACGTCAACTTTCGATCTCAATTAAAAAAAAACTAAAAGTGATCTAGTTCTTCCAATTTTTTTAAAACATCTCTGGACTGTCCCCTTTCTAATAGTGTGCAATAGGCTATGAAAATTAATTAGTAACATCACATATGTATTTGCAAATTTTCTGTACTTGTCACAATTTTCTATTATTCAACCGGTGAAATAAAAACAAGGTTTTGCGTTAATTACACTCACAAGGCAGATTACATTTTCTGTCTCTTTCATAAGGTGAATAGTAAACCGCCCGTTGTTTGTTTGAAACAGGTAAAATTTGTTGAGTGTAGACTTTTATAAATTTTCACCCAAAAAATTTAAAATAAGCATAAAAATTTTAGTTGGACTAAGATTTTTTTATGGGGGCTAAAGAGGTAGACAAAGACATCTCCAATCACCCATTCGATTTGGCACACGATGCACCAAACACCCTGTATAATAAATTAAAAAATAACTTTCTACATTCACATATCTACATTATCTAGCCCAAGTTAAGCTAAGACTTTAAACTGTCGCGTTGCATTGCAAGTTAAGCTACTTTTGAAACTTGTTTTAATGGTTAACTAGATAACGGATAAACATACTTAACTTAATATAGGTACATATAAAATACCCAGACCCAAAATCAATTTAGAAACACAGTTATTTCTAAGTTGACCCCACCGGGAGTTGAACCCGGGACCTCGGATATGGCGACACCAGGGGCCCAAGTCTGCTAATTTACGAATGGCATAATTGAATCGCATTTGGATCGCATTGTAATTGTTTGACACATTTGGTATCCTTAAATGAGTAAGAGAATACCAAATGTGTCAAACAATTACAATGCGATCCAATTGCGATTCAATTATGTCATTCGTAAATTAGCAGACTTGGGCCCCAGAACCGGCGCGGCGTGCGTCAAATTTATATATTTAGCAAGAAAACATTTTATAGAAGAAACGTTAGAAATACTTACTATTGTTATTGGATAAAGATACATACCTAAACATAAAAAACATCGAAATCAATTTATAAATATAGTTATTTCTATATTTACCCGATCGGGAATTGAACCCTCAGAGATGGCGCACATGTGCAGTCGCTTTTTGGTGAAAAGTAGACTATGGTAGAGGACTGCTTTTGCTGTCCTCAATGCCTGGTCTGCAATCACTGACGCAACAAATGCAAATATTTGTATTCGTCAATATCATTAAATGTTTATATAAGATATGAATATTTTCATCACGTTTTGTAAAAAAAAAACATTAAAACGTAACGTAACCGTTTATAAACAAACATCTAAAAGCATAGTTATTGATGACGTCGTTTGTGTTAGAACATTTGGGGATTACCCTCAAACTAAAGCACTCAACATGTTTGGCGGAAAGATAGACCTATTTTTTGCTGTGAAAATATGGCCTAGTAAAATTTTGCAATTGAACTTTCCACTGTGGCATGGCCATGTAATGACTAACTAAGCTTGCGCAACGACCCATAGTGCGTCTCCGTCCGGAGGCCCCGCAAGTCCTTCCTGACCACGGAATAGATCTGTCTGACCCTCGCCCCCCCCTGCGGTACCTGAGACGACCAAGTCTACCAACCAATGAAATGGCTATTTTATTTATTTTAATAGGTCAAGGATCATAAGGCCGCCGGCGGTCACGAAACAATATATTTTTAATTGTGTCTGTTTTACGATCCCTAAGGGGTTACATGCGGAAGAAAAACTGCAGTCTAATCCTAATCATCATAATTTTTATTGCTTCGCGTAGACACAATTTTATTAACGGTGTTCACGCTATAAGCACAGATTAAAGAAGAGTTACTATAAGTTTACACTGTAAAAAATCTTTACTTATTCACCTGTCGCTGCCGTTGTTGAAAATTAAAATTAAATCGATTGAGTCTCACGTGCTGTTTGCTTTTGCTACTGCTTTATATTGTCCGTACGTGATAAATGACTTAAAAAATGATTTTACAATAAAATCTTGCATGTCATTAATTTTGATTATTAACCCTTGCCCTGCCCCTGTCCAATATGACCACATGTAAAACATAACATAATAATAGTATTTCTAACGATTCTTCTTTGAAATGTATTCTTGCTAATTAAATAAATTTGACGCACGCCGCGCCGGTTCTGGTGTCGCCGTATCTGTGGTCCCGGGTTAAACTCCCGGTGGGGTCAATTTAGAAATAACTGTTTCTAAATTAATTTTGGGCATTTTCTATGTTCCTATATTATGATGTGTGTGATTATTATTATTGTTATTGTCTAGTTTAACCATTAAAACAAGTTTCAAAAGAAGCTTAACTTGGTAATCTAGATAATTGTGTGAGAGTGAGAAAGTTATTTATTGTTTTTTAATAACTTTATAATATCTGTTGTCAGTAATTAATACCTTACAGTTTTCTTTCTATGGAATTCCATATTGTCTTTAATAAAAACAAAACTGTGTAGTTAATTTTTTTTGCGATTATTATAAAATTCAATTTATTTAAAAGAATTATAAACATTTTCTAACTTTGTTGAACAAACTTTCCTATGTATCTAGTTTTGTATTCCTTAATATTGTTTTAGCCAACAAAGATAAAAAAAAATCACAGATCTCGTGCTCTACACGACTTGAAAGGGCATTGAAAATGAACCTAGTTATTATAGATTAATAATAAAAAAAATAAAAAAAGTATCGACTTTTCCAAAATTTGTTTATACTTTCCTAAAGCCCTTAATTTTCCGCGTCTATTAAGTCCTAATAGATCTTCGTATTAAACATAATTAGATTTTTTTGATTTTTTTTATTTTCAAAAGAAATAATCGACTTTTCCAAAATTTGTTTATACTATCTTAAAGCCCATAATTTTCCGCGTCTATTAATTAAGTCTTAGTAGATCTTCGTATCTCAAAGCTGCGAAGTTCCACAGGGCTATGATGCCCGAGTAATACCGCACGGCGACGCTCCACGCGCCGATAAGGGGGAGCATACCCCCCCACGCCCCCCTATCACTCCCACAAAAAAAAAAAAAACATAAAATGTTCCCCGTCTCAATATCTCTAGGCGTCTCTCTCAGTTTTTCGACTTTCGACCTCGTTCACGAGATATCGAAGATATTTCGAGGAAAGGTGTTAAAAAATCAAGAATTTTTTTTGTTTTTTTTTTCAATATTCGAAAAAAGTTTTTGTATTTACAAAAAATTTTTTCACCATCTGAAAGCCATTCAAATTTTGCGTCTTTTGAGCTCTTATATGTCCTCATGGCCCTAAACCACTATATACCACGAGGCAAACACACTTTCAGCGAAAATGGAGCCCTACCGGAGCGATCGAAAAAACATTTTCAATGTTAAAAATTGTTGGTGCCATTGTGTGAACGTTTTGTTAGCGCTGTTTATGAACAAGGACCTTATTATTTTAACAATATAAATTATTTTATTACTTATGTTCTATTCTATTCTAAGTATACCTAGTGGAATTTAACTAATTCATCGTTAATGTCGATAACTGATGTGTTAACTTATGTACCTACCTATTTCATTTTTTTTCAAAAACTTACAGGTAAACTTCATAATCGTTAGCAACTCGTAACCTGCTCTTATTATTCATGTCATTCCTTTGTGACTGTGCAGTTTTTTTCTTGCATTAATATGACAACACCAAATCACATAATTAGTAGCCGCCGATCTACCCAGAGCTTTACAGAAGATATAACTTGGCTTTGTTATACAAGCTTTTTGGAGACAGTTTATAACCCCACAACGGGCAACAAATAATATCCAAACTTTGTGTATGGAGCTGTTTTTTTCGCATTTCATAGTTGCTCCACTATAAATAGTTGTAGAATGTTCGTGACACATAAAATGAGATGGCCTAATTGTGGGCATTGATGATTATATACCGACCTATCACCCTGTATATGCATAATTTAATTACTCTTGAGGTTTCTCTACAATATTATTTTTAGAAAAATCTACCTCGGTTATCACGGTTAGCTGACGACATAATAAAACATAACTTCGTTATATACTTTTTCACACAAGTAGGCACATAAACACGCCGCTGTTTGATTGGCGGATTTGTAACCAATCAATGAGCGCCATGTACATTTCAGGAGGAATACAATAAAAATCAGAAATAAATTAAAAATATTTTTATATTACACCAAATCCTGAACATCCCTATTAATAAATACTTATTCTGTTAAAAACTAAAGTAAACATTAAATATTGTTATACAACCAAAAATACTACGTCCCAGTCGACAGCACTTACTGCTGAACATTTTTTAAATTACTAAAAGTATTACAAAACTAGGCTCTACATTGTCAAAATACTACGTTTTCAATTAAGTACAGATATTACTTCTGTTAGGCGGTTACCTAATATAGGTCGATTATAGCGAGTAGATACTCGAATTAATAACTGATAATTTCTGGAGAAATTATTAAACGGTCTCCTTCTTCTGATCTTCCGCTCTTGACTCTTCTTCACTCTGGACTTCGGTCAGCAACTCTAGCTTTCTCGGAGGAGGGATCTACCTCTCGTTGACTCGGTGTACCCGGTGCGGGTACGACAGGCTGCACAGTTTCAGGAGGCAGAGGGACGCGCGTTTGTTTTTGTGACTCCTGATGTACCTCGGGCTAGGGCGCGCCTCCACCACCGTCAGCAGCGCCAGCGCACTGATCAGCAAAAGCAGGAAATGCAGCAGGCGCATCTTGCTCAACTAACTTTTTAGTTTATTCAACAAATTAAGTATATCAATCACTAGCAGATCTTTGCGGTTTGTTTGTAAATATTATCGGAAGCGCACTTTCTAAGATTCAAGTTAAGTGGTGCTTGCTACTTTATCGTTTGGCGTCTGTGAGTGTACTGATTATTTCTGTTAAGATCCTCGATTTATATAGAGGCTGGGGTTATCTGGCGCGTGCATGAATGATAACCCGCCCAATTGTGATACTGGTTAGGTTCGTTGACTGAGCCTCAATGTCATACGTTCGCCGCTCGTTGTAGTAAAATTATCATAACTAGGTAGGTTAGTGGGCACGTGTCTATCGGATATTGGGAGCTCCGGGCGGTCGGCGGGTCGAGCACGGCAGCTGGGCCGGAAAAAACGGACCGACGATGGACGGCATGGGTGCGCCCGCTTTTTACGACGCACCATTATCTGCGATACAACGTTGTCCGATGGAACTTTTGAACCAAAGAGGATGATGTAAAAACGTACAATCTTACTCGAACGCGTGCGGAATGCGGTTGACCTATCCCAATTTGAAAGGTTTTTTTCGTAAACCAAGTAGTTTATTAAAAACTTTTTATATTTTTTTAGTTACTTACTTATGTATATGCTGTGTCGTTTATCGCGAATACGCAAACGAATGCATCGGATGAGAATAATACATAATACGTCGTCAATCGTTGTGAGCAGTCACCCGCGGCGATGGCGGCTTTATCTCCCCGATAACTGAACCAGTTAACTATCACTTACAGATATATTACGACTAATTAAACCCATATTCACCCATCGATAACTAAGACAGTGTGTCCATGACTTTGAGTCTTCGGGAAAAGGATAAGGCAGGAAGGTTGATGTTAAATATTTGTTATACATATTTATATTACAACTTGTTAAACTCATCGATTATAAGGTAAAGCAATGTGTACATGGCAGTAGGTATTTAGCAGAAGGATAGGTAAGGGAGTACCAGTAGTTATGGCTTCTGTTGATGTTTACGTTTTTACTTTACCTGTACTTATACATGTTTGAGCAATATTAATATATAGTAAGGCTGCGGTTTTATATTTGATCGAAGAAGGCTGAGAAGAGAATGAGAAGTTTAAATGTGTATGTAAATAGTCTAGGCAACCTTTATCATATACCTACCTACGTTTAACAACGGCTGTTTTCCTGAGCCGTAGATTCGAGCTACGGTCTGTAGTACGATTCTCTAAGCGCAAACATCTTTATAGCCTTGATAGCAGCGGCTGCAACAGCGGTGAGCGTACTATTTGTATTCTTCTAAATAATTTTCAACGCTCTGTTCGACACAAGCTCCGCACGGCTGTAAGCGGTGTGATAGGGAATCACTTCTTTGACATTTCTTGTAGGTATAAAATTGGTATTCTGTAAGTAAAACAACCCCAACTTTGACCACAGCCGTGACTGCAGCGTAAGATGTGACAGCTGTAACATCTATGATCACAGCTATGCGGGGAGCGTCTTTGTCGCTTATAGAGAATCGCTGAGCAGATCGCTCTCGGACACGCACTTCCTACGTCCTTGCTAGGGCTGCCACGTTCGACTATAACGGTATAAAAAATTTAGCTTGAAATAAAAACAAATTTAAAGAAAACCTATAAAATAGAACATAGACCAGTAACAAAGATACACAGTTACAATAATAAACACTGACGACTATTATCCCCGAAGGGTTAGTAAGAGACTAGGCAATTGGGGACCATAAAAGCAGACTATATAAATACCTAGAGTCCCTAGAGAACGCTAGAGAAACCTATTTCATTCTTAAGGATCTAAGAGCCTTACAAAGAAGGATATAATGCCCTGTTTATCATAAAAGGGAGGGCATTTTCCAATATGGGCGCTGTAAAAGAATCAAAAATTTGCTGAGTTTCTTAACGCTTCTCAGTACAAGGTCTCCTGGCTCATAGACTTCCGAACCGATGGCTGAGTGACATAACCCTATTCCACTGTAGGTACTTAATACAAATAGTTACCTTCTTATTATTTAGGACATCCGCCATCTTGCCGCCTCGTGGTGGGTGAAGGTAGATAATATCTATAATGTGTCGTCTGGTCATCGGCTATAAAATAATAATAACTTGCGCTTAAACAACCTAATTGGATAGGTACATAATTTAATTACACAAGCATTTGCCCGCGACCGCGTACCTACCTATAGGTTCTAAGTATTACTAAGCAAATTAAAAGAACTTTACTCATGTGGTAAAACCTCGTTTTAAAGGAAATGCACCGCAGTTCTGAGACATTTTATATATCGATGGCTTAGTTCACAAATGTACTAACTACAAAAATCGCGATTTTTTTTTTGACTGCCAACTGTATTAATTGACGTGCTCTACCGTTTGCACTTACCCACGTGTCCATATTCCATCTCTTTCTATCAAAAACCCAGTGTCACGGTTGTATCAAGTAAGCTTCGGTTTCGTCCAAAAGTATTAAAATCCTTTATTTTTACTAATCTGCTACGAAAACTCCTTAAGTGATTTTAAGATTCCCTTCCGCGGTACTAGTTAACGCACAAAAATATTAAGTACATTTACGATATGTAATTTTACATATTACAGATAATCCAAATGTTGTAAATGCAGTTTACACAAAAACAAATCTAATGCTTGCAACTGTTTTTAAGTGCACAAATGTGCTAAGTTGCTATGATACAAAAAATAACTGTACAGATGTTTACAATATCATCGAAAATCACATATCTATTAGTACACTTAACTCATTTTTGTTTGGTTTCTTTAAAATGCTCAACTAACGACATTTTAAGTTAAGCGTGCTTTCGATAATCGTTTTGGCGCGTAATTTTTACGTGTATGCACGAAGGCTAAGAAAAATCGGTCAATGTCACGTTCATACTGGCTTTTTTCACCAATCTATAAGAAAACACCGTGTTTGCCAAAAATTTTTTTGTAACACTTTCGATATTAGCACAAGTATTATTAATATTTGTTCCAAATATAGAGGACATGCAGGTTCTTATGTTGGCACTGACAATCGAAAAGGTAAAATTCCCGCAAATATAACTTCCCTAGGCTACGAAATTTGTGAAAGAGCAATATTGACCAGTACCCTCGAATCGAGTCTTTCTATTGACGCAAAGACTCCAAAAAATTATATTTAGATAGTGATCTGAATCTGAACGTATCTCGCATGTACAAAATTTACAGAGAAATTTTTGCCCAGAAAAATAAATAACTCCCGTATTATGTATATACCATCGGATTTTTCACTTCTATGAGCCAAAACTAGTTTTTTATAAACCCTGCAATGTATATAAGCGATCAAATGAAAAGGCTAGTTTACATGAAGAATATGATGCACACAAAAAACGCGAAAAAGACTCTTTGGAAATGAAAAAAGAAGACAAAAAAATATGTTTAAACACAGATGGTGCTTTTAGAGCAAATAAATTCGACCTACAAGCTGTTCTTTCTATACCCCTTACCGGTGATTGCAAAATATATTATTTACGAAAACTCTCATAGTATATTCTAACTATTTTATATTTGATAATGGGTTTTGCCACGGTCAAACCAAAAAATTATGATGTTAATATTATGAAACATGACGATTTCTATGACATAAAGGCATTTGAAAAAACTTTAAATACTTACACTACTAAACTACACAACACAACTAAAAACATAAAAAATGATACTGAAATGGTTTAAAATTAAGTGGCTTCGGGTAAACAAAGAATCGCCTACTTCGATATTTTATAAATACGACTTAAACGATTCAGATTTGGAAAAAATTAATATTTGCAAGGCAAAAAATGGAGGAAAAAATAAAGACTTCAGTAACATAAAAAAACCTGAAAATGGCATACTAATTTGGTGCTCCCTATTTCACAATGTAAGAAAAAAGATCTTCTTACTCTTTAAAGGATGGTGTGATCCCATGAGACTATGGGCAATACTATAGAGACTTTCCATCCAGTTCTGCAAATATTCCTAATATCAATATCACTGACACTGAAACATCTGATTATGAAGTTAAGAATCAGGATGAGAGTATTATTAATAACCTACCTTATTCTAAGACTAATTACTGATTTAAAATGAATAAATAAGTACTTTCCTAATTTTGTTAGTGTTTAAGAAAGACTAATTTAGGTAGGTACCTATACTATTCTTAATAATTAATTAAATGTTGTAGAACTTTAATAAATTATTACTTACCTACTATGCAATGTTTTATTGATTTCCTATTTAATAATATTATTATTATTTTATGTTCTAACCTGCAGAAAATATCTTGAGTCGGTATTCTGTGGTATTTAATAAATATTTTAATATTTTAATTTTGATAAGTACCTGTTTATCTACTAGAATATTGACCCCGCTCCACTTAGTACATTCGTGCATTCAAATTACTAAATTTAAGGGTTCAAATGTACTAAGTGAGGGGGTTATCTAGAAATTCAGGTGATTTTGTTATCAATTTGATGTAATTCGGTTATGAAATCTACTTATTTGTAGAACCAAAGAAAAAGTCTTATGAATAAACGTAATTTTAATTCCATATCATACACAGTTCTGGTATTATTCATGTTTAAACTTTAAAATGCTCTCCTGAAAAATCTAGTTTTTGTAATTAGTACATGTGTGCTCTAAGCCATCGATATATAAGGTGACTGCTAGAAACCGCGAGAAACTTCAAGGGCTGGTCAAAATGACAAAAAAGGAATTAATTTTTTTTTAAATTTTTAATTAAATAATTAATTTTGTGAATTTTAATTGTATAGTGTATGAGTAAAATTTTAAAGCAATAACATAAGAAAAATAAAATGAAAAACAATTAAAAACAAGGATTATTTACAATGCGCGGGCAACGGCCGGCCGGTCGACCGTCTGTTGACCCGTTCGTCAGCTGGGCGATAACTTAGGTATTATCGCCATCACACACATCGTTAGTCTGCAATGACACCATTTATGTCATGTCATTAAAACACTTGACCTGACCAGCCCATGAAGTTTCTTGCGGTTTCTACCAGTCACCTTATACAATGTATGTAAGTATATGAATGTATGTACATTACATACAGTCATATGCTCGATCTTTCGCCCACAACTAGTAATATTATTCTGTGCCACAACCACCAACCCACAACGCGTAAGCAACCTTCACTATTCCGTATATGTCTGGGGGGGGGGGGCTGAAGTTTTATATGTGTTCGAAGGCTTAAGTGGTTTATTTCGTAAAAAAACAGCTCACACATCCATCAGTACAGTTTTTTTATGTGACACGTCATAGTAACTACATCCTGCCTGATGGTAAGCAGCCCATGTAGTCCAAAATAATGAGAGCGCTCCCCACCGTGGAACAAGCACGGTAACAAGCGCACCCATTCATGACTCATCCTCATTTCTCATTCTCTCCCGTGACTTTCTCCTTTTTCATGTCAGCTTTCTAGGTCCAAGGACTGGGCGTAAATGAGTCAGCACTTTTCTTTTTAAATAAGAAGAAGACAAACACACAAACATTATCGCATTTACAATATTCGTATAATAAAGATGATTAAAAGTGAGTAAATTGAGTATAGTAATATGAGATAATACCGTCTAGCCCGCAGTTCGGTACCCGCGACCTCCGTATCGTATGCTATCTAACACCTCGCAGCTCCAGCATAATCAGGTCAATGGAATTTTAAAACCTTGGATCGTTTTACTATAAATAACACGATCACGCTAAGACCCCAGGTTTATCTATGTAGGTTATGTAGGACGACCACGGTTCACGTATCGCTCGCACTCTTTGGCGCGGCCGCGGGGTCGCTCTGACCACCCAACTTATTTCCGGTTGACGACAGATACCACAGAATAATACCTACTACACCCCTTTTCTTTTTTACATACAGGTAAATATAATTACGACTATCTAATCCCCGAAGGGTTAGTCAGACTATAGGCAATGAGGACAGTCAGTCCTCTACCATAGTCCACTTTTCACCAATTAGCGACTGCACATGTGCTCGTTAGTTCTGTATGGCTGTGTTCTGGTTTGAAGAGACTAGATCCAGTGTAATTACAGAGCATCGAGAGAGAGAAATAAGAAGAAACTGAAGCATCAGATCAGGCGTCTGTACTACAGTGGCCGTTCATCAAGCAAGACAACCGACAAGACAAAATGCTCATGTAAAATTTAAAAAAAAACCCCCAGTTATTGTTTGCTGTATCGATTAAAAGAGGTCGGCATAAAAGTCGTCCTACGTCACATACTACCTTGAACTCGCTTTTGAACGCGACGCGAACGGCCATTCCAAATTAGGATGACGGCACACACTTCATTCATAAAGCTTCATGCATTACCGTGATATCACGCGTCGTCGGTCGTGAGCCTAACGCAATAGATTTAAAGTACAGACTCGCGTCTGCACTTGCACCCTACCACAAAATGTCAAAATTCTTCAATACATTTTGAACTTTGTCACTAGGGTATAGGAATCAACATCGATTGGAGAAATTGTATAATTCTGAATAGATTGATCTGCAGGCGTGTGGTGTGTACTCGTACTATTATCGCGAAAACGCCGCGACGTAGCAGGCGGTTGCCCAAAATAAACCTACCATCAGTTTAGCAGACGGTTTGGGAGATAACGGTTATCAGCAGATTTGCTGATGCAACAGTAGTGAGTTGTTGGCTGTGACCCCCTACGGCTAGACAGGTATAGAGACATGACGCAAAGACAAGTCCGTAAGAAATCATGCGAGATTGAGATTTTAACCGCCTCTGTGGTCTAGTGGCTAAGCCACGGTTTCAGACCCAGAGGTCCCTGGTTCGATTCCCAGCGGGGGGTACATCTTTGTGTACTCGGTTTGGTTGGTGGTAGGGCTGTTAAGCAACATAAGCACACGTAAGTGGTTAAACATATGCTGGCGTTGAGGAAAAACTAACATCACACCTGTTTGATTAGATTGTTTTTAATAATCAAAATTTAGACCTAAACCATAAATATTTATCTAACTACCTACGCATCAAATTCAGGGATCGTAATAAATCCGGTCACATTGATAAGTTTACCCAATGCGATAAGTTACGGCTAACACGAAACGTCGTAAGAGACATCCACATCGGTTTTTCAGCTTAGAGCTCCAATAAGTACCTGTAGGCGCCCATAGTCTATTTAGCAAAACCAAGACACGCGTGATATTGAACCCTATTTTTTTAATCAAGCGTTTTGGTTAAACACTATGCTTTGCTATGCGTAAATTGATAAGTAGAAACACTAGATTACACTGGAAACCTCGATCCGCTCGGCCCGATAACCGGAGGTCTAGGGTTCAATTCCCTGGCAGGGCAAACTGTGTTTATATTTTGAGGTACATAGGCTAGGATGGGGAAGAACTGGTTATAAAAAGCCCAAGACCACGGACAGGATGGCGCGCGTGCAAGGTGGGTTACTATAGGCTATAAAAGATGACGAAGAAGATCGAAGTCACCGACGCTTCACCAGTTTGCATAAATTTTGGTATAAAGCTTACCGCCCGTCGCCGCGCGGCCGGGCAGGTGCCCGTGATTTTGGCCTTAAAACTGGTAAAGAGCCTGAAAACGCGATATTACTTAAAGATACCATAGCCTAGACGAGCGGCAAAACTTACCCCCGGTCCAATCATAATTCGTCGTAGACTGCTAAGTGTGTGTCAATTACTAGTGAAAAATACAGAAGCGCGCACGCAAAGCACGACGTATTACGAATAGACAGGAGGTGTTTAGCCACTTGTCTAGGGGGCTGGCCGGTTCCCAGAATCGAATTTGGCATCTTTCTTTCTCTCTAGACAAGAGTCAACAGCTACATGCCGATTCTATTTCGTTATATGCTAACGCCTGTAGCTTTCTCTCAGATATATTATTAGTAGACTAGTTAACAGGCAACTTGGCGAATGCTTATTTTATTTCATCGAATATATTTTAATAGAGAGTTTAATAAATAAAGAATGATGTTCATAAATTATAGATAAGAACAGATGTAATGTGCTTAGGTAATTTAATTAATTTAGTAACTACCTAACACTTTAAAGTAAGCACTTTCATCTACATGAAAAAAATAAGCTTATATTGTAAGAAATAAAATTTAAAAAACTACCTATTACATTCTACGTCTATGCCACCTGTATCAAGGCCCTTTTTAACACGCTTTTATTAGGTCGACCTGTATGTAACTATGTAATGGAATCTAAGGTAACTAATTTAACCATCTTCCAAGGGTCCTAGCGTAATGAAAATTGGCAGCTGTATGTAGTTCTGATGACAATACAATAAATTATGGTACTGTCGAACTGATCTGATTATGCAGCCGGAAGATATGAACTGGAACTTCATGATGGAAAATCGTATCATAGCTGTTTTGGATTTCTTAGAAAAGTCTTGTAATGAACTTCGACCACTATTAGGTTTCAAGGTCTGATGATAAAGCCGGAAGATAGGCACTGGCATTCCATGATAGAGTAGGTATCGTATCATAGTCATGTTTGCACTTGTGAGAAAGGCACGTAATGGACTTTGAACACGATCAGGTTTCAAGGTTAGACCAAAAAGTATAAAATAAATTAATAGTTTAAATAACACTAGAAAAACACGCTTTTATAAATGCACATAAAAACAAAAAATAAATTATGGATCGTTCTAGTCTCTATTTCTGGGCTGAAGTGTAAACCATGTGCTTTAAATTATAATATTTGATTGTAAAAGCGTGGGGCGCTTTAACAGGAAAGACTTTCTTGTAATACTAACTTCCTGGCGGAAGCTGCATGAGGTCGCGCAAGAGCATAACGTATAAGCCGCCAAAGGGTTACCAAAGAGAACCAAAGATATCTCGTCCACTAACAAGAACTCTACATTCTGCCACTATTGACGCATCACCCTTATGTACTTAATTTCCTGAAAGAAGAGGCGTTAAAAATGTCGGTGAATGTCGTATTTCCTCGCTGCTGGCGCATGTTTTGTCTAAGTTCGACAAACTGTTACTTTGAACAGACTGTTTAATGTAGAGCCACCTACTAGTCGTGCTGCAACTCCAGTCAGAGCGCCAATCTGTGTAACCTGCTTCCCGTAACATCGCTTAACTTGATTTCTCAGCAAGTTATACAAAAAGTCTTTCCTATTCCAGCGCCCCACGCTTTTACAATCAAATATTATAATTAAAAGCATTTAGTTAACACGAATTATTCGCATATTTCAGCCTAGAAATAGAGAAAACTTGAACGATCTATAATTTATTTTTTGTGTTTACGTGCATTTATAAAAGCGAGTTTTTCTAGTGATTTTTTGTAGAATTATTTTCTGGTGTTAGGCCGTGGTTAAAATACGCTTGGCTTACATTCGGTTGTTTAAATAGATTATGTAATCCACAGAAATATATGTAATCCCATGAATTTTCTTATCTTTAATCACGTTATCATTGCTTTAATAGTAACAGATCATTAAACACCTGTCTTATCAATTCATCATTCATCAATTTTGACATAAATTGCGCGCTATTTATGTTTATCTACCTAATTATTGAGATATTGATTTAACTTATTAACTTATTAATGACATCATTATTGTGAGGAACATGGTATTTAGATTTTATGTGAGTCAGCGAGTCTCCGAAATCCGAGTAATAAATTAAAAAAAAAAACATTTATTTCAGACCTGGGTCCATAGTGTTAGTGACAGTATTTATCTTAGTTAGCAATATGTATCTTAGTAATATGCACGTTTAAATATTAGCAATCTCTGTCATAACCGGTGTTTGGTATTAGTATTAGATAGGTTAATCCCGCAACTGCGATATTCTATGTATTTAAGTGCAAAAAACAAATAAGTATTTGCATGAAAGCTACTTACTGTTTCGAAAAATAAATCAGATATTCTATACAGAACGCAAATACTAGGGCAAAAAACCGGTTTATCCCGATTCTGAAAGAACAGGTACTGAGGGTAGCAAAAAAACCGATACCATCATATAAATACCGGTTCTTTAGGTACCTACGCAGTACTATTATTTATTCTGTGCCTACGCTTTAAAAATTTTTCTTTACTCAATGATTACTAACTTTAAAGAATCCTATATTTAAAAAGCTGAGAAAGGTTGAGCTTGAGCGTGCAGCATTCCGCGGAATACGATCGCAGGGGCTAGTAAGTTTTTATCGGTGACTTTTTACGTAAACGTGTAAGTAGTTATGATTAAAAAAAAACGTAGTATGAACCTACTGGTCGGGAACCTTAGTGGATGGATGTTAATGAGGCCGGCCGTTTTTACCCCACTCTCTTCGAGGATGCCTCTCCAACTAGTGAAGGTTGGCAGTCAACTTTGCATATTAGGGCTTAGGCCTTGTTTCTGGCAAGGCGAAAGAGTCCACCCTCGACTGTTTCTCAACCACGACTTTTTGCTGCCAGGTCTCCGTTTTCGTCCCCCCTTAGAGAGTGTTTAGTGGGGTTACGGCGTTGATTGTTCAAGGCTAAGACGCCTGAACGCGCCGGATCAGGTCTTCTACGGTGGCTCTTTCAGTCACTCCCTTGCAAGAGATGACGATTTCGTAGGAAGAGGCTACTGCGTCCTAGGAACCTTTTAAAACGTTAGTATCTCTTTAACTTCAAACAACGAGTTAGAGCCTACGCAGCCCGCAGATCTTGTCGGGGCGACATCACACTCAACACATGTGCAGTAGTTATTTGGGGAAACGTGGACCTTTGGCAGTGGGTGCCCTGTTTTTGCGGTTCTCATTGACAAGTAGGTAGTTGTAATTGTGTGTATGTAATTTTGCTATACAAATCCTTTTCGTTAACGCGACCGAAGGGCGAATACAACTCAGCATATTCTCTGACTCAGCTGCACTATAACTACTGGTTGTTGTTATTGTTGCAATGCCCTCGTATTGCAGGGCCATGTTAGGGACTAATACCGTAATAGGTACTATTATTTATTCTGTACTAATACTTCTACTTTGTTAGATCTTATGTAATATTTAGTAGATAAAAACATTTTTTGAACGATTCGTAAATGCTTATCTATTAAGTTTCCTTATATAAACTGACTTGACTTGACTTGACTTGACTATTGACTATTGACTATTTGAGTTTAAGTTTGAGTATGGTCCAACATGAGGCAACAAATAGGTATCTATGACTACGACAACTTCAGTAGAGCTGTGTGATGGCTGCAGACCCATCATTCCTTGGGTGTCGTAAAAGGCGAAAGATTGCACATAACATCTGGTGTTACCATTTAGGAATTTGAAAAGTCCTGACAAAAAGCCTGACATTTCGATAAAAGTCCGGACTTTTTAGTTACAAAATGGAAACATTACTCACTTTTTATATTTTGTTTTTAGATAAATAAGAAGTTAATAAAGATTAAAGACTGAAGAAGACAGTTGTCATTTGGTGAAACGACTGTGGCAGTCGTGGCAGTGGACTGCTTTTGCAGTACTCATTGTCTGGTCTCTGACTTACCCCTCGGAGATAATAGTCGTAAATATACTTATGGATGTATGATTACAACTTTGCCTTTATTATTGAAATTTTTGCATTCACAATGCTATATAAGGTGACTGCTAGAAACCGCAAGAAACTTCTGGGGCTGGTCAAGTCAAGTGTTTTAAACATTACTCCTTGCGATTTCTAGCAGTCATCTTATATAGATATAGGATAAAATGTTTACTAGAAAAAAAACCTTAAATATATGCAATAGTATTTCTTTCGAATATGAGGGTAGACTTCACAGTGACGTAATACAGCTGGCTCGCAGCATATCACAAACTATTAGAAAAAATTCAACGAGTCTTTGGGGTCTCGGTAGCTTAGCGGTTAGAGCAGTGGACCGGCAATCTAAAGGTCATGGGTTCGAATCCCATTCGAGCTTTTCTGAGACTGGTTGTTTTTTTAGTAAACATGTTATCCGACAATTTTACCGTCCACGTATTATTTAAGTTGCTTATCTACCTAGGGACCGTGGCCGCTTTGACCTTAATATATGTATTGACTCAACAGACATAAAAATGACGAGATTTTCGTCACGTAAACTTTATCAACAGCCACAAGTCTGCGTGAGATAAGCCGTTTGCTGCAAAGGTGTACTTACCTACTCGAAAGCATTTACATTTGAAAGCAAAGGGATAGTCAGAGACTAGACAATGAAGACATCAAAAGCAGTCCTCTACCATAGTCCACTATGCACTAAATAGCGACTGCACATGTGCTCAGCGTGACAGGTAGTGAGCCCATCGCCGCTCTATGCTGTTGGAAGTATGTGCAGTCTTTAGTCCGTTAGTCGCCTTTTACGACAACCAAGGGAAGATAGGGGGTGGTAGTATTCTTCCACCGCTTCGCGATACGGTTACATGGTATGATAAAACCAAGGTATCCATACGTGTGCGTGTGCGCACGCAGCCAACCCTGAAACTGTAGTTTCTATACCTCTATGGCCTGTAAGGCACTACACTGCACTGCATACATCCTCCATATTCATTGTCTGGTATCCTCGGAAGATCCGCTGATCTTGAAGATCAAGTTGGCACCTTGGAGGTGACAACTTGGTAGCCTGACAATCCCGACATTATGCTGAGTGAGGACAATTTTATTTATTGAGACATTTAAGTTATTGAGTAGGTGCCTTTTTAATTGTTATTAAGTGCTAACAATCCAATACAATATGAATTGGTTTATTTTATTAAAAATTAACACGTTAGTTGCTTTAACGACACCCAAGGGAAGAGAATGGTTGGTAGTATTATTTTGATGAGCCCATCGCCGCTCTATGCTGTTGGATAGTATGAATAAATTAATCTTCTTCTTTCTTCTGGGGCCGAGCTTGAAAGTCCTGAAACAGAGCGATGCAAAACAATGCTGCTTGGCCCTCCAGTCGGTTTATAGACAGCACCTTACCACCAAATGATGTTTTAACTTCATCCACATATGACACCAAATATCTACCCCAAGTTATGTTTTTTGAAACTTGTTTTTATTAGTTCGATAACGGATAAACTTACGTTTATTATACAAAGAGAACACCCAGTTTTAAATTGACCCGACCGGGAATCGAACCCAGGACCTCAGAGCCACTGGCAACGACGCCAGCCAGTCGATTCTCTAAGTTAAAGCCTTGGTAGCAGCGGCTGCCGCAGCACTGAGAATTGACTCTGTCTCTTTCATATTCATAAAATTGGAAAGAGACAGCAGATCACAGCCATGCGCGCAGCGTCTATGTGTCGCTTAGAGAATCGCATAGCTGAACACTCGACCACGGAGGTCGTCACCACTAAATGATAACACAACCTCGTGCGGTCTGTCGTTTAATAAAAACACAAAAACAAATATTTTCCTCACGGACTTCGCAACATCCGTTAAACGTACGCTCATCTCATTCACTAATTATCTGGTGATTAACGCGGCACGCGTCTGCCTCGGGCCCGCCGCGCACTTGTAGGTATAGGTAGGTACCGAATCACTCATTCATTAGTCACACACAGTCTTTATAAATATACATAAATTACCAGATAAAGAATCAATGATTTACAAACACCAGAAACATCCCGTTTGAGTCGGTTTCGGGGCAATTACTGATTGACGTAAGGAAATCGGCGCGAATGATTTCTTTTTTTTCATAATATGGTGTTCTTTTGTCTGTACGGTGGTGTGTAACTTGCCTTTATTATTTTACTTACTTAGAAGTGATATTGTAGTATTTCTAGGTGAATAAAGCGCAGACGAGCTTGTATTAGGTACTTAGAGTGGTGCACCCTGGGGTAAGGCCTCTTGGCGCGACAAGGGGCTTTATGCCAATCCCTGGCGCCCCTTCTGGGCGCCGAATTCTACTCGCCGCTCCTTCTGAGTGGCTTTGAGGACCTGGCCGTGCCCCCTTGTGGGCTTTTGAGCTGTACATATGTGTATATATACATGTTCTATGTTGTATGTTCTATGTTTTATGTTCTATGTTTTATGTTATGTGTTCTATATTGTATGTGGCGAACGCAGGACGCACATTGTACATTTGTAAATAGTCGGGTTACACTGTCCTTTCCGGACCCGAGGGGACTGTGTAATCTCATTGAGGTTGAGCTTCGGCATGGGTATATTAATATACCACCCCGAAAGCTCAATGGGCGGAGGACTTTGTCCTTGTTTGGAGGATTGCGTGCCCATAGAGGGTGGGCACGCTGTTTTGTGTTGTGCCGTGCGCGAGGTTGCCCGTGTGTCGGCGCGTGACCGCTTGCGGTCATAGGTTGGCACACGGGCGACGGGGTGACCGTCGCGGGTTAATCCCGGCATGTACCGCGACATCCACCTCAGCTTTCAGCTTCGGATTGTTGGGCCCCCAGGGGTTTAGTGGGTATTCCCCTCCGTCTCGCCCTCCCAGCCAGGACTTCTGTCCTGGCAGCTGACCTGGAGCCTCTCTCCTTGTCAGTGGGTGTGGAAAGGCGGACGAGCGAGTCCCACATAACCGGGTGCCTCTTCAAGGCCCCGGTACTCGTAAGGAGTTCCCTTGGGAAAAAAAAAAAAAAGGTACTTAGAATGTATCGCGCTCGCACTGGCGACCCTGAAGTATCAGTTCTATTCCTGAACCCTTCTTGGGGTGAGTCTCACCCTTTTTTAAATAATTCCTGAGGGGGTGTCTGGATGGCATCTGGCTGAAAGGTCACCAGTTCAAATCAAAGGAGTCGCAGATGCGTTGCCAGCCTTGAGGACGTATCGTAGTAGGACCTTTGCGGAAGGAGTAGAAATAGTGAACTGAAATTTCACCGTATAACGCAGATACATGGCGGCAGAAACAAGCGGTAGGCATACCGTTTCTTAAAAGAAATACACAATTATTAGTTATTGTCTCCTGAATCTCTCTCAAGAAAAAGTAACAATCCGAGTGACACTAGATATTTGCACACAGAAACATGAAGAGAGAAACATGATGATATCCAATTTGGTCGCAGTATAGGTCGTTAGTCATGCAGCCTGATTCTAGGCAGAATCCGGATCATTTAAATGGTCAGCTAATGAAAGAGGTTTTGGCCAGCTCCAAAATGTGTTTCCGTGTCGCGAATAGCAGCTTTAAAAGAATACTACCACCTCACTCTTCCCTTGGGTGTCGTAAAAGGCGACTAACGGACTGAAGACTGCACATACATCCAACAGCACAGAACGGGAATGGGCTCACCACCTGTCACGCTGAGCACATGACAATGTGCAGTCGCTAATTTGTGAAAAGTGGACTATGGCAGAGGACTTTTGCGTTCCTCGTTGCCAGGTAGCGCAGCCAGTTTCGAGGCCCGCTATCTATGATGCTCTGTGATCTTGTTTCTAAATAAAAATAGGTAAAAGTTTATTTGTATTGTTAGCAAATAAGGTTCGATGGGACTGGCATGTTTTCAAAAACAAAAGTCCAAAAATTAAATGTAGAATTTTAAAAAAATGGTTATTCTTTCTATCTTTCTTATATTCAGTGACAATAAATGCTATAAAACTGAAAAACATACAGACATAAACTTAACAACATACTTTTACAAAATGACTATTTAAGGTGCTCATAATTATTAATTTTTATGAGATACTTACCTTCCTGCCCGTTGATTGACTTTCTCCATTGTAATTTGTTAGCGAAAGTCACTTACAAACATGCGTTTGCCTCGTGGCTGATGATTAACGGATCCTTTTTAAAAAGATGAAGACTTAATGTCAACATTCGCCCAACAATCTATGATGAAATATTTCACGTCGTGGAGTCACCGCACCTCCCACCACTCACGTGAGCGCGCCATCCGGTGTTGTGATCATTGAGGTATTATTATAACTAATTAACTAGTAGAGACAATACTTTATTATGCAAGCTTTTTATTCTTATTCTTTTGCGCACTGAGGTAATATAGAAGACCAAATTAAAATAATTCAAGTTCCTCCATGCTTCAAAAGATATTAAACGGTTGTCATTATTAGATGGAGTTTACGTTGACATCCACCTGGGGCTAATTGTCTAACTTCAACACCTACTTATGGCAATACCTTTCAAGTACTTCATTGATTTGCTAGTTTTTTTTATTTAAAACTACATACATACATATAATCACGACTATTATCCCCGAAGGGTTAGTCAGAGACTATGCAATAATGAGGACAGCAAAAGCATTCCTCTACCATAGTCCACTTTTCACTAAATAGCGACTGCACATGAGCTTTAGCGTGACAGGTGGAGAAGAGTCCATCGCTGCTCTATGCTGTTGGATTTATGTGCAATCTTTAGTCCGTTAGTCGCCTTTTACGACACCCAAGGGAAGAGAGGTGGTGGTAGTATAGTTTCACCGTTACGCGACACGGTCTTTATAACTATTTTAATTATAATCAAACTACCGAAGTAAGTAACCTTCTTCTAAGTACTTGAAAGGTATTGCAATAGATGTAGAAGTTAACAATAGGCCCCCCTAAGTTAACAATAGGCCCCCCTAAGTCTGTGATCATGGGTGTTGGGTATGGCAATCTCCACTTTTCACCATGATTATCATCAGCCTATAAACGTCCCACTGCTGGGTACAATAGTACGTGGCCTCCCACGTGGACAATAGCACGTGGCGATATTGGGCCATAACCCACCACGCTGGCCCAATGTGAGTTGATGGGTTTTAACGACTGCCATCTTACGACAACAACCGGGACCAACGGCTTAACGTGCCTTCCGAAGCACGGAGGAGCTCGAGATGTTTCTACTTTGGTCATCCGTCTTTTGCTTTTGTTCATCATTTAGAACAGCCTAGTACTGAGTCGTCTCCTTCTTCGCGTATCTCTCCATAACTGAAGGTCAGCAGTTAGTTTTCAGACTTTTTCCTTAACCGCGCGGAGCTATTCCATAAAATTCCACTAATTTAAAATTTATACCACTGTTTTGATACCGGTCCATTTGAGTCATAAGTATCAAAAAATGGCACTAGACTAGGATAGCTAGGTATAGGTAGGTGCTAAGTAATTTTTTTCTTAGACATTTTAACGATCCTACCTATTAAAGTATATAATTAAGTATAGATAAAAGGTTCAAAGTCGAACTTCACCTTAGATGTGTCACTTGCAACATAAAAAACGTTTATCGTGTGTGGTGGTATGATGGGTGGTGTGATTTTTAAACCGGTGACAATATCATACCACATTCTTACACAATGATAACAATATGACGTGTCGGTGCTCCATCTCACTCGCAATCAAAGTCATGGGTGACTACATTGACTTTGCAAATTAACGAACTCATTAACTTTTTTGGAAAAAGTTTAGTTAAGGCGGGTCACCGAGGATATGCGAGCTAAACTGTTGTGCTAGATCAAATGGTTTATGTATTTACCATTAAAAAACGCTCTTAAAAAAATATATATAATACCTTAAAGGATATTGACTACAAAATGTGCTAATTTGTTACGCGATTAGATGTACTTTACCCGATTATCAAAAATCCCGAAAATAGGCCAAAATAAAAGTACAAAACTAATTAACTAAAATAATTTTTACATGTAAATATTTATTTTGAAGTACTACAGAGAACCTGCTAATTCATTAAATCCTCTATATAGGCAAAACCCTATAAAAACCTATAAAATGCGCCTATTTGCGACGCTTCGCTGTTATAGTTAATACTATTATACCCGATTGTGCCGTCGAGAGAGCGAGAGAGAAGCGCTCGAAAGGATTTGTTTAAGTAAAGACATATATAAGAAATATTCACAAACTAAATACTAGAAATAAGTATAAACTTGTAATTCCTAAATTTCGACTTCAGAAAGTTTATGGACCATTTATGGGACATAGTGTCATAATTTACAATAAAATCCCGAACGATGTTATAATTTTGCCCTTTGACAAATTTAAGACACATGTTAAGGACAGACTTTTAGAAAAGGGCTATTACACTGTAAGCGATTACATCAATGACAAAAATGCATGGAATTAACATTCCTCTAGTTTCGCACACATTGTTCTAATGCGTTCATAGTACCCGAGTAAAACTTTTAGATTCACTTTTGTTTTTATCTTTTATTTTATTATATAATTGTTTTATGATTATTGATTGTATAATTTGGTAACGACATATTGTTTTGTAAATGTCGTTACTTCTATATTATTATAAAGCTGTGGAGTTTCTTGTGCCCGTTCTTCTCCACAGCTAAAAGACTTCCTGAATGGGTGGAGTGGGTGCGTGGGTTCCTGTGCCTATCCATCCATCCATAAAAAAAAATTTAGATGATTCAAAATGCTTATTTTAAAGCTTACTGAATAAAGATATTTTGATTTGATTTAATTTGATTTGAAAGCCTGTCTGCTGTCCCAGTGCAGGGCAAAGGCCTCCGCCATTGAAATGTCAAGTCATCACTACAATAGTATTGGCTTAATCACCACGGTTGCCGAATGCGGACTGGTGATCACAAAAAACACACTTTGCGCAACCCGGGAATTGAACCCGGGAGCTCTGGATATCGAGCCGCTTCGCCGAGCCGAGCGCTTGACCACTCGGCCACCGAGGCGTTCTTTTTTTTTGAAAATGTTGAAAAAATTCAACAATCAGAAATCGAACCTGCATCTTCCTGACATTTCGTGTCAAGTTGGTGCGACTCTGTCTACCGCGCAAAAACTTCGTGCAGGTTCGATTCTTGCTCGTGGAATTTTTTTCAAGGATTTCCGAATTGTAATTAGTGCGAAACGAAATTTGCGTAAAATATATAAGTATACCTACATTTTTTGATTGAGATAGACAGAGACGGACAGAAGTGCGCTTCTACCCGGCCTCATTCTACAATTGGGTTAATAAGGCCAAGCGCTTACTTGTTACGGAAAAATATTTAAAAAAGCATTGTATTGAAATACTTATCAAGATGAACTCGCGTTCAATGAATACAATACAATTCATTTATATAATGGGATCGCTTGTCTGTTATTCATTATTATAATGACGTCACCAAACATAACGCCGCGCCGCATAACAAGTCTTTTCCGAATGCCTGCGACCTGCATCGTAGGTGATATTATGATATAAACGTACCTACGTATAAACAAGGTAACATCGCAATAACATTAATTTCTACGAAACAAACGTAACGATGGAAATAACAAACATTCATTTTAGCGGCTTATTAGAGTGATTTTGTGCCACGAGGTTCCCAGGTTCTATGTTCGTGGACACACAAACATAAATTTTATCTCTGTGAGTTCAGTGAGATTTGGGTATTTTCCGGTACGAAACAAGCCTCACGAAATTTCGAGATATTTTTAACATTTTTATCTGGTGATGATAATAATAATAATAGTGATAAACGAATAACGAGTAACGGCTAACGACCGTATCGCTCAACGTCTGACGGTGATGCAATCAGTCTACGCAGCTTGTTGGTGATTTTTAGGGTTCTGTAGCCAAATGGCAAAGAACGGAACCCATATCTATCCGTCCGTATGTTACAGCCACTTTTTTCCGAAACTATAAGAACTATACTGTTGAAACTTGGTAAGTAGATGTATTTTGTAAACCGCATTAAGATTTTAACAAAAAAATAGAAAAAAAAACAATAAATTTTGGGGGTTCCCCATACTTAGAACTGAAACTCAAAATTTTTTTGGTCTTCTAAAATGATATTGAGGTTTCTAATATCATTTTTTTCTAAACTGAATAGTTTGCGCGAGAGACACTTCCAAAGTGGTAAAATGTGTGTGTGTGTGTGTGTGTGTGTGTGTGTGTGTGTGGAGGTGTGTTTGTTTTAAGTACTATACGAGGACGTGGGCCTGAATACACAAGGCACATCCGAGGACGTTTTCAATCCGAGGACTTTTTCGTGGGTCCTCGGTTTGACTTGACTACGCCATCGTACTCTACGTGCGATTGTGAACCTTCCTGTATACTTAATAAGGAAAAGTCAAGGAATCCTCGGATTGGTCTTGAAAATTTCGGTTCACACACCGACAGAGTGTGAACACTAGGCGGCGCCACTATCGATTTGTACACACTCGCTATACACTCGACTCATGTTTGTTGTACTGTGTGAGGACTTATGTGTAAATTTTACACTCAAGACCTCGTATTGGTGTCAGTACCTGACAGTATGTATTTAGGTCCTCATATGGATACATTTTCACGTCGTGATCAAAGAGTGTTAATTTTCCGTCTTTGTTTTGTAAGAACGTAAGCAAAGTTAGTATTTTTACAAGCTTTTATTTAGTTTCACCTGTCCGTTTGCAAATTAAATTTCATCCACTTCCCGGTTACCGATAGAGCTGAAATTTTGCATACATGTGTAAATCGCGTGACATGGTGCTGATCTGATGATGGAGCTGGAAGGTGGCCATAGGAACTTTGCAAAGAAACGACACAATCTCATCGAGTTTGGGCTCGTTTGAATCGTCTTGACGAGTAGTTTGTCTTTCAATGGTAACCACGGTCTGATGATGGACCTGGAAGGTGGTCATAGGAACTGTGTAATGAAACGACGCAACCCCATCGAGTTTCGGCTCGTTTCATTCGTCTTGATGAGTACTTGCTTTTGTTACCAGGGTCTGATCTGATGATGGAGCTAGAAGATGGTCATAGGAACTCGGTAAAGAAACGACGCAACCTCATCGAGTCTCGGCTCGTTTGATTCGTCTTGACGAGTAGTTTTGTGCTAGATGGTAACCAGGGTCTGATGATAGAGCTGGAAGATGGCCATAGCAACTCAGTAAATAAACAACATAACCCCATCGAGTATGGGCTCGTTTGAATTGTCTTGACGAGTACTTTTGTGCTAGTATAAGTTTAATACTAACTAATAATAGGTAATGTACCTATCTCACGATATGGGATTATTGTGACGTAGACGAATATTGTTAATTATCGTTAAAGATTGCAATGTAGGTACTTATACAATGATATTTTTCTTATCAGGTTTAAATTATTATTTTATAAAAAGCATTTTTTCTTTAATTTTAAACCGTTTTATTTAGCTTGCCCTGTTTATTTCTTTGGGTCAAATCCAGTAATTAAAATTAGACCCACTTCCTGTTGACGGATTGATCTGAAATTTGGTACGCACCTTTAGTTCTAATAAGAATATAATTTAATTCATTTGGTATCATTGTAAATCCAAGATGGCCGCCGCTACAAAATGGCGGATTACATATTTTATCACTACATCCTCAATAGGGGTATCAAATGAAAGGGCTTGATTAGTAGAACAGAGTTCTCTATGAAATAAAATGAGAATCCAATATGGCCGCCAAAAAAATAGCAGGTTCATTTTTCTTATGACAACCCCTTCAATATTGGTATTAAATAAAAGGTCTTGCCTAGTAGAATAGATTACACTATGAAAAAAATTAAAATCCAATTTGGTCGCCAACAAAATGGCAGGCAAATTTTTTTTCACTTCCCCTTCAATATGGATATCAAATGAAAGGGCTTGAGTAATAGAATACTGTTTAAAAGTTTTGATATATTTTTAAATCTAAGAAGGCCGCCGGAAATGCCAGATTTCATATTTGTTTCAATATGGGTGATGGATATCAAATGAATGGGCAAGTTGAATGAATTAAAAAGAATGAGAAGTATGATATACTTTTCATTCTTTTTAAATCGTAATAACAAAATTAAAATAAAAAATAAAGATTAAAATGATGTAGACAATGTACTAAAAGCTAAAACATAATTCTGTAGGTCTTAGGTACCAGTCATCAAACTACTCTCCTCATCATTCTAGAACATTGATCAGACAAAAAAATAAAATCGTTGGGCGTGTGAAATTTCCATCAAGTGAACGATTTTTTTTTGTGTGATCAATGCCCTAGAATGCCCTAGATTGATGAGGAGAGTGGTGTGATGACTGGTACCTAGGACCTACCGAATGCTTTTTTAGCTTTTCGTACATTGTCAACATCATTTTAATCTTTATTTTTATAGTAATTTCAAAAATTTCTATTTTTTTAAATAGACGATCATAACTTTTAGTTCAATCTTCATTATTGACGAACGCTCTAGTCGAGTGGCTCGCACGCCAGCGGACTCTTATGTCGCCACCTCTGAGGTCCCAGGTTCGATTCCCGGCTGGGTCAATGCAGAATCAGAGCAATGTATATGATGTTGTCTAATATTTTTAAAGGACTTCTGAAAGGAGTAGGTTATCAATTCTGTTGTATATACTATGTTTCTTTAATGTATTTTCAGGTTACACTGATTTGGATGATTTTTTTTTGTATCGATAGGTTTTAATCGTTACATTTAAAATATGGTAAGGATATGATGAAGACCCTTGGCGACAGGCGACAAAACTCCTCAATGACGAATGATCAAGTTGTGATTGGTTATTGTATTAAATACAAAGAAAATAGCTGGTACCTATGAGCAGACAAGGGATCACAGACTTCGTAGATACCTTATGGAACTCCTTAATAACCGACGTACATATTTTGTGATTATTATGTTGAGTACCAAGAAAAGCAGCTGATTAGGTAACTATCAACGAGCTAAGTATCCCAGACTTCATAGATACCATATGGAACTCCTCTATGACCGACAGTACACATATTATGATTGGTTATAATGTTGACTACGAGGAGAAGTAGCTGGTTAGGTAACAATCAATGAGCAAAGGATCCCAGACTTCACAGATACCATATGAAACTCCTCAATCACCAACAGTACACATATTGTGATTAGTTATCATGTTAAGTTTGAAGAGAAGTAGCTAATTAAGTAACTATCAATGAGCAAAAGATCCCAGACTTCACAGATACCATATGGAACTCCTCAATCACCAACAGTACATATATTGTAATTGATTATTATGTTGAGTACGAAGAAAAGTAGCTGCTTATGTAACTATCGATGCGCAAAGAATCACAGACTTCAGAGATACCCTATAGAACTCCTCAAAGACCAACAGTACACATATTATAATTGGTTATTATGTTGAATACAAAGAAAAGTAGCTGGTTAGGTAACTATCAATGAGCAAAGGATCCCAGACATCAGAGATAGCATATGGAACTCCTCAATGACAGACAGTAGACATATTTGGATTTATTATTATGTTAAGTTCGAAGAGAAGTAGCTAATTAAGTAACTATCAATGAGGAAAAGATCCCAGACTTCGCAGATACCATATGGAACTCCTCAATCACCAACAGTACATATATTGTGATTGATTATTATGTTGAGTACGAAGAAAAGTAGCTGCTTATATAACTATCAATTCGCAAAGGATCACAGACTTCAGAGATACCCTATAGAACTCCTCAAAGACCAACAGCACACATATTATAATTGGTTATTATGTTGAATACAAAGAAAAGTAGCTGGTTAGGTAACATTCAACGAGCAAAGGATTCTAGACATCACAGATAGCATATGGAACTTCTCAATGACCGACAGTACAAATATTTGGATTTATTATTATGTTGAGTACTAAGAAAAGTAGCTGGTTAGGTAACTATGAATGAGCAAAGGATCCCAGATTTCAAAGATACCATGTGGAACTCCTCAATGACCAACAGAACACATATCGTCATGGGTTATCATGTTAAGTACAAAGAGAAGTAAATGGTTAGGTAACTATCAATGAGCAAAGGATCACAGACTTCACAGATACCCTATGAAACTCCTCAATGACCGACAGTACCCATATTGTGATGATTATTATGTTGAGTACGAAGAAAAGTAGCTGGTTTTCGTACCTATCATTGGACAAAAGATTATAAAGTCTTAGTCAAAATATGTTTATTTAATAAACTCAATTAATAATTACTTTAAATCGTATAAATCTTTTTAACCTACCACCAATTCAGGACATCATTTTTTAACTGTTTCAAAGAACGGGCGCAAAAAACCATAGCGCACAGAAGTAACGACATTTACAGAAAAAATGTCGTTACCAGGTTATAAAATACAATACATACTCATCATATACCAGGTCATATAATATTTATATAGATACAAAATACAATAAGTATATAATAGACTTTAATGGCAACTTATGGAACCAAATAATTAGCTATTGTACAAAATATATAATAACGTCGGTGGTTAGTAGTAGTAGTGGACTACCTAGCCGTAGTCAACTAACAATCACTACGACGAAAGCATATGCATAAGTTCGCAATGTAGAAAACAACAATGCTAATAACATAGTCGTCATGGCGACATACTTAGATAAGATGGTAGCGGTAAAACTGGTGGTAGAATTTCATAGCCTGTAATAAAAAATTTCAACATTTTTAGTAACTTTAACCGCCTCTGTGGTCTAGCGGTAAGACCTTAAACCATGAGGTCCCAGGTTCGATTCCCAGCGGGGGTACTAACTGTGCTCGGTTTGGTTAGTGGTAGGTGTGGCGGCCTGCGTCGCCACATAATTTATTATCCTCACGTATGGTTAAAGAGTTTGTAAGCGCATTCCTAAACGCGTGTAGATCCGATAAAGATAAGACGGCATCCTCCCTCCAACATCTACGTAGTATAAATCGTCTTGTATGTTTTAGAGACAATAAGTTAGTTACAATGTAGTCACTATAAATATACAACATCACATGAAGAGACGCAGTCGTTATTAACCATCACCAAGGAACCTTCTATCATCACAACCTCCTATAACTCGCCAGACGGAACAGTAGGCCTTGTTCTAAGTCCGCCTGGCTATAGCTACCACCAACTTATTTTAGTATGTCGCGTCGCCGTAACAACAATGTTATCAGCAGTTCGAGGTAAGATAGCCAGTTCCTTAGTGGTTAAGGATACCGGGAATAACGCGATTTCACATCCCTTATCATCACTTAACATAAATCAGGTCCGGTCAAGTAAAGAGCTTATGTACATCAGGGCCACATCGAATATTAATTACAAAATAAATGTTCTCGAATGGTACTTAAAACATGTTATGTTTACACATTAGTGGTCCTCGCTTTGTACATGCGGGACTCGGAAAAACGTCCTCATATTGTTTCTGTACAGTCAAACACATGGTCCTCGAATTGTATTGGATTCAAGAGAAAGTGTGTGAAAATGAGTCCCCGGATTGCCATCTGTAGTCAGGCGATTGGGTCCTCGAAAGGTACACACAGACGTCCTCGGAAAGATGTCTCCACAAGCGTTGGCAGTGTATAATAAGTCCACGCATTGGTCAAGAAAAGTTAATAAATAAAATGCTGCAATAATGTTAGACAAATAGACCTGATCATTAACAAAGTGTTTTCTGTTTCTTTCTATCGTTTTAAAGTAACAATACAAGGTCATTAACATGGTTTTTGAGAGAGTCCTCGGATGGGTCATATAAAACCATAGTCCTCGAAAGGCCGTCTGTACAAACAGGGGTGTGTGTGTGTGTGTGGGGGGGGGGGGGTGTTTGTTTTCAGTACTATACGAGGACGTGGGCCTGAATACACAAGGCACATCCGAGGACGTTTTCAATCCGAGGACTTTTTCGTGGGTCCTCGGTTTGACTTGACTACGGCATCGTACTCTACGTGCGATTGTGAACCTTCCTGTATACCTACTTAATAAAGAAAAGTTAAGGAATCCTCGGATTGGTCCTGAAAATTTCGGTTCACACACCGACAGAGTGTGAACACTAGGCGGCGCCACTATCGATTTGTACACACACGCTATACACTCGACTCATGTTTGTTGTACTGTGTGAGGACTTATGTGTAAATTTTACACTCAAGACCTCGTATTGGTGTCAGTACCTGACAGTGTGTATTTAAGTCCTCGTATGGATACATTTTCACGTCGTGATAAAAGAGTGTTGTTTTTCCGTCTTTGTTTTGTAAGAACGTAAGCAAAGTAAGTATTTTTACAAGCTTTTATTTAGTTTCACCTGTCCGTTGCAAATTAAATTTCATCCACTTCCCGGTTACCGATAGAGCTGAAATTTTGCATACATGTATGTGTAAATCGCGTGACCATGCAATATTATGATGACATGGTGCTAATCTATGATGGAGCTGGAAGGTGGCCATAGGAACTTTGCAAAGAAACGACACAATCTCATCGAGTTTGGGCTCATTTGAATCGTCTTGACGAGTAGTTTGTCTTTTAATAATCACGGTCTGATGATGGACCTGGAAGGTGGTCATAGGAACTCTGTAATGAAACGACGCAACCCCATCGAGTTTCGGCTCGTTTCATTCGTCTTGATGAGTACTTGGTTTTTAGATTGTTACCAGGGTCTGATCTGACGATGGAGCTGAAAGATGGTCATAGGAACTCAGTAAAGAAACGACGCAACCTCATCGAGTCTCAGCTCGTTTGATTCGTCTTGACGAGTACTTTTGTGCTAGATGGTAACCAGGGTCTGATGATAGAGCTGGAAGATGGCCATAGCAACTCAGTAATTAAACAACCTAACCCCATCGAGTATGGGCTCGTTTGAATTGTCTTGACGAGTACTTTTGTGCTAGTATAAGTTTAATACTAACTAATAATAGGTAACGTACCTATCTCACGATATGGGATTATTGTGACGTAGACGAATATGGTTAATTACCGTTAAAGATTGCAATGTAGGTACTTATACAATGATATTTTTCTTATCAGGTTTAAAATTGTTATTTTATAAAAAGCATTTTTTCTTTAATCATAAACTGTTTTATTTAGCTTGCCCTGTTTATTTCTTTGGGTCAAATCTAGTAGGTAATTAAAATTAGACCCACTTCCTGTTGACGGATTGATCTGAAATTTGGTACGCACCTTTGGTTCTAATAAGAATATAATTTATCTAATTTGGTATCATTGTAAATCCAAGATGGCCGCCGCTACAAAATGGCGGATTACATATTTTATCACTACATCCTCAATAGGAGTATTCAATGAAAGGGCTTGATTAGTAGAACAGAGTTCTCTATGAAATAAAATGAGAATCCAATATGGCCGCCAAAAAAAACAGTAGGTTCATTTTTCTTATGACAATCCCTTCAATATGGGTATTAAATAAAAGGTCTTGCCTAGTAGAATAGATTACACTATGAAAAAAATTAAAATCCAATTTGGCCGCCAACAAAATGGCAGGCAAATTTTTTTTCACTGCCCCTTCAATATGGGTATCAAATGAAAGGACTTGAGTAATAGAATACTGTTTAAAAGTTTTGATATATTTTTACATCTAAGATGGCCGCCGGAAACGCCAGATTTCATATTTGTTTCAATAAGGGTGATGGATATCAAATAAAAGGGCAAGTTGAATGAATTAAAAACAATGAGAAGTATGATATACTTCTCATTCTTTTTAAATCGTTATAACAAAATTAAAATTAAAAATAAAGATTAAAATGATGTAGACAATGTACTAAAAGCTAAAACATAATTCTGTCATCACACCACTCTCCTCATCAATCTAGGGCATTCTAGGGCATTGATCAGACAAAAAAAAATAATCGTTCACTTGATAGAAATTTCACACGCCCAACGATTTTATTTTTTGTCTGATCAATGCCCTAGAATGATGAGGAGAGTAGTTTGATGATTGGTACCTAGGACCTACCGAATGCTTTTTTAGCTTTTCGTACATTGTCAACATCATTTTAATCTTTATTTTTAATAATAACTTCAAAAATTTCTTTACTATTTTTTTTTTAAATAGACGATCATGTTCATTATTGACGACCGCTCTAGTCGAGTGGCTCGCACGCCGGCGGACTCTTATGTCGCCATCTCTGAGGTCCCAGGTTCGATTCCCGGCTGGGTCAATGCAGAATCAGAGCAATGTATGTAATGTTGTCTAATATTTTTAACGGACTTCTGAAAGGAGTAGGTTATCAATTCGGTTGTATATACTATCTTTCTTTAATGTATTTTCAGGTTACACTGATTTGGATGATTTTTTTGTATCGATAGGTTTTAATCGTTACATTTAAAATATGGTGAAGATATGATGAAGACCCTTGGCGACAGGCAACAAAACTCCTCAATGACGAATGATCAAGTTGTGATTGGTTATTGTATTAAATACAAAGAAAGTAGCTGGTACACCTATGAGTAGACAAGGGATCACAGACTTCGTAGATACCTTATGGAACTCCTTAATAACCGACGTACATATATTGTAATTGATTGTTATGTTGAGTACGAAGAAAAGTAGCTGATTAGGTAACTATCAACGAGCAAAGGATCACATACTTCAGAGATACCCTATGGAACTCCTCAAAGACCAACAGTACAGATATTGTAATTAGTTATTATGTTGAATACGAAGAAAAGTAGCTGGTAAGGTAACTTTCAACGAACAAGAGATCCCAGATTTCAAAGATACCATATGGAACTCCTCAATGACCAACAGTACACATATCGTCATAGGTTATCATGTTAAGTACGAAGAGCAGTAAATGGTTAGGTAAATATTAATGAGCAAAAGATCTCAGACTTTACAGATACCATATGAAACTCCTCAATGACCGACAGTACCCATATTGTGATGATTATTATGTTGAGTACGAAGAAAAGTAGCTGGTTTTCGTACCTATCATTGGACAAAAGATTATAAAGTCATAGTCAAAATGTGTTTATTTAATAAACTCTATTAATAATTACTTTAAATCGTATAAATCTTTTTAACCTACCACCAATTCAGGACATCATTTTTTAACTGTTTCAAAGAACGGGCGCAAAAAACCATAGCGCACAGAAGTAACGACATTTACAAAAAAAATGTCGTTACCAGGTCAAAAATAAAATACAATACATACAAAATACAATAAGTATATAATAGATATCAATGTTAACTTATGGAACCAAATAATTGGCTATTGTACAAAATATATAAAAACTTCGGTGGTTAGGTACCTAGCCGTAGTCAACTAACAATCACTACGACGAAAGCATATGCATAAGTTCGCAATGTAGAAAACAACAATGCTGATAACATAGTCGTCATGGCGACATACTTAGATAAGATGGTAGCGGTAAAACTGGTGGTAGAATGTCATAGCCTCTCATAAAAAATATCAACATTTTTAGTAATTTTAACCGCCTCTGTGGTCTAGCGGTAAGACCTTAAACCATGAGGTCCCAGGTTCGATTCCCAGCGGGGGTACTAACTGTGCTCGGTTTGGTTAGTGGTAGGTGTGGCGGCCTGCGTCGCCACATAATTTATTATCCTCACGTATGGTTAAAGAGTTTGTAAGCGCATTCCTAAACGCGTGTAGATCCGATAAAGATAAGACGACATCCTCCCTCCAACATCTACGTAGTATAAATCGTCTTGTATGTTTTAGAGACAATAAGTTAGTTACAATGTAGGCACTATAAATATACAACATCACATAAAGAGACGCAGTCGTTATTAACCATCACCATAGAACCTTCCATCATCACAACCTCGTATAACTCGCCAGACGGAACAGTAGGCCTTGTTCTAAGTCCGCCTGGCTATACCTAGCTACCACCAACTTATCTTAGTATGTCGCGTCGCCATAACAACAATGTTATCAGCAGTTCGAGGTAAGATAGCCAGTTCCTTAGTGGTTAAGGATACCGGGAATAACGCGATTTCACATGCCTTATCATCACTTAACATAAATCAGGTCTGGTCAAGTAAAGAGCTTATGTACATCAGGGCCACATCGAATGTTAATTACAAAATAAATGTTCTCGAATGGTACTTAAAACATGTTATGTTTACACATTAGTGGTCCTCGCTTTGTACATGCGGGACTCGGTAAAACGTCCTCATATTGTTTCTGTACAGTCAAACACACGGTCCTCGAATTGTATTGGATTTAAGAGAAAGTGTGTGAAAATGAGTCCCCGGATTGCCATGTGTAGTCAGGCGATTGGGTCCTCGAAAGGTACACACAGACGTCCTCGGAAAGTTGTCCCCACAAGCGTTGGCAGTGTATAATAAGTCCACGCATTGGTCAAGAAAAGTTAATAAATAAAATGCTGCAATAACGTTAGACAAATAGACCTGATCATTAACAAAGTGTTTTCTGTTTCTTTCTATCGTTTTAAAGTAACAATACAAGGTCATTAACATGGTTTTTGAGAGAGTCCTCGGATGGGTCATATAAAACCATAGTCCTCGAAAGGCCGTCTGTACAAACAGGGGTGTGTGTGTGTGTGTGTGTGTGTGTGTATGGATGTGTCCCGCCCCTGTAACTTCTAAAATAAGAGAATGATAAAAAAATACACTATTATTAAAACATCGATCATAGTTTTATAGATAATGGTACGGAACCCTTCGTGCGCGAGTCCGACTCACACTTGGCCGGTTTTTTTAGGAATTTTTCGTTATTTTTCTATAGAGGTAACCCTCCTGCAATAGGGCGATCGAGCAGCTATAGGTAGATTAGTCCATTGATTGCCAAATTGTGAGTTTTTTACTTGTTTCTTTTAAATTTTTGTAATGTAATTGTTTTAATAAAATATATAAGTAGGATTTTGCAGGTTTAAACGTGGTTTAAACGCAGGTGAATAACTCACCAAAGCAATGTCCACCAAAAGTCAGAAATCGTGTCACCAATAATGCGAACCGACATTGCACTCAAAAGAATGGTGGCAAAAATGAGGTTTGATAAAAGATCAAAACTCTATAGCGTTATTTATTATTGTTCGTTAAATTGTGCTCCAATGTTAGTTGACACTTTGTTTGTATTTTTGTTAAAAAAAACAATAGAATTGCATTTATAAAAGAAAATAAAACTTAAACAAAGAAAACTTTTGAGCATTGTGAGCACAAAGGTCAGCATTTTGAAAACTCATAAAATTAAACAATAATGGTCTTACAAATAAACAGATAATAAGGTCGGTATAGTTATTCCGTGTTTTGTCTCTTTTACTCTAATTTGAAAATATGTTTACATGACAGGAACAAAATACGGAATAACTATTCGTAGCTCTTTTTTGTTGATTTGCAAGGCACTTAGAATTTATATCGTTATCGATACATTTCACCTCGCCTCTCTAAATAACTTTTTTTGACTAAATACGCTTGAGGTCAAAATTAAATATGATAGCGTAAATATAGCTCTATCATCTTTGCAGGGCAAAAAGCTGATAAAATTTGGAACTTTTTAAAATTGTTTGAAATATTTTTTACCCACATTTTCGTTTTTAATCGCACTCGAACATTTTGTAAAATATTAATTTCTACTAAGCATAAAGTTTTAGCATTTTTTGTGGCTTACCTATCTAACTTAACCATAATTATTTTTGTTTAAACAAGGTACGTTATTCACCTATTTAGAAAAAAAAAAAAGTACATACTTTCACTATTGATGTCCCTGTGACCAATAATCTCTTGTAAATCAGAATTTACTAAAACAATTATGAAAAAATCATAACTCATAAACTACGAAAAATCGCGGAACATACGTGGTAGTGATTCGGGTAGCCCTAGTGATGTTCTACCTCTAGACTTCCGCTTGATCGTATTTTTTGAGATATGCCGTATATAAATAAAATAAGTAAAAAATAAAATTACCCTTTTAAAGGTTACAAAAAACCTATGTGGCTACGACGATCCGATTTACACAATCCTTCTGCTACGACTGCTACGGGCTACGAGTAATGACAACAGCGCAGCATGCGAAATTTAACTGCTTGTGTGTTATTTGGATTTTGTTCTACTGAAGGACTTGATCTACATGAAAACCTGTACAGCGGCAGACAGTCGCTGATGTACAGCAGCTAACAGTGTCGCCACCTTAGCACGATGTCAAACCAACTATACTTCTTTTCTAGGCGCGTCTGTAGCGATACTATGGTAACTAATCATATTACCGTGGCGATACAGTCGCGATACGCAGCTTGTACAATGTTTAACCCCACTTGTCTGCATCGATACAAATGCTTTTCTTTCATATATGCGTGGATAGTTGGGATGAACCTTTCCTTTTAGGTACCTCAAAAAAAGCCAACATAGCCGCGTGGCAGCGGTTAACATACAGATTTTTTTATTTATAAGAGATTTTTTGATGTAGGTATTTAGTTTTAAATTAAGACATTTTATTTAGTTTTAATCCATAATCTATTATTGTGGTTTTATTTTTCTGGTTTGTTTTGTGTAAATAAACAGAAGTGTTTTATTCTTCAAAAAATAGAATTTATTATTATAATTTTGAGAGCGTAATTTAAAGCGCAATAATAACTTCAAGATTTAGCTTTCTAGCACTGAACCGTAAGCATGCAAGTAAAATGGTTGTTTCAAACACAGACAGACATAATGAAACTATAACGATTTCTAATTTATATCACGAAACCCTAAAAATCGAGTGTCGTACCACGTCGTCGCTAAATGCCGTTACGTTATCAAAATTCGTTATTGTTATTCGTTTATCATTCGAGAGTCGAATGATAAGTTTATGTAACGATCAGACAGGCGCCCGAATAGTATCAGTTACTTGGGCCTTTAGGTTTTCACCGTTATCGAAGGTATGCTCTAAAGCCTTCGATTAGATTAAAATGTCCTTTATTGATTGATTGCTTGTTAGATAGTTGACATGGATATCGTCGTTCGTGGTTTCTTTGTTACCAATATGTATTTGTCTGTACCTTAAGCCTGTTTTTTCACAAGTCTTTGCGACTGCGAAGTAATAGCAGTGCGGGATGTAAAATTCACTATTAGACTCACTGGCAATCTTTATCACTGTAGTGTAGACTAGGTACTTTTTCTTCTTTTCAGCTTTTGTCTACCAGACAGACAGTCTTTTGTACACTCGGTACACCACGCGACATTTGGGGAATTTTCGTCACCAATACCGATCAACAGTGGTTAAGCGCCCGGCTCGACATCCGGAGGTCTCGGGTTCAACTCCCAAGTCCGGCAAAGTGTGTTTTCGGATTTTTCGACATCTTGTTACAGCTTGTACGAGTATATTGTCCCACTGCCTTTGCCCTTCGTTGAAATCAATTCATCGCTTTTTTTATGAGTATTGCGGCTTAATCGCCACGCTTGTCAACTGCAGGTTGGGGATCACTGAGCATAAATTAGGGTTACATACACACATATAATCACGTCTATTATCCCCGAAGGGCTAGTCAGAGACTAAGCAATGAGAACAGCAGCAAAAGCGGTCCTCAACCATAGTCCACTTTTCAACAAGTAGCGACTGCACATGTGCTCAGCTTTACAGAAGGTGAGCCCATCGCCGCTCTATGATGTTGGATGCATGTGCAGTCTTGAGTCCGTTAATCGCCTTTTACGACACCCAAAGGAAGAGAGGGGGCACGGCGGTAGTATTCTTTCACCGCTACCTGACACGGCTGTGCATCGAATAAATCCGAAACTATACACTTTGCCCCAACAGTGAATTGAACAAGCTTCGGGATTATTTGGCCTCCGATATCGGACATAGAGCTTTGCCACACACAGCCACCAAGGCATGCCAATTAATATTTATCTTTATTCTTTTCTGAAATAGAAGTTTTAATTCAGTAAGTAGGTATTATTAATTATTATATCGTGCTCATTATCACCTACGACGATGATGACGATGTCTATGGTTATAATTTATAAGTTCGCCGATAGCGTAGGTAATAAATAATAATTAAAAAAAGACAATTGAACATTAAAACAATGAATTTTTCATTATGGCATTAATCACGCCTCACGCACGAGAGCTTCGTGTGATAGCAACCTACTTGTGACAATACAACGCAATTTATTTTATCGATAATTATCATTTTAGAATTTTAATTGGTTTTAATCTTAATTTTTTTCTTTTTTTAGCATTTTACATTGTATCATCGACAATGCGGTATTGTAGGTATCTATTATAGTGATGTCCAATTGTAAAACATTTGATATGTTTTTGCAAAGCTCGCAACAAACGAGTTTGTACTAGGTACTCGATAATCCTATGCTCTTTTAATCACTTCCTTATTTGATTTGCTATTTTATACTGTCCTACGAATTTCGAAATTATAACAAATATTTCTTATATAAGTAGTCAAAGCTCAATCATATTTAATCAACTATAAAAACGTAACAGTATCATTCATTGTATTCATAATATCAAATGTAATAAACTTAACACCGACAAAATTTCTTGTTTCTTGTCTACGTTGTAATTTTGTGACTTGTCCTCAACGAAAAATTAAAGAATATTTTGGTATTTTGTAAAAATAGTTGTCAGGTCCTTATACTAATATTATAAAGAGGAAAGATTTGATTGTTTGTTTGTTTGGATTGAATAGGCTCCTAAACCACTAGATCGATTTGAAAAATTCTTACACCGTTGGCTACACTATCTCCGGGTGACAGAGGCTATAATTATAATATTTTAAAAAAAGCAAGTTTTAATATAAAATAGCGCATTACACTAGGTACCTGCTATTACACTAACTTACAAGCTAAATACCAGTCACAGTATGCCTACTGCAAACCACAGGTAAAATGAAACTTAGGGAACTTAAATGCCTACTAACTTGGAAGATGCCCAAAAGGTGCTGTGGAAGACAGTAGGTACCTACTCCATGCCTACTCCACTATTTTAGTAAGAATAAGAATTATTTATTTGTCAATAACGCAGCCACACTGTGATGCCCGTGATGCCTGCAGTAACGTTACTATGTTGTGTCTTGAAAATGGAAACCTGCTCCAAATTGAATATAGGTACAGCCACGAGCACCAATATGTAAACACTTTGACTCTTATTCCATTGTATAAATTAAGAGTTACAATTGGTTACATGTTTTTGCTCGTGACTGTACGATCGAGAAACTTCCCGGTCGACCACTTTTCGGCGATATTCGCTTACACATCCGTCCGGATTAATCCGGATATGTACGGTTTTTTAGACTCTAGTCCGGATTTTGTCCGGCTCTTTAAATTTGTCCGGATTTTGGAATATGAGTAACAAAAGTACATTTTAAGTAATATTAAATAAGTCTACGGTTAACGGTTTTAATCTTTATTACTTCTCATTTATCTAAACAGAAAACATAATAAGTGAGTAATGTTTCCATTTTGTCATTTAAAAGTCCGGACTTTTATCGAAATGTCAGGCTTTTTGTCAGGACTTTTCATATTCCTAAATGGTAAATTGGTAACCCTACTTACACACGAACACTAGCTACGCCCACGCTAAGTAGGTACCTACTTGTGTACCCGCGGTGAGAATGGAGCACAAGCGTATAACGCCTAAAAGTGGTTGACCGAGAAGAAGGAAAAAGGAAACTATCATAACAATCACAATCACACAACCAGCCCTCTTACTCTTGAAACTGATCCCGATCGATCGAGATACTTACCTATTGTAAAGTTTCGTACCTACTACTAACGTACGACACCAGCGCTAATTTGAATTCATATTGTTCGGATATTGAGTGAATTGAATACAAAACTCAATGCTATTTAGTTTACTCAATATAAATCCAAATTGCCGCTGTGTCGTATTTCAAAAGTACGAAATTTCACAATACCATTAACGATCGATCGGAAACGGTTTCAAGAGTAAGAGGGCAGTGATCTACTGCGCGTAATATTAGCACGTTGTACATCCCCTCTCCTTAATTCACTAAGTTTTATTTGTACTGGCACCTCGAGACCAACCGTTAGGTTATGCAAGAAGTGCCAGACGTCCCTGCGCCAGGAGAACACTCGCGCAGGAGACCATCTGCGTTAGGTCTTGAAGCCAAATCAGTGCCCGCCGCAGCGCGCTCTTCATTCGGTACTCATAAGACTAGTGTCTCGGGAGAGTTTCCCCGTGAACACGTGTAGTTCATTGCCTATTGTCCAGATAGGTAACCGGAGCTGTCAAGCTCGCTCACTTCTCGTTGCACGAAGGGCACAACTCGCAGTTGCCACTGCACGGGTCGTCGACTCTAAAGTCGACTCCCAAGTGTCCACCTTGGTCGCGGAGTAGTAAGCACACTCACTTCTCGGAACCCATCCAGGCGCCTAGCCAGTTCCCACGTCCTACGCGGCTGGCTGGACCGAAGGCTACGGCATCTAGGGGGCCGCCTCTACTAGTTCTCCAGACTAGTACCGGAGATGTCAACACCAATGTCCAATGAGAACCACCGGACAAAGCTGCCAACTATAAGGGCAACTCACGTTCCCCGCAGGACTTTTCGCTTCTGGCCCCTCAGAGACCGCTACTAGGCCCCGCTCGCTGTGCGCGAGTTTGGAAGTCCTGGCACACAATACCAGGACAACAATACCAGGACAAACGAACATTCCTAAGCTCTACAGCTAACCACAAGTCACTACGAGTCCAACCCACGTCCGGATCCCGCCGAAGGCGCTGGTCAAGGCACACCAGCGGGGGGCTTGAACCGGAACCCCGTAGTACCCCAGAAAACACAGCCGGACCCGTACTTCCAGCTGCGATACCCTATCTATCGGGGTTGTACAATGAAAAATGTGTACAGATCAACTTCAAAGGACCTTGGGAAAACCTAAATTTAATAACGAATAAAGTAGTGAAAAGCAAATTTAGAATGACTGCCGATAACACATCATTATGTTTTACCCCTAGCTAAATATTGTACATATAACTCTAGGTACTATTCGCTTTTATGGGAAAGAACTTTTGACCGTCTATGACCTTTATACAGCCAAACCGGAATGAACGATATTAATCTTGGTGGATCCGGGAATATAAGTCACCGAAGACCGAACGATACCGGTTCATGTCCAAATTTAATTGGACTGTGGCATGCTCTCTATCTATCTTGTCTCTGCGGTGATGCGTGTGCGTTGGGTCGTTAGGACAATCATATCCATAAATTTTAACGATCCCTAAAATCTGCTCTTGCCTACTTTTTATGGAAGAGATGGCCAACGAGCCAATTCACCTAATGGATAGCAATCACCGCCACCCACGGATACCCGACACACCCGAGGAAACGCAGATGCGTTGCCGGCCTTTGAGGAAGAAGTAACCTCGTTTTTTGAAGGTCCCTTAATTTGTCCTAAGGGTCTGGGAATACTACAGCTGTAAACGGTGTTCCATAGAACTGTGGATCGTGGTAGGGAGTTTCACCGAAAAAGCACAGTGGTAGACCGCCATCTGTACAGTTAAGTAAGTCTTAGTTTGACCTTGCCTTGCTTTGACGTATAAAGTAAACAAGCGGCCGCTCGCGGTTTCACCCGCGTGGTTCCCGTTCCCATGGAAATACCGAGATAAAAAGTATTCTATGTGTTAATCCAGATTATAAACTATCTGTATGCCGAATTTCATCCAAATCCATTAAGTAGTTTTTACGTGAAAGAGTAACAAACATCCATCCATACGTTCCCGTGGGAATATCGGGATAAAAAGTATCCTATGTGTTAATCCAGGTTATAAACTATCTGAATGCCGAATTTCATCCAAATTCATTTAGTAGTTTTTACGTGAAAGGTAACAAATATCCATACATACTTACAAAGTTTCGCGTTTATAATATTAGTAGGATAATCCCGCTTCTGGTTCATCCTATTCAGTGCAAAGAATAACAATTTGTATGGAGGAAGCAACAGTTTGGTCGAATAGTACTTATTTGCAGTTTTGTGGAAAAACCGAAATTTCATTATTGTATAGAAATAGTATCTAGTTATTTTTTTCAATTGATAGGATTGAATTGGCAGTCAAGTTACAGGGTTAAGTGTTTACCCTACGATCTTTTCTTTGGTAATTTTTTCCTCTGCCATATATCTGTTGACACTTATATTCATCATTCTTAGTTGCATGCGTTTCTTACCAAACACTCTGTATATTTGATAAAATTTTGCTTTATTTATCATAAATGGTGTTTGTTTTTGTCATTACTATGGATATTACTACAATGTTCATAAGAGGAACACGTGTGCTCAGAGATAACATTATTGCTATCTTCGACTGACCATCAGCTAGGATGAATCTGGAAACATTAGCTTATGTAGGTACGATACTGATAAGTAATCTCACATCGTACGATTATGAGGATCAATTAGGGTTGTCAGACGGGTGCAGTGCAATTAAATTGCCGAACCGAGGCTCATAATCATATGGAATTCCCGTTCACACTTACCCATTATCCATAACCCGACATAAACCAATGCTGGACGGACGTTACCTATTTCTCTTTTTAATTCATTGTTAAAGACATAATAAAAAAAACATTTTGATTTTAATTACAATACACCCTTTGGTACCTACGCATATAAATGTTTTATTTGTGTGTGTGTGATGTGTACGTGCATGTCTACGTCACAGTATAAATATGAGCTAAAGTATTTATACTGTAACGTAGACATGCATATTTATACTGTGTCTACGTCCTACGTCGTTACCCTTAAATAAAAAAAACGATATTGTGTGGCCCTGTGCCAGCGCCAGCAGTCTCGTCCAGTGTGCTCAATGTGAATTTTTCATACACAGACGACTAATATGCCCATATATACTAATATGCCATTTAGTCAGTTAGTCGCCTTAACGACACCCAAAAGAAGAGGTACGTATGGATTGGTAGTATTCTTATAATAAAAAGCCACCAACACACAGTACCTATTGATGCTAGCATCAATGATTTTTTTTCTCCTTTCTTACAATTTGTATGGGACCGAAGTAGCGCACCACTATGTAAAGCGAACTTGTGTGACCAACTTGTAAAGCTGCTTTGATTCGATGATGATGGTTGTTTTAGATGTGAGGGTGGCGGCACAATCATATGATACTACCAAACCTATCCCTACCCCTTGGGTGTCGTTAAAGGCGACTTCCGGACTAAAGACTGCACATACATAACAGCATAGAGCGGCGATGGGCTCACCACCTGTCATGCTGAGCACATGTGCAGTTGTTATTTGGTGAGTGGACTATGGTAGTGGATTGCTTTTGCAGTCTTCTTTGCCTATCTCTATTCCTTCCAGTCTCTGGCTAACCCTTCGTGGATAATGTGTGATTCTATATGTGAAAACATTGTAATTGTGTAGGTACTCTGTTATGTTTTTTTCATTCTATCTGTGTTTTTCGTTACTGTATTGTTTTCCAAATAAAATAAAATAAATAATTGTCGTGAATATAAGTATGTAACTAGGCATTTAATAATTGCTCTACTTACACGACTACACTAAACGATATCAAATTGTAATATAAATGATATTAATGTGGAGAGTACTAGCACATGAGTAACTACGTGGTACTAGTCACACATTTTGTTCATAATAATAATGTGTGGATAATTCACATAACGCCACCGACAAAGCTAAGCAACCTAATGCTTGTGTTATGGTGACTCATCTGGGGCCCAAGTCTGCTAATTTACGAATGGCATAATTTAATCGCAATTGGATCGCATTGTAATTGTTTGACACATTTGGTATTCTCTTACTCATTTAAGAATACCAAATGTGTCAAACAATTACAATGAGATCCAATTGCGATTCAATTATGCTATTCGTAAATTAGCAGACTTGGGCCCCTGGACTGGATAAACATACCTTTAAACTTTTCTTTTGTAAATAAATAAGTACCTACTTATTATACTTATTATACATTACGAATCGATTATTATTTTTTTCTCGATGATTGTCCAAACTATAGTACCTACCCATTGATATACTCAATGATAGTACCGGTAGAACGGGGCTATTTGGTGACCGTGGGGCTTTTTGGAAAAAAATAATAGTAATGAGCGAACGCCAACCTTTTTATTCTTAAACATTTGGTAACTCCGTTATCTGTCAATCTCGACCAATCAGAGAAAAGAAAACCGAGAGTCTGTCAGTTTTGGTCCAAATTAATTTTTAAGTAAAAATGTATAATTATTTAGTGTTGACTTTTGCATTATTTGTAAATTAAATGTATTACCAAATATCGCCGTCCGTGTTTATATTGAAATAAAAACAGTTTATAAAGATATTTTCTATGTCATTTTGTATGCATACCAAATAACCCCACCCTGGGGGCTATTTGGAAACGCACATTCTTTTTTAAAATAAACCTTACTGTTTGTTCATGCTATGTTTTTATCTTTGTATTTTTATAGAGTTATATCTGTATTAAGCAACACATACTTACCAACTTCTATATCTGTTAAAAATTAAAGGAAATATAAATATTCAAATTTTATCCCTACTTTTTTACCAAATAGCCTAAATCTTGCGAATATAATATCTTGCGAATGTAATATTTTGCGAATGTAATATTTTGAGAATGTAATATTATGCACACAAAGGGGTACCTACTACATGTGCGGTCGGCTGTACTCGAGTTTAACCCTCGTAGTATAATGACGTGAGTGACGTGACGAGTGTTTGAAGTAAACCCGCGCACGCCGGCGACCTCCCGCGTGGGATTATCTGGTTATTATTGAGAGCACCACGTGCAGCGCGTCATGGCCCGCGCCCCACTGTTTCCCTCCAGAAGTTTCTGGAAGCAACTTTTACATTGTGAAGCTTAACGTAGCTTGTAAAGCTCCCGAACACTTAGGACAGAACCAGAGTCTTTGCTCCCGAATACCATGTATGCAGAATGGGGTGAGTACGCAGATGTAGCGACAAACGTTGTGGCGAAAAACTATCAGTGTGGTACGTTGGGGCGAAAACTCATCATCATCATCATCAGCCTACAGTCTGCTGAGGACACGCCTTCTCAAGTAGGCCATAACTATTAATGGAGGGAATCATTACCAAATATTGTCTTATCTTTGTGCGTCGGAGTCATTTTGGTTAGTGGATTTCGTTTCGTCTCCAGACCTCACGCCCCCCCAGCCTGCCACGCAGAATGTTTGCGCTACAACTTTCAAAACTGCTGGACCAAAAATGCTATGATTCTATAATAATAAAAATCAACTGTCGAAATGTTTCTACGCACATAACTTCAGAACAGCTGCACTTATTTGGCTAATTCTTTTATTGTTGTGTTTGACGCTGTAAAAGAAAGGGAGAAAAGAAATGCCCTTGCTGAGTTTTTTGCCGGTTCTTCTCAGTACAAGGCTCCCGCCCCATAGTTAGGCTTACGAACCGTTGGCATAATGACATTCCTAAGTGCTGTAACCTAAACATGGCCTAAACTGAATAAATGATTTTTGATTCTTAATTCTTGTAATTGTCAGGCCAAGGTTTATGGACAAGGTTGAAAGAACATTTTTGGAAAGTCTCAGAAAACAGGGTGTTTACAGTCGCGGGCGGGTCACTAGTTATGAATAAAGGAATCCTAGCACATTATATAAATAATTCGTTTTTAGGGTGTAGCGGTGAAAGAATTGCACTCTCTCTTCTCTTGGGTGTCGTAAAAGGCGACTAACGGACTAAAGACTGCACATACATCCAACAGCATAGAGCGACGATGGGCTCACCTCCTGTCACGCTGAGCACATGTGCATCGAGGACTGCTTTTGCTGTCCTCATTGCCTAGTCTCTGACTAACCCTTCGAGGATAATAGTCGTGATTATATTTATGTAAGTATGTAATTAATTATAGGTATTATGTAGGAAATGTAAGGGAGAGCACAGCATTTCCAATTCCCTAGTAAACCTAGCTTAGCAATAGCAGCCAGCTACACAGACGAGCCGCTGTAAACTAGTCATAATTTTGTATATTTTTATTTACTAAGTAGGTACTTACGTAATGAAAAATAAATAAATTTATGAAACGATTCGAACCTATGCATGATCCGTGCCGTGATAATCACAGGAAGAGGTTCTTCTCGTCTTAAAAGTAATTGGTAGGTAGGTATTTATCATTGTACTTTCGCTGACTCCGTCGCTTTACCAGGCTAAAGGTCAAAATCCCTTGCACACCGCGTCGTCTATTTGGTACGGGCACGTACCCGGGGTAGTGTTTATTATATTCTCTACCGGGCGGGCGGCGGTGCGGTACATCCGAAAATGTCTGCAAAGTGGTAAAGCGACAGAGCAACAGTGACCCCGACCATACCTAGCTAGGTAACATTGCGTTTCATTTGGTCTTGAAGTGTGGTAACTACATATTGATAGGTAGGTATGATGCTTTATAACCATAAGTAGGTAGGTACTTACCTATCTAAGTACTTAACTTTACTACTTAGAACTAAAAAGTAGGTTGAAACAAAACTGAGCCACAATGCTGAAAAGGTTATCTCGTGTAAAACTGTAAACTTGGTAGATCGCCTCTGAAACCGATTGTTCTTATTGTGGAGTCGTTAACCCCGATCGATAATCGTATCGAACAATTGTTATGATAAAAAATTTATTAACGTCAACTTAACTGTTATGTTATGTAGCTCTGGCCAATAAGGGCTGGGTAAATGCGCATTGGGAGGTATCACAATTGGGTATTGCGTCATGTTTTGGGCCCACATTTTTCGTTAACACAAGAGTACACGCGCCCCTTTTTTTACACAAATGCCCGCGTGGCCTACTATGGTAGACCCTTCAATTCAATACCCTGGCGCCTTTTATTAGGCGTCGCGAGCCCTAAGACCCCTGCGCTTATATATAGATGTCAAGCTATTAGTAGGTTTACAACGAAATCAACCGACCCGTTTATAACGGTTTTTTTCGTTTACACCCAAAATATTCGGTTTAGAATGGTTTAATACTATCTTTTGTTAATAAAAGCTCGGTGTTCATTACGTTATTGAATTTCCCATACCAAGGAGCACCAAACTGTGTTTTTTCAAGTTTGTCAGATTGTTACTACCTATAAAACAATTCATAAATCAATACGAAATATTTATTCTACATGATATCTGCTAGTACAAAATAGTCAAAACACACCACTTCCGGCCAAAAAACAGAGAAAAACTGATACCAGCTTGGCTGTACTGCTACGAGCTGTTAACTCCGTTGCCTTACAAAGCTTGTTAATTAAAAATAAAAGCGTTTAAAACGGTATTTTTTGCAGTTTTAAACCGCTGATTATATTTTTAAATGACTTTAAACAGTTTTTTTACAACTACCTATATCTACCTGCGCCCGTGTGCAGCGCACACCCTACTGCGCATAGGTAAAGCCGCCTGTATAATCAAGAAAGCTCTCCTAAGGTCCTAGCTATGAGGCTTTCCACTCTCAGCTTCAAACTTAGATCACTTTTAACGCCCCGAAGTATGCATCTTTGGATGAAATACATTTATACCGCAATGTCATTACGTCGGGTGTTGCGACATCGGTAAAGTCTGATATTGGTCAAATCGTCAAATCGACAAATTAGAAATTAGACAAATTGGTAATTCATCAAATCCTCTTTTCGTCAAATTATGTAATTTGCCAAATACGATATTGGTCAAGAAATTTGAGTAAGTACAATTAACATCAATAAAGAAATAAAAGTAAATTATTTTTAATGGCAATTAACGGACTGAAAGACAGCTCATACATCCAACATTACATTGGTGAATCGTGGTGCGATTGCGCTGCTTGTGCGGTACTCATTACCCAGTCTCAGACTAACCCCTAGGCTTAAGGGATAAAAATCGTGTATGTATTTATGTAATTACGTTATGTGTAAGCTATTATACTGTGGTGTAGTATCTTAAACGTGTTGTACTTATGTTGGTTTTAGCGTTTTCTCACATCCCAAGCGCTGGTCTCCTGCGAAACGGTGGTCTTGCTCAGTGATAGCAATAGCAGAGCAGACTTGCGAGGATAATACACCTCTGCAATCAGTTTCAATGAAAACGGCAGGCGGTGCCGGCGCCGTACAACCCTCTTTTATTTAAACTTAATTCTATTAGTTACACGCATTGGGCCAGCGTGGTGGATATAACGTGCAGTTGTGTATGTAGGAGGCCTGTGCCCAGCAGTGGGACGTTTATAGGCTGATGATGATGAATAGGTATATCTTTCACATAAGAGGCTTGGGTTAGACTTCTGCCATCCCCCTAACGGGACAACGTAACCCAGTGGTGGAACTAAGTACTAAGTCGCATTCTACGTTGGGACTAATTAGTTCCAACGTAGAATGCGACTTAGTAGTTCATTAATAAAGAAAATAAGCAATTTCATATCAATAATAATCATTAATAAATAGTAGGACTATTAATAGTCCTATGCCATCAGAAGGGGTGCCTGAACTATTCAGGAACAGCTTTTTTTGGAGTGACGAGGACGAGGCCCAGATATTAATGAGCTATCCGCGTCCGTAGGAAGGCGGATTGATAATCGTGTTGGGCCTGGTATCCACCAAAGATGAGTGAAGGTACATGTCTTAATAAACCAATAAGCGGAGAAGTTAGTCTTTTTGGTTATTTAGGTACCTACGACATGTTTACGAGACACATCAATTCCCCACTCCGTCCATTTTCTCTTTTGCTGGAGGTAGAGGTACCGGGCTCTACCATGGCCCAGGTGTGATTCCCATCTAGACGCGATTTTGGTTTTTTTTAAATTTATTTCAGGCAACAATGGCCCGTAGCAAATACCTTACATAAGTAGACTAATACATACAATAATAATAATAATAATAATCTGTGGCCCGGCTGTCAACTTGACTGACGTAAAATTTTTATCGCTTCGTTATTTTTGCACAATTTTATTGGAAAAAACTAATTATAAAATGTATTTCATCACCAATCCACCAAGAAAAAAAATAGAATAATATGGCAAGCTGCAACAAACCAGGACCGACACCAAAAATAATAGTCATGGAAATACCATTTGACAACCACGGACCTGGACAACAAGACAATATGAAAAACTGAAATGCTGACAAGAAGCCGGGCACGAGTAAAAAACACACGACCGTCATCTTCGGGTTCGTCGCTCAGCTCCGCCTCGCAGCCGCCGGGACCTGCCCCAGCCGCGAGTCCAGAGATTCCGGTAGCTGCAGTTGCGTCGAGTTCGAGCGACGAATACTTCTCGCCGTCGACGACACCACCACCTGCTCGTCGGCGCGGACGAGGCCGACCTCCGACCAGCTTGGGACCTCGAGGCTCACCGGCCTCTGACAGGGTCCCCGCTATCGGTGGAAGTGTGCAGCGCATGCGATGGACGCAATCCATTAACGAAAATGTCATGCGCTCATACTTTGGGGCTACAGAGGGGGGAACTAACCTGACTGCGTACCGTGGTCGGATGCTCTCTCTGTTTCAGGTACTTGAGCCAGCTGTCAACGTTTCAGCGCAACGACTATCGGATCAGGTGCGGGTCATCCAGCGTAACCGTATGTTGGATGACGCCGTACTTGATAGACTACGTCAAGAATCGCGGAATAGCCGTGTCTCACCTGCTTCGCCACCGGCCGCGGTGCAAATACAACGTGTTTCACCGCGACCCGACCTTGTTGGTGAAGATGATGATGACGGGGTTATATCCGTGAGTACCCAATGCAATGAGCGATTGAGGAGCGCTTTGGAAGATGCTTTCCGAGAGTATCGCTCCACACCGCCGGGGCTTAGACCCCGTCTACCTCGTTTGCCCATGCATAATAGAAATAGGGCGCTGGTGTGTGCTCTAGATTCGCAACTAACAAATTGTTTTGATAGCAGCGAAGACCTCGCTGATACTCACTCGATCTTGTATTGTGCGGCTGCAGCAGCATGTCATGTAGCTCATGTCAAATTTCCTAGCAGTGGCAGAGCTACACGACCAGCTGTACCAGCTTGGCAGTGCAGGATCGAGCGTCGTATCGGTGAGGCTAGAGCACTCATCGGCAAACTCATCTGCTTCAGGGAGGGCAACACTCGCCGTAGAGTATTGCGCTTTGTGAGGCGGGCATTCTCGGGGACTGATATTAGTCCTCGGGATTATCTGACCCGCGTTACAGAGCGTATCGACTTCCTGAAGCAGAAAATCTATGCATGGGCAAACCGCATACGTCGATACAAGCGGCGAGTGGAGCGATATACTCAGAATCGCATATTCCAGAGCAATGAGAGGTGGGTTTATAGGGCTTGGGAGAGACCGGACCAAGATGAGACTGATACGCACCTACCGGATGATGATGCCATGTGTTCATTCTGGCGCAGCATCTGGTCGGTGCCTGTCAATCACACAGAGGGTGATTGGACTCGGGTGGTCGAGCGCGCGTGCGATCTGATACCAGAAATGGGGGCAATTAACATCAGTCCCCAAGATGTAGCTCGTGCAGTCCGTCCGTTGCCTAACTGGAAATCTCCAGGGCTGGACGGGCTGCACAATTTCTGGATCAAATGGTTCACGGGATCGCACGCTCGCTTGGCATCTCAATTCCAGTCTGCCTTAGAGTCTGGGTCGCTGCCCCAGTTCCTAACCACAGGAATAACCCACCTGCTCCATAAATCAGGTAGTGCTGCGGAACCTAAAAATTATAGACCGATCACGTGTTTACCGACGGTCTATAAAGTCTTTACATCCATTTTGAGAGCAAAGATTTCCCATCATATAGAAAGGTATTCGATAATGTCTTCCTCTCAGAATGGATGTAGAAACGGGTCCCGTGGTACTAAGGAGCTGCTCCTCATCGACATAGCCATTAGCCAACAGGTTCGACGTTCCCGAAAGGATCTGTCGACATGTTGGATAGATTATAAGAAGGCCTATGACTCGGTGCCACATACGTGGCTCATGAGGGTGCTGGAGCTGTATAAAGTTGATGCAATTCTACGCACCTTCCTGATGTCGTGTATGAGGCAGTGGAGGACGGTCCTTCGCTATCCAGGATGCCGACAGATCCAGGCGAACAGCGACCCGATAAGGATCGAGCGTGGCATATTTCAGGGCGACAGTCTGAGTCCACTGTGGTTTTGTCTGGCCCTTAACCCTCTCAGTACACTCCTGGAGGGTTCGGGTCAAGGCTACCGGTTGAGAAGAGGTGGTCAGGTCATATCGCACCTCCTTTACATGGATGACTTGAAACTCTTTGCTCCTAACGATTTGCAACTGATGAAGCTACTGAAGGTAACCAAAACTTTCAGTGGCGCCATCAGGATGGAATTTGGTTTGGACAAATGTGTGGTTATGCATGTAAAGCGAGGGGAGATTATGGAATCCGTGGGGACCCAACTCTCGGATTCCATACACCTTAGATCCCTCTCCTCAACCGAAACTTACAAGTATTTAGGTATGTCGGAAGCGTTAGGTATCAATGCTGGTGACGTGAAACAATCGTTGAAGGAGCGCTTCTTTGGCCGCCTGAACAAAGTACTTAACAGTCTTTTATCAGGCGGGAACAAGGTGCGCGCCTTCAACGGTTGGGTCATGCCAGTTTTGATGTACTCTTTCGGCATACTTAAGTGGACTCAGACGGAACTTGACGCCCTGGATAGGAGGGTACGCTCACTGCTTACCGCAAATCGGATGCATCACCCACGGTCATCGGTTATGAGGCTGTATATCCCGCGGAAGTGCGGGGGTCGTGGCTTTTTAAATGCTAAGACCCTACACAACCGCGAGATATGTAGCCTTAGGGAATATTTCCTCGAGGCCGACGTGGGTATGCATCGAGATGTGGTGGCGGTGGACAAGGGCCTTACCACGCTCTCCTTGGCTAACGAGAACTGGCGCAAACCTGTGGTATTAGATACTAACGACCGCAGGGAGGTATGGCAGAGCAAGGAGCTTCACGGACGCTTTTATCGGGTCCTACATGGGCCCGATGTAGACTTCCTAGCGTCCGTAGCCTGGCTGCGTTTTGGTGACCTCTTTGGGGAAACCGAAGGTTTTGTCTGTGCGATTATGGATGAAGTTATGATGACGAACAACTACCGGAAATACATTGTGAAGGACGGTACGGTTGACATATGTCGGGCATGTCACCGGCCCGGGGAATCCATCCGCCACATTATTTCCGGTTGTTCTAGTCTAGCTAACGGAGACTATTTGCACAGGCACAACCTTGTAGCCAGGATTATCCACCAGCAACTTGCTGTTCAATACAATCTTGTGGAATCGGAAGTACCGTACTATAGGTATGTATGTGCCCGACCCAGTTCTCGAAAATGGCAATTGCACATTGTATTGGGATCGGTCTATCATCACTGACAGGACTATTGTTGCCAATAAGCCTGACATAGTGGTGATAGACCGACTAGAGCGTCGCGCAATGATTGTTGATATAACAGTCCCTCATGACGAGAACCTCGTGAAGGCTGAGAAAGATAAACAAACTAAGTATCTTGACTTGGCTCGCGAGGTTGTCGACATGTGGGATGTGAACACAGCAGTCATTGTGCCGATAGTCGTGACGGCCAATGGCATGATTGCCAAGAGCCTCGACCAACACCTAAAGAGGCTCTCGTTGGGCAGCTGGATCAAGGGCTTGATCCAGAAAGCAGTACTTTTGGACACGGCGCGCATAGTTAGGAGGTTCCTCTCTCAGGAGCCCTGACCACCGGTAGCTTGGACCCTGTTCCCGATACCGGTGGGCTACTATTTTTTATATTTTTAAATGTTTTTTGTATTTTTATAGAAATATTTAAAAATGTAAATAGTATGTATATAAATGAATAAATTGAATAATAATAATAACTAACTCTAATTAATGAGGCAATCTTGCTAAAATATGAAATAACTATGTAACTGCAACTATTTACTTATGGAAAAGTATTTTATAATAACAATAGCGATCTAGCGCTCGTGCAACCAACATTTATCAACGCAGTAACTAATGGATATGACATAGTACTACTGCTCATAATAATATGTGTGATTTCCAGCGATAATAGTTAGAAATCGAGACACTTTCCTGCTCCATCGCGTGTGCGGTAGTGCCAACGGCATTCTATAGTTCATGGATAGACCTGGACGAATGGATTGTCCCATTCTGAGGTACCTACTGGATCCAACTTCATGTCTCTGGGGCATGATGGACGGGTTTTAGTGCAACTTTCTTTGTTACTTGTTTTTACTTTTAGGTATAACTAACATTAGTCCACGTGCATTGTTACTAACAAATTATATAGATCCTTGTTGTCCGATATAAATATAATAAATAAATAAACAAATAAAGTGTTAAGCTACTGCTGAGGCCGACTGTACAAAGACCTACTTACTAATAGGTACGTACCGATCAGCTGACGCATCTATTTCCTTCTCGCGTCATATGGCTACAACTTATTGTTGGTCGGAAAATAACAAGAAACATAGTAGGTATAATAATGGATATTGTTTATAAAATATTCGATGCGTAACTTCGACCTCTGATGAGATACACATTTTGTTTTAATATACTGGAACGATAATCGTCTGATTTACAGCTCAATTGAAAAGATAATTATATAAATAAGTATAGTAATATATATGACGCAAGATTATTTAAAAATAAAATGCAGTAAACATAAGTATAATGAAGGCAGGCTCAGGAGGCCGGTTTAACAGAATACAAAAAGCTCTCGGGTAGCAGCAGGCCTTTGTCCAAGAGTGGACTTCTTCTTTCAGCTGATGATGAGCATAAAGTCCTAAACTAAACTAGTAAACAAACGTTTTGTCGATTGCTACCATTTATAAGGCAGAATTATGTTTGTATATTTAATTGGTTTTCAATCTTATTTCAATAGTATAAAGTTTTAAAAGGCTCTGTCTATTGTTATTGTCAGCCTATTTTGTCCTACTGCTGAGTAAAGGCGTCCCCTCCTAATTTTTACTTTATTTTGTCTTTTTTTTATAGCAGAAGGAGGCAAACGAGCAAGCGGGTCACCTGATGGAAAGTAACCACCGCCGCCCAAAGGAATCGCAGACGCGATGCCGGCCTTTAAGGAAGGAATAGGCTCGTTTCTTGAAGATCCCTAAGTCGTAACGGTCCGGAAATACCGCCGCCGAGAGCTGGTTCCACAACACTATAGTTCGAGGCAAGAAATTTCTTGTAAAACGCACAGTAGTAGACCGCCATCCATCAAGGTGATGTGGATGGAATGACAGTCGATTGCGTGTAGTGCGGTGAAAGAAATCAGCGGCAGGGATCAAGCCGAACAATTCCTCAGAACACTCCCCTTGATATATACTGTCTGCCACTACAGGGGGTTTATCTTACTGATATGCGTCCAGCTCACCACGACATCTTCGCCTCGGTCTGCCGCATCGCCATCTAGCGTTGGAAGGTAACCCAAACGGCAGTGGCTTTGGCCCAAAGTTCCTCTGGCATGCGGTAGACGTGCCCGGCCCGATTCCATTTGAGTTAGGCAGTTTATGTGACACGTTTTGGTCTGCCTGGGGCCGTATTACAAGCTCTTAATTCCAGCCATTTTACGCCTTATTTTGAACTGCCTTGTTTAGCTGTATTATGAAGTCCTATTACCAGCCAGTCAGCAATCACGTGTCACTAGGCCGGCTTCTGCCTTGGAAATTGGCTGGTAAATGCGTATTACGAGCATTAATCTGACATTTCATAGCGTGTTTATCTTGTAAACACTGATGTCAAGTAAACCATTCAGTTTAAGCCTACTTTGATTAGCTTTTAGTGACTAGTTTTGATTTATTTTTATGATAATTATCTGTTTGTATTATAATTTTGTAACTGTAAGACAAACTAAAACATCAAAAAAATGTGTGATGAATTGGAAATGTTTGAATTTCTCGAAAGTGATTCTTCACAACAAAACAATAGTACGAAAATTCAAAGACGACTTCTTCGTGATCTCAGTGACCCTTTTAGTATAGATGAAGTGCAGTTTATAAAACGTTATAGATTAAGCAAACAATTAGTGAAGAATCTGTGTGACGACCTAAGACCTCATATGGCTAGGCCTACAAAGGCATCGGATATAGCACTTGAAAGAAAGGTGTGTAATTTTTGTCACTATCGCATAATTAAGTACCTAAGTAATCAATCTCTGTTTCTAATGTATAATAATTGTTCTTGCAGGTGCTAATAGCATTATCGTTTTTCGCTACGGGGTCTTACCAACGCCCAGTTGGTGATATATCAGCACACTCTGTAGCACAGCCTACTGTATCTGTGATAATAAAGCAAATAACCAAACTATTAAATTTGCCTCAGATGCAGGCAAAATATATAAAATTTCCCAGAACTTTGGAGGAGAGAACTAATAATAAAATAAGGTAAGAGTCAGGTTTATTGAAAATTACTTACCACACATCAACACATTCAACTCTTTAGGTAGGTACAATATTAATACTTAAAAATGGTAAGTCTGTTGCTTTATTACAATGTTCCAGCAGTAAGAGGAAAGGTAGACAGTTCGTCAGTGGCTAAGCCGTTGAGCTTGAGTTAAGGTTAAGCCGCACCTTAGTCTTTCTTAGCATCAGGATGGAACCCAAGCTGCTGGATGTATGTGCAGTCTTTAGCCCGTTTGTCGTCTTTTACGAAACCCAAGGGAAGAGATGAGTTTGTAGTATTATCTTGTTGTAGTTAAACCATAAAATGCTATTGCACAAGAAAATTGATAATTTAAATCTAGTTATTACAGAAACTTAGGTAGGATAATCTATTTTTCTGTGACACACTACATATTACATAGGTAGTGCGTACCTCTGAGTAATGATGAGATGAGTGACACGATAATAATAGATTAGAAATAAGTAGATAGATTTGATAAAGACCAAGGAAAAACATTTGTAATGTTTTTTGTAAATAAATGTTTGTTTTTTTTTGTAAAACTAATATTTATCTTTATAGATTTTACAACCAATTTGAAATGCCGGGAGTATTAGGCTGTATTGATTGCACACATGTTGCAATAGTACGCCCAGTTGAAAATGAGGAGAGATATTATTGTAGAAAACAGTATCACTCATTAAATGTCCAGTTGGTAAGATAAGTTTTATTTACTTACTTTAAGAAATACTTAAAAGAAATAGAAACAAATATAAGTATGGGCATTTTTTTTAAAGTTTGTATGTGACAAAATGAGGCTAAAAAAATTATAATCATAGTATTGGTGTTTTTCTTTCTTCAGGTAGACTCTATTAGATCTAAGTTTGGTAAAAAACTCAAAAAATAAGTGAAAAATAAGGTAGATCTTGACAAAATGGCTATTTAAATTGATAGTAACCTGAAATCTACATCCGCTGCGTTACGCATTACCTATTCCCGTTTATAGGTTAATTAAAAGAAAAATACAATAAACGACTATTGTTTATTAAAAGAAATTAAACATTTTTTACCTAAAATGTCTAAAAAAATTTTTTAATAATAAACAAAAATAAATAAATCAACCTTTTCTATCCTCTGAGAAACACTGTGATAAAATTAACATAATAAAGTTGTTTATTTAGCATAAAATTAGATCTGTATTAAAACTTATACAACTAATTAAATACTTTATCAAGTAGGTTAATCATAATTAAACACATCAAATCTTCCTTAATTAACAATAAAATGAATATCCTAAATGATTTGCCTCAATAGGGGGACCATCACTCAGTGGAAGTGTATGAAAAATGTAAGGAATAGTTCACATCAAACACTTTGTACCACAAAAAACTAAAATAATTTTACGAAATTTATAGGTCTACTCTACTCATGAAAACAAGTAGGTATCGCAAATAAAAGCGATATTATAACAGTCTTAGCAAGTTATACAAAGTAAATTATTACATGCAATACATTTTTGCGATAATAACAATGGTGTTCGAATTTTACATTTATAGCACGCAGTGACGGCTGATGACATTTTTAATCGATTTAATATGATTTTGTTTGTGAAATTATTTTCTTTGTTTGGTTTAGATATTTTGGGCTTCATTTTCCCATTTCTGTTCGCGAATGTAATGTTCTCTTTCTATTTTAGTCTATTACAGTCGTTTATAAACTAACAAGTCATGTAAACGAAGCAGCGGGCGCTTACTAGTTCAACTGCTGATCTGACAACTAAGTAAAATTCCTCTTCAAGCGACAATAACCAAAAGATTCATACAATTAATAAGATAAACACATTTCTAGTAAAACAGATAAATAGCTATAATTTACATTTGCTTTACATAGGCTTTAAGATACTACTAACCAATATTGTAAATATATTTTTGTTGACAAATAAATAAAAATAAATATTATTACGGGGAATGTAGACGTAGGTTTTTGTTCCACTGAGTTACAAAAACCCATCCACTGAGTGAATGTTTCTCAGCTGACGTAACGGATTTTAGGTTAGGTCAAGTCTGTATTACATTTTGGTGAAAACAATGAGTCTTACTTAATCAAATTGTTGTTATGTACTGAAATGATAGACCATAAATCTTAAAAATAATCTATACAACAGTGAAATAAGCTTACTTACCACGTAATCTTCGTAAATCAGTGGAATTTTATAACTACACTCCTTAGATTAAAACATTTTGTTTTAATCTAAGCTACACTCCCTACGCAAAGCAACCAACTGTGACTTTCAATTCAAAACTGAACGACTGAGCGCATGGCGCACTCTTTTTTCTTTTTCAAAGGGTTGCTAGGTTTGAAAAAAACAACTAATGTAGTGGATTTTAATCGCTCCTTAAGAGATATTTGCGTAACTAATTAATTGCGGAATTTTCCACCTTGACCAATTTATAGATTTAGTATTGAAACAAGTTATTTAGATAATTTTGTATTACAACCGAATAGTAAACAAATATAAGTCAAAAGAACATTTGACGATCTTTATAACAACACCTAAACCTAATAAAAATTACGTTTTATATTCAAATCACGAATATCAAAACTTTAAATAACAAGATGGGACATTGGTAAAACACACGAATTGATACATTAATTTCTATTTTTCGCTTAAAATTAATGGAATAAAAACAAAATAATACAGACATTAAGATTCTTTAACATCCTACAAACCTAACAAACTAATACTTTCTGTAAAATATAAATGTAGTTTTAAATTAAAAGCTATTTAGAACATAGGACAGCGTCAAATCGCCATGTACAAACTTTAAAAAAAATGCCCGTATAGACATTACCAAAAACCTTAGAAACTAAAGTGAATAAGCACCTACTTTTATATAAAAACTAAACAAGTAAAAACCTACCTAATAATAACAAAAGAAAATTAGCTTCAGATTATTGAAACTTAATTGTAAAAATTACGTTTTATATTCAAATCACGAATATCAAAACTTTTAATAACAAGATGGGACATTGGTAAAACACACGAATCGATACATTAATTTCTATTTTTCGCTGAAAATTAATGGAATAAAAACATAATAATACAGACATTAAGATTCTTTAACATCCTACAAACCTAACAAACTAATACTTTCTGTAAAATATAAATGTAGTTTTAAATTAAAAGCTATTTAGAACATAGGACAGCGTCAAATCGCCATGTACAAACTTTTAAAAAATGCCCGTATAGACCGATTACCAAAAACCTAAGAAACTAAAGTGAATAAGCACCTACTTTTATATAAAAAAAACTAAACAAGTAAAAACCTATCTAATAACAACAAAAGAAAATTAGCTTCAGAATATTGAAACTTAATTGTATGTAACTACCACTAAATAACAGTAAAATAAAACAAAAATATGTAAACAAAACTAAAATATCTATTCTTCTTCAGTCTTCATTTATTGTGAGATTAATCTGCAAAAAAATGTTTTAGATCAGTAATGCAGATATGCAAATAATTAGCGTGGATGCTAGTTTTGGAGGAGCTACACACGACTCTTTTATCTGGGCAAACCATCCCATAAAGGAACATATGGAAGAGATTAGCAGAAATGAAGCTATATGGTTACTTGGTATGTGAGACCACAGAATATACTTATAGTTTTTTCAAATGCATTATACTAAATAAAGTTTATATTAAAATTAATGAAAATGCATTTAATTTAACACAATAGTATAAATTAAATATCAGATAACATCAAATACATTGCTTGAAAACCAAAGTAATTAAGCACAGCTAATATGGAAATCAGAAACAACTAAAGTACAGCAGGCAATGGTGGATCAAAATATCTAAATCTGTTTATTACTCTAATAATGCAATGTGAACTTAAACATACATGTTATCAACTAAAGTTTAAATGTGATAGTTTGACAAATAGCAGTAGCTTGATGTGCCATTGCCCATACAAAAACCCCTGCAAAAAATGCTTGATTAATTAAAACACATAAAATTTTTATTTTAGGTGATTCTGGATATCCTTTGAGAAAATACATGATGACTCCTGTTACCGGTGCAACATTGGATACTCCAGAAGCTTACTACACAGGTGTGCATGTCCGGACAAGGAATGTCATTGAAAGGACAATTGGTCTTCTGAAGGCTCGATTCAGGTGCTTACTTGTACATAGAGTATTACATTATGCGCCTCCGGTAGCAGCATCAATTGTAAATGCTTGTGTAATATTACATAACATTTGCAATAGCGCAAATATTCCTGTACAAGTACTCACTAATGAAGAAGCCATGTTAGAAGCATCGAGGCAGGTCCACAGAGGTACTTACATTGGAGATCAACAACAGCCCTCTTCCACCTCTAGCAGTAATAGGGAATTAGGTGAAGGCTTATCAGTCAGGAGTACCCTCATTTCCCGTCTCTGGTCTTCCAGATCTCGTGGGCCTGTAAATTAAAATATTTACAATTTTATTATTCTGTCATGTTATGTATTTTATATCTCTTACTATGTCATCACCATAAACATTTTATTAGTTTTTATTTTATATACAAAAACTAGTTTAGTAATACAAGTAGTACATAATGTTATCTTAATTATTATATTAGTATTCTTTAAATAAATATGTCTGAATTTTCAGTTTTGTCAGATAATGTAAATTTGTAAGTAAGTAGATTAATTTTTTATTTGTTAATTATTGTATTTTTTTGATAAAGTAATTTTGTAAGTAGATTCATTTCTAGAAAATTAACGTTTCTTTAGGATATTTATTGGTTCCACGTTCTATGTCAAAGAAAACTGTGCATTGATTGAAAATAAAATATAACATATCTTTTGTATATGATTTTTTACTTACCTTTCAATTACTGCTGCTATTCTATTAAGAGCATACAAAATCTCTTGTGACACCTGTGAATTTCTCAGAAGAGACTGCGCAATGCGATTGAGTGTTTCTGAGTTTTGTTGCTCTACAATCAATCTAGCCCGAGCTGTGTCAACAAGTATTCGCCGGGCAGCTTGCTGGCTCAGAGTGCCTTGCCTTGCTCTGCGTCGACGTTGCACATTCCTAGTATCCTCATACACCTGCTGGGATGATGGTGCTTCAACTTCCTGCTGTGGTGATGGTACCTCTTCTCGTGGTAGCGGATCTTGGTGTTGAAGACCCTCATCCATAAAAAAATCATGGTCTAAAAGAGGTGCATGAGGAAGAGGGTTCTCTGTATGAGATGGTCCAGCCTCAGGTTCAACAGCATCTATGGGCTGTGTTAGCTGAAAATACACAATTTTTTTTTTACACTGTAATCTATAAAAAAATACAATAAGGTTACAAAAAATACTTACAGCTGGGAAAGGGTCTACCTGGGTATTAGGCAACCCAGTTCCAAAGCCTTCCCCAAGTAAACTTAAAAATTTTTGCTCAAGATCATTGAGGGGAAGGACTTCTGAAGGTCCACCCCCGGTCCGAGACTGAGAAGTGCGAAGGGCTGCCACTCTCCTTTTCAGTTTGGCTTTGTAGTCTACCCAATACTGTAATAAAAATATACTTAAAAGATAGTGCAATACAATGTAAGAGATAAAACTATAGGTAATACAATTATAAAAATACTTACATTAGACCACGCTTTCCAGTCTTTGGTGGCACCGTCTCCTTGAGAATTTAGTGTCTCGGACACAGACGTCCACATCCTTCTTGAGTAATCGCGTGCCTGTGCCGATTTATTATATCCAACAGCCATATCTCTATGAGAATTCAGAAATTCCCATAGAGATTCTAGCTGTTGGAATGATACCCGGCGACGACGCGAAACTTCATCCCGTGAACTTCTATGAAAACAATTTAGTAATTTAGTAATAGGAAGTAGGTAGATAACCACTGAATTAAGCAAAAGTATTAAATTAAAACTAGTTACTTACGCCATTATTAAAAAAGTTTTAAATATTCTGACTGTGAATACGAGCAGCTTGAACACAAAGTAAGGTCAGAGTGTCGCTTTGCCACCAATGCAATACAAACCTTTAAATAACTATTCCCATGAATTTCACATAAATCTTTCAACATTTTCAAGTACTTTTCAAAGTTTCAAGTAGGTAGACTTTTTTGCGGGCTGGCTGAGACAGACCATCACATCAAAATAGTGTGTTGATAAGAAAAGTTTCGTTCAGAAATAAATGTTGTTGCGATACTTACATAGGTACCTATTTTCATTATATTTTATTCAAAATGATTAAATAACTGCATAATCATTTTCTATATTATTTCCATTTTCATTAATTGTTATAAAAATACGCTTATTCTTAAGCAATTCTAATATTTCATTCACATACAAAAACCGTAATTAGCCGGTAACCCGTTACGTCAGTTTCTGAACGTCACATTCAAACCAGCCCTAGACAATCAATCCAGCGACAGCCAGCGTCATTCCAGTCAGATTAATTTAGGTTGTAATACGAAAAAGAACAAGTCAGTTTAAGGCCTTAAACTGAATTGCCATAAAACAGCCTGGTTTTATAAAAGTTCATAATACGACTCCTGACCCCTTACAAGGCTCTGTCTACATAATGGACATCATATTTTGAACTTTATTTAAACGCTGAACATAAGGTCGAAAACCAATGAAAAATGTTTACATACTGTGCCTTTAAACAATCGAATAATTCAAATGTTTCAGTAACAATTGAGTTATGGTAAAATAAAAGTCTTCAATAAGTCTTAATATAATTTTATTGCAGACACAAACTGTTCAGTTCAGTGACCCCGCCAAACTGACTCTCGGTGTGCGACCCTCCAGTAGTAAAACATAGTATATACAACTCAACTAAAGCTTACAGTAAAATAAATAACGAAATTCCTTCTAACTGCGTTGTGGACCTAATCTACGGCTAGTTAAGTCTACAGATAACTTTAAAAAAACAGAACTTCAACGCTTCGTCGCTTTAATTATACGAGATCATTTTTATGTGTAAAGAAAATACATTAATACGTCGTACGAACACAGCTGGTGTGATCCATGAGTTTTACTGGTGGAAATCATTTAGGAAACGACCAAGAGGAAACCAATCATTCAGGATTTCACCAACAAGAAAAATATTAAGTATAAAACTTACATTAAAACAAAAAGGGAAGATACGGCATGCTCCTACTTGTAGTCATTCAAAATATAGTCCTACTCAACTACTTAAGCAAACACTCACACACGCACACCTATAAAGTGTAAATCGAGCGAGCGAGACAAAGCGGTAAGTTTCAACGTCAGCGCGAGGGAGGCAGCGAGTAGCGCGTTGACGTCTCGGTCGCTTCGCAACAGACGAGTACGTACGACCGATTCCGACGCCACTGCGGAGTAGCGTCTTTCTCTTTTTCACACAGTAGAATATCCGCAATAGTGCGATGTAGCCTGTTCGCTCGGCAAATTGTGACTGAAGTGAAATTGTGCCTTTAGGCCTAATTTTGGCGGCTCACTCACGAGACGCTAATGCCGTATCTTCCCTTTTTGTTTTAATCTAAGGTATAAAAGAAATTAATGACCAAACGCAAATTTTCAACTACCCACAGTAGTAGTGATGGTTAATCATTGGTTAATCTTTAAAATACATATAAAACAATTTCTCTAAACAAACAACAGTGTAACAGTGATTGCACAATTAACCGCTTCAGTGGTATAGTGGTAAGACTGTCGGTCTCAGAACCAGAAGTCTCAGACTCGATTCCCATCGGTGAGTATATTTGGTACTCTGTTTAGTTAGGGGCTTGCTCTAAGGTAGCCTGGCTAGCTACCACAATCTAATCTGAGTATAGACTCAGTAGAGACTTGTTATAGAACAATAGCGTTATTAAGTTTCGACAGCTAGAGATAAGATAGCCAATTCCTCAGTGGTTCAGGATTTTCTGGCGAGATGCGCTTACATTTTCGACCTTACGTCACTTAAAATCAGTTGAGACGAAGGCCAAAAGCTTACCGTTTTACGTTGTAAAATAAACCAAAAAAAAAGTTGTCGAGATATTGAACAACAAAATGACGTCAAACAATTTTCTATAATTTCGTGACAAATCAACACAAAAACCTCTGTGGCTTGATAAATTGAATAGCTGTTCGCTTATGGTAACCGATAATAAATTAAACCCATATAAATTATATTGTTTGTTTTGTATTTTCTGTATATGTGTTTTTGTGCAATCAAGAATATAATAAATTGTAGAAAGTCGATTTTATAGTAAAAATAAAAATCCGGACACAGTATCATATCTAGCCGGACATTTTGCACTAAAAGACTGGCATATCGGATATTAAAAATGTATTTTTATAGTTATTCAAGTGAGACAATTTTTTTACATGAGTAATTCGTAACTGCTTAAAAGTTATGCTTGGTCACGTGACTCGGTAGCGTGCTTCCGTTCGGCATCTTTTAATGAGCTCGACGGGCGTGACCATAAGCTTAACGAAAGCCGCACAGACTTCTATATTATTTAGCCGGACATGTCCGGGGACAGGGCTGTAAAAAGCGCACAAAAAAAGACGCACCTGGCAAACCTAAGTGTATAATATATTCAGCATTCTATTACATTAACGAAAACGACAATTTGCACTGGCATTTGAACCAGCACCTCCTGGTAACAAACGAGGTGCGCTGCATTATTGCCATACAGGATAATATTTGGTAAAAAATAATTAGCTGTTCATATTTCTTTTATACGGACTCATTTAGACTGATCAACCTGTATATTACATTACTGGTATTGATATGCAATACCAGACACACATTTTATGGTACATGTATAGCAAATTCAATGTATTATTATTACTTTTAACATTATTTGACTGATATAAATCTGTTTACTTTTAAATTATATCTTCCTACTATGTATCTTGCAAAGGAAACGCAATTCGATCAAATGCAATTTCAGTTTATCAAGCCACACTCAAACAGATTATTCCAGTCGTTTATAAAAAAAAAAGTTAGTTCGTGTTAAAAATAAACCTAAAAATAAACTTACGCAATAAATTTAAGTGAAGTTAAGTGCAACAATAATAATATAAATAAATTAAACTTAGTGTACGAAACTACTACATACTATTTACAGCAAAGTATCTAAAAGTTTCACAAAAGAAAATCATTTCTAGGATAAAATTTTTACTAAAAAAAAAATCAACCAGTCTCAGGAAGCTCGAGTGGGATTCGAACCCACGACCTTTGGATTGCCGGTCCACTGCGGTTTTTTTTTTTCTAGTAAACATTTTATCCTATATCTATATAGCATTGTGAATGCAAAATTTCAACAATAAAGAAATCATTTCTAGTTTGCTAATTTGAGTTTTGCTAGAAATATAATAATATAGAAAGTGGTCAAAATACTGAATACTGAAGTTATATTTTCGGACGTACTCAGTGTGTAGATGTCACAGCTTTCAACCTACCAAAGACGCCAGCCCTTTAACCTACCACAAAATGTCAAATTTCTTTAATACATTTTGAACTTTGTCACTAATACATAAGGATCAATATCGTTTAAAGATATTTGTCAGTTTTAGATAAGTTGTTCTGTAGGCGTGCGTGCAGTAACATTGGGTCAGGTCACGTTCAAAATCGTTATCTTGTGTATAATAAAAATATTATTTTCTTAGTGTATACGCCCAATACGTCATGTCAAGTAGGTATAAAGAATTGGAATACATAACAAAATGGTTTCAAAACATGTAAAATTACTAGGATTTGTTGACTCAAAAAGTATTCACCAAAGTCAAGACAAAAAACAAATCGAAATTACATAAGTTAATGGCAGTATGTTTATATAATCGATTATAAGTCATTGAGATCTTAACGCTAAAACGATTTATAGCTAAGTGTAAGCTTTAAATTTTCCTTTGGGTAAATTGTAATCAGTCGTTTGAAGTTTGAATAATATAATAAATACAAAACAAAAATTCACTTAGCACAATATTTTGACCACTTTCAGAATAAGTTTGGGGGTACACAATTTAAGATACTATAAAGATAGAAAAATTAACAGTAATAAAGGTGACACTTGTATGTATCGTAAAAAATAAGAATTAATTAAAGCATCCACGTTAGGAAGCGGGGTACCTTTACCGAAATGCCCTTTTAATTTGACTAATACACTTGTTACTGGCTCGCACTGCAGAATTCGTTTAGAAAACTATATTATTTTCACAACTTTTATCGTACAATATTATTAAATATTTTTATCATGTCAAGCTTTACATAAACACAAATTACAATAAAACATTTAGTCACATATTCAACTGTCCCATTTTGTTGATAACTACACATTGTTATAACAAAAAAGATAAAATATAAACACAGTTACTGAGTGGCCAAGATAATTACTAATATTAGTGTGTACACACGCTATCTATACAAAAATTTAGATTGAACAAATCGCTAAATCAAACACAACATGTTGTCATAACGAATCCTGCAGCGCGCCGGCCGTCCCAGCCGCACCGAAATGCTTTATCATACCTCCGTTTTACACACTTGGTCCTGTATTTACACATAGAATATAAATTCAAATTTAACTAGATATATACACAGTGCGCGAGGACGTCGCTCGCGACCGATTCAAATAATTTCACTAAGTTTTTCGATACATTCGTATCTACCTAAACTCATACCGAGTTATTCATAAATTATTGACACACTTATAAACCTTCTAATAAACTTTTGTCAGTATACAAGTTGAAGTTCCTATTAGAAGGACAGAGACAAATATCACTTTTAAAGAGCATACTTTGTAAAATAAAGGTTTATAAGACGTTTATGAATAAGGGAGTTAGGCTGCAGTGAGAACTACCTACGTAGTTTGTTTCAGGGCTCGAGTGTCGCCCTGCAGGTCATCTCAACTAATCACAGACATTGCTTACATGCCAATATGCGAACATTGATCTTCAAGGATTCGCGCAGCTAGCGTCAAAACTAGATACATTTACATAGAAACCTAACTAGTCTATATTTGTACAATAGAATCATTGCTTCGAGAAGCTCGCTTCCGTAATTCTGACGCCACCGCACACGCCGCGACGTGCTATGCGTAAACAACGTTGTAACATTTGGCGGAATTTGTCATAATAATAATTATTATGCATAATACAATCGCTTGTTTGCAATAATAAAAAAAACACATACGATCCACGAAAGCACGCGACCGTGTGCGGCGGCAACCGGGGTGACCAAACAATTTTGAACCTTATTGCTTTAGACATAGCCACTGCGGTTGTCGACCGCGCGCAACCCGGACTCTTTTACACAGTTTATAGGTGGTGTATCAACAGAAGAGCTAGCTATCACATAAATATTTACACGACAACCAAAAATACAACATTGTTACGCCAAAACGGTAGTGATATTCGCACGAATGCAAACGTACATTAACAACTATATTTACACGACACTATTGCTTTTCGACTGACTCACAACCGACATCGGAAGAATAATAAAATCACATTTGGAACTGTTGAGGGGCTAACGCTATCCGTACTCACAACCGACATCTAGACTTATAGGAGAATTAGGGCACGCCAGCCTATGCCATGCAAAAGAGTCTTGAAACACGACTTACATACGTCCCGTGTAGTTAAATCTCTGTCAACATATCTGGGAAGTTTTATTACAATAAAGGTATTGTGGAGACTTGTGTGCGCGATACCAATGTTTTGTTCTAAATTAATTAACTAAAAGTATTTTCGACAGCACATATATTTCTAAGAGAACAGCGAACCATTAAAAGCAAATATGGCTCGCTTGATTCCGGTGAGGTAGTTATATTTTTACATTTTCAATAACTCCAAGCATTACAGCATACACACTATGAACGTAATATTAACGTGCCTCAATGAAAGACAAAAGGTTACACTACCGCTGCAACTGATTAAGGGGGTGCCGCGCGAACGCAAAAAATTACATACTTAAATCTTAATAATGAACTTTACAGCAAAATCAATCATCTTGACATTAATAATAAGATCAATTAAATTAATTTACTAGGTCTGAAACTTCAAAGCAGAATAATTCTGCTAATTTAATTAGAGTAATGTTTTTATTCTGCGAAATGTGCAAAAACAATCACGCGCTTGTGTTAAAAATAAAAAAATACTTTTAAAGAAGGGGGTGCCCTGCGGAATAACAATACAAATATTTTCATGTAAGAGTCATTGTTTCATGAGTAAAAAAGTTTTGGAAAAAATATGTTTTTAGATGTCATTACATTTATGTATTGTTAGTTAATTTTAAAAGAATTTGTTTAAAATTTCAACAAGGCCATGACCTTGTGCAATGATCAGGCAAACTTACATAAGTTATTTTAATGTATTTAACTAATTCAGCGCATAGCACAAGTGACATAAAAATACGTACATTTCCACAATTACGTGCAGGACCCCCTTAATAACCTTATAACATCGTGCATAATCTTACATGTACGGACATAGGACATAGTACGCTACGCTGTAATTGCTACAGGACTTTGAACCTTGCACCGCGCGCACAAGCGCCAACAAAAAATTCCTTGGCCTATCTAACGGGCGCGCCTACGCCTCCGCGGCGACCGGCTCCCGGGCGTGGTGAATCTTCAGGTGTTTGTTATGATTCGACTTGTTGCTCGACGACTTCCCACATATGTTGCAGGAGAAGGGCCGCGCGCCGCTGTGCACCTTCATATGCTCAGATAGGTAGTAACTCCTGTGGAAGGACTTACCACACTCCGGCACTTTGCACACGTACTTCTTGGCCATCTCGTGCTCCTTCACGTGCCGCTGGCAGTTGTACTTGCGTATGAACTGGCAGCCGCAGTAGTTGCACGTGTAGGGGCGCACCGCTTTGTGCGAGTTCATGTGCGCCAGGTACTCCGCTTGGCGGATGAATGCGCCCTACGAGTGCAGATATAAGTCATGTTATATGGGTCCGATGAATTTGAGAGAGAGATAGAGTGAAAGAGAGAGAATAACATAAGACAACGTCATATGGACATCATCACAAGGGGAGATTGAGCCATATTGGTCACGCTGGTCCAATGCGGGTTGGCGAATTTGTATCTATATAGACGCTGGGCTAACTCAGAGCAGGGCTGGCTCAGCTCGGCCGTCGGTGCATAGTCATATAATCAAGACTATTATCCCCGAAGGGTTGGTCAGAGAATACGCAATGAGGACAGCAAAAGCAGTCCTCTACCATAGTCCACTTTTCCCCAACTCCTGCCTGATAGTAAACAGCCGATGCAATCCAAAATAATGAGGGCGCTCCCCACCGTGGAACAAGCACGGTAACAAGCGCACCCATTCATGACGGCCTGCATAAATGCCGTTTCACGCCACGCTTAAAAATGGTCCAATGCGTGTTGGCGAGTTTTATTTTTTACACTGTTATTATCATTTAGACACTGGGCTGACTTAAAGAGCTGGGCTGGCTCATTACGGCCGCCGGTGCATACATATTTAAGACTATTATCCCCGAAGGGTTAGTCAGAGACTAGGAAATAAGGCCCGCAAAAGCAGTCCTCTGCCATAGTCCACTATTCAATAAATAGCGACTGCACATGTGCTCAGCCTGACAGGTGGTCAGTCCATCGCTACGCTATATGCTGTTGAATGTATGTGTATGTGCAGTATTTAGTACGTTAGTCGCTTTTTACGACAGCCAAGGGAAGAGAGCCACGCGACACGGCTCATTAAGAACATAACAAAAAAACGTAAAAACATACACTATTTCTTAGCGTGTTTTTTACCCAGTAGCGACAGTCCGTGATCGTGATTGCCTAGCGACGAACGCCGGGTTAAAAGAACTCGGCCGGTGCAACTCGGGTCGAAACGACGGACCATTACCGTAGTAGTAGTTTTTCGTTAAATCCTGTGGTGGGGGGGGGCGTTACCTTGCAGAGGGTGCACTTGAAGGGCTTGGCGGAGCGGCTGACGTGCGTCCAGCGGTGCAGCTTGAGGTTCCACTTGGTGGTGAACGCCTTGCTGCACACACGCACGCGTGGGGGCAAAGGCCTAGCGCTCCTGTGGTGGGGGGGGGGGCGTTACCTTGCAGAGGGTGCACTTGAAGGGCTTGGCGGAGCGGCTGACGTGCGTCCAGCGGTGCAGCTTGAGGTTCCACTTGGTGGTGAACGCCTTGCTGCACACACGCACGCGTGGGGCAAAGGCCTAGCGCTCCTGTGGTGGGGGGGGGGGGGGGGGCGTTACCTTGCAGAGGGTGCACTTGAAGGGCTTGGCGGAGCGGCTGACGTGCGTCCAGCGGTGCAGCTTGAGGTTCCACTTGGTGGTGAACGCCTTGCTGCACACACGCACGCGTGGGGCAAAGGCCTAGCGCTCCTGTGGTGGGGGGGGGGGGGCGTTACCTTGCAGAGGGTGCACTTGAAGGGCTTGGCGGAGCGGCTGACGTGCGTCCAGCGGTGCAGCTTGAGGTTCCACTTGGTGGTGAACGCCTTGCTGCACACCACGCACACGTGCGGCCGCGCGCCGCTGTGCGTCAGCAGGTGCGCGCGGAGATTCGTGCGTAAGTACACCTGTACGGGCAATGGGATGTATAATACCTTTATTATTGAATTTTTTGCATTCACAATGCTATATAGATACCCATAGAATATTTTTTTAAAGATATAGGATGAGCTTTTCTGAGACTGGTTGTTTTTTTCTGGGATGTATAGTGTTTGTATATTATACATATTGAATTAACAGTCCTCTAATTTCGCATACAAAAAAAAATTGTTCTAATTTTTTTTTTTATTCATTTATTTCAGGCTACAATGGCCCATAGCAACATAAATACCTTATAGACTAACATACATACAATTATAACATAAATCTAAAGAAATAAACTAATTCGCACGTAAACACGGCGCCGTGCGACGCAGCGCGGTGTCCGGTAGCCGGCCACGGAATCGCCGGAACATGACACCCTTCGGCCAAAATTCCTCTTTCATCAGAGTCGACAGATGGTCGGTCGGTACTCTCACCACAAATGAATTAAAATTCACGTTATGGCGGGACTCCAATCGCTCGACTCTCAGAGTGAATTTGCGCTTGATTCTGATATACTCTACGATCTCCTCTGCCTTCGTAGAGTAATGCAGTCGGGACACGTACAGCAGCGTCGTCGGTATAGCTGGACGCAGCAGGTGGTTCGGTCCGGTCGGTGCAACACCGCACAGGTTTCGACAGGCGGGCTTCCTCTTCTTCCTTTCGACCTTGACAAAGCCCTCTTCGTCGAGACTAATGCGTAGATAGTGCCTAAGTGAAAATTCTTTCTTTATATATATTTTTTAATTAGTATTAAATTATAATTTATACGACAGTCGTCTCGTTTAAAACCTCTCCTATGGGGACATATTTTTTATCGTTTGAACGCAAATTTTGTTTCGAAATAAATTACAAATTTGAAAAAAAAAACTTTACCGAGCTGAATTCGAACCGGCACCATTCGTATAATCCGGCTCAGGTGCTCTTCCAATTAACTGTGTCTGTAGCAGTGAAAGAATACTACCACCCTCTATCTTCCCGTGGGAGTCGTAGAAGGCGACTGAGGGATCAACCCAGAGGATGGGCAGCAGCATCCTCTGAGATACCACCGTCATACTGCGATCGCCAACCCGCCTGCTAAGCGTGGCGATTATGGCAACTTTCTTCCCAATGAACGACAGCACCAAGCTTCCGCCCCTAGTCCCCGGCGGTCCCGCTCGCTCTAGCTGCGGTAGCAGTCAAGGCAACGACGGGGCAGGGGGTGCTAAGAATCTCCGGCAGAGACCTGGCTACCGCCAACAACGAACTTTGGCCCTAGCAACCTACAACACGCGTACACTGCGGACCGACGAGAAGGTTTGCGAACTGGAGGAAGAATTGAGCAAGATGCGGTGGGGCATTGTGGGATTATCTGAGGTCTGAAAAGAGGGAAAGGACTCGATAATCTTGAAGTCTGATAACTTACTCTATTTCCGGGATGGCAACAACTGTCCCAGAGTGGTGTCGGGTTTATCGTCCACAGCTCTCTCGTGAACAACGTTTTCATGACCGAAAGTGTGTCGTCGAGGGTAGCGTGCCCTGCTTACCTTATACTCAGAATAACCAAACGGTATTTGTTGAAGGTTACACAGGTATACGCTCCGACTACGGCACACCCCGACAATGAGGTGGAGGCTACGTATGAGGATATCTCTAGAGCCATACAAGTCTCCAAAACTCATTACACCGTTGTCATGGGAGACTTTAACGCAAAACTGGGCAAACGAAGCGGCGATAAGCTGTAAGTGGGACGATTTGGAGTTGGAATTCGGAACCACCGGGGCCAACTACTGGCGGACTTTCTGGAAAGAAAGGGACTCTTCATGATGAATTTATTTTCAAGAAAGCTGAACACCGCAAGTGGACCTGGCTAAGTCCCGATGGTGCAATAAAAAATGAGATTGACTTCACCATGTCGACGAGGAAGCAAATATTCAATGATGTCTCTGTGATCAACGCGTTCAAAACTGGCAGTGATCACCGGTTGGTAAGAGGTACATTAAACATTAATATCAAGCTGGAAAGATGTCGAGTGATGAAGTCTACACTCCGCCCTGCACCCATCAAAAATCCAAAACCCCGAATCGCTTCGAATGCCTGAAGGATTGCGTAGACGTGGACGATTACAACAACAGGTTTGTGAAAACTGTCCATGCAGTTGGGTCTAAGTTCCTCAAAGCCCACCGTACACGAGGACCCAAAAAGCTCTCGGACCATACTCTCAAACTGAAGGAAAAGCGGCGCGTGATGGTTCTGCGTTCTTCGGATGATTCGTCTCAGCTTCGGCGGCTCAATAGGCAGATCTCGAAGTCTATGACTCGCGACACTCGCCGATTTAATACCGACCGTATCAAAAAGGCTATCGAGCGATACAAAGATTTAAAAGTGTTCGCAAGAGATTTGGGTATTGGGCAGAGCCAACTGACGACGCTGAAAGCCGATGACGGCAGAACTGTCAGATCCGAAATTATGGGAGAGGCCGAGAAGTTCTATGGACAGTTATACACATCAACGCGGCCACCTGTACAAAGCTTAGCTACAGACTCTAGAGCTAAGCTAACCCGACACTACACCGAAGATATCCCGGACATCAGCTTGTACGAGATTGGTATGGCTCTCAAGCGGCTTAGGAACAGCAAGGCATCGGGTGCTGACGGAATTACGACTGAGCTTCTGAAAGCTAGCGGAAGACCGGTACTCGCAGCAGCGAAGTGTTGAAGTGTTTGTACGAAAACGCTATGACAGTTCGCCTTCAGGACCATAGCTCGAAGCTAGTCCGGCTGTAGCGTGGAGTGCGACAAGGAGACGTCATATCTATGAAGCTCTTCACTGCTGTACTAGAGGACGTGTTTAAGCTTCTGGATTGGAGAGGCTCGGCGTCAATATTAACGGCGTGTACATCAGTCTCTCACTATACTCACTCCGACGATACAGATTTGCCGACGATATAGTAGTCATGGCTGAGACCCTGGAGGACCTCGGTCCTCGATCACCGAGCATTGCGGTGATCTCACAGTCTCTCAACAACTGGGCCTTAAAATGAACATGGAGAAGACGAAAATCATGTCTAACGCACGTGTCGTACCCACTCCTCTGAAGGTTGGAGACTCTGCTCTTAAAGTTGTTGACGAATATGTATACCTGGTACAAACAGTCCAGTTAGGTAGGTCCAACTTTAAGAAAGAGGTCAATCGTCGAATCCTACTCGTCTGGGCAGCGTCCGGTAATCTACGAAATATCGTCTCGTCCAAAATACCGCAGTGTCTCAAGACGAAAGTCTTCGACTAATGTGTGTTGCCAGTGATGACATACGGTACCGAAACGTGGTCGCTAACTATTGGCCTAATAGGCAGGCTCAAAGTCACGCAAAGAGCAATGGAGAGCTATCCTCGGGGTTTCTCTACGTAATCGAATCAGAAATGAGGAGATTCGTAGAAGAACTCTTTAGTTCGTCTACGAATCTCCTCATTTCTGACGCGACTCTGGGCTATGTCGGTTACTTTTAACCGACATAGCCCAAAGAGTCGCCAAGCTCAAGTGGCAATACCGTAGTAGAACCGATGGTCGTTGGGGCAGAACGGTTCTCGAGTGGCGACCGCGCACCGGAACACGCAGTGTGGGCAGGTCTCCTACAAGGTGGTCCGACGATTTGATGAAGGTCGCGGGTAGCCGCTGAATGCGAGCAGCAAAAGACCGCGATTGGTGGAGATCCTTGGGGGAGGCCTTTGTCCAACAGTGGACGTCCTCTGGCTGATGATGATGATGCTCTTCCAATTAAGCTACCGTGGACTTATCCAGCCCGCCGAAATTAATCAACACTTTATTGACTGTTTACTTTGAAACCTGTGCAGGTTCGCATCCTGCACGTAGAAACTGAAGTGATCACTGTACCTGTTTGCAGACGGGGCATGGCACGTTCTCGGGCTTGCCCTTGGGCTGGCGCGTGCCGGCCGCCAGGTAGTAGTGGTCGTGGGCGCGGCGCACGTGGCGCGTGAGCGACGCCGCGTGCACGAACTTGTCGCTGCAGTACAGGCACGCCTGGAAATCACAGTCGAAGTCAAAACATTTATTGCCAAAACCATGTTGTAGAGTACAGAATGGTTAAAACAATAGTATAAAACAAAGACCCTGGTAGGGCACAGCAAAATTAAGGTACACCATGCTATTTCTCACCTTTGATATGTCGAAACGTGCATTTGACATGACAATTTTTTTTTTATTTAATTTTTTTTATCTGTTTACCCTCACACCAATTATCTAGACCAAGATGAGTATTCTTTTGAAACTCGTTAATATGGTAAGATAACGGATAAATATACATAAACATAGAAAAAACGGCCAGACCCGAAAATCAATTTAGAAAAACAGATTTTCTCTAAATTGACCCGACCGGGAGTTGAACCCGGGACCTCAGATGGCGCGACGCCAGACCCGGCGTGCTAACCACTCGACCACGGAGTTCGTCTACTTCACTTCACACTACGTTCACTTTAGAAACAAACGCAAAAACACTTAGCGGTTTTTTATACACGAACGGCACGTTGACGACGGCAGGGTAAGCCTCATTAGTCGACGTTGCGTCGCCGTAGCGTCAACGTGGCAAGTGTCTCAGCAAAAGCAACAACTCAGTCGAAACGTCTGGTATAAAATGTATGCGTAGGTTGGACATCATCATCTCAAATAGGTTAGTCAGAGACCAGGCAATGAGGACCGCAAAAGCAGTCCACTGCCACAGTTCACGTTTCACCAAACGATAACTGCACATGTGCTCAGCGTGACAGGTTGTGAGCCCATCGCCGCTCTATGCTGTTGGATATATGTGCAGGCTTTGGTCCGTTGGTCGCCTTTTGAGAGATCTAAGGAAAGAGAGGGGTTTTGGCTGGTAACAGCACAGCACAACATGTTATTCCACCTTTGATATGCCGAAACGTGCATCTAAGGACACACTTTAGAGACACAAATGCTTAAACACTAAGCACTCTTACACACTAACGGCACGTTGACGACGGCAGAGTAAGGCTTTTTTTATCCGCTACGGGTCAGCACTTGGCCTTCATCTTACCTGATGGTACCGGCTTCACCCGGAATCCTCCGCTACTGAGGAACTGATCTTATCTCTAAACTGTCGGAACACAACAATGCTGTTAACATTGTTGTTACTCACTTTAGATAAGATGGTGGTAGCTAGTCAGGCGGATTCGACAAGCCTTACCACCAACCTAGTACACAAACACAATCCTTCGCTGGGAATTAAACCCGGGACTTTTGGGTCTACGACCGGTCGCTTACACACTAGACCGCAGAGGCGGTTAAACTAGCTACAAAGAGCTCCATGGAAGGCCAATATCCTAACACTTTGGGGATAATAGTCATAAGTGTATTTGTAGGTGTACGTGAGTGCTTGTGCGTGAGCGCGTGCGTCGGTGTGTGCGTGCGTGCGTGCGTCGCACAGTGTCACGTCCCATACCCAAAAGTAAAAAAATCGAAAGAAAGGGAGGTAGATTTGTAATAAAGGTAAGTTAAGATACATAGTTATTGTCTATAATTAACATAAAATAATAAATATCATCATTTTGGTTAGTAAGTTATCACTCAGTGAAGTCTGTCGTGTAAACATCTCGTAATTCGCTACGTTAACAATAAATAATTACGGAGTTCTTATTATAAGTTTTGAATATTATTATAGAGGATATATCTGATTGTAAGTAATATACAAAAATATAATATTTTGATTTAGAAGTTAGTAGGGACAATATTAACTTAGATACTAAGTTAAAAGAAATTTTCAACTTTGACGAGAGTTTTCAAAAATACATCCAATCTCATCTCTGGGAATGTTATTATCTCGTGTTCAGTTGTGTGTCTACTGTATTTTGACAATATTTTTTCTTGCGGAAACTGGCAGATTTGATGATTATTTGCATTTTTTTAGGATCAAAATATAACCTAATAAAAATGAAGATCTTTTCTAAATTTGGCTTCTGAGTCATAAACAAGAAAAAACTCTTTGTTGTAGCGAATAAAATACAGGAGCTTTTGCATATAAATGAAAGCCCAGACAATATTCGCTAAAAATATTGAAATTATCGGAATTTCATTCATTGGTTCTAAATGGAAAGTAAGTTCTCGTAAACGTGAAGAATTTCAAAAGAAAAATGATGCGTGGCTAAAACAGACCTGGACTCTTCCTGAAGACGTCTGTATCAATCGTTACACTTTACGTCGGTGCGTGCGTGCTTGCGTGCGTGGGTGCGTGCATGCGTGCGTGCGTGCGTGAGTGCGTGCGCGCGTGCTTGCGTGAGTGCGTGCGTGAGTGGTGTGCGTGTGCGTGCGTGAGTGGTGTGCGTGTGTGAGTGCGTGCGTGAGTGGTGTGCGTGCGTGTGTTTGGTTACCTTGGGTCTCGCGGCATGCGTCTCGCGGTGCCAATGCAACTTGGCGCGCGACTGGAACACCGCGCCGCACTGGCACACGTAGTCGCGGACCTTCGCCTTCTTCTGAAAGTGGTGGCGGTCCCTGTGGGGCGTCGCGACACGTTTGTCTAATATGAATAATAATAACGATTCTGCACACGTGGAACTGGCTAGCACAGGACCAAGGCGAATAAGGCATCGCCCGAAAGAGGCCTATGCCCACACTGTATGTGGATTGAGACAGGCTTAAAATGATGTTAATGATGACAATAAATAATAATAACTTTCCCACACCCACACCGATTATCTATAATAGGTTTAAGTTTCTAAACTGGAACTTCTTTAATTGTGGATGAGGTATTTTTTTCAATTTTCATTAGATGTTTAAAAAAAGAACAAGAAATACTCTTGCCGAGATTCTTGCCGGGTCTTATTAGTACAAGGTCTCCATTTATATTTAGTGTTTATCCACATATTTAAACAATATTGAATGTATTGTCCAATATGTACAACAACAACAACAGTACTTATTGTTTTTCACTCCTCTTGCTCAAAAAGACCGTCATTGTAGCGTTCTAGAGCGAGGCTAAAATAGCTTTTCCTAGGGCACTAGGGGAAAAAGTAATTTTTTTAATTTTTGTCTGTCACATGACAATGAGCCTATAAAAACGAAAAAGTATTTAGTCATAAGTATAATAATCATGAATAAAGACTCGACTTATTACTGTTTACTTAGATCAACAACTTTTTTGAGATAGTTATTAATAAAGTTTATGGTAAAATTAGTAATCATTTGAATCTATGGACAACACAGACCACGCCCACACAGTCCACGCTTCAGCAAGCAACAACTGCACAGTCTGCACATGTGCTTAGGTGGTGAGCCTTTAGCCCGTTAGTCGCTTTTACGACACCCAAGGGAAGAGAGGGGTTGGTAGTATTATTTTGATGAGCCCATCGTCGCTCTATGCTGTTGTATGTATGTGCAGGCTTTAGTCCATTAGTCGCCTTTTACGAGACCCAAGGGAAGGGAGGGGTTGGTAGTATTATATTAATAAGCCCATCGTCGCTCTATGCTGTTGGATGTATGTACAGTTTTTAGTCCGTTAGTCCCCTTTTACGACATCGAAGTGAAAATCAGAGTGTAACACACACGCTAAAAACCCATTAAAACTCGGTTTCTATTTACTCCCTCGCTAAAGCTCGGGAGTCTAACTACCTCCTATATAATGGGTCATTTTAGCCCCTTGTATAACAATCTACTATTGTAAGGTTTATATGAGATCGAAGGCTATAATATGATAACCAGGGGTCGGAATAGGTAGTTTGAAGTACCAAATTAAAAAAAAAATATTTTAAAAATAACGCCATTTTCATAGCGAAATCAGAACATGGACATGCATACAAATAATTTACATTTCAAATAATTTAATGTTTTGCCCACTTACATACCAATGTAGGTACGTAATGTACTCAAAAATCTACCTCAATATCTAAGAAAATTCTAACATACCGTTTAACCAAAAACCGGTATTTTTAAAACGCATAACTATGTTCTTACTACGTAAAAAACCGAAAACTAGCATTTTTAAAAGGCATATCCATGTTCTTATCTACGTAAGTATCGACTTAAAAACTATACCTATTCCGACCCCTGATGACGCATCCGTAAGGGTCGACTACTCACCGATGCTGCACCATGTTGGAGTACCGTCTAAAGGTGTCATCGCAGACGGTGCACTTGACGGGCGCGCGGCCCGTGTGGATGTTGTGGTGCTCCGACAGCTTCTGCTTGGTGATGAACCGCTTCTCGCATACCTCGCATCTGTGGTTGAGGCGTAAGCTTAATGCATACACTGGGATTCGTAATATTTGATGATTTGCGTTAAAAAATGCCCAAATTTTTAAACGCAAATATCAAATATTACGATTTTATAAAGCAGTCTTATATTAACTGAATGTAAGTTCTTTATAGTTCTTTATTTCCAATTTCAAATTTTACAAAAGTAATTTACAAGCCCCCACACTAGGCATCGCCTGGCCTGTGGGGGAAAATAAACGATTTACACATGATCTTGTGACCAAACAGGACAACATCAACATTAAAATTAGAATTAAATAAACTAATTTACATTTTGAGGTGTTGGAAAAAATAATAATAATAATTTTAATATAAATAACTAATTTACTGAAGCTACAAAGAAACTTTTATTATAATTAAAATAATTAGTGGGAAGCAAGTGGATGTGTAAGTGTGTGTGTGAGCGTGTGTGTGTGAGTGTGAGTGTGGGCGTGCGTGTGCGTGTGTGTTTGTGTATAAATGCGTGCGCGAGAGCAACCTCATTCGGTAATTCTTAGCAGCCGTTCTGTTTCCATATATGTCAACTTCGTCAGAGTATTTGTGACAAGTTTTTTAGTTTCTCTGACTGAACAACTCTTAAAATGGCAAATGTTGGCAATTTTATTATATATAAAAGGAAAAAGAAAAGTTCCAAACCTGTGCGCAAAAGAAGTGGCCGTGGGGACATTAGGTAATTTAAAGATGTTTAAAATATTGTAAAATATTTTCATTCAGATTTCTAAGACAGTTAATTCTAAGAGGTTTGATACGACACTGTTGCTATAAAAACATAAAGTCAAGAGCGTTGAAAAATTTCGTCGGTCTAACCAATACCTCGGTGGAGGAGTGGTCAACGCAGCCGCCCGGATTGCAGAGGACGCGGGTTCGATTCCCGCCTGAGGTAGACCTTTTTTTCAACGTTTCGTTACATACACTGGGGAGTTAGGAGTTAAAAGTAAAATGTCAATTTAACGTTGTAAGAGAGAGGGAGAAAAGAAACGCCCTTGTTAAGATTTTCGCCGGTTCTTTCAGACTTACGAACCGATGGCGTAAAGCCGCAGTTCCACATTCGCGCGAGTCGCGAGTCGAATGGCGAGGCGAGGTGCGTGCGCGATTGTGTGAACGCACGCTCGTCACTCGCCTCGCGACTCGTCTCGCCGCTCGTGACGCTCGCGTTCGGAGCGGTTTTTTGGACGCGAGTCAAAGGGCACGAGTGACGAGGCGAACTTAGTGTTTACACATTCGCTCTCTCGCTCATTGTATTTTTATTGTTGATCAAGCAACATATACTGTATATTAAAAATGGATTAAAGAAACGACTGAGTTCTAACGTTTTGGGAACTTTACCAAGCTCAACCAGTTATTTGGTTTGGTTTCCAAAACATGATTGACACAAAAATAAGCAAAACATTATTTATTAATAATCATTGACACGCGGATGCTGCTAAAACGTAGACGTCGTCCATTCTTGCAAGTTGAAGTAGAAAAGAATACACGCGAATGTGTAAACAGTCACTCGTCTCAGTTTAAGGAAGGCGAATGTTTCGTCGAACATATCGTCGAATGGCGAGGCGAGTAGCGAGCACGCATGTGGAACTGTAGTATGATAACTTTCAAAAGTGCTCAATTATTGTAGCCTAAACTGAATATAAAAAAGTCACTTGTCCGTTTACCCTTGAGACCCTACACGTGACCCTTGAGTGATGCTAAATGAGTGACACTGTCTGAGTGGTAGAGCCACCTGATTGGAGCACGGAATACTCGGATTACTAGAATTGCCACTTTTTCACATAAAAAAAATACTCACTACAATTATTATCCTCAAAGGGTGAGCCAGAGACTAAGCGATGAGGACCGCAGAAGCAGTGCTCTGCCACACCCCACGACACATTAAATAACAACTGTACATGTGCTCAGAATGTGGTGAGCACATCGCCGCTCTTTGACAGGTGGTGAGCCTATCGCCACTCTTTACTGTTGGATGTATGTGCAGTCTTTAGACCGTTAGTCATCTTTACGACACCCAAGAGAAGAGATAGGCCACACAGCTGAATTCGCATCTTGAAAACAAATGTGGCATTATGCGTATATTAACTGCTTATATATTTGCCTGTGTTCAGTATGTAACTAAAAGTAAGATAGTTAAACTGTAATTTAAAGTTAAAATTTAATTTTCAATTTTTAGTTGTTTTCAAGTTGCGTTAGTGCCGACGAAAATGACTTTCGCAATGCCGAGTCAGTAGATGGGTGACCAAACAACGTGTTAATTAAATTACTTAAAAATTTGAGACACCCCAACTAATTTCAGATTATGAGCAATTCCATTATTATGTTTTATTATTGTACTGTTGTATTACTACGTTGTTGTAAATCTACGTATGCGAGGCGAGCGCAAAATTATACGAAAATGCATTACCCTCGAATGCACGCAAGGACCGAAATGTAGTTTAAATTTAAAATCATATTTTGTATTTTATGAATTGGTAACGACGTACAGTAGAATCCGTTTATAATGACATTGAAAGGAGATGACAAACACGTCATAATAAGCGGACGTCATACAAAGCGTTTTGTGAAAAAAAAACCTTTTTTATGTAAATATAAAAATTATATTTACATAAAAAAGTTACGTTTATACCATGGCGAGTGCTCTGAAGAACTCTTTGACCTCATCCCTCCTTCTCCCTTCCTCCATAGGAGTACGCGTGCTGCTCTGCGGAGTCACCAATTTACAGTCTCTAACATTCCATCTCGCACAAAGAAATTTGGTGACTCGTTTCTTTGCCGCACTTCCAAAAGATGGAATAGTCTACCAGCACACGTATTCCCTCCTACCTATGACATAGGGTCTTTCAAACGAGGCGTGAAAAAGCACTTTGTGGGCCGGCAGAGTGAGGATGACTGATGCTACGTCTCTTACGCTGCACCAGTTGTCCTCACGCCTGGACCTCATTTCCACTTAACATCAGGTGGAGTGGGGTCATTTGCCGGGCTTAGTATAAAAAAAAATGTATGTACTTAAGTATTTTAATAGAGAAACATATTAACTACATAAGTATACATACATATTAAATCAAAATGAATATTGCACGTAATAAGCACATTATAACACATACAAGTGTATTTTTTAATCTAAGTAATCTGTATTTTTTGTCTGCTTTTGATTTTTCATTTTATTGTAAAAACATTCTCTAATACTATTGTGTATAAAAGACATCGCTATGGTCAAATTATCATTTTCAATATTGCTGTGAACAAATCGTGATAATAATTCTGCAGCTTTTAATGCCTCTTCTGCGGTAGGTAATGGTTCTTCCTCGACTTCCTCTTCCCCATCACTTTCGAGTTGTTCCTTAGCATTAATGTTCTGTACGATATTTTCATCGGTGGGTTCTTCGGATGTGAGGAGAGCGCTATCGATGTCAACATTATCTTCCCACATTTCCGGCTTTACGTTGTTGAGATGACATTTTTTTCACAGTATGTACTATGGTAAACACAAATGACAAACGAAAAACAATGCGTGACCGTTAGCGTCAATTAGGTACTCACTGAGAGAGATTCAAAACAAAAACGAGCCACGTGCCGAACGTCGTCGGGAATCAACGAACAATACCGGAGGTGTAAAGAATCATGTTGGTCATTATAGCCGGACATAATTTATTAAAAATGGGTCATAATAAGCGACATGTCACTCACTGTAAGGGAAGTCATTATATCCGACTTTTTATAAAGAATTTTATATGAAAACCAAACTTCGTAGTGTAATTGCGTCATAATAATCGGTTGGTCAATATAGGCGGAGTCATAATAAACGGATTATATATATATATATATTTTGTTAATGTTGTTGCTTCTGTGCGCTGTGGTTTCATGCTCCCGTTCTTTGCCACAGCTAATAAATTACATCCTGAATCTGTAAGTGGTAGGTTAAAAAAAGATTTGGACGATTCAAAGTATTTATTAATTGAGTTTATTGAATAAATATATTTTGAGTTTGAGTTTATGGCAACCATAATGTTTACAAAAGGTTGAAAAACGTAACAACTGTTTGCCACTGTGGTGTGGTTGTGGTTCAAAATCTTTCTCAACAACTTGTGTAAACGACTCTAAAAGCTCGATGGCTCAGCGGCTAAGACATTCGGTTTGCCAGTTAAGTTACTTTCGCAATGCCGAATTACGGGATGGATTACCTAATTTAAAAAAAAAAATCTTGAGCTCCTCCGTGCTACGAAAGGCACGTTACGTTGGTCACGGTTATAGTCGTAAGATGGCAGCTGTTTAACTCCACCAACCAGCATTGGGCCAGCGTGGAGGGGTTATGGCCTAGTTTCCTGTTGTGATGACTAATTGGGAAAAGGCTTGTGACCAGAGGGACGCTTATATGCTGATGATAGTGGTGGTGCCAAGCAAGTTATTAATTAAATTTTTTTACGCTCACACCAATTATCTAGGCCAAGATGAGTATTCTTTTGAAACTCGTTAATATGGTAAGATTACGAATAAATATTCATAAACATAGAAAAAACACCCAGACCCGAAATCAATTTAGAAAAACAGTTTTTCTCTCCCGGAACCTCAGAGATGGCGCGACGCCAGACGCGGCCACGTTGGTCGTCAAAACAAAACACTAACTCTTCATAGCAAAACTCGCACAATGCACCCAAGGTTACAGCCAGTACACAGCACTTACTTGAAATTCTTGATTCCGAGATGTGTCTTTATGTGCAGCGCCAGGTTCGCTCGCCGGAAGAAGCACTTGCCGCACGTGAGGCACTCCAAAGGGTGGATCTTCAGGTGCGCGTGGAAGGCCACGTCCGTCAGCTGATCCACCTGATGAAAGGGGATAAAGATAACATTAATAAGATGAAACTCTCGCCATAAGATGTTTTGCATTGAAAAGAAAGAGATTTTTTGTATAGATCCTCAAATGCTAATGGAAGCCCGAGTCCGTCAGCTGGTCCACGTGATCGCGGGGTTTAAGATAACATTAACACAATGGAACTTTCGCCAGATGGTAGGATTACTTTCAAAATTTTGAGTTTCTCTCCGTGCAGATCTTCAAATTCGAGTGGAAGGCCACATTCGTCAGCTGGTTTACCTGTTCGCAGGGATAAAGGTAACATTAACGCCATGGAACTTTAGCCATGTGTTAAAATTCTGCTCAAAATCCTGAGATTGTTGAGCGTTTTGCCAATAGGCCACCGCCTGAGACGGCCCGATCGGAGTGCCGTGGAGTGTGGCGGTGCGCTGGTTTAGTGATCCTCATTGGATAGTCTCGGACTAACCCTTTGGGGATAGTAGTCGTGACTGAATGTATGTATACGTCACCAACGCACTGCACTTCCTCCAACATCAGCAGGTACTCAATTCGTCTGCCAATTATGCAACCGTTGCTGTCGCTTCCGTATTGGTCTTGCAATCCACTTAAGAAAATGCCAAACCTCACAATTGGACGCTGCTGCTGTTTGAATCATCTTTTATAGATGTAAGAGGCCTATGATGATGATGTATGCATGTAATATATGGCTGACCTTGCAGGTGGGGCAGACGTAGTCACGGCGGCGGCGCTGCTTGGGCTCCAGCTTGATAAGCGGCTCCAGCTTGGGCTTGGCTTCCAGCCCGTCGTACTCTTGCAGCATCGTGGTGGCTATAGACTCCTTGGAGTCGATCGGCAGAATGCTGGCAGCCGCATCTGTTGTCAGAAATATTTTAACGAATTAATGAAAATTGTATACTTAGAAAACACAGGTACATAATAATATATTAAGGGGGTCCAGCACGAAATTGTGAAAGTTTACGTATTTTTAAGTCACTTGTACTATGCGCTGAATTTGTTAAATACATTAAAAGAACTTATGTAAGTTAGCCTGATCATTGCATTGTTGAAATTTGAAACAAATTCTTTAAACAATAACAAACAATACATAAATCAAATGACTCTAAAAACATATTTTTTCGACAACTTTCTTAATTTTACGCATGAAACAAAAATTCTTACATGAAAACATTTGTATTGATATTCCGCAGGGCACCCCATTCTATAAAAAGTAAATTTTAATTTTTAACACAAGCGCGTGATTCTTTTGCACATTTCGCTGAATAAAAACATTGCTCTATAATTACTATTATAGGTATATAATATATATACCTATAATAGTAATTATAGAGCAATATAATTTATAATTACTATTATAGGTCTGAAACTTCAAAGCAGAATTGTTCTAATTATAAATATCAATACGATTGATTTTGTTTTGAAGTTCATTAAGAAACTTATGTCAGTTTTTGCGATCGCGCGGCACCCCCCTAACAGAACTGTAAAAAACGATAATTTGACCTAAAAAAGGACTCCAATCAGTATTTGAAGCAGTGAATGCAATGCTACAATGCTGATTTTACGTGGAGGCCACGTTTTTATGTGCATGACACTGTGCAGTACTTAATATTAAATAAATAGCTGTTTAACCAAAACGAAAGAGCATTGCTCTGACCGTATCTCAGACGCCGTACATAAATGGTAACATAAAGAGCTAAATTACCTAGAAACACTTTCTCATCGAGTTTCTCCTCTTTCTTTAGGAGGTCTTGTTGCTCCTAAAGTATCAGTACCCTTAATGTCTAATGGGAGTTTGTTAAAGTGCTGTGCTATCAAAGGTAACGGTCCTATATAAATTACCTTGCGAGCACTTTTTCATCGGGTTTCTCCACCTTCTTAATAGTGCGTGCGATGATCATCCGGCTGTAGGAGGTCTTGTCGCTTAATGTATAATGGGAGTATGTTAAAGTGCTGATAAATTACCTTGGAGCACTTTCTCATCGAGGTTCTCGTCCTTCTTGATGGTGCGAGCGGTACCATCCTGATGTAGGAGGTCTTGTTGCTCCTAAAGTATCAGTACCCTTAAGTATAATGGGAGTTTGTTAAAGTGCTGTGCTGCCAATGATAAAACGGTTTCTATATAAATTACCTTGGAGCACTTTCTCGTTGGGTTTCTCCTCCTTCTTATTACCGCGCGCGGTAATTATCCTGCTGTACTGTAGGAGATCTTGTGCGCGAGCATCTAATGCTCTGGAAGTATCTGTATGCTTAATGTCTTTGTTAAAGTGCTGTGCTATCAAAGGTAACGGTCTCGATGTCAATTACCGTGGTTGTAGGAGGTCTTGTCGTTTAATGACTAATGGGAGTATGTTAAAGTGCTGATGAATTACCTTGGAGCACTTTCTCGTCAGGTTTCTCTTCCTTCTTAATAGCGCGCGCGGTGATCATGCGGCTGTAGGAGGTTTTCTCGCCGGCGGCGGGCGGGTGCGCGAGCGACCGGTGCGCGCGCATCTCTTTCGCCGATATGAACTTGGTGCCGCACTGGGTGCAGACGTTGCCGCGCGCTTTGGGGTACAACTCTTCTTCTCTGCACACACAATACAATACAAATAACCTTATTTATCTTAACACTAACCTCGTAGTTACATAGTACACTTAAGGTTAACATATACGTACTACAGTCATGACTATTATCCACAAAAGGTTAGTCAGTTAGAAACTAGGCAATGAGGATAAAATATTTACTAGAAAAAAAAACAAACAGTCTTAGGAAACCTCGAATGGAAATCGAGCCCATGACCTTTGGATTGCCGGTCCACTGCTCTAAACGCTAAGCTACCGAGACTCATTGAAATTTTTCTAGTAGTTTGTGATACGCTGCAAGGCAGCGGTGTTCTAGTAAACATTTTATCCTATATCTCTATAGCATTGTGAATGCAAAAATTTCAATAATAAAAATGAGGACTGCAAAAGCAGTTCACTTTTCACCAAATGACAATGGCACCTGTGCCAGAGTGACTGGTTATGAGCTTATAGCCGCTTTATACTGTTGGATGTACGTGAATTCTTTATTGGCGGCTCCACATTAGTGCCGTGAAGCTTCTTAAACAGGCGTGAACGTGAATGTGGACGGTTTTAGCGGGGTTCAAGCACGTTCACGCCTCTTCCCCGATCTGATCGGGGAACGGGCGTGATCGCGCGCGTATTTTGTCCCGCGACAAAGGGTTCGCGCAGCGTTCACGCGTACAAATCCACATTCACGGCCCCGTGCCAGTTTACCAAAGAGGAAATTAATCAGTTTACACCAGACTATACTTTGATTGGTTACGATGTACTTCAGTCATCCACCATCTTCTTTTTTTCCAACGCTTTATAATAATGTTTTGGACGTCTAAATAGTATGTTGCCACAGCAAGCAAAGTTATTGCAGCAGCAGCTTCTACGTCCATTTCGCGGCGGGTTTCACGAACGATTGTGAGCATCCCGTGAATGTGGAGGGCACGACTTCTGCCGTGAATTCATGCCGTGAATTCGCGCGTGAATTCACTAATGTGTGGCCGCCATATAACGTTAATCGCCTTTAATGGTGGCGCCTAAAAGATGATAGATGACTGAAATACATTGTAACCGACCAAAGTATAGTCTGGAGTAAACTGATTAATTTCCTCTTTGGTTTACTGGCACGCGGCCGTGAATGTGGATTTGTACGCGTGAACGCCGCGCGGACCCTTTGTCGCGGGACAAAACACGCGCGCGATCACACCTGTTCCCCGATCAGATCGGGGAACAGGCGTAAATGCGCGTGAACCCCGCGAAAACCGTCCACATTTACGTTCACGCCTGTTTACGAAGCTTCACGGCACTAATGTGGAGCCGCCATAACGATACCTATAGAAAGAGATGAACTGGTAATATTCTATTAATATGGCCCAAGTCCCCATGTGCTGTTGTCCATACAGGAAGTCCTGTGCCCAGGCGTGGGATGTTTATATACTGGTGACAAAAAGCACTATACTCACAAATTATCCCTCTTTTCGCTAGCATCCATTTCGGAGCCATCGGAGACCCAACTCTCACGCGCTATGAGGTCGTAGGGCGGCGCCGGCGGCACGTCAGGGTAAATCTACAAACAGGTCAAAAGTTAAGTACCACCTTTAAACAAGTTAAACAAGCATTATTATAAAACATTTATGTCATTGGCAGACATTATTAAAAAAATTTAGGCAATTTTCAGATAACGTAAGGGCCAGTGTCATTAATTCTTTTACATTGTCATTTGTAAACACTTTGCTTAACCTGGATATTGAACCTGGAACGGACAACCCAGGACATAGTGCCAAGCGCTTCACCACACCAAGGCACCAAGGCACCTACTAGTTGAAGCGCGAACTATTGCATGCTAGGGGATATTCATAAATTAGAATAATATTTTCTTTGATATTGGTTATAAACCTTGATAACTTAATGACTAATAGTATGGTCAGAACATGTGGAGGGGAAACGGAGTCTATGCAGCACCTACTGTGTGACTGCGACTCTTTTGCCAAGAAAATAATGAATCTTCTGGGATCGGCTTACGCGAAACCAGAAGATTTTAGGCTCTTCGCCCTCAAGGACATTGCCAAGCTTATGGTAATTATCTTCACTGAGGAGGCAGAGTGATAGGACGGGGTGGCACAAAAGATCCCAATGGGTCGACGTGCTACTGTGAGAGGGAGACCTCTGCAGGCTCCACTAGATAAGATAAGATAAGATGGTCAGGTTCAAAATAGCTAAGCAATTTTATATCATGTGACCTTTATTAAAGGTTGAACTCTTAAAACTTCTAAGTGCAAACTATACATTGATATGCAATTTTTAATTCAATCTACCATTCAATCCTAAATGTAAGTACTTACTTTAAAAAAATTACTTATTGCGTTACAAAAGAATCATTAAATAAGAAAATTTATAATTAACTACGACGAGATGGTATGGAACTCACCCCGCTCCAAGCTGACTCCATGTCCCCATTGCTCTCCTGCCCGCTGAGCTCACCCCGCGGCGGCATGCGCTCGTCTGCGCATATGTTCAGTGGAGGGTCGCCTTCGCTGCTACGGCCCTCACTGAGCACGTCTGCTTTACTGTCACTCTCACCCTCCATATGCACAACCCTATTACCCAAGTCCGAATAATCAATCCCAGTGCTCTCAACTATCTTGTAGCTCTCATGTATAAAATTCGGCAGAACAAACTCACTCTCCTTATGGGATGACTCACCCCATATGTACATGTCTTTGGCACCCTCCTTAGGACTTGACACTCTCGATGACTCAAATGTCTCCACCCGGTCTGGGGTGAAGTAATCTGCGTAAATATTATCCCCAAAATAGTTTTCATTCATCATACTGACAAATTGTTTATTCTTAGATGCCGCTTCCAGCTCAAGCAGTTCCCGGTGGTTAGACTCATCATCGAAGTCTCCAGGTGCCATGTTTCCATATGTTATAACGTTTATAGGACGCAAACTTTCCACCGGTGTGATACTGCCTCGGTTCGACAGACTATCGTCATTGCTAAATCCTTCTTGGTTACTATTATTAGCTTCCTCCTTCACTTGTACCACGTCAATGCTAGTTGTGAACTGGTCACCTTGGCCCATACTAGATGTAGCCACAGGTTCAATATCCATTGACAACTCCTCAGTATCAGCATCAAAGTCATCCTGATGATTATTTACATGTATTTGTTCAACTGATATTGTTTTTAACAAGCTCAATTTTGCTTGTAATTCACTTTTTTCCATATTGTGAAATTTACTCATAGAGTAGTTCTCTGGACAGGAAGATGAAGAAGCTCTAGGTTCTGTTATGCTTTGGCTGGTGCTACTGCATGGTACAGGCTTAGCATTTTTTATCTGTAATATCTTTTTGTGTTTTTTGACATAGAGATTATTCAATCTAAATGCATTATGTCTGTAAGGTTTTACAGGCTGAATCTGTATTTTCTTATCTATGCTTTCTATGCTAACGTGTTGGCTGCTATTTGGTTTGGGTGATATAGAAGTACGATCATTGGAAATCTCTCCATTTTCAGAGAGCTCACTGCAGGGTGAAATGGATGGTTTTTCATTACATATCAAGTCAGGGACTGGACAACTGTCTGAAAAATCTGTTTCAATTTTGCTGTCCAAAGTATTGGATTTAGAATCTTTGTATGAAGGTGGATTACCAACATTCTTTATAACAGAGAATGTATGGGAAACTATACTATCACTACTTGATATTGATGGCTGAGTACACTCATCTGACAAAATCGGATTATTGTCCATGTTATCATTGTTGTCATCCAAGTCAGGAAGTATTTTTTCAGGTGAAACTGAACGTTCTGTGTATTCAGATTCACTAGGTCCTGTCAAGTCCAAAACCGTGTTTAGCATATTTTTGTTATGTTGAACTGGAACTTCAACTTTAATGTTGCTAAGAATTTTAAGCCCTCTGCTAGGTCCTGGAGTTTCACTTTTTTCTAAATTATCAATTTGATCTAAGTTATCAGATTTAGTGAGGTCTATTTCTGTGTGTGTTGTGATGGAAGAATTCTTTTTACTTTCAGTTTCTGAAATAATTGGACCTACTTCTATGATCAAAGTTTTATTAGAGTCATGAGCATTAGGTGTCTTATCATTATGTTGTGTAGTTGTGCTAGTTGGTATATGTGACAAGTTTTCACTGTAGACGGATGAGTTAGAAGGCTTCGATATGATTTGCTGAGGAGCTGCGTACATACAAGAAGTATTTCCTCGTTGATCTAGAACCATTACATTTTGATACATAGCGGTCCCCTGAGAAACATTGGTTACATTTTCATGGCTGACAACTGAAGGCACACATGAAATAAATCTCTTACCATCAATGTTATGAACCATTTCTCTATAAATAATCTGAGAATTCTGTACAACAGTGGTGCCAGGTGTGAATGTGCTACTAGTCATTTGGTTAAATTGGTTTGTTGACAATTGAGGAGCTGCTGCTTTGTTTTCTGCCATTGATGGCCCTGGGATGCTGCTGGTCATAATCATGCTATTTTGTACATTCTTTTGAACAAACGTTGGTGCTGTAGGAACCATCACATGCACGGGCTTTCCTTCTGGAGATAGATACTGCACTCCACCTACGCTTGTTTTTACAAGTAGGTTTTGTAGGTTTGTTTTTAAATTTGGTTTTGGTAACATTTTTGAAATATTTTCGTTCCCTCTCCTAGGGACAGCAGGCACTAAGGTGGTTTGCAGTTTTACACTAGAGCTGACCGTTGGTATACTGTTGGAGAACACTCTGCTGGTACCATCTAATAGTGGGGTGTACTCTGCACTTCGAGAGTATTTAATCTCCCTGTCTTCTTGTGAGTCTGGATAGTAAACATATTGCAGATCAAGTTCAGGCAGCGTTGGAGTGTTCAGATATGTTTGCTGTGTTTTATCAGTTTTTAAAGAATAAGGTGTCCCAGCATAAGGAATCGAATTATTTAAGTTGTTATCAAAATTTATTTCTCCAATTCTAGTATCTGGAGTGCCCACTCGAGAATTATTAAGCATTTGGCTTGATTTAGAGGTTCTGCTAGGAGTTCTTCTCCAGTATCTTTCATTGTCGCTACTGCGATGAGAGCTTGCCCACCTCTCATCTGTGGCTGGAGTTCGGGATCTGCTTCTATACGATCTTTCGGAATTCAGTGGTGTTGACGTACGACTTCCATAGCTACTACTGCTTTTATTGGTAAGACTGCATAATGCTTTGATAACTTGGTCTTTGGGATGTGTATCTAAATGGGACTCCAAACTCATACCATTGTGAAGGTATAGCGTGCACACGGGGCACTGCACGAGCTGCTCCATGGTAGTCGCGTGAGCTACGACGTCGTGAAACCTGTTCACTACGCCGCAGCTGTCACGCCTTTATCTTTACGTTAAAACGTGCGCACTTAGTCCGAGCCACGAGTTTGCCCTTCGCTCGTGACATGCATAACTTCTAGACACACACAATGCTTCCCTACGACCAACAACAAATCATAACTTCGTTGTAAGTCGTCTCCTTATCGATCTGTCAGACAAAATAACACCATTTAATGAAACAATGCAATATCCACAGCCATTTTTACTACAAACTTGTTTGTATGAAGAAACAGAGGACAAAAGAAACAAAACTCCGAGATAAAGGCCATTGGGACAAAAAGTACATAATGGTTGTACAAGGGAGAAATTAGCAAGTTACGTCAAAAGCACACTAGACATTTTATTACCTGGTTGAAATAAATGTCATGGGTAGTTCATGACATCAATGATTACAACAAAATCAATTATTTCATACGAATAAAGTTAAATCTAAAAATATTTCCAAATAGTCAGACATATTGCAGACGTCTAGTTCACTACACATTCCGATCTACGAAATAAAATGTCGATACGTGTTTCGTGGCAGCTATTATACTTAATTTTGTATGTATAAATTCAACATAATTGAACGTTGTATGCGTTAAACGAAAAATCCATAGACAAGACGTCAAAAAACTGCGTTTCTTTTTTAAATCAACCTAAGATAACTGCACAGAATTATGTCAGTGTCTGTGATTTGGCAAAACATGGGCATAAAAGTCAAAACTTGTACACATATTGCTGTAACCGATGTCCCAAATGAAATTATTAATTAAAGAATTTATGACGGACCTTGTAAAGCTTGAACATTTTTTAAAATTAATCTTGATAAATTTGTCTTACGATAAATAATATACTATGTTTATTAGAAAGGTAAATTGAAATATTATACCTACAAAAAACTAATTTTCAAATTTTTAGTAATTCCCAGTCAGTGTCCTAAAAAAATCGAAGTCTTTAAACCACTTTTCTTCCGAAAAACTTGTTGTACCCACAGACGTATACGTCTGTGGTTGTACCCCATTTTGTTTTATGGTTCTCAATGAAAATCTAGCTTTTTCTACTGATAAAAACCATTAATATTGTTCATTACACCTTCATTATTAATATTTTTGCTTGTTTTAAGTCTGTCCCGTGAAAACTTAACACTGGACATGTCCGTGTTCCGTTACCCCCATTTATAGCGTACAGTGAAAATAATTTGTACTGTAGTGGTATTGTTATTCTTCTAAAAATGGTAAACTCGAAAGTAAGGGTTTAAATTTATTTATTTATTTCTAAAAGGTACACTGACAGGTTACTGTCATTACAAGATCATACAAAAATATTCCACAAGATAAAACTAGACAATAACCCAAAATTAGCGTACACAGCGTGCCAATTATTTCTACATTTTTTTGTTATTAACTTAACTTAAAATATATCTACTAATTTAATTTATTGCTGTTATCCGAAATTACAAAATTTATACAATAAGTGGGGTTGAGGGCGCTTCATCACATAATATTATGTCCGAGATCACCCTCTTGAACCTCGAAAAGCTGCTGTTAAAAATAATTTAGCTGTGGCAACATTCATCCAATCAAGTTTTTTAGAGGTTAGATAGCGTGATCTTGTTTGAAGTGAGTGGTTTTTTCAACGTATTGTCCGGTAAGTACTTTGAAAATTTCTCGTGATTTAACAAGTATACGATGCAAAACTATGGTTAAATACTATTATGAATTTATTTTTGAAGATTTGGCTAGCAAATATATAGAGTTAGATCGGTATTTCATTGTTTTTTGATCTTGTTCGTTAGTGTGCTAGGTATTCTGTTACCTCCTTATTGACCTGACTAAAAAAGTAACGGACAGGAGCGATAAAGATTTAGGCACATTTAGAGAACAAAAATAAAAGACTAAGTACCTACCCATCAATTTAGCCAGGTTGCGGAATGTTTTTTGTTCCTGTAAGTATTATTGTTAGGCTTTGAGTCAAGAAATCTATTAAAATTAATTGTTTATACTTATTTAGTTAAAATCATCTTTAAACAGTTTTTATTTTTAACTGGACCTACCCACGACGACACCCGTGATTTACGTAATTTTTTATTGCAATTCGTTTATTAATATTTTGTATGAAAAAATCACAAATTTTTAATAACAACCCTAGAAAAAGTTGAAGAGTGTGATTTATGTGAGTGCTAAAAGTATATTTTATTTCAACTTTGTACGTAGTAATATTATCATTAATCACTACAAAACCGATCACAAAGGACGTATTTTTTGCTTAGAACCAAAACAGTGCAGAAACGTTATATAAAATCTCATTGTTGCATAGTTTTTCATTAATGCACTGTTTTTTTTATTATTTATTTAGATTATTATTTACCACAGAGGTTTAATGTCTCCCACTAAGATTAATATAAAATACAAAAAGTTTTAAATTAAATGTTTGTGGAGAAAATGACCTAATACTTTGTTTTCAATATTTTTGAGATCTCCTAATAACTAAATAGCTTAGTATGATCTCAGCTTTATAGACTCATGTACGTCACTGACTGGTCCTGATACGTGACTGTTCCTTTAAATAATTTATTGTTTTCTTTGGTGTTTTTGAAGAAAATACGAAGTGAATTAGAAATTTAAATGTAGAGAAGTAAATTTTAAAGTAATGCATCATAATACAACATGTTATTGTATTATACTTACTTTAAAGTTTAAATGAAAAGTTTAGTGTTGTATTTCTTCAAAAAGTAACGAATGGACAAACATATTAATAAAGCTCGCCAATTCTTATTTTTTCGATTGTTTTGACTCAGTTATCTCAAAACCATGTCTTTAATAAAACTACATAAATAATCTGGATATGTTTATTTATCCGTTTCAGCCTAAATATCCTTGATTATTTTTGGCAACGGTCAGGACCACAGTCGTATAAGAAGAAGGTCATGCACAATTTAATACCTTGTTCACAACTTTCTTTTTCAAGAAATCATTCTTTTAAAATAGTCAATAAATATGAAATTTTTTACATTTTTATTGAAAAGAAATAAATGATGTTTATACAAATGATGATGTTACTACAAACAAATTCATTAGCATATTGCACAAAAAATTCTAAACCATTTTTTTTAAAGTATACAAGTTTTGACGTTTATGCCACTTTATCTTAAACTTTAAGAAATATATCAATATTTTTATTAAATCCTTATCATAAAACAACCCAACTCTGTACCATAGGTTGTCCATCCAGCGTTCCAACAGGGGTGACCTTGGTGGGAACTTGCTTGTTGCCATCCATGTAGGCTGACTGCAGATGTAATCCTTAGCATCCTTGGTGGATGGGCGCCAAGTTCCCACCAAGGTCACCCCTGTTGGAACGCTGGATTGCAACCGTCTGGCACATAACCACCTGTCCATATCGTTATTTTTCATTAAAAAACTATACTTGTCTTGGTCTGAAGCCCTCGGGCTGTGCCTAGGGATGTCAGAAATTAAAAAAATATCGATATATCGATACATCGATATTTAAAAAAATATCAATATCGGGCTCGATATATCGGTAAAATTTTTCACCGTATTTAAATAAAAGAGAACCACCTGCTTTTTCTTAAAATCGGTTAAAAAATTATTTAGTTGAGCCTAGCCCAGTAATAATAACAGATTTTTTATTTTAAATTATCGTTTTAACCGGTTCACAGTTCCGTGACCCACATAAGGGCCAAAACAATTGATTAACCTATTGTTAAATTTTTAGGACAGTGAACCTGTGAATCATGCCGAACAACTCAGTCGGCTCCTGTTGTTAGGAACCGCCATATTTACTGTAAAAGCCACTCTCTCTGACGGCACGGAGGAAGCCGTAGGTGTTAAATATTTCCGTTGCGTATACGTAGCACACATGCACACATGCCATGAAGTACATTGAAGCAACGCACTGACAGTGACAGTTACACACTCACTACCACAGATTACATCAATGGAATTGCGCAACAATAAGTTGTTTTTAAACTATTTTTACGGCTTTGAATTCTAGCGAGTTAAAAAGTTAGATCGTGATGCGATGATAATAAATAAAAAAATATTGATTTTGATACGAATTTCGATATTGCTTAATTTGTATCGATGTATCGATATGTCGAAAAATAAATATCGCCTAAAAATATCGATATATTGAACAAAAAATATCGATATATCGATGTATCGATATTTTTTCAACAAGCCTAGCTGTGCCTCCGGCCTCCATCCCTTTGCTTTCTCAAATCAAAGGTGCTAAAAAAAGCATTTTATTGTGACGTTCTGTGATTGTGATAGACTTCTTGGCGGGAAAGTGAAGCGTCATGTCTTCAGTTTTGTTTTATTTTCCAAAAATTGTGTTTTTTCGAACATTAATGTGAAATACTAGTGGATTATTAACCGTTAAGTGTTTGTGAACGTGCATGAGTGTTGGCAAATGAAACAAAACAGTGCAACATCACTTTTCAAATTCTCTCAAGTAGTCCGCGTGAGACCTCAGTAAAGTCCCACATCTTTACTGAGAACTCAAGGGGTTTGGGGAACATCATTTATCATTCATCTTAGTCACCACTCATTATCATCAAGGGAAAAAAACAAATAAAAAACTAATGACTAGGCAGTATGGCTCAGACCTTAGCCTGTTCCTTCATGGAACAAATATATATAAAAAAAATGTGATTGTGACATTTGTGACTTGTGTTGTGTGTGTGTCACTGTGTGTTTTTTTGAGTAATTTTCTTTCGCGAAAAGGATAATTTTCTACTTCAATAAAATTTGAAATTCATTGTAGGTATTATAAATAAAATGGTTAATGTATGGGCAAATAATGGGCTCAGTCGCAAAGGTATATTTAAAATAAATATTATAAGTACTTAATTACATTAAAAAACTATATTTACACATTTAATTAGTATTCTAAGTTATTCCTGTTAAGTTTGCCAAGTTTTATTATATTGTTTGCTTCGTTTCATTTATTTTTTTGCCTATTTATTTTATTTTTATATAAATTTGAAACTAAAAAATATCAATTTTTATTTTATTTTAGAGGCACTTGACCTGCTGCGCCAGTGGAGAGAAAATAATGAGAGGAAGAGTAACGAGGTCTTGGAGTTATATACCACTTATGATATGGAAAATTTAAACAATAATAATGAACGTTGGTACCATTTACTGTCACGCCAATTATCTAGCCCCATTTCAATGTGTAGTGCTCGCTTAAACCTCAGAAAACAATAACTAGCCCAAGTTATGCTTCTATTGAAACTTGTTATAATGGTTGAACTAGATAACGGTTATCCAGTCCTTAGCCGGGAATTTTTATCAGTGAACTCAGTCCGAGATGGCGACACCAGAACCGGCATACTAACCACTTGACCACAGAGGTCGTCCATTTTACCAGTCCAGTACCATTGGTTGTATGCAATAATCTTCATGAGATTACCAACCATTTGACCAACTATAAATTGCTGTAATCCTATTAGAATAAAGAGCTGGGTTGTTGATATTATAGCTTAATACTTATAACTTTCTCATTTATATTATTTGATGTAGCTGACTCCATGCATGCAAATAGGAAACCTAAAATACAGGTCCTTATATATACAATAACACAAATAAAGTTGTCCACCTTTTATCCACCATATTAAGTTATTCACCACTTATAAGACAACTTAACAATAAAACAAACATAGTAAACTCATAAAATCTATAGTTGAAAACTAGACTGAACTTCTATGTTAAGTATGAGGCAAGATTTTGAATGTTCTGACAACCAAGGCAACAGCAGTGTTGCATCATCGGAGAAGACATTTATGGAACTTTCTTTTCATCTATTACACAGATTTGTTATAAGATAAGAGTACCAAAATTGAAAAAAACAAACAGTATGAAAATTACTTACACTCATATTCATGATTTCAGGTCTCATGATATTAGAACAAGTTATATATGCGGCTTTGGATTGTCATGACTATGCCATTGCATCATCATGTATTGCTGCACTGCAACATGAGTTTCCCTGGAGCAAGCGGGTCATGCGTCATCAGTCCGCTTTATTAGAAGCTCAAGAGAAGTGAGTGTTGCTGGATATACTTGTATCAGTAAAGTAAAATAATTGGCCCATATAGTGTCCCAATGCTAGGCAAAGGCCTCTATTATTGAAATCACATTCTTCTTCTTCTTTTTATGTAGTGGCGTTTCCCTTTGGATTTCGCCAATATCCAGTTTTTGGCTCAGTTGTTTGTTTCTACAGTCTCTTTGCTTGTATCAGTTTCTCGTAAGAGCACAATGAACAAGTACAGAGGTGGTGAGATCTTAAATTTTGGGGCTGTAGATCCAATAAGTACATTCTACAGATTAGTAGACCCAGCTGATGATCTGTACTCTGTAATGCCTATGGACAAACACAATACTTCTAAATAACATTTGTTAGTAGCAGACAGACAAATTATAATCTTAGATTGTTAGTAGTTATATAAGCACATAAAACATCAATGCAGGGGGGTTTCACGTAGCTGAGAACAATCTTAAAATTTGTGGGTTTGGGGATACATGGGGGGAGGAGATCATAAAGGGAAGTTGGATACTTGGGACAGTTAAAAAATATGTGGTCAGCTGTTCATCCTCCAGACCGCATTCACAAAGTGATGAGTCCTAAACCCTAGTTTTGGCCAGATGCACAGGAGTGCATGCATTGAAATCACATTGTGCAATTTGTGCAATATATGTATTTTGTTTAATATACTAGCTAGCTGTAGTGGAGTCTAGTGGTTAGTGGTAGAGGCTACTGGCCTTATACTCTGTTATCCTAGGTTGGCTTTCCAGCATGATTATACTTAGATTATTCATAGGTATTATACTTAGGCATTTACTGACTGCGTGTGCTCCATCTTCGTCCTCATTATCACTTTCCAACAGGTGAAATCAAGGACAAACGCGCAATCAGTCTTCAATAAAAAAAACACTGGTCGGTGATACAACCATGTTAACACCATTGTTTTGTTGTTGTTATGGAACTGTTTTAAGGTCCTCTTCAACATCTATTTCTCATGCAAACTCTCTGGTATCAAACTGTGACCTGTTTACAATTGTTCTACTTCTCCCGAAACGCACCTAACAGAGCATCATCTCAAGTTGTCAGCGTCACAATCTGCACAAACACTTCTTTAGTAACAAAATTGTCATGCTTGGAACAAGTTGCCAGCTGAAGTGGTTTCCACACAGAACACAAATCAACTTAAAAATAGATTAGACAAGTATTTAAAACTGAAGGAAAATTAATTCACGAGTATGAACTAACGGGATACAGGATGTCATCAGTTGTTTCAACTGTCTGCCTGTCAATAATAATAATAATTTAATTAATATAAAATACATACATACATAAAATCACGACTATTATTCCCGAAGGGTTAGTCAGAGACTATGAGGACAGCAAAAGCAGTCCTCTACCATAGTCCACTTTTCACCATATATCGACTGCATATGTACTCAGCATGACGGGTGGTGAGCCCATCGCCGCTCTATGCTGTTGGATGTATGTGCAGTCTTTAGTCGAGTGGAAGAGAGGGGGTGGTGGTAGTATTCTTTCACTGCTACGCAACACTGTATAATAATATTAAATAATAATAAATGTTGCCTTTTCAATATAACCTTCGCCTTGGCATACAAATGAGTGAAAATAAACTTTCATTGAACTCCACAGGTACGATGAAGCCCTCGAGATCTTGGACAATATTATAAAAGCTGACGAGACCAACTCTGCAGCGCGCAAACGCCGTATTGCTATCCTGAAGGAGCAGGGGCAGACCGTCGAAGCCATCAGGGAGCTAGTGGACTATTTGAAGAAGTAAGGCTTTCATTTATTACTTTTGAGTCTTTATTATACAATGCTCTAATTAAATTGCTCAAAACCTCATGATAGTCTTGTGTGGCTATGAATGGCCCAATAGCCAGATAATACAGATTTGTAGAGTTCTAACGTTCAGAAGGTTTAGGAAATAGAGCAAGTAACTATGCGAAGCGTGGCCAAAACTGGAGCGCGATGAGAACTTGCTCTTTATTCCATTTAAAAACATGACGGTGGAAACGGCTTAGCGGGACGAGGTGTTTGTATGTACAAACAAAACAAGCTAGGTGCAAGGGATGTGTGCTATGGATAGAGGCGAGTGAGAAACTGCTAGCATTTACGAGACTGTTTTTGTTAGAAATAGACGTGTGTGGAAACATGGATCAATGGAATAAAACACTTATATTTTTAACATTTATACTCGTGAACGGTAGCCTGTGAAGGCTGGTCTGCTCTTGCAATCTTATTTTTATTTGTAGTAGAAATAGTCTTTTCTTTTTTCTTGTTTCAAAGATAGACACCTACTGTAAGACGTTGTTCATTTTATTATAAATTAAGCAATAATTTTTAATTTTTTTTTATGTTGTGATGGAAAATGTCCTATGATAGGGAGGGTATTTTTCAATTTGTGTCGACGCTGTAAAAGAAAGGGAGAAAAGAAATGCCCTTGCTGAGTTTCTTGCCGGTTCTTCTCAGTACATTCATAAGTGCTCAATTATTGTAGTCTAAATTGAATAAATGACATTGAATGGAATTCAGTTGAACAATATGCGATTGTTCTGATGTGACGTGCCGGGCTTAGGTTCATGAGTGACGCGGAGGGCTGGCAGCAGCTGTGCGCGCTGTACCTGTCGCGCGGCGAGCTGGCGCGCGCCGTGTTCTGCGCCGAGGAGTTGCTGCTGCACCAGCCGCACTGCCACCTGCGGTACCAGGCCGTCGCTGATATACGGTACACTATGGTAAGCAAACCGTACATATTTTTTGTAGTTGCATAGGTAAAATAAGGCTTGTGTTTAAAACGCCTACCAAAAATGTATCAATTTTACTACCAATAAAATTCGAAACGCTTACCAAAACGGATAAATGCTCACCAAATTGTGTTTACTAAAATATTATAAAAAAGATACAATTTATATTTTTCTTAGATTCCTTAAAAATATATGAATACCTTTTAACTGCATTTCAGACCAAATATGTTATATTGTCACCACAGACCACATGTTCTGTGATTGTCACCAAATAGATAATACCAATATTTTATGCCTCTAGTTTCAATTTGGTAATTTATGCTGGTAATGCGCTTCGCGATTGTCTTAAAATTCTAACCTATCAAGTGACCTATATGAGTAGAGCAGCTAGTATTTCTGTTGTCTAAAAAAAACCTCGATTATGCTTTATAACAGTATGACTTAATTGCGTTTTTTTAAAGTATGCTTCTTATTATAATGATAATGTAACACATTATTTGGTGATCATTTATCCATTTTGGAAAGCAAAAAATATTTGTACAATATATGCAATTATTGTGATGTGTTTATTTATTTATTTTGGACCATAATTTAGTATATTTTAGGATCCTTTTTATAAAGGCATTTTTTTTTGGAGTCATTTAATTTATTTGGTCCTAAGGCTTGGGGTCTAAAAAATATTTCTGATGAGCGTTTAAATTGTACCCATAAAGTAATAGATAAAAAAAAAGTGTCGATTATTTTCAACGGGCTGGATAAGTCCGCGGTAGCTTAACAGGTAAAGCATCTGACCAGGATTGTCAGGAGGGTGCGGGTTCGAATCCTGCTTGTGGAAATTATTTCAACATTTTTCAATTTTTTATATGTTTGCAAAAAAATTAGCTTTAAAATTATATTAACAAAATCAAATCAAATCAAAATATCTTTATTCCTTAGACTTCGCAAAGCACTTAGAATAGTCATATAAATAAAATATAAGTACTCAAATGAAAATTATTAAATGCTAAATCTGCGGAGCTTAGATTCACTTTCAACAATATTTAAAACATTTTAATAAAATCACTCACAACATAATTATTAAATTAGTAGTAGAACTGATTTAGTAGTAAACCACCTGCTGACAAAATATTAATTGCAGGGAGGGGTGGAAAATTTGGATTTGGCCAAGTCCTTCTACTGTCAAACGTTGAATCTGAACCCTGACAACATGAGGGCAGCACTTGGCTTGTTTTTGGTAAGTAATCTATTATAAGGTAATAGGCTTCCTGATAAGTAGCAGATAGCCTATCTATGATCGATCACCCGATACAGGGCAGGCATGTTTTAGGCACAGATGACAAAAAGATAGAAAATCGATTGAAGAAATTTGAATGTTTTGTAAAACCAAGTTTAAGAAGTCCTACCACCAACCAAACCAAGTACACAAAGATGTGTATCCGCCACTGGGAATCGAACCCGGGACCTCTGGGTTTAAAACCGGGGGTTTAGTCACTAGACCACAAGCGGTTCAAAATTGCCGTCTGGCCTCAACTATTGACAGTGTACTCACATTTAACAGGGATTTAACCTTCGATCACATATTTTTTTTTTTTTTATACTAAGCCCGGCAAATGACCCTACTCCACCTGATGTTAAGTGGAAATGAGGTCCAGGCGCGAGGACAACTGGTGCAGCGTAAGAGACGTAGCATCAGTCATCCTCACTCTGCCGGCCCACAAAGTGCTTCTTCACGCCTCGTTTGAAGGACCCTATGTCATAGGTAGGAGGGAATACGTGTGCTGGTAGACTACTCCATCTTTTGGAAGTGCGGCAAAGAAACGAGTCACCAAATTTCTTTGTGCGTGATGGAATGTTAGTAAATTGGTGACTCCGGAGAGCAGCACGCGTACTCCTATGGAGGAAGGGAGAAGGAGGGATGAGGTCAAAGAGTTCTTCAGAGCACTCGCCATGGTATAAACGGTAAAAGACGCTGAGTGACGCAATATCTCTACGCAATTGCAAAGGCTCGAGAGTTTTAGTGACCTCCGCATTGCCGATAATGCGCACAGCGCGGCGCTGCAATCTGTCCAAGGCATCGAGAAGGTACTTTGCGGAGCCGTCCCAAAGGTGAGAGCAATACTCCACGCAAGACCGCACCTGTGTCTTGTATAATAGACACAACTGATCAGGCGTGAAGAATCGCCGCACCTTGTTCAGGACACCGAGTTTACGTGAGGCATTTTTAATCACGGTTTCGATGTAGTCCTTTTGGTTCAGATCGCAGCGGATATCCATACCGAGTATGTTAATACTGCTCTTCAGGCCTAGAGATGTACCCTGAAGAGAGGGAAGGGGAAGGAATGGCGACTTTTTCGCTGTGAACGCGCACACCTGTGTTTTCTTGGCATTGAACTCCACCAGATTATCGGAGCCCCATTTAGAAATGAGGTCCAACACCCGATCGAGCTCAATGACAAGATTTGCTCGCTTCATTTCGGTGTCTACCCGCCCAGCCGTTGGGTGCCCGTTATATCCCCCATGCACTGTGCTATCATCTGCATAGCAATGAATGCTTCCAAGAGGAAGCATGTCATTGATATGCAAAAGGAACAGCGTGGGGGATAGAACGGAGCCTTGAGGAACACCAGCGTTCACTGACATGAACCGCGAAGCGCATCCATCCAAAAGGACACGGATTCTACGCTCATGCAGGAAGCTGGCAATCCAGGTACAGAACTGAGCGGGCAAACCGTATGCCGGGAGCTTGGAGAGAAGAACTTTGTGCCAGACCCGATCAAAAGCCTTGGCTATGTCAAGGCTAACTGCCAGTGACTCGCCACGCTTGTCAATAGCCTCACCCCAGAGATGTGTGACGTACGCTAGAAGATCACCCGTTGACCGTTTTGGCCGAAACCCATATTGACGATCGTGAATTAGGGAGTGATCTTCTAGGTATCGAATAAGCTGTTTGTTCAATATTCGTTCTAGGATCTTACACAACACTGAAGTTACGGCTATAGGGCGGTAATTAGTCGGATCTGACCGATCTCCTTTTTTAGGGATCGGTTGCACCTCCGCTACATCGATTTCCGCACGGACATCACACTGCCTGATTTTAATATCAGACATTGTGTGGCCACAGTGAGGAATTGAGGGTGGCTGTGCATCACAGTCATCGATCCGGGAGTTAGCCGCAAAGAGTTTGGCCAGGAGATCGACCTTTTCCTGCGGCTTGTGAGCTAAAGTTCCGTCAAGACATCTCAGTGGTGGCAGCGAGGGTTGGCAGAAGTTGGATTGCACGGCTTTGGCCAGACGCCAGTAGCTACGGCTGCCCGTAGGATGCGTCAGGAGTTCTTGGCCTACTCGTGCAACGCGCTGGGCATCCGCTCTAATGTAGGCCCTCTTACACGACTTGGTGGCATTATTATAGGCTGCTTTTAGCGAGCGAGTTTCGGGAGCCCCATGAGCTTTACCTCTGATCCAAGCGCGGTATGCCGTCTGTTTGCTCTCAACAGCGCTGGCACACTCGCGATTGATCCAGCGGTTGCGTCTGCCTTTGCTGATAACATAGGAGTGTGGAATATAGTATTCCATTCCTAATACTATCTCGTCAGCAACGGCAGTGGCGCTAGCGGTCGGGTCCTTCCCACTAAAGCAGCGCTGCCTCCAAGGGACGGATGCAAAATACTCCCGCATCCCGTCCCAGTCTGCCGACGCGTAGTGCCAAATCTGACGTTTCGAAACCGCTGTTGGCGGGCGCGATGCCAAGGGCACTGTGCTGGATATCAAGCAGTGATCCGAGGAACCTAAAGGAGCTCGAATCTCCACCCGGTATCCAGCTGGGCGACTCGTCAGCAGAAGGTCGAGTAAGGAGGGCGCATGGCCAACTATGTCTGGGATCCTGGTGGGCTGGTTCACCAGTTGCGTCAGGTCATGCGTGAGAGCGAATGCGTGGGCAGTTCTACCAGCATGGTCTGTTTTGGAGGAACCTAACCACAACTCATGGTGGGTGTTAAAGTCCCCCCAAAAACACCAGTTCCGCCGATGGAAACCGCTCCTGCGCATCATCTGCTACCCGACTAAGATGTTCAATTAGTCGAGTTGTCTCCATGTCGCCGTTATGGGATCGGTAGACGCAGACGTAGATACGGCAATGAGAGCCTAAGTCGACGTGTACCACAAGGAGGGAGAAGGAAGGGTCCTCCAGACAGCGCAGACGGCGACAGCAAATATCCGCCCGAACGAATAAGCAAACTCCGGCTTTGGCTTTGAAGGACTCTTCAAGCACAAAGCCGGGATAGTTCAGGTAGGTGGTGTCAGCTGGGCGGATTATTTGCGTCTCCGTCAGGAACAACATTGCTGGCCGTGCCGTCTCAAGATGGTGGTGGACGGCATTGAGGTTTGCATGGAGTCCGCGGATGTTAGTGAACTCCACCTCAAACGGTAAGGTTGTGGTGGGGGTGTGCACCGCTGTAGAACCAGCAGTCACTTGACGGGTTTTACACCATGCGTACGGTGGTCACCAACCAGACGGGTCAAGCCCTACCACCAGTGGAGCAGATCATCGCTCGAAAGAGTCCGTTAGTCGCTTCTTACGACCGGACGGAGAGAGGGGCGGCGATTGGTATTCTTTCTCCGTCACCGCACGGAGGTAATATATTTAAACCAGACGCACAATCAACGCTCTTAAAACCTCCGCACAAAAAAGTACCCATACTCAACGCAAAGACTCGTGGCAGACGGTGCCATAAATCACTTTTGTAACAGAGATGCGCACGCGCAAATTTACAGGATTGTCGATAAATGTTTGTGAGTTATTGTATTGATCATAACTGATAGTTATTAAACTATGACAAATTTACACATTGAAGGTAGTTAGCTATCGAAATGTAACTATAGAAAATTTGTAAAAATGTGTTCTTCACCCTGAATCTCTGCAAGAACAGGACTTGAAGAAATAATTTTTATGCGAACGGCTAATAATTCATGTTGACAGTAGCGACACTGACTCACTGATTACTATAAAGACGATTATTCTCAAATATTTTATGTAAGAATATTAAATCAATACTAATAATAAACAAAACAATTACATTTATCACATTTAAAATAACCCACATAAAACTTATTGTTATCGATAAACATAGTATAGAAACAACGCGCATCACTACGTCTTTGTGACGTCACCCATAAACTGTGTAAGTGCGAGAGAGCACATGATGCGTGCACTGCCATTCGCACGTTTTATTGCACCGTCAGCCACGAGTTTTTGCGTTGACTATAGTGTGATGTTTAAGAACGCATTTCGTTCGGTAGGTAGTATGCAAGATAAGTGTCAATGAGCCTTACAAATAAACAGAGAATAAGGTCGGAATAGTTATTCTGTGTTTTGTCACTTTTACTCTAATTTGAAATTACGTTTTCATGACAGGAACAAAACACGGAATAACTATTCGTAGCTTATTCTTTGTTTATTTGTAAGGCACAATATGACGGAGAGCTCCTTCAAAACCACATAGTAAAAGCATCCTAGGCATACTTTTTATGCATGCATAATGGAACGGAGTTTAAAAGTGTATATCGACAGTGTATCCTTCTCTTTCTGTCGCGCACAGACGACGTCTACCCTCCTCACACACTACAAGTCGTCGGGCAACAGCGCGCGCCGCAAGGAGGCGTTTGAGCTCAGCCAATGGGCGCAATCGCGCGCCGCTCATATGCAAGCCGAAGCTAAAGCACCCGCAGACCTCACAGACATGATGCTTAGCTTGGCGATCACGGAGTAACTGACCAGCTAGCATAGAATATCCATAGTAGACACGCCAGCTTATTAACCTACCACAAATGGCACTACAATGAACTTTGAACCTTATGGCGTGGTTATAAGGATCAATACTAGTTGCAGAAATTTGACAGGTTTTTGACCACAGCTTTCTATCCTGTAGGTATACTTCTTTAAAATTTTACTTAGGTGTGTTTAAACTAGGTCAAAAAGGTATTTATTTATTGTATGAAACAACCGTTTTGTTCTTTACGATTTCGAGGTTAAGTAATTCCTTGTATTTGTTAGGATTTGGTAAACTTTTAAACAAGTACCTATAGCTGGCTCAGTAAGCTTGTGAAAAGGCCAAAACGAATACGGGACACCTTTTACTAAAGAGTTTGCACTTAACCTGTAAATTATGTAATCCTAGTCGTTCTAATTCACAAGGTCACTCAAGGCTTTAGGATGACTTTTATTGCAAAGGAAATAAAGCTTTTGACGTGTCAATGGTTATTAAATGTTTTAACAACTTTTGGAGGGGCGTGCCATCTTTTCGTAGTTTATCTCTACATTAGATTGTTTCATCTAATGGCTGATTTTTCAACTGCCAGATAAAACTTAATCGTTTGATAAAGTATTATCTATTACACAACCATTTTGAAATATAATGTCAAATCAAGTGTAATCGCTTTTTTACAAGTGACATTTTAGGCTGATCGTGTCATACTGTCATACTCAGATTGTAGGTTTTATCCATAAAGTTACTATACCTAGCGGAATAGAGAAACAAAGGGCTGAGGGAGCGGGATGTCATTAGCAACAACACTGTGGGATAAAGAGAGATGCGTGATGCGACGTAACAGAACCGTTTTTGGATACTGTTTGACAGTTGGCCGCACTTATCAGCACACTGAGAATTTGGATTTTGTGAATTTTTCTGATTTTACGTGAAATCGTGAATATTTTTGAGAAATAGTGCTTTAGAAACATGGTGAGTTTTTCAGTGATTGATTGTTGTACAACACAGCGAAATAATCCCATAAAATGTTCATTTTACAGGTAAATTATTACAAACCGACACCTTCTTACCTAGGATTTATTTATGCCAATGCGCTTCGAATTTTAACCACGAAATGTGATAATTCTCTTCTATAAACATTTATTTATATATGAAGCAAAGATAGAATATACATAATGCAGAATTTACGAATAATTTGTGTAAAGAAATAATTTTCGTTTTACACTAGGGTTGTATCAAGTTATCGATATTTCGTGTTCATTGTCTATCACGTAAACGAATATGTATTATTGTTATTAAAGTACCTATATGACGTTTAGATATGAATTACCTGGGAATGTAAACACATTTAAGATACTTAGCCGATCTATAGGTATCAGTTTTTGACTGTTAGAATAGGTAATAACATTAGTAGGTAATTTATGTATCTTTTAGATTTCCTACTAACTTGGATACTAGAAATACATGGCTTAGGCTAATTGATCGTCCAAACTGGATTCCCAAGAAAAGTTCATTTTTTCAAAGGTCCAGTTCATGTAAGCATTTTGAAGAAATATATTTACAGACGCGAGGAGCGAAACGAATTTTGATGAAATCTGCAATTCCAACTAAGTTAGTTTCGGTAAGCTTAAATAAAATAATACTATTCTTCTGCTGATGTTTCATTAGATAGTAATGTCTACTTAGCACCATGTACCTACATTCAACCCCTCCGTCGCTGAATAGCATAAAAGCAAAACATGATGTTCGCAAAATATCATATTAGCAAAACACCATATTCGCAAAAAATCATAATCTCAAATCACCACATTTGCAATATCATATTCTTGAAACATCATATTAGCAAAATAACATATTAGCAGGATACTACATCTTTAGTACAATTAATGTCATAATGACAAATAACAATCCGATAGCATATAATAACCGTTTATTGATATCAAAGTCAAAATAATTCTTGTAATTAACAATTTCTTCGCTATTTTCTTACTTTTTTTTAATTTATCGAGCCTATTCCTTTCTTAAAGGCCGGCAACGCGTCTGCGATTCCTGTGGTTTTGCGGGTGTCCATGAGCGGCGGTGATTACTTTCCATCAGGTGACCCGCTTGCTCGTTTGCCTCCTTATTTAATAAAAAAAAATGGACAAGGTCTGTGTGAAAGAAAAACTTTGGAAATTCCTCACAGGGCACGGGGTCGACGCGGATGAAGCCGAAGTCGCGGGCAATTCGCTAGTTATTAACCGGTTCACTGCCCCGCAGACAACATAATATGGTCCATAACAATTGATTAGGCTATTGTTTTATTTTTTGGACAGTAAGCATGTTAATAATAAATTTTACCTCTATTTAATATTTTATATGATCCACGTTCCCCCGGATGCCTGAAATCTAGGTTTCAGTTTCTTAAAGCCTCTCATCAGGGTGACCTTTGCTTCAGTAGCAACCTTACTCTCCAAATTCCTGCTCATAATACTGGCTTCCTCTCCAGCTCTTTCACTTTAACCGCTATCCGTCTCTGGAATGCTCTGCCATTGCATAGCTGTCGTGCACAGAGCAAAGTAGTGTTTAAAAGACTAGTGAATGTGACTAGTGCATGAGCAGTTTTATATGTAAAGAAGATTAAATAAATAATAAAATATAAAAGAAAAACACTATTTTTATCATAATTACTTTTTGTTAAGAAAATGTTGTTAACCCCTTGAGGATCGTAAAACCAGACACATCGCCGGCGGTCTTATGATCCTTGACCTATTTCACGGATAGGATGATAATCGAATATGTTAGTTTGCTAATAATATGATGTTTCAAGAATATGATATTGTAATAATGTGGTAAATTGAGATTATGATATTTTGCGAACATCATGTTTTGCTTTTATGTTATGCGGCGACGGAGGGATCCCATCCTATTTTAGTTCTATTAATACTATTACTGTTAGTAACTAATATTATCGATATCGATATCAATGTGAAAAGCGACATGAAGTACATCACTGAACGCATTTTTAAACAATTTGACATACACAAATGCCATCCTATTTCGGTTTCGTTTGACAGCTCATGTTTGTTGATCTATTCCGTTAGGTATAGTAACTTTATGGTTTTATCTAAGGATTGAAAAATTTGCCCTAAATTAGGTAATACTTTATCTGAAGATAGTTTTATTCATGAATACCATCTAAAGCAGAAATAAAATGTGAACACTGCATTATTATGTATATATGATTTATTATTGATTAAAAATGAATATTGCTACTTCATTCCTTGTTTGTTTACTTTTGTATTTTTATTTAACTCCTTAAATAAAAATGTTATATAACAAAATACATGAAATAAAAGATTTATTTCCAAAGTATGCATACTTACACTTTGTAGTTAAATGTTTAAACATTATTTATTAAAAAGCATTTAAGTGGAGTTGTTATTTATTTAGAAAAACAAAACTTGTATTTAAATTATGTTTATTTAAAGTATAATAAAAAATATATAAATGAATTGTTTTTATTTTAACCCTTTAAACTGGCACTGCATGGTAACAACACTTTGTTGCGGTTTTTTAGGTTTATCGATAACCGTGTCGCATACTACCACCCCCTCTCTTGTCTCTTCCCTTGAGTGTCGTAAAAGGCGACTTACGGACTAAAGACTGCTCATACATCCAACAACATAGAGCGGCGATGGCCTCACCACCTGTCACGCTGAGCACATGTGCAGTCTCTATTTGGTAAAAAGTGGACTGTGGTAAAGGACTGTATGTATGTTTATTGATCAATGTGTATCAATCGCCCTTAAGCGTCCCGCTACTAGGCAGGCCTGAAGGTAAAAGGTAAGTTGCCAACGTGGGAAGAAAGAATCCTTCCATCGTTGGCAACTTACCTTTTACCTTCCAAATCATCATCACCATCACCCCATAAACGTCCCACAGCTATGTGTTTCTACCTAGCACGGCCCCCAAGCTAGAGGCGTAAAACTAATGGCAATGCTTCAGATGCTCAATGTACCTCTATAATTTATCAACAGAATTCAATGTACCTCAACCGTTTTGACAGAAATTACGATAAAATGCCTGATCTTCCCAGCTGGGCCCTCGGCTGTATAACGCTCGAAATACATAAAAAAAATACTGACCTTTAGATACTAAACTATGATATGGTAAATAACAGTACACGCTTGGTAAGGTAAGGTCAGCAACAGGTAATATTTGCTACAAAGAGGGTAGCTTTGAATAGTTTAGCTGTACTGTTATTTACCAATATCATAATTTTGTATCTAAATTTGGTAAATTGCAAAGAACTAAGAGGTACATTGGAAAAACATAAAAATGGTATACTTTTTTTATTCGTATTCACTTTAATTACAGAGGGCCTCGCTCTTAACTACGACTGCACATGGGGACTTCTTGGCGGGAAAATAAAACAAAACTGCAGCCATGACGCTACGTCATGGCTGCAGTTTTGCTTTATTTTCTAAAATTTGTGTTTTTTTGAACATTAATGTGAAATAATAGTGGATTATTAACCGTTATGTGTTTGTGAACGTGCATGAGTGTTGGCAAATGAAACAAAACAGTGCAACATCACTTTTCAAAATCTCTCAAAAAGTCCGCGTGAGATCTCAGTAAAAGTTCCAAATCTTTACTGAGGACTCAAGGGGTTTGGGGGAATATCATTTATCATTCATCATCTTAATCACAAAAAAAGAAATAAAATTCTAATGAATAGGCAGTATGGTCTCTGACCTTAGCCTGTTCCTTCACGGAACAAATAAAAAAAGCGTTTGCACATGTGCTCAGCGTGATAGGTGGTGAGCCCATCGCCGCTCTAAGCTGTTGGATGTATGTGCAGTCTTTAGTCCGTTCGTCGCCTTTTACGACACCCAAGGGAAGAGAGGGGTGGTAGTATGTATTCTTTCACAGCTACGTTATACCAAAACACTCCTTGCAAACGGTTATACCAAAACATGCCTTCCGAATAAGCCGTTCAAAAATCATTATACGTAAAGGGAGAAGAAACTAAAAACAAATTGTTATAAAAGCTTTTATTTACAATGCAATGGCGTAGCTTGTGGTGGTCACGTGACCCCGTTGCGGGCTTTATAGTATGCGGCGCGAGCCAACTCCTCCGCGCGCCTCTCTTTCTTCTCCCGGCGCGTGATCTCACCCATTGCGAAGTACTTCTCTCTGGAATTAAATGGAAATTACATTATTAACCGCTACAATTTTATATGCTCTAGAGGTAAGAATGAAGGCTTATGATTACAGGACCAAGGTCCGATTCTGCGCAAGGTATCATTGGTAAAAGTAGTAGAAGTAGAATAGTTTTGTTTTTTTTTGTTTGATAGTGATGTGATGATGTATGGGACTGACGCATGTCAACACGACACGTCATATAAGAAATTTTAACTTTCTTTATTCAACACTAGCGGATCCTCGCGGTTTTACCCGCGTGGTACCCGATCCCGTAAGAATATTGGAATAAAATATAGCCTATGTCACTTGGGAATAATGTAGCTTTCTAATGGTCAAAGAATTTTCTAAATCGGTCCAGTAATTTCGGAGCCTATTCAATTCAAACAAACAAACAAGCAAATCTTTCATCTTTATAATATTAGTATAGATATTCTGTGGTAGCGACCGAATAGAGCATCCGCCAAACATCTTTAAAGTCTACGAATTTACTACTGACAAACGCTAACGAATCGACACGGCGCGTTCGCCCCTCGTCTAGGGGAGGCAGTAAGGGGCCGTCCATTAATCACGTGAGGCTCGAAATGGGGGGAGGGGGTTCGGCAAAAATCACGAAATATCACAAGGGGGGAGGGGGGTGTAGTAAAATATCACGTGTTTTTATTTTTTTCGTCAAACGCGCGATTTCTAATTACCGAAAGCGGCGTGTAGTGTGACCTTGACTCACCGTTGAATAAAAAAACAACCTGCAACCTTTCTGTCTAGACATTTTTATCATGGCCCTTAATTTACTAGTATTTATTTAAAGATAATATTCTAAAAATTTTAAGATTCTTTTTAGGTACTAAAAATACACGTGATTTTTGATGGAGGGGGGGGGGGGGGGGGGGTGTCTTTAACTTCACCACGTATCACCAAGGGGGAGGGAGGGGTTTAAAAAATGGTAAAAAAAACATCACGTGATTAATAGACGGCCCCTAACGTGTCACCTAAAGTTGTGCATGCCCTCGCCGTCCGCCGGCACGGCTGGCACCGCATCCCCCCGCTTCTCGTAAGTGAGCAGGCGGCGGCACGTGAGCTTGGACAGCGGCTGCTCCGAATTGGCCACCAGCGACAGCCGCGGGTGCGCCGGCAGCTGCGACGGGCTGTACTCGTCCCTGCACATTTCATTCACATACATACATAGGTACATAGATTCACAATATAATAATAATAATAATAATCTTTATTGGTCTAAAATAAAATAACATTTAACATTTAAAACATATTAAACGTTCGTTTAATATGTTTTAAATAATACTACTAGATAGACTATTATCCAAGGTTCGAAAGGATAATTATCAATGATGATCAATGATAATTATTATGATAATTATCGTGATCATAACAAATGGATAATTATCAATTGATAATAACTGTATTCGAAGTATTTGAACATGTGTTCGGTTGTACGGAGCCCCCCCCCCCCCTAACAAATTCCTATTCCTTTCTTAAAAGTCGGCAACGCATCTGAGACTCCTCTGGTTTTGCGGGTGTCCATGGGCGGCGGTGATTGCTTTCCATCAGCCGCTCGTTTACCTCCTACAGATATTTAAAAAAAAAGTGTTTCCGCACTTGCGTGTATCCGAAAGTACGTAGTGACAACGTGCACTACAATGTCAACGTGCCGCGCCTTAGGAATTACCCGTACAAAAAAAAATCACTTCGAATTTATGCAAACTTGAGAAAACTCGAGTGTCATTGTTTAGTTAAGGTGATAATTATCAAGAAGCGGAATTATCTTGATCATTTCGAACCCTGCTATTATCCCCAAAGGGTTAGTTAGAGACTAGGCAATGGGTACTGTGTTGATGATGGCAACCTAAATTAGAATTTAAGACGAGGTATTTCGATCGCTTCTCTCTCGCTCTCTTTACGGTACGACGGTAAGGGACGGGTATAACAGCAAAGCGGCACGAATAGGCGCGATTTATAGGTTTTTTGCCTCTACAAGAACAAATAAGTGAAATAAAAAAAATGTGTCTTTTGTATTCACTAGATAATAAAAAGTTTCTTCTATTAGTAAAAAAATTAAGTCATTTATTAATGTAATATCTGATTTAAAGCTTTTTTAAATGTTGAACTGAGTTATCTTTGAATTTTTTTTCTATGGAGTGAAGTATTACCAATCATGTTTCTGTCTTTAAGAGTCACTAGATAATATGTTCAACTATATTATATATGAAATTTTAAACACTGAAAAAAGACGACAACCTCAGGCGAGAATCGAACCACGCACCTTCCGCATTCCGGGCGGCTGCCTTAACCACTTGGCTACCGAGGTCTGGCTTTCAACCGTCGAAATTTGTCAGTGCTTGATGCTTATGTTTTAGTCAACATTGCTTCATCAAATCTTAGAAGTTTTCACCTCTGAGATCCGAAAGAAATCCGGAAGGTGCGTGATTCGATTCCCGGCTGAGGTTGTCGTCTTTTTTCAGTGTTTAAAATTTTACTTAAGGATATTTAAGCGTTAATAAAACGCTAAAATATAAAACATTAATATATTATATATGAATTTTAGAACTGTATGTTTTATATTGGTGGCGGTACAATCAATCGAAATTGTTAAAAATGTGAATATAGCGCCATAAGTACTTTGTTTAAAGAATATTAACATGTATTGATATTTTTCTTTTTTTTTGCAATGTTGGGTATAAATAAAATAAGTGTCACCGAGCGCAGACACGAGTCCGCGAGCCCTCCCCCTCCGCGCACCCGCCGCAGCGGGCACGCGCAGGCGCAGGCAGTCGCCCGAAAGAGTTTAACACGGATGCCAGTGCGCACGCTCGGAACCCACAGTTCAGTTTTTGTCTGCAAAAATCCAATTTATTTCTCTCTCCTTCGCTCCCCGACCTCCGACAGCTAAAGGGACCGCAGAAGAGTCCACGGCACACCCAATAACGACTGCACATGGACTTAGCGTGACGGTGGTAAGCCCATCGCCGCTATATACTGTTGGATGTATGTGGAGCCTTTAGTCCGATAACCGTCTTGTACGACACCTAAGAGAAGATAGGGGGTGGTAGTATTCTTTCACCGCTACGCAACATGGTTAAAGTACTAGGTCATAGTTTATGTATGTACACACGGCGTCAGATCAACCTCCCCTAAAGTGTCAAATTTCTCCAATGAATATTGATCCTTAGAACCAAAAAATAAAGTTCAAAATTGATTGTAGACATTTGACAGTTCTTGGTTGGTTGATCCGACGCCGTGTCAGGCCTGGCGCACTCCGCGCTTTAGGTATGAAGCTACAAGTAGCCGACCAGACGGACGGCCTGCGAACACCTTGCAGTCGTTAGAAGAGATAAGAGTTACGCGATAGTACGCGATTAGAGAGGCAACTTCTAGGTGAATTTAACTATAGGTATGGGAGCGGTGTGCGACTTGAATTACACTATATTGTGTCTTAGTAAGAGTCGCTATTTATATAAATGACTTAGCGCAGTGAATCTTCTGTACTTGTACTATTATGTATTCTATGGCCGTGTGTACATATGTGAGTACGATCCTCACCTAACCATAGGGTACCAGCAGACCAGCCGGCCGCCTGTCTCCAGGTGCTTGGCCGCCAGCCGCAGCAGGTCGCCGTACAGCTGCGGCAGGTCGTAGTCCACTTTGGCAGGCACGTGGTTGGTCAAATGCTCGGTGCTGAGCGTGTAGTTGTCGCGGTCTATGCCTATCCGCTCGGTGGGCTCGCGGACGCCGTAGGGGGCTGGAATTATGGACGCCGTGGGTTAGTCCATCTAGTTATATAATACTAGCGGACCGCTCGCGACTTCGTCCGCGTGGACCCCGTACCCCGTGACGAATTTTTGAAAATATTATTTAGCCTATGTCACCCGGAGAAAGTGTAGCTTCCCAACGGTGAAAGAATTGTTAAAATCGGTCTAGTAGTTTCGGAACTTACTCAATGCAAACAAACAAACAATCAAATTTTCCTTTTTTATTATTAGTATAGATAACAGAATGAACGAAAAAAGTCTAATTTGTTGTACTGCTCAATTGCTGGATTCGAAAAAATAATAGAGGTTTGTCCATGTAGTTATACTTACATAAACAGCTATAAATTAAACAACAAAATCGATATTCAAAGGAGTTCTACTTTTCAAAGATAAGCAATTATTATACTATTGGTAATTAGCGTAGGTTGCGCAAACGAAGATACAATATATCAATCAATATATATAATTTGGGGTATCTTTTACGACAGGGTTTTTAAACCCTAAACCAGGGATGCACAGACTACGGCCCGCGGGCCGCATGCGGCCCGCCGGTCGAATACTGGTGGCCCGCCGACAGCAAAAATAATACTCTCGTACATTCGAAAATATTGAGTTCTATTCCAGAATAAAACCAATAACAAATGTTCGAAAAGTAATTTGAATCTCGCGCGCGCGCTCTATCAATCTTATCGGTGCGCCGTGCATGCGTCGGTAACAGCGGTCGGTAATGTTCGTGCTGATCTCGGTTAAATTCGTTTTCTTGAGGAAGCGCGCCGCGTTATACTGTTCGAGCGAGCGAGATAGCAATAGTCCCAAATTCCCGATAGCTCGCGTAGGTAGATACACGAAGCTTCCAGAGTCGGTTTCGAGATTTCTCCAGACAGTTTTCGACTCTATGCGCGTGGTATAAAAGCCACGCTAACCGCAGCGACCGACAGTTCGGTTTTAATTTGAGTAAAGTGTCGTTAGTTCTAGTGTAGATTTTAACTCGACTAGCCGGTGTCATAATTATAATATATTTTGATCCACATTCAACGTAGATTTCCCGTCAAGTGCCGTGTATAATTGTGTTGTGAAATCGTAAGTAAAACTGTTATTAATTTTATCTACATATTTTATCAATTATTTTTGGTAATTAATTAGGAACTGTAATTGGTAGACATGGGCGTTTTCGTTATATCACCAAAACCGTTATGTAACCGATATGAAGTTTTCATATCGATTGGATAACCGTTTTTAGATATCGATATCAGTAGGTACAGTTTACTAACGTTGCGTGCGTTAATGCGTTGTGTCTTGTTATTAGTTACGGCAAACCAACAACAAACGATAACGCGCATATTTGTCGAGTTATTTAAATAGATATGTAACACAGATCGCGCTCGCTCAGTTAGTTTATGGCGATTTCCCTTCATGCTTTACTAGGTTTAGGACTAACAGAAAAGCTTTGTAAGTTTGTATTTTTAAAAGTGCAATACTTGAGTAAAGTTAAGTAGAAAGATAAAAGGAAACTTATTATTAACAAATGTTACTTTTCTGGCGCATTTAAAAATCGTCATATTTACAATGATTTTTCATGTACAATATTTACATTTTTTTTAATATACAATATTAACAGTTTTTTAGTATACAATATTTAAAGACTTTTTATTTTAAATCTGTCTTCTTGGATAAGGACAGATTAGCATTTAAAAATGCAAGCTGTTGTACTTTTTTTGATTTCAAGCGACATCTCTTTTCATTGATTATTAGCCCTGTCTTAGAAAAGAGTCGCTCACAGGGAACTGAAGTTGCGACTATGTTGCACTTAGTTCGGTACAGGTCCGATAAGTGTGGGTAAATAATTTTATGGTCTCTCCACCACTGCGAGGTCAAGAGCGCATCAAAACTATTACCAAAAAACTCTTTCAAACAAATCACAACTTTAGCTCTGCTCTAGGTACTAAAACTAATTTCTCAAGCATTGAACCAAATAAACACAAATTCGCTTCATCTCTTTTACACCGCTATAAGAAGACAGAGACCAAGCAAATGACCTCATATTCGCTTCATCCATCTCTTTTACACCGCTCTTTAGTAAGAAAGAGAAGAAACGAATATCAATCCATTCAGTTGTGTGCACGGTTTTGCGTTTTGGTTATATCGTTTGCAGTTTTCATAACGTAGGTATTCTCGCGCGTGTTTTGATATCGTCTCGATAATATAGATATCATAGTTTTTGTAATATCGGTTATGTGCAACCGTCATATCGATATGATACGATATGAAACTCATATCGGTTATTAGTTACGTTTTGATATATCGAACTCATGCCTAGTAATTGGTTTTAGGTGCTGTGGTAATCCTAGTCAGGATTAAAACGCAACATGGACATGCCAGGAACTAGTAAAAAACGTAAGGTTAAAGATGAAAATCGGCAGTTTCAAGAAATTTGGACTGAGAAATACTTTTTTGTATGGTCGCATAACAAAGTCGTTTGTTTAATTTGCAAGAATTCTGTTGCGATTGCAAAGGAATATAATGTAAAAAGGCACTATGAAACGCAGCATCCTACTTTTACGAAGTTTACAGGCGAATTAAGAAAGCAAAAAGTTTTGTCTTTAAAACGGGAGCTTATTGGTCAACAAGCTATGTTTACAAAACCCATTCAAGATACAGAAACAGCTACAGAAGTTAGTTATGAAATTTCTCGAATGATAGCAAAGCGGAGTCGCCCCTTCAATGATGGGGATTTTGTAAAAGAATGCATAGAAATTGCCGCTAAGAAAATGTGTCCAGAAGCAGCAAAAAAGTTTGAGAAAATTCAACTGAATCGTATGACCATCCAAAGACGAATTATGTCTTTGTCAGATAATATTGCGCAACAATTAAATGAAAAAACTAAGATAATTGATTTTTTTTCATTAGCACTCGACGAATCCACTGATATTAGTTCCACAGCTCAACTTCTTATATTCATACGAGGTGTTACTCAAGATTTTGAAGTCTTCGAAGAGTTATTAGGAATGTGTTCATTGAAAGGTCAAACCAGAGGAGTTGATATACTCAATGTACTTTTGGACGAGTGTTCAAAAACTGATTTGGACTTATCGAAATTATCGGGAGTTTCGACTGACGGTGCTCCTTCGATGATTGGTGTCAATTCTGGGCTAGTTACTTTGTTGAAAAAGCATTTGCAAGAAAAAAACTTAAACGCTGAAGATCTCATGCAGTTTCACTGCACTATACACCAAGAAGCCCTCTGTTCTAAAAAAATTGAATTTGAAAATGTCATGAAAGTGGTAGTTTCGACTGTGAATTTCATAAAATCACGAGGACTCAATCACAGGCAATTCAAACAATTCCTTGATGACATTGAATGCGAACATGGAGATTTACTGTATTATACAGAAGTAAGGTGGCTAAGTCGTGGATTGACACTGGAACGATTTTTAAATTTAATAGAAGAAATTGATATTTTTCTGGCGGAAAAGCAAAGGGACGTCCCGGAACTTAAAAGTCCTGATTGGTTGTGTGATTTGGCTTTTGTAGTTGACATTACAAATCATTTGAATGTCTTGAACACACGGCTTCAAGGCAAAAATCAACTGATATCCCAGCTCTACGCACATGTATCATCCTTTCAATGCAAGCTGACACTTTTCAGATCGCAATTGAATTCTGGAAATTACAATCATTTTCCGAATTATAAGAAAATGGCTGAAAAATTCAAAAAAACTGCTATTAATTTCAGTTATGTAAAAAAGCTAGATATTTTGATTCAATCTTTTCAAGACAGATTTTCGGAGTTTAAAACAGTGAAACCTCTGTTGGACATATTTAGCAATCCTTTCACGATTTCAGTTGAAAATGCGCCAGAGTTAATGCAGTTAGAAATTATCGACATTCAGAACGACCAAGATTTACGCAACAAATTCAACGAAGGAGACTTGCTGAACTTTTACCGCTGCATTGATAAAAATACGTACAAAGAGTTGCGCATAAACGCTCTGAAATGTGCAAGCTTATTTGGTTCTACCTATATATGTGAACAAACCTTTTCAATCCTAAATAATAATAAAACAAAAAATCGAAACCGCCTTGCAAATGAAAGTTTGGAAGCAGTTTTACGTGTTGCTACAAGTAAATTTGAGCCAAATATAAAAAAGATTGTAAGCACTATGCAGTGCCACGCTTCAAATTAATAAATTCTTTTTCAATTTGAATACATTATTATCAATTTTTCATTGTCTTTAATTACCTATACTTCTGGTGGCCCACCATCAGTTCATAATTTGCCCGAGTGGCCCCTAGTCTTAATAAGTCTGTGCATCCATGCCCTAAACAGAAGAGACCCACACATTGTAAAAACTACGAGTAGTTATCAATAAAGATATTTTGATATAAAATTTTATGTATTTAAACTTTTGGAACATTATAATATTACATGGCGGACTTAATGCCTGACGCATTTTCTACCAGGCAACCTTAGGGTGGTGCAGAGTTAACATGGTAGGTGCATTTATTTTCGTTAACAAAAAGTGGAAGAGAGCATGAACATAATTTTTAACTTGTAAATAACATACTAAAAATAAACATACATAAACAAATTTACAAATACTTAAACAATTATACAAATATATAAATATACCTACATACACTACATGATAAATGATTCTCAAATGGTTTTATCTAACAGGAGCATGTGGACTTTCTTTTTAAAAGCGTCACGCACGACTCGTAGCCATCCCGATTTCCTGAAGTAGCGCGTTCCACAGGAGTATGGACTGAATATAGAAGGACGAATGAACAAAGCCAGAAGAATGGGAAGGAGAGAAAAGGAGAAGGTTATTTGAAGACCTGTGATTCCTGTCGTGAGAGGTGCAGAGATATTGGAAATGGGGAGTAAGGTAGGAAAGAGCATTTGGAGAATTTAGAAAGGATAAAAGTGTAGTAAGGGCACTCAAATATCTCCGCTGAAGAAGGGTAACCATTTCAGATCAGACCTATGCTATGAGATGTGGTTGTACTTCCTTAGGTTAAAGATAAATCGAATACCATTGTTGAGCAGTCTGTCAAGCTTATTAAGCAAGTCGGCATTGAGATCGTAATAACACACGTCACCATAGTCGATTATGGGAAATATTAAAGACTGCGCTACCATTACCTTCGTCTCGAACGGTAAAAAGTTTCTCAAGCGGTTTAAAGAGCGCAAAGTCCAGGCCACTTTTTGGCTAACACTAGCTACCTGAGAATGCTAGCTGAGTGTGGAATCATGATGAATTCCAAGATATTTTACTGAATTTCCAAAATCCGAACTGGTGGTAGATTAGTTAGGTAGGTGGAATAGTTATTAAGATTGAACTACACGTTAATTTGTTATTTTTGTTTTTGACGTCAAGAAGTGCCTGTAAAGGTTTATGTTGAATAAATGATTTAGATTTTTTTTTATTTTGCATACTTACGGTCGGTGATGATGGCGTCCACTCTTAGGTCGTCCCTCCACAGCGGCAGCGCGGCGTCGCTCACTAAGGCGTCCAGATAGCGTGAGCCTGATCCGTACTGCCGCATGTTGGCAGCTATACTCTCGTCCTTGCTGCGAGCCTGTGCGAGGGAACAAAGTAACAAAGTTAATTAATAGGATAGTTGCTAATTTCAAAATCATATTAAAACGATACCTGTTTACCTATTTTATCCTAAAAATACTAATATTTTTCAAAAAATTGATCATTCACCATATTTATTTTGCGTTTTTATATTACGATTAAAATTTACCGCAAAAATTATAAGACCGCCATGTCAACGTGAATGACGTCATGCCGTGCCAAACATCAGTTTCGTTCGAAGCTTGTTCTAAAGAAATGTTACAATAAAATGACATTTGGCACGGCGTGACGTCACGGCTTTTGTTTGGCGTTTAATGTTATAATGAGTGAAAACTGTACTGTCGATTTTTTTCTTTAAAACCCCCCAGCCCCCAAGCGGTCGCATGAGACCGAACCTACAAAAACACACTTGACTTTGTACCGTGTTTTCATAGACTTACAGACTACTTTAGTATGAACAAGTTTGATTATTTCGGTTCTGTGGTACATCGTGCATATGGTATGTGCATGGGGTACATTATGCATCGTGATCGCAAAATATCGCATAGTCTATGCTCGATTCTGTCAAATTTGACGTTGACAGTTGCGCCAATTTTTGCGTCAGAAAATTTCACGAGTGAGTGGTTAAAAATATTAATAATCCCAATTTTTTATAATGAATATTTTAGATATTTTGTTTCTATAAATCATAGTTGATCATTAGAGACGCCAATCCACCCGATTTATTCTTAGTGGTAATAGGGGAAGAACCTCAGAATAATAACTAAAGCATAGAAGAAGTGCTCAGACATTTGAGTGGGCACTCCGTTTGGTCACCATTTGAATTACATTTGTATAGGTCGCTTTTGAATTTTGTATCATGAATGCTCTGTATGATAACTAAGCCCCTTCGTACACAAGGCTACGCAAATCTTCGATACTCGACGATTTTATTCTACAAGCGACTACCGCCATACATATTTGAGTCGCGAGACAAATATCGGCGATGCGACTCGTGTACCAACCTCAATGGATTTGTATGGCGCTAGTCGCTTGGAGACTAAAATCGTCGAGTATCGAAGATTTGCGTAGCATTGTGTACGGAGGGGCTTAATATTGTTCTGAGCATAAATGGCGACCGGTTTTTTTTTTTCGTTAGTCATTTGACGTTTTTAACAACTTATTTTGTCTCTTTTCTTTCAATGTTTATGGCCCTTTTGAAAAAATATGAAAACTATACGATTCTCATTTGGACTCCTTCTATGCTTTAGTTACTATTCTATGGGGAGAACGTAAGGAAGAGAGAAATTGCGCGTGTGAAGGAACGTAAGGAACAGAGAAATTTCTTGAACTTATAAATTGACGACATAGTTCTTTAAAACTTTTCCTGGCTGAAACAGTTTCTTACTCATTTAGATTGAACCTTACCTGCATGCACGTATAATAACCTAGTATTGCACACACGCCAGCAAATCAACTTAACACAAACCGAAAAACTTCTCCAATCAATATTGATCCTTATAACCAAACCATAAAGTTCAAATGTATTGTAAAAAAATAAAAAAATACATTTTGTGGTAGGTTGATTTGCTGGCGTCTGTACCACACCCAATAATCTAATAGGACATACGGAGTTTCTCCCGTGTTTTTTTAGCAACAACACGTGTTGTGAGACTCCATTTTATTTCAATCTACCGTACAATATTGTGTACTTTAAAAACTTGAAATTGGTTTAATGCTAAACGCGACGCCATTAATTAAGTTATATTAATATAATGATAGGACATACATATAATCAGGATTATTATCCCCGAAGGGTTAGTCAGAGACTAGGCAATGAGGACAGCAGAAGCAGACCTACTCTACCATATTCCACTTTTCACCAAATAGCGACTGCACATGTGCTCGGCGTGACAGGTGGTGAGCCCATCCCGCTCTAAGTTGTTGGATGTATGTGTAGTCTTTAGTCCGTTAGTAAAATTTTTGTAAAATTTCTCCAATCAATCATTATAACCAAACCATAAAGTATTGTACCAAATCAAAATGTATTGTAAAAAAAATACATTTTTTGATAGCTTTTTTTATGGCGTCTGTGCCATACCCAATAATCTAATAGGAACCAAAAGAGATCCGCCGACAAATCTCCAAACTCGCATTTAGCCAATGCGGTGGGTTGTGGTCTAAACTTCCCATGTGCTGTGGTGTTATGGCCCAAACTTTGTGCTGAATCAAGAATCAATATAATCTATCCAGGTTAGGACATGTTTAGGTTACAGCACTTATGAATGTCATTATGCCATCGCTTCGTAAGTCTATCTATGGGGTGGGAACCTTGTACGTTAGTAAAATTTTCAATCATTATAACCAAACCATAAAGTATTGTACCAAATCAAAATGTATTGTAAAAAAAATACATTTTTTGATAGCTTTTTTATGGCGTCTGTGCCATACCCAATAATCTAATAGGAACCAAAAGAGATCCGCCGACAAATCTCCAAACTCGCATTTAGCCAATGCGGTGGGTTGTGGTCTAAACTTCCCATGTGCTGTGGTGTGTTATGGCCCAAACTCTGTGCTGAATCAAGAATCAATATAATCTATCCAGGTTAGGACATGTTTAGGTTACAGCACTTATGAATGTCATTATGCCATCGCTTCGTAAGTCTATCTATGGGGTGGGAACCTTGTATTGAAAAGAACCGGCAAGAAAGCATATTTGCATGAATCATAAAAACTTTTATGATTTTTGTTTAGTAAAAACTTCGTGGTTGGTTTTTTCTTTTTAATAGACATTATTTTGACAGTTGGGAAAGAGAACGCACGAGTTCGGAAAAGGTAAAGAAAAAGCTCGAGTATGTAATAGCCCACATCCCGAATGCTATACGTCCCTGCAATACGCCACTTTTTGAGCAACTGTATTAAAAAAGCACTTTGCAAACGTTATTCAGTCCATCAAAACAGATAACTTATAGAGCATGTAAACATACATCGTTACCTTTTGGCCGACACGCGTAGGCCTCGTCCGCGCGTGCAGCATCATAAAATCGATGTCGGAGCCCCACACATACCCTGCAGGAGTGAATAAATTATCATTGACTGGTGTAATATAAGTTTTAAAACGTAACATTTGAGTCTATTTTTGCTTAGACCAGGGGACGTTTACTAAGTTGGGAACGTTTTAAAACAAGATGTTTAGTTATTATGTTTTTTTATTTTCTTACTGTTATATTTTGTTGCATAGTCCGAGTTTCTGATCACCAAGCCGTATTAGGCAATAACCATCTATGTGGCGATATTGTATACAGGCTGTGTTTACTTTATTCAATAAACGGTTACGTATATTGAATAACGTTAACGTTACGTATCCACATACACTATACACTCACGTCACGATGATTATTCCAAAATAAATAATAAAATAAAAAAATAAATTAATTAATTAAACCAATCTCAAAATCAAATGAGTGCTTGAATACAGTTAGAAAGGAATGGCGATAATATGCGATGAATAGCACTATCCCTTTCTAACTGTACTCAAGCAGAGATTTGAGTGTGAGTTCTGTTTTAGAATACGAGCCTTAGTTAACCCTTGCCTAATATTGCCAAAAGTTTACAATCATACTTCAAAACTTAACCCCTTGAGATAAGCGTTAAACCAATGAAACATATTTGTTCAATTCATGCATTTAAGGGTTAATAGAGTATGTATGATACAAATAACTTAACCGTGGACTTCTTAGTGGGAAAGTGAAGCGTCATGTCTGCAGTTTTTTATTATTTTCTATAATTTATGTTTTGTTGAATATTAATGGTGGATTATTTACTGTTAAGTGTTCGTGAACGTGCATGAGTGTTAGCAAATAAAATAAAACAGCGCAACATCACTTTTCAAATTATCTCAAGAAGTCCGTGTGAGGCCTCAATAACGTCCGACAGCCTCAAGACTCAATAGAGTTTCGAGGGGTTTGGGGGAAAATCATTTACCATTAATCGTTTATTTTTATTTTTTTATTTATTATCATCCACTTAATGTAAAGAAAATAATAATTACTATTAAAAACTGTGTGCTTCAAGCTGCAATCCTCATATTTGAAATCTCAATGAAAACGAATTTTGACAACGCTAAAAAATAGTCATGAAATAGTCATAAATAGTCATACATGTAAAAAAAATAGTCGCATTATAGTTTCGGCGTTATAGCTATAGGTTAGTGAGGATTATGGCTTGAACGTCAAGCTGTAATCCTCATTTCTGGTGCAAGCAAACAGTAAAATCTTTCGAATTGGTTTAGGTTCTAAAAAATTGTCATGAAATAGTCACAACGACATGCCAAATCTCAGAAATAGTCCTTAAAAGATTCCAGAGATATAAAGGTACCCTGGTGAGGATTATGGCTTGAACATTTGAAAACTTCAAATTTCTGCGTAACGCCTACGATTTTCGGTTTAAAGTTTGTACCAAAAAATAGTCATGAAATAGTCGTATGAAGCGAAAATAAATTTGAGCTGATTTAATTTGAAAATAAAAAGTTTTTATTCTTCCTACATTTCTATGGATGTACAGTCGTGTACAAAATTTGTAACTTCATTTGATATGATTGTGAAATATTTCGCTTAATATGTAACATTACTTCCAATTAGACGTTTTAAGGAATAGGAATTGTGGGGGGGGGGGAGAAGGGCCTCCGGAATTCTCACCACTGGCCGGACGAAACACAACAGCACCGAGTGCTATTATTTCACCCGGATATTAGTGAGAGGGTGGTATTACGCCGGCCCAATGCGTGCTGCAACGCAGCGTGGCTCTACCACTCAGTCAGTGTCACTCAGTGCCACCCAGGGGTCACTTGTAGAGTCTTAAGGGTAAACCTACGGACGCGTTCTGTTGGTGTTGGATTAGTTCATTCAGTTTATGTTTCTAGAAAATTTCAATAGATGGCGCTGGTAGGTTGAGTGCATATTCTAAAATCACAAATTCAATAATCGAATCAGACACCAACAAGAACAACAACTTTTAATTACTTACATCGAAGAAAAGTATAATACTATGTTATCGTATGTTTAAGGTATCACTAACCTTAAAAAGTAACAGAACCTACCACTCCAAGAGTAGCGTCTGTTGTATCAACCCGGGATCGACCAAATAGCGATATATCCTTGTCTATATCGTTAACGGACAAAACCGGACGTGCGGCTTGTTAATTGTAATTTAAGTCGAAAGTACGTCTTATACTCACAATAACTTCAAAAACGACACCCCGTCGTCTTTGTAAAAGTTCATAAATTCATTCATACGATTTCATTAGCACTTAAAATCCTTCACCAGAGTACCCATCACAAATTATTATTCCATGATTTCAATATCACTGGACCAACTAGCCATTTTTCAAAATTTTGCGAATGTAACAACCGACGACACACGTGATCTATGACCTTGACTTACATTCAACTGAACTTGATAAAAACATAACAAGCTAAACAAACTTCGGCCCATCGCACTGCGATCGATGCGTTTGAGTGGAGACAAGGATAGCGCTATTTGACCAATCCCGAGAAACAAAAGCGCTCTACTCAAAATGGCGCCATGGACCCAGCTTTTTTGTATTTATAGGTACTTACTGGTTTTTGTTGGAATTATACAGGGCGTCCCACGAATATGCCACATGGAGGGAAAGTACCTTGAATATTGTAGATGGAACATTTTACTAAAATAAGACATTATTTGAATTTAAAAAAACAATTTACACTGCATTCACATTCATTCAATCGAACCCGTTACATGAGAAAAATAATCACCCTGTAACTTTATCATATCGATCGAAAGGCTTCATCATAAGGATTATTTTTTGCTAAATAACATAGTGTCGCAAATAAAAGGAAGACCATGAATTTTAACATTTTTAATACAAAATGTGTAATGTATGTATTTATTTCAATGTCAGTTGTATGTCCTTACGGCAATGTCAGCTTTTCATTTTTCTGAACAAAATTTCACATGTAATGTTAAAATTCATGGTCTTCCTTTTATTTGTGACACTATGTTATTTAGGAAAAAATAATCCTTATAATGAAGCCTTTTGATCGGTATGATAAAGCTACAGGATGATTATTTTTCTCATGTAACGGGTTCGATTCTCGGTTCAACCATGTAATTATTTAAATATCTATGAATGCAGTTTAAATTGTTTTTTAAATTCTAATAATATCTTCTTTCAGTAAAATGTTCCATCTAAAATATTCAAGGTACTTTCCCTCCATGTGGCATATCCGTGGGACGCTCTGTATATGTTAACATAGTTATTTAATGAACAACAAATGTGTGTTACATTAAAGTTTCAAAGAGACAAATAAACTTTTTTAAACTAAATGCTGTTTTTCTTTATATCATGCATAGGTATAAAATAATGTAAACATCTTAGATAGTTTCACCACCTGTACCACACCTGTACCTTACTGACGCTTTCAATTTCAAAAAGTATTATCTATAATGCGTTGCCGTTTAAATTTGAGCCTTTATGTTTAGGTGGTAAAGTTGCTATTAACATAAAATATTTTGTTGTTTATGCGTTTCGTTGTGCACTACTAAAAGCGGTCGAACTTAACAGTAGATAACAATACCATTTATTGGAAAAAAAGCTCTTAAGTGGATTCCGACATTTTAAAAATTTTGTACTATACTAGTTGCGATACATAACTTTTGTACTTTAGTAAGTCATTTTAATAAATAAATCAGTTCGTTCTAAACATGAAATCGATTTCAAGTTTAGTTATTTATCACTCCACACAAGTCTCCTAAATTTTGTACACGACTGTACATCCATAGAAATGTAGGGAAAATAAAAACCTTTTATTTTCAAATTAAATCAGCTCAAATTTATTTTCGCTTCATACGACTATTTCATGACTATTTTTTGGTACAAACTTTAAACCGAAAATCGTAGGCGTTACGGAGAAATTTGAAGTTTTCAAATGTTCAAGCCATAATCCTCACCAGGGTACCTTTATATCTCTGGAATCTTTTAAGGACTATTTCTGAGATTTTGCATGTCTTTGTGACTATTTTTTGAAACTTAAACCAAATCGAAAGAATTTACCGTTTGCTTGCACCAGAAATAAGGATTACAGCTTGACGTTCAAGCCATAATCCTCACTAACCTATAGCTATAACGCCGAAACGATAATGCGACTATGTTTAATACATGTATGACTATTTATGACTATTTCATGACTATTTTTTAACGTTGTCAAAATTCGTTTTCATTGTGATTTCAAATATGAGGATTACAGCTTGAAGCACACAGTTTTTAATAGTAATTATTATTTTCTTTACATTAAGTGGATGATAATGAATAATAAAATAATAATAGACACTGTGCGATCAGCACATTCAGACACTGGCTTAATGTGCTGATCGCACGAAGCCATTATTTAAGTTAAAAAAAAACTTAACCGTGTGGCGTAGCGGTGAAAGAAAACTACCACCCCCTCTTCCCTTGGGTGTCGTAAAAGGCGACAAACGGACTAAAGTACTACATACATACAGTCACGAGCAAAAATATGTAATCAATTGTAACTCTTAATACAATAGAATAATAGTCAGTGTCTACATATTGGTGCTCGTGACTACATACATCCAACAGCATAAATCGGCGATGGCTCACCACCTGTCCCGCTGAGCACATGTGCAGTTGTTTTGTGAAAAGTAGACTGTGGCAGTGGACTGCTTTCGCGGTCCTAAGTGACTGGGCTCTCGACTAACCCTTCTGGGATAATGAGTATACGTATACTTGCGTGTTTGGCACGTTTTCATTTGTCGGCCATATCCGACGAAACACTACGTGGAAGTGGCATGCAAAATTCTCATACAAAACACAGATCTAAAACAGAAAAACGACGTTTTCCCCTGTTTCCTTCTTCAGAACTGAACCTATGTTTATGTTTTTTCAGCATCAGCTAAAGAAAGAGATTTTCTACGTCTGTATGTTTAATTTCTGTGCATTAAGTCATTTATTTAACAACCAGGAGCCTTCAAAATTTAGCGAAAGCACTCTGTGTTAAGGCGTCTTTATAAACATTAAGTGGTTGATTTAAAAAAAAACAAACATACACACATAAAAAATCTCTTTCTTTAACATTGGTTACAGTTGTCCAGTTCTGAATGAGGAAACATGGGACTACGAAACGTCGTTTTTCTGTTTAAATCTTTGTTTTGTATGATAATTTTGCATGCTACTTCCACATAGATTTCCTCTTAACGGGAACGTCACCGATCTAATCTAAGTTCACCGAGGTCTTCCCCTTCCAACTATCCCATTTACTCTCGCCTCTGTATGCATGTGTCTTTATCCTACTAATATTATAAACGCGAAAGTTTGTAAGTATGGATGGATGTTTGTTACTCTTTCACGTAAAAACTACTAAATGGATTTGGATGAAATTCGGCATACAGATAGTTTATAACCTGGTTTAACACATAGGATACTTTTTATCCTGATATTACCACGGGAACGGGAACCACCCGAGTGAAACCGCGAGCTGCCGCTAGTCTTTTATATAAATAGGTACCTCCAAAATGAGCTGCGGCCACCAGCAGCGACCCCGACCCCACGAACGGGTCCAGCACCAGGTGGCCGGCCGCCACGCGCGCCTGGTTCGCCATGAGCAGCGCCAGCGCCGCGTCCATGCTCGTGTTGCCGATGAACTGCCGCTTCTTCAGGGAATGGTATTGTATCACGTCGCGCTGGCCGTCTGCTACCTACAAAAATAAATATTTTGTTTTTTTTTCACAATAAAAAAATAGAACTTAAGAGGTTTTACGCATTTCAGTTTCCCATACAAACTTCCAAGTCGAAATTTACCAATAAGCCAATTTTAATGAAAATATGCATGCTAAACTAAAATACAGGGATCTAAATAGTTTGTTGAAAACATTTTTAAAAAACGTTTGTTTAGCTGAGTTATTGCGTTTTAAAGTCCACTATAGAAAGTTTAAAATCGCAATAACTCAGATAAATAAACGATTTTTAAAAATGATTTCAACAAACTATTTAGATCTCTGTATTTTACTCTAGCATGCAAAGTTCCATGAAAATTGGCTCATTGGTTTTTAAAAATGTCGACTTGGAAGTTTGTATGGGAAACCGAATGGCGTAAACCCTCTTAACCTTCTTACCTTGTAGCAAAACGTGACTAGTTCCATTCGAAAGGTGTTTAAAAATTATTTTCATTCAATTCAAGAGCCGCGTCGCGTAGCGGCTTTTTAAAAGAATACTAACACCCCCTCTCTTGTCTTGGGTGTCGTAAAAGGCGACTAACGTACTAAAGACTGCACATACATCCAACAGCATAGAGCGGCGATGGGCTAACCACCGGTCCCGCTGAGCACGTGTGTAGTTGTAACTTGGTGTAACGTGGACTATTGCAATGGGACTGCTTTTGCGGTCTACTCCACCTGTTTTATAAGTGTAAGTGGAAACCAGGCGCTAGGACAACTGGTGCAGCGTATGAGTTGTAGCAAGTCACTCTCACTCTGCCGGCCCACAAAGTGCCTCTTCACGCCTCACGTCATAATACTCTAATCTGTGAAACAACCTACTAAACTATTGAGTCTGGCTTTACGGCAGTTGACAGCATTTGGTCATTTTATAATTTCAGTAGATTTTAAAAGTATGAGAGTATTAAATTAAGCTTTGTAACAAACTAAAAGCCAAAATCGAAAAAAAATTATGACGGTTTTCCACCCCAAAGGGAAGAAAACAGTTATTTTAGGTCTTGCCAAGGCTTGACCTTTCGGAGATTAGCTGCTTTACTTATCCTATACTATCAGTCGATTACCTACTTGTTTCGTCTATAAGTGGCTGTGCGCGGGGGTGCGGCGGCCCCCTGGTTCCCGCGCTTTTCCAGTACCTACTACCGTTAGCCGGCAAGCCCTTGCTCAGGTAAGCCTTGGCAAGACCTAAAATAACTGTTTTCTTCCCTTTGGAGTGGAAAACCGTTATATTTTAGCTCTGTGCCTTCGGCTTGACCTTTCGGAGAGGTCTCTTCATTCTGCCAGCACCAGATTAGCGTACTGTGACTCTTCAAAGATAAGATCTTTGATAATCAGGGTTATTGAAGCGTTAGTGAGCTGAAATTGTTTGTAATGAAACCGCTCCAGCAAAAGAATAAACAGTTTAATCAAATCAAAACGAACAAGCTTTTTAAACACCGCCAACTAACAAATAGTAAGTAGAACCGTCCTCTACAAAACCAAACCACTACGGGTAATAACAGATAAAATTAAAACATAAAGCTTTCAGTATTAGTTAAGTAAAATAATCAGTATTTAACATTAGAACCATTATAAATTTTTAATCCTTCTAAAATAGGTTACCCATAGGCCCTTAATAATCAGCACCACCAGGTGGGCACTCTTTGCATAAAATCACAATTCTAAATCTAATCCACAGCCATAAACGAAGGAGTAAGATTACTATTCGTCGATCCTTGGTTTTTAACCACTGTTTTACAGTAATACTTAAAAAAAATTGTATTTCCTAGCCAATTGCCCCGCTTTAATATATAAACTAGGGGGACATTATTGTCAAAATCGTAAAATGCCACCGCAGACCGAATGGACCCTGGACTGCAACTAATTCCCAAGTCTTTAAACGGTATTTTAACCATCCCGCTATTATCGATCTTGAGGCCGCCTTAGCCTGGCCTCGAGTGGTTATAAAGAGGTTGAACCGTCCGCTCTGTGCTCTCCTCCTCTGCTCCGATATCGCTAGTAAGCACTTTACCCAACCCACAATGGCAAATATAGCCTTATCCGTACTAGACAGTAACCAGCCCGACTGACGATGTCTTGTACTATCTGTTTTGGAACCGAATATAATGCAGTGATCTATATCTGTTCGTAAGAGTGTCAAATCGTGAATTCGACGTCCCGACGCTAAAAGTAATAATGGCAACATGTCGAGATACCTGGAAGATACTATTTTCATCAGCCGGGTTCGACTCAACCCAGCGCAGTTAATCCTGGATAAATTCCAAATTTGTGATTTATCACTAGTAGTAGCTCGGCTCTTAAGGCTAATCGCTTTCATCATTGAGGCTATTAACGGGTGTGTTCCCAAGGATGCGCTACATTCAGGGTCTGACAAAGATAATATATAAGATAATTACCGACTTGTGAACTTGGCAAAAGCTAAGTTCTTTACTCTACTCAGGAAGCCCAGGTATGAAGCTATCTCAGGTGGCCGAGGCTTATATGATTTTACCCCATTTTTCTTGCACCACTCGGCCCACTGCTTGCATGCTCAACTATACGTTTTCCATGTCGATCTTCTCCAAGCAGACTGTAGCAGGTTTACATCCTCCAACTCCAAACGTGCTACTAAATTACCCCACCCCGTACCTTCCAGACCTCCAAATAAAGGCTCTCTACCTTCGGGGGAGGCTGACCGGTGGACAGATCGACGAGGTGATGCCGTGTCTTGGATTACGAATGGGGGTTCCAGCGCCCGCCGCTTTAAGTCTCGTCTCCAAAATACCTTGTCCCATCGAGGTACTACCATCAGAAAGATCCCGGACGCACTGTTCAGGTATTGTAAGACCTTGGGGATTAGAGGAAGGGGGAATACCCATGCCAAAGTGTACTTCCATTCTTTGCATTTGCATTGATGAATTGCGCTTGAGGATCCCTCGCGTCTATCGAGGTATAACGGGGGACTACTTTGGACTCCTTTGTCGCGAACAGATCTATGACGGGCGTCCCCATCCTCTGAAAAATCTTGTCTGTCATATTTTTTCTGAGGTGCCAGTCCGGTAAGGTCATGCATCGAGAGAGATGATCCGATATAGTGTTGTATCGCCCTTGGATAAAGAAAGGGACAAGCGTCGTGTTCTGACGTTCGGCTAGCAGCAGCATCTTCCGGGTACACTCCAGGAGAGTCAACGATCTTGTCCCACCTTGGTTCCGTATATACGCTACTACGGTCCTGTTGTCTGACTGAACCATTCCATAATGGTTCAGTTCAGACTCCCCTCTCGTTATCTCAGGGAACTTGTTTAGTGCCGTGAAGACCACGTACAAATCTTTTTGATTTATATGCGAACTTAACTGTTCATTGGTCCGATCTTGTGAAAGATGGTGATTTCCGATCTGCACTTCGTAGCCTACGTTGGACGCGTCGGTTGTAACAAAGATTCCGGGTTCAAGAACAAAAATCATTCCCGGCTTGTTCAGCTTTTCTATCCACGAAAGTAAGTCGTCTGCGGCATCCTCTGGCAATGGAAATGTTCTACTTGGAGAGTCCTCTAGTAAAATTCGACTTGCTCGTTGGAGACGTCGAGTGAACAATCGACCCAGAGGGTTACAACCGCCGCAAAGCTTAGCTTTCATATCATCGACATTCCTTGCTTGCAGTTCCAATTTCGTGTCCTTACCAAAGATTTTAGGTCTGTTAGCATGCGCACGCATTTTTCTTCTGACAGAGTCTTCCTGTTCGATAGCGTATTCCATGTTATACCTAAAAAGTCTATCTCCTGTGACACCTTTGTCACAGACTTCAATAGATTCAGAAGCCAGCCGAGACTTTTGAGAAGATGAATTGCTTCCCTCATCTGTGTTTCTAGCATTCGAGCGTCCTGGTGGGCAAAAAGAAAGTCGTCCAGATACACTAACACTCGGATACCCCATGCCCTTGATACGCTCGCGATCCATTTGGATCCAACGGAGCACTTTAGAGGCCGAATGGGAGTGACGTCATCTGAAATAGCTGGTTGTTGTAGAAAAAAGCAAGATATACACGGTGACTCTTTCTGATCGGAATATGAAAATATACCTGGGATGTGTCTATTTTTCCAATGAAGTAGTCTTTTTGTAGAAACTTGGGCACAAGGTTTTGATTCACGAGCCGAAACTTGCCTGGATTCAGGTACAAATTTAGATGGCGAAGGTCGAAATCTGTCGAACCTTCCCACTTTGTATCGGGATCAGAAACATTCGGGAAAGAAACCCTGTGTCCACGAAGGATCTTTCCACCACTCCTGACGAAAGAAGAGACATCATCTCCTTGTCTATTAACACCGAGGGCTATGTTGCAAACCTTTTCAACAAATCCGGGCACACTGTATTGAAGGGGGCTTTTTTACGAACGGTATTGCGTACCCTGTTGTAATTTTCAAAACCAAATTTGGAGCTCCTAAGTCCCGCCAACGATTCCTGTATCTCCTTAACTGCCCTCCTTCGAAACTCCTGTCAATACCTACGGCGCAGCTGCCGTTGTCCCCCCCCCCCCTTATCGGGCCTTTTGTTTGTTTGGACGCCAGGAAATTTTCCCTTCTGGTTAGAAGATTGCGGTGGTCGCGTGTGTGACACTGGGTTCCGCCTTGACGTGTGAGCTGGTGCAGATTGGCGACTTTATTTAGGGTACTGATGAAATGGACGGTTTTAGAACGTCTTAGCTGGGTCTCGTATAGAAGGAATGATGTGAGACTCACCCCCATTATCCTCGATGAAGTTCGAGAGCCGGAAGTGGGTATAGCCAAGTCATTTAATTCAGGATTCACCTTTAGTGCGCTAAATACTGGAGACGCGTGTAACCGTTTTGCTACTTCCTTGTTTCTGATACGGTTCCAAGATTCGGACCCGAATCGCTGGGAGGCTATTCCTTCGGCTCGGACATGATCGGATGGTTCTGGGATAGCTGGTTCCACCTCTTTAGTTTCTGGGAGGAAGTCTTATTCTCTGAAATCCGGATGCCTTGCATCTTGTAACCCCCGTAAGCCTTGTAACCCTATAACCGGGTATAAGGGCGGTGCGTGCCAATCATCCAGCGACGAAGATCGAGTACGAACGGGTGGATTGCCCTCCTACCTATTATGCGAATACCCTGCTACCCGAAGCCAAAGTATCTAGCAGTTCCATAAGAGTGGAAAACATTTCGTCTACTCGGTGCTCTAAGACGTTCAACCGGGTACGTTTTGTCCTGGAAGGCCGTGAGTCAATAGATTCTAGGTCAGACGAATGGTGCCTTCTCCTTGACCTCGATCCCCCGCCTTCTGCTTCCATGGACAAAGCTCGATCTACTTCTTTCCTTGACATAGGTCGCTCTTTCCTTACCGCCTCATTAAAAATCTCTGTTGCCGCCGCTGATCCCTGTATACGGTTGCAGATAGACGGCGGGCTCGTTATTAGGGCTCTGGCAAACGCCCACTCTAGCATCTTCAACTTTAGATCACAAAATCCTTTCTCTGAGAGTCTATTCGACTCTGGTACAAAGGCTCTTGCCAGCTGGTCCGTAGGTAGGGCGAAACTAAGCTTATTTAAATTTTGAGGATCAACTTGCTCCCCAAAATTATCCTCCTTGGACAGCCTTGTGACCTTCCACGACGTCCAGTTCTCGGGCATGCATTCTTGAGCCAAAATCTTTACTCGCTCCAAAATTTCACTATCAATTTCCGTCTCAGCTGACTCCGCCAACAGCTTTCCGAGTGAAACCAGCAGGCATGCTTCTTGAACCATCTGAAGCAGAAAATGCCTTAATCAGATTTAACACAAGTAGGCTTACACGTGGTATGGCAGAAAGGCGCGTAGAGTGACGTCACCCTTTCCTAACAGACCGTCGGATTCGGACGGCTGCGACTCGCGAGCCGCGGACGGCTGCAATATACGAGTCGTCGGAGGCGGCCTGCGAGTCGTCGGCTGCGGCTCACGAGTCGTCGACTGCGTCTCGCGAGCCGACGGCTGCGGCTCGCGGGCCGACGGCTGCGGCTCGCGGGCCAACGGCTGCGGCTCACGAGCCAGATCCTGCGGCTCACGATTCGCCAAAAGACCGAGTCTCACAAGCCGTTCGCTCATATCACTAGTGGACCGAATGGCCGCGCCTAGGAATTACTGTAATTTGTAGACAGTGAGTATCAAACACAATATGAATATACTCGTACACTAAAAATAATAAATAATATACAGACGGCATGCAACACCGCGTTATGATAACTCAAAAAATGGAGTACAGCCCTTTACTAGGTTATTAAAAGTCATTCATTACAGAGTGTAACGCATTCTCATAAACGAAACCTATATATTATTTTAGTGGAACACTTACCTTTTTCCAGCGATACAATCCACTCTGGGTTACAAATATCACTTAGGTAGATAAACCACTATATTCCTTGAACGTTCCAACAACGTTAATTCGGTAGGCACACCGGCTGTGCGTACGGACTCGTAAAACACAGCGTACTCATAGACGAAACAACTAGGTAATCGACTGATAGTATAGGATATGATAGTAAAGCAGCTAATCTCCGAAAGGTCAAGCCGAAGGCACAGAGCTAAAATATAGTGATTTTTGTAGGACCAACAACTACACAGAACTGAATTTATTTGAAATATTAAATATACTTAGTTCATAAATATATTTTTACAACATTACTCTTACCCATCTACCAAAGAAGACATCATGTGGATCATCAGGTACATCATTAGGATCCACACCGTAAAACTCCACATATGCTAAGGTGACATCTGGGTTCTTTAACTTCACTGGGCCTTCCAACGGTAAATAACTGAAGGTCTAAAAATACAAATATGACTTAATATACGAGTATTTAGGTATGTAAGTAATTAAAATCTATTTACAACTTTAGTTAATAACAGAAATAACATTATATCACCAATAAGGCACATTTAATCCAACAAACAGTTACCTCAATCTTTTCAACTTTCTCTTTCATTGTGAAATGCTTGCAAAATGTCTCCACTTCGATTTTGAAGGACTTGTGCGGTGGGCAGCATGTGTTTATTAGACTGCTGGGACATACATGCTCCTCCGTTGCTGTCCTATCGGTTTTGACGATCCATTCATCACTAGTATTCATCAAGGAAACCTTTAAGTTTGCATGGAGCTGAGGTACACTCTTGGCAGTAGACCATAGTTCTATACAATTTTTAATAAGAACTGATCTTGAAGCTATCTTCTTTACACAGTCTTCTGATGGCACCTCAACAATCCAGTAAGGTTTTTGGACACATGGCTTCTCTATGTATTTAATTGGAATGTTGAAAATAGAAATAATACTTTGCATTTCCTGAAATTGAATAAGAGCTGTAAAAATGATTCTCTGTACCTTTATTTAAAATTCTATTATGATTATTCATTACGTATCAAATAATAATTAGTAATGGTTTTGTTAACCATTCCTGTTAGGCAGTTGTCCCACCGCCGACGATGAACGAGAAACGAATCGAGCTAGAACTAGAAACGAGTTGGTGTGGCGAGCGAGTGTGTAGTTCCGATAATTTTGTCGCTGGGTTATAAGCGAGTGTACGAGTGAGACGGGCGATTACTCGCGCCACTCGCTCGCGGCGGCCGAGCCGAGCGTACAGTCCCCTTAGCGGGAAATGACCGCTGCCGCTGGTTGGTCTCTCGGCGTGAGTTCCGATCGCTGAGCGAATATCGCTAAGCGAGAATTATCTTTGATAGCTCTTGTCACTCAGTGACGAACTAGTGGAGCGAGTCCTCGCTGGCAGTGTGAACAGTCAGAGATCAACTATTTATATACCTATATTGGTAAAACTTTTGAATCGAGTCGCCTGAATTGGGGGTGGGGTGGGGGTGGTGAAGGTAAGGGGAGGGGGAGGAGTACCCCCCCCTGCCGGAAACAAGTAGTTTTTAAGTTATGTTAATTTTTGTATTTGGAGGTTATGTATAATGGTAAAACTTTTATGGGGGAAGGGGAGGGCAGGAGAGAGGAGTACCCCCCCCCCCACTTACCCCTCCTCCCGCAGACAAGTAATTTTTAAGTTGTTATTTTTTTTTAAATATGGAAATTTACAAAAACGTCGTTTCTGGCGGCCGGCAAAGCCGCTCCCGCGGCACACTCGCTTCGCTCGCTCGGCTCGCGCGTTTTTGGTCGACATACTAACCTAACCTAACTTAATTAACTCTTTAGACTTTTTTCATGGCGGGGGGCTTTGCCACCCGAGCCCCCCTCGCAGGGGGCCCCACCCTGTCCCCCCGCTTCGGTTCTGTTAATATAATACTGTATAACCTAAAAATGTTATACAGTACCATATTTTTCGTGATTATAGCCGATTTTGACAAAACTTTCAAGTGGTTTTTTAATATTTTAACGCAACTAAAATGTTAATAAACCTTTATTTGAGAACCCCTCTGACCCCCCCCCCCCCCCCCCTCACAGTGTTAGTTTCTTCAAATTCAGGCGACTCGATTCAAACGCCAACCCCCTATATTCAATGATGTTATAATAAAAACAGGTAGATAGGTTAAGTCAGTACTAATGTGATTTCAATAATGGACCGGAGCGTTGTACGTACGAAAAGCTGAGCATGCGCTATACACACTAAATATTGTGATGTTATACGGCCGAGGTAACTTGTAACACTTCTTGTCGGTGATCTCATATGGGCCGCATGTGCCCAGTTAACTTGACCATATTCTAAAGTGTGAGCAAGATAGCATGACAACTAGTAAGAGCGTAAACAAGACAGATACATGTAGCGCTGTGTCTTTGCAAATTACATGTCAATTTGCTGTTGCACTCTATATTTTTATGACACAATTTATTCTGACATTTGGTATTTGATGCTAATATTATGAACTTAAATCAATTAAAATTTAACCTCACGCATGCCACTCATTACATATAATTCCATAATCTTTTGTGTAGTTCGCATAACACAGGACAGCATATTTTTAATTGATTTTCGGAAACAAATACATGCAAACTGACACTCAAATTATCAACACTGCTACAATGATATTTTATGTTATGGTCATTGCACTGCTAACGCTTTTGTGAGACTACACTTAAGGTAAGCCAATTAGCATAGTTTCCTGTTGCCACTTTTTGGCACATGTAACGCATCTACCTCTTTTTATTGTAACCACGGACCTGAAAATCCGTGATTGTAACATCATTGCCTATATTACCTATGCATCTCTTTTGTTTACACGGAATGTATATCTATTGTACGTTTCTTGAGCGAGAAAACAGCCGATAGTAAGTCGTTTATTTGCCGTTGGTGGGACAACTGCCTTAGACTTCTCAATTTCTTTTTGTGTACCTGAATATAATTCATTTAATTTGCTTGTACTTACAGCATGTCGAAAGTCAAGGTGTTCATGGGCAAACCATAGTAGATATCGACGCCACATTGTGCTGTTACTTATTTAACAGTAATAACCAAGCTAAATGCAATACATATTTTAAAAAAGGTGGCGGTAAACTTAATAACTAATGCAAATCAACACAGACATAACCTAAAATCAGCAAATTTTCTATGGATCGGAATCGGAAATCGGATCGGGAACTTCAATGTTATGACATTGACATTTGAAATGACCACTGAATTTTTTTTAAATATATTTCGTGACGTGATGGATACAAGTCCTTCAGTTGTAATATTAAGGTATGTCTCCGAGATGGACTGCATGCAGACTGCAACCGGGTACTTCCTGACATATATGCAAAAGTGGCGTCCGATCAAATAATTCATAAATTATGATTTTTTGATTCATTTTTTGGCATAATTATTCAAAGACCGACTTTTTCTTACAATACAAGTGCGACATAAAAGAGTAGAAATTCAATGAGGGCGCTATTGTCGTTAACATAGCAACCCTGATAGGTCGAGCAAATTGGTCTTGATACTTGTTTTTATTTAATATGTTCATATAATTGGAAAACATCACTTACACATTGCTCTGATATAAAGGAAGTAGCTAAGGCACTTGTGTTATAGAAATCAGAAACAACGACGGTACCACAACACCCAGATCCGAGACCATATAGAAAAGTTGGTTTTCTACATTAACCCAACCGGGAATCGAACGCAGGACCTCAGAGATGGCGACGCCAAGTCCGGAGTGCTCTACTCTCGGCTACGGAGGTCGTCAAAATAATTAATTTGAGTAGTTTGTATGTAGTACTTAATGAAAACAGCCATTGTACATATTACTTATTTTTATTTAGATATAAAACTAATAAATTAAAGTCCAGATACTCTTCAAGTTTCGCAAATGCTCGCGGCTTCCATCATAGCAAATAAGTTGCCTTAATTGAGCTATTAATTTGCATATTGTTGGTACTTCTTTTTTACAGTTTAAAAAAATCATTTTCTGACGGATTGCACACATATCAAAGTCATCGAGTTCCTTTGTAAGTCGACCATTTCTGTGTTTAGCGGGAGTCGAAAATTTTCCTCTATTTTCGGAGCATTGTTTAGCTATTCTCCGCACAGTACTTTCAGACACACCTAGAACAATAAAAACATATATGCATAAAAAATAACAAAACCAAAATTGTTTAGTCCTATGGACTGAGTTATAAACATAATTGGTAAAACTTTTGAATCGAGTCGCCTGAATCGGGCTGGGGGTGGTGAAGGTAAGAGGTGGGGGAGGAGTCCCCTACTTACCCCCCCCCCCCCCTGCCTCAAACAAGTAGTTTTTTAAGTTATGTTAATTTTTGTATTTTGAGGTTATGTATCATGGTAAAACTTTTGAATCGAGTCTCCTTAATCAGTGGGGGAACGGGAGGAGCCGAGAGAGGAGTACCCCCCACTTACCCCTCCTGCCGCAGACAAGTAATTTTGAAGATATGTAACATTTTTAAAAATATGGAAAGTTACAAAAACCTCATTTCTGGTGCATTGCCGGCCGCGCCCGCGGCACGCTCGCTTCGCTCGCTCGGCTCGCGCGTTTTTGGTCAACATACTTACTAACCTAATCTAACCTAATTAACTCTTTAGACTTTTTTCATGGCGGGGGCTTAGCCCCCCTCGCCCCCCTTGCAGGGGAGCTGCGCCCTCCCCCCCCCCCCCCCGTCCCCACACTTCGGTTCTGATAATATGGTATTGCATTACCTACACAAAAACGTGTAATTTTTCGTGATTATAGCCGATTTTGACAAAAGTTTAAAGTGGTTTTTTAAATATTTTACCGCAACAGCTGCAGCTAAAATGTTAATAAGCCTTTATTTAAGAACCCTTTAGACTCCCCCACAGTGTTAGTTTCTTCAAATTCAGGCGACTCGATTCAAAAGCCAACCGACATAATTTACTATACTTACCACATTCTACCCCTTAACACTTGATAAAATGTCCCAATAAATTCAAAAGATCAAGATTCTCGAGTCGAACTATAATAACCAACATTTTTGTTTGTAATATCATAACCCCAAAACTTTTAAAAATATTTAAAAATACTGATTGTTTCACGGAATTTAGCCGATTGCGCATAGGCATATTTTAGATAATTATACTTTCAACATCTTTTATAACTTACTTACCAGTATAATCTGCTGTACGTTAGTAAATATCCTCCAGATTACGTAACGAAGTTCCGTCTTGAAATTCTGCCAAACTTCGCAAAAAAAACCTTATATATTATGTTACGAGAACCGCCATGGATGGTCATAATCATGTTATCAGTGTTTTAAATCCAGGAATGTAGAAATATCACTAAAACAACAATTTATATCGTAACTACGGACAGAGTTGAACAACCACTTGACATTAATGACAGATAATCAATGTTGCCAAAAAATGAGTGAATTTAGTTCTAGATTATTTAATTTCTACTCTTTTATGTCGCACTATATTACCACAACAGTTCAGATGAAAGTCAAAAAATATTTTTTTATTGATCATGGCATGTTCCCGCCAAAGCCGGGACGGCCATTCAAATCATACCGCCATCTGTAAGGCGGTTGACTCAGCGGTTGTTGACGACCGCGTCCGCCTATCTGCGGCGGCGCCACCGTTGCGCGACCCGCGGCCGCTCGCTTCGTGAGCCGACCGCGCCACTCGGCAATCTAGCTAGCTACCGCGCACGCAACAGCCTGACCGAAAAGGTTTATAGTGACTCCTGAACCTAAAGTGAAGAGAACGCCTGAGTGCCTGTGATAACGTGAAGTGACTTTGTGCTGTGCCGTGACAAATCGCCTACATCGCCGCCCGCCAGCTCGCTGCCCCGTCTCCTGCCTTGCCCCCACCAATCATCTACAAGGTAAGTCGCATGCCCTCATTTCCGAAACCTAACCAGACCTGTCCTGGGTCCACACCCCTTATTCCGTCGCTGTTACGGCGAACGCCCTTCGCCGTAACATTCTGGTCCTTCGAGCCGGATACCTCTAAATTTCATGGTCTTTCGACCATAATCAGCCCCGAATCAGCCCCTAACTTTGATTACAGTCCGCTAAAAATAATATTTCATAATGATATCTATTTCACTTCCTAACATTTATAATTTCATCTCCATACAAAATCTTTTCTGCACGACAGTCGTTGCAAAGTCCGGGCTAGTATTAATCTACCTACACGAATAAAAATTCGTGTTTCGGGTATCGTGTTCCAAATAAAAGTTCGTACCAGTATCCGATTCGTACTAACTCCTAGTTAATTTACGCTAACAAGTTTAGTGTTTTTATTGTTGATTTTTTGTATGCATCCGATTGTCTGATCACAAATCTATGTGTAGGGTATACGATCGTTGTCTAATGATACATTGTTCGGTAACTTAGTAGTTAAATTATTACGTTACGTAGGGTATTATAACGAGAGATGATATTGTTATTTTTCCCGTTTTATTTTTTAATGAATTTTTTATGTTCTTGTCGTGTTAAATCGGCTCAGATCTCGTGCATGCTCACCACGCGTGCCAAGTAGCGTGCTTTATTTTTTCGCTCGTGTTAATTTTATATATATTTTTTGTTTTTAATTTTTGCCTTTGCAATCGGCTCATTTTTGTGCATGCTCACCACATGAGCATAGTGCTTCTACACACGTTTGCCCACTTGTGGGATACAGACAGAGTGTCCCAATTTTTTTAATTAAGTTTTATTATTTGTTTATTTTTATTTTTTTGCGACCGACTTATTCTTCGCGCTAGTGTCCGCTACAGGTCTGCCCGACCGTGAGCGCCTTGCCCAACAGTGGGCTACGGATAACGTGATTTTTTTTTGTTGTTTTGTTTGTTTTTTGTTTTGCGGTCGGCTAATATTACGTACGCGCGTTCAATAAACACAGACATACACATACACACGCGTTTGCCCACCCGTGGGCCATATACAAGGCGTCCCAACATAGTTTTGCTTTCTTTATTGTTGCGTTAATTTTGGCCCATTTGCCATTACATTAGTAAACAAATACGTCCAGCCCAACTATAGAATATATACAGGGTGTTGTCCTTTTTACTGCCTTTAAATTTGTTTATTTTATTTTTATTTTTATTTTATTAGTTTTTTGTCTCCTTTCATTCATCGCGATGCCGACCAAGTCACAAGTTGCGATATTTAGGGAGGCCGCCAAAGCTATACACCAGCTCCTAGAGGTGGGATCAAGGATCATTGCTGGCGACACCAAACATTCCAGAAAGGAATTCAACGTGCGTTTCGCACAGATACAGGGCGTGAAGGACAAGCTGGACTCAGTGTACTACAGCATTCTCGACGAGAAGAACTTAGACGAGGGGGTTGAGAGGACATACACTGAGAACCACACAAAGGCCTCCGGGGCGTACCTGGGGATACTTATGGCTAGGGAGGAAATCTCACCCTCTTCCACGTCATCCCCAACCCATAGCGCTCAGCCCAGTTTCGGCGTCAATACGCCTACAGCCGTCCTCCCCAAGATAGCGCTGCCCAGGTTCAGCTCAAAAGTGGAGGACTGGCCCTCTTTTATTGCACTATTCAGGAGTTTGACTGACGACATGGCGACCTTGTCGGAAGCAGTCAAGCTCCACTATCTCTTCTCAAGCCTCAGCGGTGAGGCATTAAGCATGGTGTCCCACCTAAAGGTCACCAATGAAAATTTTGCCATGGCCATGGACATCCTCACCAAGCGGTACGAGAACCGCCGGGTTCTCATTGATAGTTTTGTGGACATCATCCTGGGGCTGCCAAGCATCCATACGCGCTCGAACATCCGCACACTGTTCCTCACGCCGCTCATATCGGCTCAGTGTGCCCTCAACAATTTAGATTAGCCCATAGGAGACGATTACGTGTTTGTGTCAATAGTGGTGCGGAAGCTCAAGGGCGAGCTCCGCACGCTATTTGAACGCAGGCACGGGTCTAGTAACACCCTGCCCACGTTAAGGGACCTTATCTCCTACCTCGAGGAGCACGCGCGCTGTGTGGAGACAGAGTTCTCCAACATAGCCATGGCTCAACCCATTCAGCCCCAGCCCGGCCCTTCTCGTAGCCGCGCGCCTCCTCAGTTGCCCCATCGCACTTATGCTCAGATGGCTCAGCAACAACCCGACCATTACCGTGGCCATCCACCTCCCCGGCTCGCAGTCAGCCCTTCCCCGTCTACTCGGCCTTCCAGCAAAGCTGCTCCTCATCATCGTCCTCGTCCTCTTCCTCACGCTCGACGCCCTACTGTCCCTATTGTGCCACTAGGGGACATACGCTCATGACGTGCAGATGGTACAATGCCCAGCCAACACAGGGCCGTTGGGACTTTGTACAGGCACGCGAGCGCTGCCAGCGTTGTCTCGGCCGTCACTACGAAAGCGAGTGCAGGTCAAGGGGGGCATGCAAGAACTGTGGGAGTACGAACCACCACACGTCCCTCCATCGACCAGACGGCCCAACGCACTCAGCTCATTCGTCGTCTGTACATGTGCCCCCACCACAGCTGACAGAGCACTCGAGGGAGCGTCCCAGAAACAGCAGGCGGCACGAACCCGCACATGCTAAACAGGTGCAACCCAGCTCTGCTCACAGAGCCAGCCCGACCAGGTCCGGTTCGCCAGGTAGGCCCCGCGAACGCCGCCAGCAATTATGACTCCCAACTATCACGGAGCACCCTAGCGAAGAGGCAGAACAAGACCATGCCCATTCAGACCATGCCCATTTAGCCCATGTCCCATTAGCCCATGCCCAGTCAACCCATGCCCACACAGTCGATACATACTCAGCTCATACAATTTCAGCTGATACTCAATCAGCTCACTCACCTTCTGGGCCCACTGGCACACCCATTTTGTTGCCAACCGTCTCACTAAGAGTCGCGGACGTACATGGCCATCTTCACACAGCCAGAGCTTTATTGGACTGTGGCAGTATGCTGACATTAATAACGTCACGCATGGCACGACTTTTGAACCTGCCATCAAAACCCACTTCTTTAAAAATTACAGGAGTTGGGAATCAGCACAAACATGAGTCAAAGGCGGCAATAACAATAGTATGCCGACCCACTCACAATGATACTCCTACAATCACTGCCACAGCTCACATTTTAAAAAACGTCACTGGCTACCTTCCCTTAGAGAAGGTACCAAACATTTCCCACGTACTAGGCCAGCCACCCGTGCCATTGGCTGACCAGCTTTACCACACACCAGCCCCGATCGACCTCTTATTGGGGTCGGACGTTCTTGGCCAGGTGTTGGACGGGACTAAGGTCTCGTTGGGCCCGGGCAAGCCCATAGCCGTCGGCACGATTTTCGACTTCGCGTTGATAGGACCCATTGAAGACTTGTATGCGCAGCCGGCGCAGCAGGTTAACTCAGCTCACGTCGTTAGCTCACAACCAGACCCAGCTGAATCAGCCCAGGACATACGTCAGAGTCTGGAAAGGTTCTGGGAGTCTGAGGAGCCCCTCCCTCAATCTCACACTCATAATAATCCCCTGGAGGAACAATGCGAGGAAATCTTCCGCTCTACCACTACACGCGATCCCTCAGGCAGATATACGGTCGCTCTGCCCTTTCTAAAGGACGCCCCTCAACTAGGTAAAACTCACCCTATCGCATTACGCAGATTCCTCAATATTGAGAAGAAGCTAATGGCGAACCCGTCTCTGCGTTCTAAATACGTCGACTTTACGGCCGAATACATCGACTTAGGGCACATGGCTCCCTGTCACCCAAATACATTCGCCCATAAACCTCACTTCTACATCCCTCACCATGGCGTATTTAAGTCAAGGTCGGACAAGCTGCGCATTGTTTTTGATGGTAGCTGCAAAAGCTCCAATGGTGTCAGCATAAATGAATGCCTACACACAGGCCCCGCCCTTCAACAGGGCATTGTGGACATCATCATGTCCTTCAGAACGCATCCAGTCGTTTTCAGCACTGACATCCAGAGGATGTTCAGAAATGTGCTGGTTGCCCCAGACCAGAGACGGTATCAGCTGATACTATGGCGGTCCTTACCAGATCACCCTCTGCTCACCTACGCCCTCAATACAGTCACCTACGGCTTAAGATCAAGCCCATACCATGCAATCCGCACTCTGCTTCAGCTGGCTGATGATGAAGGCCATCGCTACCCTGGAGCCGCTCAGGTTCTTCGCAAGTCTATCTTCGTTGATGACATCTTGTGTGGTCATGACACAGTTGAATCCGCCCAAGCACTTCAGGACGAGTTGATAAGTCTGCTAGACCTAGGCGGCTTTCAGCTCAGTAAGTGGACATCTAACTCGCCTAAGCTGCTCGAGAGATTTCCCGACAACCAATGCGACATGCCCAAGGACTTTGACATGAACCCAGAGTCCACGTCCATTAAGGTCTTGGGTATACAGTGGAGCCCTCAGTCAGACGAGTTCACCTACCGCATCTCTCTGCCCCCCATCACACATGTCACAAAGCGGTCTATTTTAAGCACCGTAGCCTCACTTTATGACCCAAACGGCTGGGTTTCTCCCGTTATCTTCCGCGCAAAGCTGCTGCTTCAGCAATTGTGGCTACTGAAGCTGGAATGGGATGAGCCCACTCCCTCTGAAGTACAAACGGAGTGGCACCACATCTCAGAGGATCTGCCGCTGTTGTCTAGCATTCGCTTCCCTCGGCACATTTGTGCAAACAAAGGCTCAGCTGCATACTCGCTTCACGGGTTTGCAGATGCCTCTGAAGCCGGGTTTGCCGCCGTTGTTTACCTCCATGAGCTCGATGCCTCCGGAGATACTTTGGTAAAATTGATTGTCGCCAAGTCGCGAGTCGCACCAATCAAGAATCGCCTCACAATCCCCAAGTTAGAGTTGTCGGCCGCCACCCTACTCTCCCAGCTCATGATCCGTGTGTCGGTTCAGTTATCGGCCCATATCAGTATACAACAACACAATGTTGGTCAGACAGTACGATAGTCCTGGCCTGGCTCAATACACCGCCTCACCGTCTTCAACCCTTTGAAGCCAACAGGGTAGTCAAAATCAGCTCAGGCTCACCAGAATGTACCTGGCGACACGTACCTTCCGAGCTCAACCCGGCAGATTGCGCAAGCAGAGGGATGTCTGCGCAATCCCTGTCAGCCCACGACCTATGGTGGTCTCCCACGTGGCTTGGACAGCCTTCTGAGTCTTGGCCTGCGATGCCCTTAGCTCTGGGCCATCACGCCCTGCCCGGCCTTAAGCCCAAACACGTCCCGTCACTGGTCACAGTGCCCGGTCTTGACTTTGACCTGCTCACTCGGTTCAGTTCACTAGACAAGCTCGTCGGAGTGACAGCTTGTCTAAAACGCTTTCTGCACAACTGCAGACACCACCCAGATTCGCGACGCTCAGGCCCCTTGTACGTCAGTGAACGAAGAGAGGCCCTACTTTACTGGGTGCGCAGTGTTCAGCACAATGAGTTTGCAGAGGACATCCACCGCCTTCAAACTGGCAAAATCTGCTCCGTCAGACTCCAGCGGCTGTCACCTCTCATTAAAGATGAGCTCCTTAGAGTTGGTGGACGACTGTCCCATGCGTCTATCCGATATGACGCGCAGCATCCGCTCATACTTCCCAGCTCTAGCCCACTTGTAGACCTCATCATTGACCACTACCACAAAATACACTGCCACCCTGGCGCTGACACCTTACACGCAATCCTACGCCAATAATTTTGGATATTGTCGGCGCGCCGTATTATTAGACACCGAGTCTTTAAATGCATTAGATGCTTTCGATGCCGGGCCCAGCCGCAAGCGCCCTTCATGGCCGACCTGCCAGCCGATAGAGTTACGCCTCAGCCAGTATTTAGTCAAGTCACGACCGATTTTGCCGGCCCATTCCTCGTTAAATCTAGTACCCTACGTAATGTTAAACTCTTAAAAGCGTACTTTTGTATATTCGTGTGCCTCTCCACTAAGGCGGTTCATTTGGAACCGGTCTCGGACCTCAGCACGGAAGCGTTCCTCGCGGCATTACAGCGTTTTATAGCACGCCGCGGTGCCCCGGTTCTCATCCGCTCGGACTGCGGTACAAATTATGTAGGCGCTAGAAATCAGCTCATCGAAGTACAAAACTTTCTTGCCTTGAATAATGACACGATTGCGCACAAGCTCGCTGGTCAGCACATTACTTGGTTGTTGAACGTCCCTAAGGGACCATGGTTCGGTGCGTTACATGAGATCAACGTAAAATCAACAAAGCAACTTTTATATCGCGTAATTGGCGAACAACACCTCACATTCGAGGAATTCTCCACACTTTTAGCTCGAATCGAAGCGGTCCTTAACTCTAGACCTCTCTGCCCACCTTCGTCTGATCCTTCAGACTTTGAGCCGCTTACAGCCGGACATTTCCTTATAGGCCGCCCACTAACGGCCCTTCCCGAACTATCCGTGGAAGATAGGCCGATCTCCACACGTAGGCGATTCCAGATGGTACAGGCCCTTTCCCAGCGCTTCTGGACGCTGTGGACCCAGTCCTACCTTCATACCCTCCAAACCCGCTCCAAATGGTTGTCCCCATCCTCCCCTCCCCGAGTAGGCGAGCTCGTCCTCATCAAGGAGGACAACCTGCCTGCCCTCCAATGGAGACTGGGGCGCATGGCTCGCACTCTGCCTGGGAAGGATGGCGTCGTGCGGGTGGTAGACCTGGACACCGCGAATGGACATCTTCGGAGGCCTGTATTCCGGATCGCCAGGCTCCCATTGGATGAGCCCACCCTGGGCCCCGGAGGATGTTCCCGCCAAAGCCGGGACGGCCATTCAAATCATACCGCCATCTGTAAGGCGGTTGACTCAGCGGTTGTTGACGACCGCGTCCGCCTATCTGCGGCGGCGCCACCGCTGCGCGACCCGCGGCCGCTCGCTTCGTGAGCCGACCGCGCCACTCGGCAATCTAGCTAGCTACCGCGCACGCAACAGCCTGACCGAAAAGGTTTATAGTGACTCCTGAACCTAAAGTGAAGAGAACGCCTGAGTGCCTGTGGTAACGTGAAGTGACTTTGTGCTGTGCCGTGACAAAGCCGTGAAGCGCCAGTTTTAACGGAGCATCCTGTGCGCGTTAGCACGCACACGTAAGTTGTTTCTGTATACACGCGCGCACGCAGTGACGCTGTGCAACGCCGGCCGTCATTTCTGCATCGCTGAGCGCGTTCGCTTTAAAAATTACCTTTTATCTTCTGTTACCTTAGATTAAAACAAAAAGGGAAGATACGGCATGCTCCTACTTGTAGTCATTCAAAATATAGTCCTACTCAACTACTTAAGCAAACACTCACACACGCACACCTATAAAGTGTAAATCGAGCGAGCGAGACAAAGCGGTAAGTTTCAACGTCAGCGCGAGGGAGTCAGCGAGTAGCGCGTTGACGTCTCGGTCGCTTCGCAACAGACGAGTACGTACGACCGATTCCGACGCCACTGCGGAGTAGCGTCTTTCTCTTTTTCACACAGTAGAATATCTGCAATAGGGCGATGTAGCCTGTTCGCTCGGCAAATTGTGACTGAAGTGAAATTGTGCCTTTAGGCCTAATTTTGGCGGCTCACTCACGAGACGCTAATGCCGTATCTTCCCTTTTTGTTTTAATCTAAGTCTGTTACCTTCATATTATTGTTATATTTCTAAATCAGTTACTTATTATTTACTTAATATATATAGTGTAAACAAATTTAATATTATATTGAGAACTTAGTATCTAGACAAACCTAACATAGGCTTTAAGATACTACTAACCAATATTGTAATTATATTTTTGTTGATAAATAAATAAATAAAAAAATAAATAAAAAATAAAATAAATCGCCTACATCGCCGCCCGCCAGCTCGCTGCCCCGTCTCCTGCCTTGCCCCCACCAATCATTTACCAAGTAAGTCACATGCCCTCATTTCCGAAACCTAACCAGACCTGTCCTGGGTCCACACCCCTTATTCCGTCGCTGTTACGGCGAACGCCCTTCGCCGTAACATGGCATTTTAAAAAAAATTTTGACGTTTGGAAATATCTCCTTTTGATCAGAATTTTAGATTATAACTCTTTTTTTTTATCGTAGCGACCAATATAAAACGGTTGTTGGCAAAATACATCTCAATCAAAGGAGATGTGAAAGCCAAATTTTAATTAAAAAAAAAAAAACTCTTTTTGTTTAGGACGCTTTGTAAATATCTCCTTTTGAACCAGATTAATCTCTTTTCCCTCTTTTAAAATTGATATATTTGATAGATTAAAGAGAAAAAGAAACAACGTTTCTTTATGGTTATTTAAAAATAAGGGTTTTCAGTAGATTTGATATGATCCGTGTGCGTGTTATACGGTTGAACTCGAAACTCAATCCGTTGTGAAATAAGTCAAGACCCGCTATGAAATAAGTCTTGTCTTGATTCGTCGCTATGAATCCCGCTTTGCGAATTGTTGCTGGATTGCGCAATGCCGTCTCCGATGGTAACTATGAAGCCAGTTACAAGGTGGGGCGATGGTGAAAGGAAAGCCACGGTGAATCTTCAGAGCTTCTATATTCCAGATTTAAATGAGCAGAAGTTTTCCCTATATTTCTTGTTTTACAAATAAACTATTTCTTTCTTCTATTGGTTCTTGTTCAGTATTTGCTTCCTAGTAGTATTCTTGAGCTGGATCCGGAATTATTTTCCATAGGATCTCGCTCGCTTAAGTACCAAATCTCGCTATCGCAACTATCGGCCTTTCTCTATAGATAGTTGCGAGAGCGAGAGGTATGCGCGAGAGGGACAAAACATGCTGCTGAAGTCTTGCTGCTGAAGTCTTCGGCCTTAGCCGGTTCGGGCCCCGAGACATATGTGTCTCCTTACCCGGGCTGCTTCTCGGCGGCGCTAATTGCCGCCGGGTCTAGATGGGAGTGCGAAAGGGGTCATTTTTTTTATCTTTTTGTAATTGTATTCTTTTTTTTTTTTTTTTGATTGATTTTATATTTTTGTTTTTTACATTTCTTGTTTTTTTTTTTAATCAATATATATATATATTTTTTTTATATATTTGTTTTTTTTTTTTTTTTGACTTCTCTGTCGCACTACAGAGCTTTCGCTCATGTCAGCTGTGCCACCATCCCCTCCCATTCCCCTACGCAGTCCTCGGCGCGGCTAACCCCCCGGGTGATTCGGCGTTGGCCGAGGCCCGGTGAGCCGCCAGCGAGCGGACCGCGATTTAAGGGGCATTGGTTGGTTGTTGGTGGCTTGTTGCGGAGTGGTAATGTTATTGACATTGACGTCTTGTCTTAGTCAATATGGACGCGGAATAATCCGCGTCCTAATGCGTGGCGCCGGTGTAGGCGCGGGTGTGGGCGCTGTAGGCGGCGCGCGCGGCGCGGCAGTTGGTGCTCCCGGCGTTCGGCGTCTCGGCGCCGCAGTCGTCGGCGGCGCTGTCGCGGTGCTCGTCGCGTCGGCGTCGGCGTCTACATCTTCGTCGTCGGCCGCGGTCAGTAGGGACCGCGGCAGAGGTCGGTCGGTTGGTTCCGGCGGGCGCGCATGGAGCGGCGCGATTCCCTGCAAGTGAGTGTTCGGCGCGGTCGAACATTTTCCGCGCCAAGCAGCGGATGAAGTCTTCTAGTGATTGGATATTTGTGTCCCGGGCGATAACGTCGTTTCTTACGTATCGCCCGGCCCCCACTATGACACGTAGTGCAATGGCCTGTTGCGCCCTCAGCCGGTTGCGCTGCGCTTGCGAAGTAAGCGCGTACCAAGCCGGGGCCGCGTAGGTGAGTTGGGAGCGTACGTACGACTTGTACACCATAAGCCGTGTGCGCAGCGGGAGAGTTGATCCTAGTACCGGGCGCAGCATCGCGCGCGCGGTTCTGGCGCGGTTGACGACATGATCAACTTGCGGCGCCATCCGCAGCGCGCGATCAATTTTGCAGCCCAGGTACGTTACTTGGTTGGTATATTGTAGAGTAGTGCCCCGCAGTTGTAGGGGCGGTGGCAGCTTTCTTTTGCGGCTGACAAACAGCGCGGCGGTCTTGTTAGCATTGACCGCCATGCGCCATTTGTCTAGTCACTCGGGAAGGAGGTCCAGTAGGTATTGAAGTCTACGGTGGGCTACGGCGACGTTTGTAGAGGAAGCAAAATACGCACTGTCGTCGGCGAACAGCGCCAGGACGACGTCTTTCGCCCCCTCTCTCTGGCGCCCCTCTAGCGTCGGCGCATCGTTGGTATAAATGGCGTACAGAAGCGGGGAAAGGCAGCTGCCCTGCGGGACGCCTGCCTCGATGGTCTTGGTGCCGGAGCTGGCGTCCTCTACCGAGACCACAAATTTGCGGCCCCTCAGGAAGGACGCCAGTAAGTGGATGTAGAATGGCGGGATGGTGGTCTGCGTCAGTTTATATATGAGGCCTAGGTGCCACACTCGGTCGAACGCCTTTTCTACGTCCAAGAAGACGCCAATGGTGTGGCGGCCGCCGTTCATTTCTACGGCCAAGTGATGCAGCATTCTAGTGAGCTGGAGCGTTGTAGAATGGCCGCTGCGGAACCCGAATTGCTCCGCCCTAAGGGGAGCGTGGGGGCGGATTCGACGCAGCAGCAGGCGCTCGAACAGCTTTGCCGTGTGTGATAGTAAGGTGATAGGCCTGTAGCTAGTCGGGAGGCGTTTATCTTTCCCAGGCTTCGGAAGGACGATTATGCGCCCTTCCTTCCAGGTCTGCGGGAAGTGGCATGTTCTCACAATAGCGTTAAAAATACGCGTCAGTGTAACTATCGCCCTCCAGGGAAGGCGGGCTATGGCCATGGATGGTACTTGGTCCGGGCCGGGGGCCTTCTTCTTTGGGAGGCGGCGAATCGCCTTTATTGTTTCAAGCGGCGAAATAAATTCGTCGCCGCTGAGTGCCGGCGGGGGCGTGGCCATGAAGTCGGCGACGCCACGCCCCACTTCTGCATAGTGTGCGGTGGAGGCGTGGTCGGTGGCGGAGGGGTGTGGCCTAAATTGTGCTTCTAAGTGGTTTGCAAAGATGTTTGTCCGGTCTTGTGCTGCCCACTGCCGCTTGCCCACGCTGTCCAATAGTGGGTATACCGGTGCGGGCGAGGCGGAGAGCTGTCGAGTCAGCTTAAAGAGGTCAGCGGGGGAGCCGGTGGCAGAATCGATGACCCGTTCCCAGCCCTCCCCGCGCCATACCTTTACTTCCTCAGACAGCTTGGCGGTGAGTCGATTTAAGTCCGCCTTGGCGGCTGGACATCGGGAGTGCGCCCACAGGCGCCTTAAGTCTCGCTTTTTGCGGCGCATCTCGGCCAACGCGGGCGGCAGCTCATCCCTTCTCTGCGACTTTGTGTTGGGAGAGCTCGCCGCCAGTCTGGCGTCGTGTAAGGCCGCCGTAAAGCGACCAGTGGCTGCCTCGACGTCCTCCGGTGTGTGCAGGGGCCCGCAGATCGAAAGGCCCTCGAGTGCGGCTGCGTAGCGCTCCCAGTTGACTTTGGGGGCAAGGGGGCGGGGCGGCACCTGAATGGCGCCAGCTCCCACCTTGATGAGGATGGGGAGGTGCTGGGTGTCGCAGTCGTACAGCACCTCGATGGTTAAGGGGTGGTTAAACCCCTTATGCAGGGCGACGTCGAGCACGTCTGCGCGGTGCGTCGGGTTGGAGGGGACGTGAGTGGGGCTGTCCGGGCCCACCACCTCAACGTCCAGGTCATCAGCTGCCTGCAGCATGGCGGTGCCCGCCTGGTTGGTAGAATGCGAGCCCCAGCTTGGATGTTTGGCGTTAAGATCGCCCGCCAGTAGTGTAGGTGCGGGGCTCGTGAATACCGCCTCCAAATCACTTGCGGTGAATGGGGCGTGTGGTGGTTTGTATGCGGCGTATAGTAGTGTGTCGGTAGGAAGTAGTAGTAGTAGTAGTGTGTCCTTAAGAGGGAAATGGGCAGAACCTCCCCACGTGCGGAGGCTGCCCCTGTACCCCCACCTCAGGCTCAGTCCGAGACGGGTATGCTGGAGGAGCTGAAGACGCTGTTCCTCAGTTCCATTGGCGCGCTGAACTCCCGTTTGGACGGGGTAGAGGCGAGGACGAACACCTCCACGCCTCCGAGGACACGTCCGCCCCTGGCTGTGCGAGGATCGAGGGTGGAGGAGTTCCCACCTCTCCGAACGCCAGCTTTGCGGACCCCGACTGCGACGAGCCCCCTCGTCTCCTTACCCCAGCAGAACACCAGCTGGGCTCCACCGCCTCCCGCCGCACAGACGACGCTCCCACGTCGGAGGCGAAGACGAGGAAGAGTGCCAGAAACGGCACTGCCGTCCACGGCAGCGGAGGCCACCACAAGCCGCCCGCAACCCGCTACCCGAGGAGCGCCCCCGCCTCAGGCTGCCCCGGCAGCTCTAAACAGGCCGAGAAGGAGGCGGCTAAAACGACCCCGCTCGACGGCGGTCGTGGTCCAACTGACGGCAGACGCTGTCGAGCGCGGCGTCACCTACGCCGCCATAATTAAGAGGGCCATAGGTGCCATCCCACTGGCCGAATGCGGCATAGGGTCTGGGCTCACCGCCCGGGTTACAATGACGGGCGCCCGGCTATTTCAGATCCCGGGTGCGAATAGCGGAGAGGCCGCTGACCGCCTGGCCGCACGGCTGCGCGAGGTTGTGGCCGACGTTGCGGTGGTCGCCAGACCGGAGAGGTTTGCGAGTGTGCGCATCTCCGGCCTCGATGACACCGTCACCGCGGAGGACGTGGCGCAGGTGGTGGCCGCGAAGGGAGGTTGCCCGGTAGATAGGGTCAAGGTGGGAGTACCGCGGCCTGGCCCCGGCGGTTCTACATCGGTGCTGGTGAGCTGCCCTGTTAAGGCGGCCCAGGCGATAGTGGCGGCGGAGAAGTTGCTGGTGGGCTGGTTGTCGGTCCCAGTAGCCCTCCTTGACTCGCGCCTCTTGCGCTGTTTTAAGTGCATGGGCGTGGGTCACACCAGGGCGCGGTGTCCCTCAGAAGTGGATCGCAGCTCAGTCTGCTTCCGCTGTGGCTTTCCGGGCCACAAAGCAGCGGAGTGCTCGCAGGCCGTGCCGAGTTGCGCAGTCTGCGCGGACAGAGGGAGGCCTGCGGGCCATATAATGGGGAGCCGGGCGTGTGTCCCCCCTCCAAGGAGGGTGCGGGTTAGCCCACAAGCGCGCACAGAAGCGATCATCCACGCGCTCAGACGGACCACAGAGGAGGTCGAGATGCAGGAGGCAGATGCCCCGCTCTCGACGCAATCTCCTCCGATCTCTAACCCCAATGCCTCTCCGACGAGAGGTACAGGGAGAGACTTGGGGGTGGACCGGGAGAATGAAGAGGAGGTGGAGGCGGAAGAGGCGTCGTCGGATTCGACGATCCGTTCGTCTCAATCGCATGCGCGCAGGCAGTCCTTGGAGTCGGAGGTGTACGACTCGGACTAGCCTCGGCCACGTAATAGCCCGAGAGGAAAGCCTGAGGGGTTGTGGCGCCACGTAAAAGCCCGAGAGGAGAAGCCTGAGGGGTAGTGGCAGCACTCGGTGGAGTCCCTGATGGGGGGCGCCACCGACTGCAGAGGGAAAAGGGGAGTCTATGTGTAGTGCATAGACTCCCCTTTTGAGGGAGTTATCTCCTTTACCCGACCTCAAGAGTATATAGGGTAGCCCGCGTACAGGGGCCTCTGCGCGGGTGGTCTTCCTTTGTCCCATACTCGTGGGAACAGTATGGATTCACAAAAACCACATTCTTCTGACGCCACTCCGGAGCCTTGTACTAGGTACGGAGTGGGTGGTGGGGCTGGCGACAGCCGGAAGAGGTCGCGGGCTGCTGAGGACGTCGATTCCGACAACCTTTCGGGGTATGAATCGACGACCTCGAATCCGCCAAAGATAGGGACGGGGCGGAGAGGCCGAGGTAGCAGTTCTGGGTGTAACACCTTGCCCAGACCTGCTTTCGAGAGGGAAGAGCGTCGTCGGAGAAAGGGGTCGACACAACCCGACGAAGAACTGGACGCGGATCTGGCGGAGGAGCTTTCCTCTTACGAGGAGCTCCTCCGCGAAATTTGCGAGTCTGAGGGGAAGGCCGTGGCGATTGGCTCGTCGGCGAACATCGAGGGGTTCAGGAGAGCAAGGGAGCAGCTCCTGAAGAAGGTGATAGGGGTGCACAAGGCGCAGGCGGAGCGTACCACCGCCCTAGCCGCCGAAGAGGCAAGGAGTGAAATGGAGCGCCTGGCACTTGCCAACTCCAAGCTGCAGAAGGAGGTGGCTGAGCTGCGGAAAGAACTGGTGGCCCTTAAGACCGAAATAGGCAGAACCTCCCCACGTGCGGAGGCTGCCCCTGTACCCCCACCTCAGGCTCAGTCCGAGACGGGTATGCTGGAGGAGCTGAAGACGCTGTTCCTCAGCTCCATTGGTGCTCTGAACTCCCGTTTGGACGGGATAGAGGCGAGGACGAACACCTCCACGCCTTCGAGAACACGTCCGCCCCTGGCTGTGCGAGGATCGAGGGTGGAGGAGTTCCCACCTCTCCGAACGCCAGCTTTGCGGACCCCGACTGCGACGAGCCCCCTCGTCTCCTTACCCCAGCAGAACACCAGCTGGGCTCCACCACCTCCCGCCGCACAGACAACGCTCCCACGTCGGAGGCGAAGAAGAGGAAGAGTGCCAGAAACGGCACTGCCATCCACGACAGCGGAGGCTACCACAAGCCGCCCGCAACCCGCTACTCGAGGAGCGCCCCCGCCCCAGACTGCCCCGGCAGCTTCGAGCAGGCCGAGAAGGAGGCGGCTAAAACGACCCCGCTCGACGGCGGTCGTGGTCCAACTGACGGCAGACGCTGTCGAGCGCGGCGTCACATATGCCGCCATAATTAAGAGGGCCATAGGTGCCATTCCACTGGCCGAATGCGGCATAGGGTATGGGCTCACCACCCGTGTAACTATGACGGGCGCCCGGCTATTCCAGATCCCGGGTGCGAATAGCGGAGAGGCCGCTGACCGCCTGGCTGCACGGCTGCGCGAGGTTGTGGCCGACGTTGCGGTGGTCGCCAGACCGGAGAAGTGTGCGAGCGTGCGCATCTCCGGCCTGGATGACACCGTCTCCGCGGAGGACGTGGCGCAGGTGGTGGCCGCGAAGGGGGGTTGCCCAGTGGAGAGGGTCAAGGTGGGAGCACCGCGACCTGGCCCCGGCGGCTCTACATCGGTGCTGGTGAGCTGCCCTGTCAAGGCGGCCCAAGCGATAGTGGCGGCGGAGAAGTTGCTGGTGGGCTGGTTGTCGGTCCCAGTAACCCTCCTCGACTCGCGCCCCTTGCGTTGTTTTAAGTGCATGGGCGTGGGTCACACCAGGGCGCGGTGCCCCTCTGAAGTGGATCGCAGCTTAGTCTGCTTCCGCTGCGGCCTTCCGGGCCACAAAGCAGCCGAATGCTCGCAGGCCGTGCCGAATTGCGCAGTCTGCGCGGACAGAGGGAGGCCTGCGGGCCATGTAATGGGGAGCCGGGTATGCGTCCCCCCTCCAAGGAGGGTGCGGGTTAGCCCACAAGCGCGCACAGAAGCGATTGTCCACGCGCTCAGACGGACCACAGAGGAGGTCGAGATGCAGGAGGCAGATGCCCCGCTCTCGACGCAAACTCCACCGATCTCTAACCCCAATGCCTCTCCGACGAGAGGTACAGGGAGAGACTTGGGGGTGGACCGGGAGGATGTAGAGGAGGTGGAGGCGGAAGAGGCGTCGTCGGACTCGACGATCCGTTCGTCTCAATCGCATGCGCGCAGGCAGTCCTCGGAGTCGGAGGTGTACGACTCGGACTAGCCTCGGCCACGTAATAGCCCGAGAGGAAAGCCTGAGGGGTTGTGGCGCCACGTAAAAGCCCGAGAGGAGAAGCCTGAGGGGTAGTGGCAGCACTCGGTGGAGTCCCTGATGGGGCTCCACCGACTGCAGAGGGAAAAGGGGAGTCTGTGTGTAGCGCATAGACTCCCCTTTTGAGGGAGTTATCTCCTTTTTAGGGGTGCAAATTTGGGAACCTCCTCGTGGTGCACCCTGGGGTAAGGCCTCTCGGCCCACGTTCAGCGTGGGACAAGGGGCCTTATGCTAATCCCTGGCGTCCCTTCTGGGCGCCGAATAAAGTAGGTGGTGCCCCTTCTGGGCATCGCACCCCCTTCAACGCGCGTTCCTTCTGGACCGCACAGCGAGTCACTCTGACCTGCGGGGGGGATCTCCACGTGCGGCCCACTCTGGGTCGCACGCTCGCCGCTCACTCCTGAGCGGCTTTGAGGGGAGTTTTGACGGCGCCCGTTCTGGGCGTCGTCACACGGGGGGGGTTTGAGGTAGTCGGCGCCCCTTCTGGGCGTCGATACACGGGGTGGGTCGGGGTAGTTCGGCGCCCCTTCTGGGCGTCGCTTCACTGCAAAGGTGCCGTCGTTGCGGGGCGCGGCGACGGGCGCCCGTTTTCGGACGGGTTGGTGGGCGGCAAACAGCCCACCCCCTAGCGACCAAGGGGATGGTAAACCTAGATTTCCACCTTCAGTATGGACAAGTCATTTAAGAAGGTACGTGTGCTATGCGATCCGGCTGGCGCCCGGCGCACAACGGTATCCGGGCCGTTGTGTGGGAAATCGATTACCGAAGGCCCTGCAGGAGCGCGTGACCAGGCTCCTGTAGCGGCTAATGCTACTGGTGGTGGTAGAAGGAAGGAGGTTAGTGGCGGGTCCGAGAAGGACGTAGAGGCCGGGGACGCGTCCGGTGAAGCGCTCGCGAGGGCTAATGGCTCGAGCGGCGTGGAACCGGCGGTGCCCGGTGCGGGTGGCGCCAGTCGTTTCGACTGGGCGGCCGAGATGGCGCGTGAAAGGGACTTTGACCCGGAGTGCGCGCAGATGGTGGTGGACCTCGTTGAGGAGTCTCGAAAGCGAGCGCTGGCCAGCGCGCGGACTGATTCGAGCAGCAGTGGCAGCTCCGGAGATGCTCCCGCTCCCAAGAGGTATGCTGTACGGAAGGGAACCTCTAACCTGTTGCGCTACAGCGGCGAAATTGACGGGTTGACGAACCAGCAACTGGTGCGCAAGGTGCAGGAACACTGCAGGGTGTTGGACGGGGTGCTGCTCGGCCTCGACAAACCCATCCGCGAGGAGGCTAGCACCAAGTTGCACGTTATGGTGGCTGCCATGGAGCAGATTACGCTGTTGGAGAACGAGGAGCGGGGTGCCGCGTACAAGAGGAACGACAAACTCAGGGAGGAGGTTGCAGCGCTGAGGCGGGAGGTTGCGGCGCTGAAAGACGCCGCACGGGCCCCCCCTCCCCCTCCCCCTCCGTCTGGCATGGAGGGCATGTTAGAGGCCCTTAAGAAAGAGGTGCTTGAATCGCTGGGAGGTCGACTCGCCAACATCGAGAGGCGCCTCCCAGTTGACCCCCCTAGAAGGCCGTCTCTGGCGCGGGAGGTAGGAGTAGCTGGGGTGAGCTACGCCAGGGCGGCTGCTGGACCCCACAGCGCCCCCGGCGCTCCCCCGAAGGCTCAGGTGGCAGGACTGGCGCCCGACCCGCCGGCCGAGTGGAGAACCGCCGCCTCGAAAGGGGCCAGGCGCAAGGCCAGGAAGGCTGCGGCTGCGGCTGCTTGGGCCCTGCAGACGGGAGGAAGCGAGCCGAGGAGGAGGGAGGGAGCGAGGCCCCCCCCCAAGCTGGAGATACCACGGTCCTCTGCCGTCACCCTAACCATAGGGCCGGAGGCGGCGGCGAGGGGACATACCTACGCTGAGGTGATGCGCACGGTGATGGGCCAAATTGACTTGGAGGGGATCGGGCTGGACGCAGTTCTGGTGCGGCAATCCGCAGCGGGAGGACGTAGGCTCGAGGTTCCGGGCGTCTCCAGCGGCCTTATGGCCGATGCTCTGGCGGACCGAATAAGGAAGGCCGTCCCTGAGGACGTGGTGGTGAGCAGGCCGTGCCGGATGGCTGAGGTCCGACTCGTGGGCATCAACCCGGACATGGCTGACAAGGGGGAGGGAATTGGAAGGGCGATCGCTGACGGGACGGCCTGCGATGCCGAGCGGGTGTACGTAGGGCCGATCCGGGCCGGAACGTCGGGTCGGTACTCCGCTGTCGTCCGGCTCCCGGTTGCGGCGGCGAAGGTGCTGGTGGAGAATGGGTCCGTCACATTTGATTGGGCAAGTGTGAGGGTCGAGGCGCTGGAGAGGCGCCCTACAAGGTGTTTTGTGTGCTACGGTGTGGGCCACTTAAGTTACTTTTGTGACTCTAAGGCCAGCCGTAGCGCACTATGCTTCCGGTGTAGCGCCCCGGGGCACCGGGCGGCGGAGTGCAGGGAGGAGAAGGCGGTGTGTGCCGTGTGCCGGGAGGCAGGACTCCCGCACGCCCACCATATGGGTGGAAGGAGGTGTCGTCCTCCAGCGACGAGGGCGAGGTTTACCTCTTGGCCGCGGGCTCCGCCTGCGGCCAAGGAGGACGCCATGGAGGTGGCGGAGTCGCCGGAGAGGGCGAGGGAGAGCGGGGCCGGGCAACCGGTGGAGTCGACGGAGTCGCCGGTGAGGGCGAGGGCCGGGCAACCGGCGGAGGAGGAGGGGGACTCGCCGGAGAGGGCGAGGGCCGGGCAACCGGCGGAGGGAGGGTCGAGGGCGGCGGTATAACGTCGCCCTCCTCCCACAGGAACGGGGACCGGTTGGTGCCCCCTGCGCCTCGGCGCAGGCCGCACGGACTGGTGGTGTTCCCTGTGTGGGGGCGCGGCCTCACGAGTGGGGCCGCGGTCCCACACAGGGAAGAAGCGGAGGGGGGGACGAGGGAAACCTCCTCCCCCCCTAGGAGGGCCGCGGCCTAGTGTTGAGAGCACTAGGCTGCATTGCACGCCCCTCCTCCCGTTTGGGGGCAGCCTGAACCTACCAGGCTGCTCCGTAGGGGCAGGGGACCCAGGTAAAGCTGGGTCCGTAGCGTGCGGTGTCCGCGGGGCATCGTTGTATGGTACCGCGGCGCCGCGTCGCGCTTATGAAGGAAGGTGTCGGTTCTTTTACCGGGTCGGGCCCGTATGTCCTTACTCACCCGTTTCCCCCACGGGGGGGGCGGGTGGGGACATATGGGTTCCAGCCCCGGACAGTGCATGGGGTGTCTCACTTTCCTCTCGAGGCCCCATGCCAGTGCAGAGAAGCATTTTCTCCGACTAAAACAAAGAAAAAGGTCTCGGGCATATTGGCCGAGGGCGGTGCGGTAGGTGCGGTTTTGCGCGGGGCCGCGGTGGGTTGGTTCGGTTTGGAGGGGTAGGGGGGCGGAAACTTCATACCCCTTGCGCGGGCGGCCTTTTTGAAGGCCGTGCAGCGCCGGTCGTTCGCCGGATGGGACTTCGCGCAGTTCGCGCAGGTAGGCGGCTCTTCCCGGGGGCGAGTGCAGGCAAATGGTCTGTGGCAATTCGGCGACGCATGGCCGAACTGTTGGCAGCGGTGACACTGTGGCGGGCCGTCTCTGCCACGCCACGCCTCTATAACTACCCCCGGCATGTACAGAAGCGAATTCACCGCGTAGAATCTGGCGAGCTCTTGTTGGTTAAGGTGGTCTAATTGTAAAAAGAATAGGCATCCGGGTCTGCCTTTCTTAGCTGGGATGTGGCGGATGTGGGAGACTGGAAATTCCAATCCCGTTAATGCCACCCTTATCTCTGTAGGGGGCGTGTCCGCCGGGAGGCCTCTAAGTGCCACCTTAGTGGGGCGCTCGTTCGCCGGTTTATAACAAAACCACTTGACCGCCGAGTTAACTAGCGTCGCCGCGGTAAGGTGGGCCTGTATTGTCCGGAACTCTTCTTGTGTTCGCGGTAAGAAGCGGATGCCACTTTGGAAGGGCCTAGCGTTAGGCGGGCATCCGATTTTCGTTGTGAGCTCACGAAAGTGGACCGTCCAATTAGGTAGGTTCTCCACGATAATGGGTGGATAACCTCTGGTAGTCAGCGGCTCCTGTTGTGCGGCCGTCTGGGTCTGTTGTGTCAAATTTGGGCTGTCTGCCCGTCGAGGCGACGGCGGCGCCTGCACCATATCGGCATAGGAGGCCGACGGGGGCGCTTCGTCCATCGCGCCCGATATATGGGCGAGTGATGCGTACTCTGTCGAGTCGGTGTTCCCTTGGAATAGTGGTATTATCACGGGCCGGCTCGGGTCATCCAGCTCCGAGGCATCGGCTTGTCCTCCTCCTTCTATGGGTGAGGCGGGCGGTGATGTGAATAATTGGCTGAGCCTCGCTTCCTTGGGCGAGGTCCAGCTGTGGGATTGGGGCGACGGGCCGGTACGGGGGCGCTTGTCGTCATTCCCGTATGAGTCGTCGTCCGGGCTGCGGTGACGGGCCACCTTGTCCTTCACCCGTGAGCCACCGGCGGCTGGGGATTCGCCATGAATCCCGCCGGCCGAGGCAAATGGCTTCAGGCACTTCTATGGCCGCGTCGATTCGCGACTTCACTATGATGACCCCGTTGACAATCTGCGTGGCTATTTTCTTTAGTTTGCTCGTAGTGTTGACCCGACGATTTTTCGATAGTTCTTCGATCTCTTCTTTGAAGCAATCGGCTTGAATGGCTCTGATTGCTAAGTCTTCGGCTTGGATGAGAAGCTCTGCGGATATTTTCCTATACCTCCTGTCATAGCACTATGTCGAAGAAAGAAAATAGAAAAAACGGCGTATTCAAGAACGAAGGCTAATAAAGAAAAAGATCCATCTTGGGGAAAGAAGGAAGAAAAGAAGACTGCGAATAAAAGAAAGAATATAGCCTTCGTTCTTGAATACGCCGTTTTTTCTATTTTCTTTCTTCGACATAGTGCTATGAACTGAAGTACTCTTGCTATTGTTCGTATATATTTTTCCCATCTTGAAAACTTGTTGAAGTCTGGTACGACTTCTAATGCTGTAGTTTTCTCTATTATTTTCAATGTTCTTTCTTCCCCGGTGACTATTTTCGGAGTGGCGCCCTCTCGTGGCCAGGTCTCGGGGTCTTCTTTGAGAAAGCTCGGTCCGATGAACCATCTATGTTTCTCGTTGAACTGTTTCGGTACTTCACGGGTGCTGTCATCCGCCACATTGAGTTTGGTGGGGACCCAGCGCCATTCTTCGGTCTTGGTGTTCTCTTCGAGTTCGGCGATGCGGTGAGCGACGAACGGTTTGAATGATCGAGAGCCCGTTCGCAACCACGTCAAAACTGTGCGGCTGTCAGTCCAGTAGATGCGTGCCACTGGTTTTCTGTCGTGCTCTTCTATTACGCAGTTAGCCATTCTGCTGCCCATGACTGCAGCCTGGAGTTCCAACCGAGGTATCGACGTGGTTTTCAACGGCGCCACCCTGGCTTTGGCCAATATCAGAGAGGTATGTACTTCTCCGTTTTCATCTTCTACACGCCAGTAGAGAGCGGCGGCGTATGCGACTTCACTGGCGTCAACGAACACGTGAAGTTGGAGGTTCTTTCCACGACTGTAGCTCAGGTAGGTTCTTGGGATGGAGATTGTCTTTAGATCTTCGAGGTGTTTAGTCCACTTGCTCCATTCTTCGGCGAGGTCGTCTTCGAGCTGGTCGTCCCATGCTGTGCTTCTCTTCCAGATGTCCTGCAGTATTCGCTTGGCTCTCATGGTGACTGGAGAGACAAGTCCCAGTGGATCGAAAAGGGACATAACGATCCGCAGGGCCTGACGCTTCGTGGGCTTCTGTCGTAGCGCGCCTTCAGGCAGTCTTGAGAAGTTCAGGTTGTACTTGAAGGTGTCCGATGAGGTTTGCCATGTCATCCCTAACACCTTCTCCATCTTGGGGCCGACTTCCAGTTCTTCTATAGAGGCGCTCGCTTCGAGCTCGCTGAGCACTCTCGGTGAATTCGAGGCCCACTTCCTCAGGTCAAAGTGCGCCTGACTGTGGACGAAATGGACTTGGCGTGAGACTTCTATTGCTTCGTCCTCTTCTTCAAAGCTCTGGATGAAATCGTCCATATAGTGGTTTCTTTTTATGGGCGATGCTGCTGTTGGGTATTCTTTTGAGTGTTCTTCAGCGTTCTTGTCCTTCACATAGATCGCGGTGGCTGGCGAAGACGTTGCGCTGAATATTAGCGACGTCATTCTGTATTCTATAGGCTTCGCCGAAGGGTCTCCATTTCTCCAAAAATAGCGGAGCGCGTCTCTATCTTCTGGGTTGATCTTGACTTGAAGGAACATCTCGGCGATGTCCGCTGACACTGCTATTCGGTGCTGTCTCATTCGCATCAGCACGCCTGGAAGGGACTGAAGTAGGTCCGGGCCGGTGAGCAGTGCATCATTGAGCGATGTGCCCTTCGATGTGGCCGCCGCGTCGTGCACCATCCGAATCTTCTCTGGTTTCACTGGGTCGATAACCGGGAAGCATGGTAGGTACCATGTTCTGTTGCTGCTTCTGTTCTCCGGTGCAGGCTCGGCGTACCCCTTCTTGACCAGCGCGTCCATCTGTTCGACGACCTTATTCTTCAGTTCGCTATTCTTATTGATCTTTCTTTCCGTTGCTTCCAGGCGGCGCAATGCATATTCTCTGTTGTCCGGCAGCTTCACTTCTTCAGACTTCCATAGCAACGCTGTCTGGAATCTTCCATCTGTCAATCTTGTTGTCTTTTCATCTAAGATCTTTAGGGCCTTGGCGTCGGGGTCGCTTCGCGGCGTCTTGGGTACTATAGCGAGTGCCTCCAGGCTAAAGAAATTCTTTAGCTCGACGTTTAGGTGTTCTTCTTCTCCTTTTATATTCTGTATGAAGTGGACCCGATGCCCCGTCGTTCTGCTGCAGGCCCCATGTAGCACCCAACCCAGTGGCGTTAGAGAGGCGACTGGTTGGTGCCTTCTTCCTATGCGGCTATCTTTCGCCATGAGCAGCTGCCAATTGTCTTGGCCGATTAGTACTTCGGGTTTCGCTCCGGTGTACTGGATGCTGTGGCGTATGTTACGGACAGAAGTCTCGACTTTATAATATTATATAGTTAGATATAATACGGCTAAATTTAGGTATGTGTATTTGCATAAGTAGATTAAGTCTCATATGTGTAAAGGTTTTTTGATAATAAATAATTAATTTTTTGCGTTTCATTTTAACAAAAGGTAAAAGTTATTAAACAGGTAATGGTTTTGACAAGGTAAGGGCCAGGTATACGTGCCCAGGGGCCTTACGCCTCTCTAAGGTAATTAAAGTTAGGAAAGTAAGAGATTAGCTTTCGTAATTATAGGTTTCTATTGTTAGGAATATCAATGTAACTAGGAAAATAAATAAGTAGGGTATCCAGATTACGAGTGATACCGTAGGGTAGGTAATAAATTTAAGATAAAAAGAGAAGTCCGAACGAAAGGGACAGCTGCACAAATTACGACGGTTCATGTGGGTAGTTAGTTATGGTAAAATGTAAAACTGCTCACATGAGCCGGCAGCTGTCCCACAAGGCTGCTAGTTGCCAACCCATAATGTGTTTAAGTCACGGCCGGTCAGAGCAGAATTTGTAAGCTCTCCGGACCCCACCTTGAAGAATAAAGAAGCACTAATCAAGAACCGAGTTTTATTGAAGAACATACAGTCCACATCGAAGCACAACGGCTAAACTGTTCGGCGACTACACCCGTCGGGAACAATTTCTTTGGACCTTCGGAGCCGGATTTGAAGAACTGAAGCCTTCGTCCATTTGAAGATAGAAGATCTACGTAACCACCAACGTGACCACCAACGTAACCACCAACGTAACCACCAACGTATTGTAACCACACCACTTGTGTTCTGCAACAAGTGCTAACGCGGGCGGACCGCGGCTCAAAACGTCACATCACCTAACGGTGCCAAACGGTGTGCGTTCTGAGTAAACGCCGTTCAAGGCGGGACGACTTATCGGACGGGGTCGTCAGTTTGTCCTTATTAGGGCAAGCTTAAGAGTCCGGCTACGCCAGTACGGTTTGTCGTGGAGCGGGGGTCCTTTCTGTAGGCACTGCCTAAGCTGTCGGACACTCCAGCCGATTCGCGAGCGCCCCGTTGTCCACGTCGACTCTCTGCTGGGTAGGTCCTACCTTTCCACTCCCGCACGAACTCCATCCTTGGACGGGCTCCCCACATAGCGTGCCCGTTTGAGATTGTTAGGAGTAGGGGCAGCAAGAAAGAAGATGCCGACCACCCGAAAACAAAGCCAAGCCGAGACGACAACGGGACTACGAACGTTCGACAGACCACCCGCATCACCCTCAAACCTTGCCTCAACCGTGACGCCAATGGAACCGCAACAAGAGACCGCTGAACGCGGCATCACCGCCACTACGGAAGTTAGACGCAACGACGACGCACCCCCACCCGACGCGCCCAGAGCCGGGCCGCCGTCGGTACGATCGACAACGAGCGTCGCCTCACGAGTGAAACAAGCGCAACTTCAAGCGGAGGAGCGGCTCGCCGAAGTACGTCGGCGAGAGTTACAATTGGAAACGGAAATGATTAAGAAGAGACTTGCATACGAAATCGCCGTTATTGAAGAAGAAACGGATTTAGAACCGGAGAGCTTACCCGCCGATATTGCCCAACTGAGAGTGGATGAATGGTTGGATCGGCGTCGGAACGTGCATGAGCCCGACACAGATAAAGTCGGAAATGTGCGACAAAGACAAAAGGATGCACGCGCAAGTGAGATGGACAGAGGTCGCCACCTCACTGATTCGCCATATGTTGAAAACGAAAACGTAGTGAAAGAGGCAGCGAACCGTGATCAAACGAGCAAAGACGACACGGGGATGGTTAAGCTCGCACTTACACTAGAGAAAATGATGCATAATCGACCGGTACCACGACAGGCGCTGGATTTGCCTATATTCAGCGGCTCGCCGGCCGAATGGTTGCCGTTTAAAGCGGCGATGCGCGATACGACTAACCAATTTAACTTTAGCAAAGCCGAGAACTTGGCACGATTAAGAAGCTGTCTTAAAGATGAAGCAAAGGAAGCGGTGTCCGCTCTTTTATATACGGCCGTGGACCCGGAAGTGGTTATGAAAACACTCGAGCAATGCTTCGGACGGCCAGAAGTAATAATTGATCGAGCGCTGGACGACATTAAGAAACTGCCGCGTCCCGGCACGACGGCCAGTGAATTGAACACGTTCGCGATCAAACTGCAGAACATTGTGTGCATACTCGATAATATCGACAACAGAGGGTACTTACGAAATCCAATGTTAACGCGAGAAGTGGTGGACAAGCTCGGACCGCACCTACGCTCAAGGTGGTGCGACTACGCAACTGACTACGGAAGCTATGCCGAGCCTGAGATCGTCACGCTATCCCACTTCCTCATGAGAGAAGCCGACAGAGCCCTACAGTATGCATACGTGAGCTACAACCCTACGCGAAAGAACGTTATTACGGAAACACGAGCGAACGTGAAACAACGAATCGAGCGAAAGAAAAATACGGCTGTATACGCAACAAGTGATGACGTCATAAACAAAGAATGTCTATGTTGTGGAGGACGTCATGACGTGCCGCAATGTGATCGCTTTAAAACCATGACGGTTAAACAACGATGGGAATGGATAAAGAAAAGCGGAGTGTGTTTCCGTTGTGCGAATAAGAAACACCGTCGCCTACAATGCGATAAACGCGATCTGTGCGGAGTTGATGATTGCCGCCATCCCCACCACGCCTTGCTACACGAACACCGCACCAGGCCGAACGAAACCGAGATGGTGGCGTCGGTTAATCACTCGGCCGATGCTACCAAGGTGTTACTGAAAGTATGTCCCGTTACCATCAAGGGACTAAAGGGGTCAATCGACACATACGCCTTGCTCGACGAGGGGTCGACTGTTACGCTAATCGACCAAGACCTGGCGGACTACGTAGGCGCGGACGGGCCGGCGAACGATTTGAAAATACGAAGCGTGAATACACAAACGACGTGCGAAACCAAGACGGTGAATTTAAAGTTAATTGCAACTACGAATAAACGACAATTCGACATTAAAGCTAGAACGATGAAAGATTTATCACTCAACGGACAGACGGTGCACAACGACTGTTTGAGATACACTCATATGAAAGAGTTATCAAACAGCAACGTCTGCTACGGACATGTCAAGCCTCGAATACTGATTGGGGCAGACAATTGGCATCTCATAGTCACACGAAGATTGCTACAGGGCAAGCGAGACGAACCGATCGCATCGCTCACGAAGCTGGGGTGGGTAATACACGGATCAGCGCCACGGTCAAGCGTGCTGATGGAGAGTAATACGGCTGCGGTGTTATACGTAAACACGCCGCAGTGCGCGACGATCTCGCGCACTCTTTTACCCGACAACGAACTCCATGCTATGGTAAAGAAGCACTTCGAAATTGACTCACTGGGAATAACAAAGAAGGAGCGAGTGAGCCCGAGTGATGCACGCGCCATGGAATCGTTTAGAACGACGACAAAGAAAGTCAACGGAAAATACGAAGTTAGATTACCGTGGCGACGTGATGACGTCACGCTGCCGCCAAGTTACGAGTCAGCATTGAGACGATTGAAATCCATAGAACGGAAGATGGACAAGTCTGACGAATTCAAACGAGCTTATACGAATCAAATAGAGAATCTATTTGATAAACACTATGCCGAGGAAAGTAGCGAGAGCGATTTGATGAGCCCGCATTTATGGTACTTACCTCACTTCGCCGTAACAAATCCGAAAAAGCCCGGAAAACTACGAGTTGTCTTTGACGCGGCCGCCGAAGCAAACGGAGTTTGTCTGAATGACGAGCTTTTGGAGGGTCCCGACTTACTACGCGACCTGGCGGGCCTGCTACTACGATTTCGCGAACGAGCTATCGCAATTACGGCCGACATCCGGGAGATGTTTCTTCAAGTTAAGATATTTAAAGGTGACCAACCCGCTCAGATGTTCCTATGGAGGGGCGCCGACCGAACGAAGCCACCTACACGCTACAAGATGACGTCAATGATATTCGGAGCTAAGAGTTCACCTTTCTTAGCGCACAGCGTGAGAGATTTGAACGCTGAAACGCACGCTGCTGAGTATCCGCGCGCATACGAGGCAATTACGAGAAACCATTATATGGACGACTACGTCGACTGCTACGACACCGAGCAAGAAGCGATTGAAACGATAAAGGAGGTCGCGAAGGTTCACGCGCAGGCAGGATTCACGCTGGCCGGTTATAACTCTAACGGACCGTGCGTGTTGCGTGAGCTGCCAGCAGAAAGCCGTGACACATCACCTCGACAGCTCGGCGCTAGTCTTCAGCAATGTGGCAGAACGCTCGGTTTACTATGGGACGCTGCTACAGACGAGTTGGCGTTTAACACCGAGATGGTTCGTGTGCACGACGACGTGAAGCAAATGAGGCGCGCTCCTACTAAACGAGAGGCGCTGAGTGCGGTTATGTCAATATTTGACCCACTCGGACTGTTGAGTTATTATACTATACGAGCGAAGATCATCTTACAAGGCATATGGCGGTTAAAAATAGAATGGGACGAGGTCTTACCCGATTACGAGGCCGGCGAGTTCCATGAATGGTTGAACGGATTGAGGGCATTACGTAGTCTGCGTCTACCCCGGCGTCTACACACGGGGGGAGTGACGAGAAAGCAACTACATGTTTTTTGTGACGCCAGCGAAGTCGCTTACGGCGTTGCAGTATATTGGAGAATGAAGGGTGAAAATGGCGAAATACAAGTCGCACTCGCCGCTGCTAAGGCCAGAGTGGCACCGATAAAGCAACAAAGTATTCCGAGAATGGAGTTGCAAGCGGCGTTGATAGCTACGCGACTAGCGAGCTCAGTATTGAATGAACAAAGATGGCAACCTGAGAGAGTCGTATATTGGACCGATTCACAAACAGTGTTGAAATGGATAAATAACGACACGGTGCGTTACACCCCCTATGTAGCGCGCCGCTTAACTGAGATCACAGAAACGACGATGCCGTCACAATGGCGATGGGTCCCTACGGCTCACAATGTCGCGGACGACGTAACGCGCGGCAGTGAGATTATGAAAACGAAGAATGATCGGTGGTTTGTCGGACCGGCATTTTTATACGAAAACGAAACCGAATGGCCTACGAGTGACGTCATCAACAACGAACACAGCGCGGAGAGTGAACACTGCGTGACGCACACGCACACGTGGCAGAGTGATAGTAGCGTAGTGCCAGACGCTAAACGCTTCTCTTCCTACGAGCGTTTAGTTAGAACGATGGCGAACGTGCTACTATTCACTCAGAGATGCCGCCGCCGCGCTAGTAACATGACACTTGAACATATCAACGAGGCCGAGCGCCTACTAACCATTGAATCGCAACGAGAGAGCTTCGCAGATGACATCGACCGCCTCAAAGCATCCCGCAAACTACGCGCGGGCAGCAGACTACGACGACTCGACGTGTTCATCGACGAAGGCGGAGTATTACGAGCAAGAGGGCGAATAAGGGCAGCGGGTGTGTCTGCCCCCGCTACTACGCCCGTAATACTGGACGGCAGCCACCCGTATGCGCGGTTGCTACTTAAACGTGAGCACCGTCGCGCCCACCACTCGCACAATGAGCGCGTCGTCAACGAAATAAGGCAACGATACTGGGTTCTACGATTGAGGCCGGCTGTGAGATCCGTGGCGTTCAATTGTGCATTTTGTAAAGTGAGAAAGACGCTACCTACGACGCCGGTGCACGGCGACTTACCAAAAGCACGTATGGAAGCTTTTGTACGGCCTTTTACGAACTGTGGCCTAGATTATTTTGGCCCGATGACTGTGACTATCGGCCGGCGCCATGAGAAACGATGGGGGGCGCTATTCACATGCCTCACTACTCGAGCTGTGCATATTGAACTTACGGCGAGCTTATCTACCGACTCAGCGATTATGGCTCTAAGACGAATGGCGGCCAGGAGGGGATGGCCCCACGTTATATATAGTGACAACGCTTCGAATTTTAAAGGCGCGGACCGAGAATTAAAGGCCGCATACGAAGAATGGGAGCCAGCGCTACGAGAATACGCGCTAACGCAACGCACAGAGTGGCGTTACATTTCGCCAGGCGCGCCACACCAAGGCGGCGCATGGGAACGGCTGGTGAGAACAGTCAAAACGGCGCTGCGCACTACGCTCAACGAGAAGTCACCGCGTGAAGAAGTACTTATGACGCTACTAGCCGAAGCCGAGCACACTGTCAACGCTCGGCCTCTAACACACGTCCCTGTGAGCATCGACGACCCGGAAGCGCTGACACCCAATCACTTCCTTTTGGGTAGCTCGAGCGGCCTGCCCACCACTGGGCCGTGCGAGCGCGCCGACCGAAACACATGGCGGGCGGCGCAGGCGCTGGCGGACGAGTACTGGCGACGCTGGCTGCGCGAGTATCTACCACTACTCATACCGCGCGGCGGCACGCGCGACTCCGAGCGACGCAACGTACGAGAGGGCGACGTGGTCATAATTGTGGATAACACACTACCCCGCAATGTATGGCCTAGAGGCGTCGTCACGAAGACATTTCCTGGACCTGACAACGAAGTACGCAACGTAGAGGTGCGCACCAAAGGCGGCACGTTCCGACGACCGACGACGAGACTGGCTGTCCTGCCGATGGAGTGAAGAGGCTACGCAGATGCTGCGCCGGGGGGAGCCTGTTACGGACAGAAGTCTCGACTTTATAATATTATATAGTTAGATATAATACGGCTAAATTTAGGTATGTGTATTTGCATAAGTAGATTAAGTCTCATATGTGTAAAGGTTTTTTGATAATAAATAATTAATTTTTTGCGTTTCATTTTAACAAAAGGTAAAAGTTATTAAACAGGTAATGGTTTTGACAAGGTAAGGGCCAGGTATACGTGCCCAGGGGCCTTACGCCTCTCTAAGGTAATTAAAGTTAGGAAAGTAAGAGATTAGCTTTCGTAATTATAGGTTTCTATTGTTAGGAATATCAATGTAACTAGGAAAATAAATAAGTAGGGTATCCAGATTACGAGTGATACCGTAGGGTAGGTAATAAATTTAAGATAAAAAGAGAAGTCCGAACGAAAGGGACAGCTGCACAAATTACGACGGTTCATGTGGGTAGTTAGTTATGGTAAAATGTAAAACTGCTCACATGAGCCGGCAGCTGTCCCACAAGGCTGCTAGTTGCCAACCCATAATGTGTTTAAGTCACGGCCGGTCAGAGCAGAATTTGTAAGCTCTCCGGACCCCACCTTGAAGAATAAAGAAGCACTAATCAAGAACCGAGTTTTATTGAAGAACATACAGTCCACATCGAAGCACAACGGCTAAACTGTTCGGCGACTACACCCGTCGGGAACAGCGTATGTCATCCAGGTGGCGGCATCCTCTCAGGTCTTCCTCTTCTATAGCTTGTGGCGAAAGCTTCAACTGTTTGATGGACCTCGCTGTTACTTTGTTTCTTCTATTGGAACCTTTGAGGATGATCTTCACTCTTCTTGATGCTGTGGTGTCTACCGGAGCGTCGCTGATGCCCTCTATGTGTATGGGCTCTATTGGGCCCCGTATTGCAGCTCGCTGCGCTAAGTCCTCGTCTATAAGGGTGACTGTCGATCCGTCATCCAGTAGGGCGTACGTGTCGATCTTCTTTTTTGGCCCGACTATCTGGATGGGCACTATTTTGAGGTAGGCTTGCGCTTTCTTAGTAGCCCAGGTTGAGCTGACGACTTCCTTATTCTCCTCTGTAGCTCTCTCTTGAAATGCAGCATTCGGTGGTTCGTGCTGTTGCACTCGTCTATACCGCAGTTGCTGGCGCGACAGCTGTGCGTTCTGTTTCTATAGCGAAGGCAGCGAAAACAGAGTTTCTTCTCTTTGGCTATGTCCCATCTCTTCGCAGAGGTCGCTTGCTGGAACTGTTCGCAGCTGGTTGCAGTATGTCCAGCTTCTTCGCATACTAGGCAAGTACCAGAGTTTGGGTACTTGCTTCTTGCTTCTATACAAGCCCCGGAGTTATGGTACTTGCTTTTTGCCTCGGTGGTGTTGAAAGTTCTTTGTCTTCTATTACTTGTAGGTATGCTTGAGACTTCTTGCACCCCTTCTGGCTGTGCGTATGGGCCGCATATGTCGGCTTCTCTATTTAGGAACCGCGTCATCTTGGCTATATCTGGTTCATCTGTTGGTTGACCCGCTGCGAAGTCGTACCACCGATAACGAAGCGTCGGTGTCAGCTTGTCTATGGTGCTCTTCGTTATCTCCGGATTGTACAGGTACTGCTTCTTATTGATGGCCCCCAAAGTCGCGACTATGTTCGAGACTTTGCTTGCGAAAATGCATAAGTCCCGCGGCGAATCTGACAGGCGGGGCAAGCTTCTAATTCGCTCCATCTCGGCGATTGCTATTGCGTCTGGTCTTCCGAATCTTGCTTCCAAGGTTTTTATGATGTCTCTTGGATTCGAACTGTAGATTAGGAGACTTTCGACCGCTTCTTTGGATTTTCCCTTGAGGCTCCGTCGCAGGCGCGCTAAGTTTTCGATGTCGGAGAAGCTGCCTTGTGACTCCATGTAGGCAGCCCTAAAGGACAGCCATTCGTGGTGGCAGCCCCCGAAGAAAGGCAACTCGTTCAATATTCTTGCAGATGGGTGACCGGACTTGGCTGCTTGAGCGATGGCAGCCGCTAACTCGGTGAGGTCGATCTTGTTTGCAGACGACATTATCGGTGTTGTTTCTCCCGCCGGTACCGGAACCGTCGAGACTATAGGCTCTAGAACCGGAGGTGCTGCTGGCTTGTTGTGCGGTTCGTTCGTGACGGCGAGTGGGTGGCCTTTATTGTTGTCCAACCATTTGTCTATTCGCTCGTTCTGATGAAAGTCCGCGATGATCGTGTCTGGATCGTCGGAGTCGGAATCAGCTTCTATAGCCGCTATCTTAGCGGCGGCCAGCTCGAGTTGTAGTCTAAGTAGCTCTTCTTTGGCTTTCAATAGTTTCGATGCGCGCCGTGACGCCGACGTCGATGCTCTTGACTTGGGCGGCGCAGTCTTCTTTTGCGTGCGCGGTACCTCAGGTACGGGCGGTGGAGGCGCATGCGTAGGTTGCGCATGTTGCACCTCTTCTATCGGCGTGGTTGGCGCGGTCTCTGTAGATTGCTGGCTTGTAGCTGATGTGTCCGGAGCCGTGGTCGCAGTTAGTTCGGTACCCGACGTAGTACTTTCCGACGTGACGGGCGTGCGGCGTTCTTCGGTTTGCAATCTTGTAACAGGCATCTTGATAGCTTGCGTGATCCGGCTGGGAAGGACCATAAAATGTGCGGGACCCTTATACGGTTGAACTCGAATCTCAATCCGTTGTGAAATAAGTCAAGACCCGCTATGAAATAAGTCTTGTCTTGATTCGTCGCTATGAATCCCGCTTTGCGAATTGTTGCTGGATTGCGCAATGCCGTCTCCGATGGTAACTATGAAGCCAGTTACAAGGTGGGGCGATGGTGAAAGGAAAGCCACGGTGAATCTTCAGAGCTTCTACATTCCAGATTTAAATGAGCAGAACTTTTCCCTATATTTCTTGCTTTACAAATAAACTATTTCTTTCTTCTATTGGTTCTTGTTCAGTATTTGCTTCCTAGTAGTATTCTTGAGCTGGATCCGGAATTATTTTCCACTGTACTGTATTATTCATCGGTCGTATGACCGGTACGGGCGTCGAGGCATACGTGCCTCATTACCCGGGCTGCTTCTCGGCGGCGCTAATTGCCGCCTGGTCATTTTGGGGGGTGCGACATGGAACATATATTTTTTTTTTTTTTTCCTGTTATTGTATATATTTTTTTTGTATTTTTTTAATGATTAATTTTTTATTTTTTTTATATATTTTATTTTTATTTTTATATCCTTTTTTTGTTTTTTTATATTCATTTTTTTTTTTATTTTTTTTTTTTAGTTCGCTCTGTCGCACCGCGGAGCTTACGCTCCCATTGGACGTGCCACCCTCCCCTTCCATTCCCCAACGCAGTCCTCGGCGCGGCTAACCCCCCGGGTGATTCGGCGTTGGCCGAGGCCCGGTGAGCCGCCAGCGAGCGGACCGCGGTTTAGGGGGCATTGGTCGGTTAGGTGGCGGGTCTCGGAGTTGGTATGCGTGATGGTGGATTGACGTCTTGTCTTGGAAGTGTTAGTCCGGCCGCGGTATGACTCGCGTCCGGATTCTTGGCGCAGGTGACGGCGCAGGCACCGCAGGCGGCGCCGGGCGCGTTGCTGGCGTCGGCAGGCGCGTCGCCGTGCTTGGCGCACTCGTCGCTCGGCGTCTCGGCGCTACAGTCGGCGGCGGCGCTAACGCGGCGTTCACGGCGGCGTCTTGCGGCTGTAAGATAACCTGCGTATTATTATCGTCGGCCGCGGTCAGTAACGACCGCGGTAGGGGTCGGTAATTGGTCTGGTCGGGAGGGCGCGCGTGGAGCGGCGCGATGTTGCGGAGGTGCTCGTGCGGCCCGTTGTCCGCGCGGTCATACATGCCGCGCGCTAGGCGACGCACGAACTCCTCTAGAGTCTCGGTGTTGGTGTCACGGGCGATAACATCATTTCTGACGTATCGCCCTGCCCCCACGATGATACGGAGAGATATCGCCTGTTGGGCTCTTAGTTTGTTGCGCTGCGTGGCAGATAATAGCGCGTACCACGCAGGGGCTGCATAAGTGAGCTGTGGCCGGATGTATGCCTTATACACCATCAATTTGGTCCTCAGCGGCAATCTGGATGCCAGGATCGGGCGGAGTTGTGCTCTTGCGGCTTTGGCGCGGTTGATCATGTGGTCGACTTGCGGCGCCATTCGCAACGAGCGGTCGATCCGGCATCCTAGATAGGTGACGTTTTGCTGGTATGCGATTGGCGTGTTGCGTAGTCGTAGTGTGGGCGGCGTGCTGCGTTTGGTGCTGACAAATAGCGCGGCGGTTTTAGACACATTTACCGCCATGCGCCACTTGTCTAGCCAGTCCGGGAGTAGGTCCAGTAATTGTTGTAATTTCTTGTGGGCGACTCTGACGCTGGCCGACGACGCGAAGTATGCGCTGTCATCGGCAAACAGCGCCAGTACTACGTCCCTGTGGCCGTCTTTCAGACGTCCCTCGAGCGTTGGGGCGTCATTGGTGTAGAGGGCGTAGAGGAATGGCGAGAGACAGCTCCCTTGCGGTACTCCCGCCATGATGGTTTTTGTGGTTGAGCGGGCCTCCTCTACGGAAACCACAAAAGTGCGGTCACTGAGGAAGGCCGCTAGTAGATGAGTGTAGGCAGGTGGTATGCTACTGGTGGCAAGTTTGTGGAGGAGGCCTGTGTGCCACACCCTGTCGAAGGCCTTTTCCACATCCAGGAACACGCCGATAGTGTGGTGTCTTTTATTCATTTCTGCGGCCAGGTGGTGAAGAACGCGCGTCAGCTGAAGTGTAGTTGAGTGGCCGCTGCGGAACCCAAATTGCTCGACCCTTAGGGGAGCGTGGGGGCGGATTCGCTGCAGCAGCAGTCGCTCAAATAGCTTGGCCGTATGGGAGAGAAGTGTAATCGGTCGATAGTTGCTAGGTAATCGGCGATCTTTGCCGGGCTTAGGCAAAAGTATTATACGCCCCTCCTTCCATTTCTGCGGGAAGTGCAGTGTGCGCAGGACGGCGTTGAATAGTCGAGTCAGTGCCACTACCGCGCGCCAGGGCAAGCGGGCAATGGCCATGGATGGAATTTCGTCGGGGCCAGCGGCTTTCTTTTTGGGGAGACGTCGAATCATCTTGGCTGTCTCCGTCGGTGAAATAAAGTCGTCTCCGCGAATGAGCGGAGGGGGCGTGGCCAAAAAGTCGGCTACGCCACGCCCCACCTCCTCGTAGTGCGAGACGGGGGCGTGGCCTGTGGCGGCGGGGTGTGGTGTAAATTGTTGCTGTAAGTGTTCGGCTAATATATTGGCCCGATCTTGAGCGGCCCATTGACGCCTGCCCGCGCTGTCTAACAGCGGGTACACAGGCGTAGGCGTCGCGGTGAGTTGCCGGGTCAGCTTATAGAGGTCAGCGGGGGCGCCGGAAGCGGTGTCAATACATCGTTCCCAGCCGTCCCCGCGCCATGCCTTAACCGACTCCGACAACTTAGCTGTGAGGCGATTTAAGTTCGCTTTGACGATCGGGCAACGCGTCTGCGCCCACAGGCGCCGGAGGTTGCGCTTTTGCGTGCGCATGGCGGCTAGTGCAGGCGGCAGCTCATCCCTTCTGCGTGACTTTGTATTGGGAGAGCTCGCCGCCTCCTTTGCTGTGTGTAGGGCCGCCGTAAAGCGGCCGGCGGCCGCTTCGACGTCCTCTGGCGTGTGAAGTGGCCCCTCTAGGTTAAAATTCTCTAGAGTGGCCGTGTACTTGTCCCAGTTTATCTTGGGGGCGAGGGGGCGGGGCGGCGCATGTATAGCGCCTGCTCCCACCGTGATAAGTATAGGTAGGTGTTGGGTGTCGCAGTCGTATAACGCCTCAATGCTTAAAGGGTGTGTGAGGCCCTTGTATAGTGCGATGTCGAGGACGTCGGCTCGGTGCAACGGGTTAGTGGGGACATGAGTGGGGCTATCTGGGCCCGCAACCTCAATGTCCATGTCCTCCGTCGCTTGGTATAGAGCGAGGCCCGCCGGGTTGTGAAGATGTGAACCCCAGCTCCGGTGCTTGGCATTGAGGTCCCCTGCCAGCAACGTCGGAGTGGGGCCCGCAAAGATAGCTGCTAGGTCGCTTGGTGTAAACGGTGACTGTGGGGGGCGGTATGCAGCGTATATGAGGTGGTCGGCGCCCGCGATGCTGACGCGGATACCGACCGACCGTAGTGATGTGTAGACAGGGAGAGGAAGGGCATCATGGACGATATCTCTGCGAACGAGCACCGCGACGCCTCTGCAGGCTCGCCCGTTCGGTGACGTCTCATCTCTGCGGTAGATAATGTAGTTGGGCAGCTTAAAAGGCTGCCCTGGCCTCAGCATTGTCTCACCCAGGAGGATAACATGTATATCCTGCGACTGGGTGAGTAGGCGCAGCTCGTTCACTCTCTTTGTGACTCCACCGGGATTCCAATAAATTACTCTTAGGGAGAGTTCCTTGAGGCCTTTAATACGGCATTCAATGATTTGAGTATGCTCAACCAGCCTTCCTCGCCCTGCTCGATCATTGAGCAGGCTATGTTGAGCATACTTGTTACGTATTGAAGCCCCATACGTACATCGTCGCCTCTAATCGGGGCGGGTGCGCGGGGCGTGTCAGGGCGCGCCTGCGACGCTAATGCGTGCGGCTGCGCCGGGAAAAAATCAAGGGGACGGCTAACTGTAGCCTGTCCGGGGAAGCGACGCGGTCGTGGGAGTGGTTGTGGGTCGCTCGCAGGTAGCGACGGGCGTAACCCCACCTTTTCCTTAGGCGCCTCTGTAGGCGCTTCAGTCGCCGCCGGGGCGCGCGCGGCTTGCGCTGCGGGCGCGGCGGGCGCGGCGCGCGCGGCTGGCGCGGCAGGCGCGGGTGTGGATGCTGCTGCTGGGCCTTGCTCGGTGCGAGCGCGGCGGCGGCGGCCACGGCGACGTTTCGCCTTGGGGGCCGCGCCGCGCTCGGTGGGCGGGTTGGCCGGCGGGGCCAAGGATGGCCCGTGGCAGGCCTCGGGCATGTTGGCCGATGGTGGCGCGGACGGCGCGGTGTTGCGCGCGGTGCCTCGCGGTTGCGGCGGCTTGGAGGGGAAGGGGGGGGGGACCTTCATCCCCCGCTTCCTTGCGGCTTTCTTAAAGGCCGGGCATCGGCGGTCGTTTGCCGGGTGGGCCTTGGCGCAATTGGCGCAGGTGGGCGGCTCTTCGCGGGGGCGTGTGCAGTCTCTTGCGAGATGCTCGCCACCACAACGTAGGCATGCAATTTTTTTGTAACAATTCGGCGATGCATGGCCGAATTGTTGGCAGCGGTGGCACTGCGGAGGGCCGTCGCGTCCCCTCCATGCCTCTATGACTACGCCTGGCATGAAAAGTAGAGAGTTGACCGCGTAAATGCGGGCCAACTCTTGTTGGTCTAGGTGTTCTAGCTGAACGAAGAATAAGCAGCCCGGGCGGTCTTTCTTCCCCGGTATGTGACGGAGGTGTGTCACAGGGAACCCTAGCTGCTCTAGGGCCCCTTTGATCTCCGTCAGGGGAGTATCGGCGGGGAGGCCTCTTAAGGCCACCTTTGTTGGGCGTTCACTGGCCGGCGTGAAGCAGTACCACTTGACCGCTGGGTTTGTTGTGGAGGCTTCTGTGAGGTGGGCCTGTATGGCCCGAAATTCCTCAGGGGTGCGCGGGAGGAAGCGGATGCCGTTTTGAAATGGCCGTGCGTTCGGCGGGCACCCGATCTTGTACGTCATCTCTCTAAAGTGGGCCGTCCAGTTGGGGAGGCTTTCAACCACTATGGGCGGGTATCCCTTTGCCCGCGGCGGGGCCTGCGGAGGGGCCGTCTGAGCTTGCGGATCTGCAGCTTGTTGAGCGGTCAAGTGGGGTGACGGCGGCGCCTGCACTATGTCGGCGTATGAGGCCGACCGGGGCGCATCTTCCATCGCACCCGATAAGTGCGCTATCGAGGCGTATTCCGTTGAGCCTGTGTTCAATGGAATGAGGACAGGCCTGCTCGGGTCGTCCAATTCAGAGGCGTCCGCTTGGCCTCCTCCTTCATTGGGTGAAGCGGGTGGGGAACTAAACTGGCTGAACCTACCAGTAGGTGTATCCCAGCCGTGGGGAGTGGGCGACGGTCCTGTGCGGGGACGCTTGTCGTCGTTCCCGAAGTCGTCGTCTGGGCTACGGTGGCGGGCCTCTTTCACCTTCCCCCGTACGCCACCAGCGGCAGGGGATTAGCCATGAATCCCGCCAGCCGAGGCGAATGAGGGGCCGGGTTGGGGCTCCAAAAGGGTAATCGGTGCGCGCTGGGGCGCGGGAGGCGCTCGACCCGACGGTCCCGGTTGGGATTCGGGGAGTTGACCTTCCGGCGTTGGGGCGCGGCGCGCCGCGGGGGCGATCTCGCGATCGCTCATCGCGGCACTAAAGTCATGTGTAAGTCCACAACGAAAACAAACACGCACTGACACAAATAATTACACAGAGCTCCGGCTATCAAAAGTCTCGGAGGGCGCTAGACCCGCCAATTATATCCAAATAATTGGGGGTGGTCGCGCAAAACGTTTTTTCCGTACACCACACTGCACTTGCGTCTGTATCGCGGCGGGAGGTATCGGCACGTAAAAACGAGGGTGGGCACAAAAAAAGTCTACGACGTGGGTAGTCCGGGACCACACCACGGAGATCGGTTTTTGTGCGGAAACGCTGCGCGCGGACGGCTAACCGGGCGTTCACGCTTTCGCGGAACACACACCAGTTGCCGGAACGACGCGAAGCTGATAGTCGGTTACAGCTACTCAGCACGTACGGCGGCGGCTCGACACCTCAGTGGAGCACGCGCGTGTTGCGAGGCGGCTGTAGAACGACTTCCATCTTATTTTCCATAGGATCTCGCTCGCTTAAGTACCAAATCTCGCTATCGCAACTATCGGCCTTTCTCTATAGATAGTTGCGAGAGCGAGAGGTATGCGCGAGAGGGACAAAACATAAGTGCAAGCAAAAGGGTAGGGGTCTCTCGGCAATACCGTGGAGAGCGCAGCGGCTCTATTTCTATCATTAGGGTTTTATAAATTAGCAAATACTGAACTGTTAACGTAAGGAAACCATAACTATAACTAAATTATAAACCTATTAACTAAACTATAAAACCTATTCTTTACAAATATAAACTTATAAAATGTTACATACTAAATGGTCTAACTAAACTATAATCGTTCGTCCGGAACAATCCGGTAAATGATTAAAGATATTTAGCACCATAATCACAGTACTTTTGCTTTGCCATACATATTTACCTTGATGTTGAATGATACACACATCTTAAGCATATTGGGTTTATTTTTAGGACAAAAGTGATTTCTATTTTTCCTTACAAATACAGAAATTTATAGTGTATAAATACACATTAGAGTTAGATATTTAAAATCTTTAAAAATATACCTTAATGGTCATCAATTATTAATATTATTAGTATTATACATAATTCGGCATTTTTTTTGTATTATAAAGGTGGATTGACTATTTACTGAGTTACGACAGAATATTATGCCTTGTTTGACATCACAAATCGATTAAAAAGATAATAAATGAAACAGAAATAAAATATCTCCTTTTGTACAGATCATTTTGGCACGGTGGTCATTTTGTATGAAATATAACTCCATTTGTTCAAAACATTTTAATGTGTTATTTTTCTGTTAATATTCTTTGGAAATGTCTCTTTTTGATTGAAACTGTGAGTTTGAACGTCGTTTTTCTATTGGAAATAACGCCTTTTGAAGCCAATTTTAAGCACTAAATTGTGTATTCGAACATAGAGAGCAATAATACCAAAAAAAAACGAAAAAATGGAAAGTGGATTTATCTTCTTATGAACAGACGCTCCTCAATTATAATTCTGTATTTTAAACATATTTTAAATTAACTTCCATTTCAAAGTGTCAAAACGTAATTACCGTGGGTGTCCCAAACTCTGAAATTGAACAGTAAAACCAAGGTCCAACATAATACGTCATTTTAATACTTAAATTATCATGACACCATCAAACTGCAATACCTTACACAAGTATTTATCATTATTAATTATGTTTTCGTCCATACATGTAGCAAGAAAAGTAATTTAAATTGTGTCCTACGAAAAATTGCCATTACCGTGTCAAGACATGTCGCGACCTGTACATTCGTTCAGTAGACCAATGGTTTATATGAACATGCACGCTCCGATCCCCGCAGGCCCGATCGACACGTCAGTGAAAACGCACGACTCTTGTTCCCGCAAATTTAGTAGATAAATTTACTTTTTATTCGTGATTTTTGAGTTTGTCACGAAACTGCATCATCACCGTGGAATTCATAACTTGATATGTGCTTTTAAAACTATAATTTACTTGATATACATTAAAGAACCAAGGGATGTGCTATCCTTAAAACCCAGAATATTCGAAAACGCTGTTTCGTTTAAATCTAGTGTAGAAAAAACTTATAGATCGTCATTACCATGTATGTAATTACCACGTTTTACCGTGTCTTTTTTCCCCATGGTAATGACTGTTCTGACATGGTAATGTTGTTGGCCGAAGAGCTGGTGAACAATCGGTATTTGAGGCAAGCTGAAAACTTGCCCCACTCCTCTCCATAATACCTTAACACAGTACTGCAAGTCTGACTGAGGAGAAGTGGTGCTAAATCAATCCTTATGTGTTCATGATTCCTCCGGGAAAGAATGCCCAGCCAGGCGAGTGCCATAAATCTCCAATGATCGACAGTGTGAGTGTAAATCCATGGGTTGAATCAAAAGATGAAACTGCACAATTAACACCAGATCATGAGTTTCTTGAAGCTTTAAATGCTGAGCTGTGTATGCAGGATGTCGTACCAGCAACTTCTGAAACGTTGGAGGATATTAAAATTACTACAAATGTCACTTCCACATTAACTACAGACGCTGATGTTTCACAATATCATTCGGACCTCACGTCTGATTCAAAGTTTACAAGAGTATTTGCTGAAGCTTCTTTGTGGAATTTCATGTCCGAAGTCCCTAAAATATTAGGGCCATGCAAAGCTACTGCCACAAGTCGAGTGGAATCTCCCTCAATGCTAGCTACAGACATAGACGTATCTCAAAATTATTTTGAGGCGACACCTGATTTGGAGTCCTCTAAAGTATGTGCTGAACCTTTTGTACAGGATGTCGGACCAGCGACTTCTAAATCACTCTCAATGATGACTACAGACATGTCACAAGATCTTACAAAACCGGCAGATCCCTTCAAAATTGACCATTGGCTTATAATTTCCTGTAAAAAAAACAGTCCTACCTATAGGAAATGATTTCTTTGTTTTCGTTAAAATCAGAGATTTGTAGACCGAATTAGAAGACAGCGATTTATGTTTTAATAAGTTTTTTTTTCTTTATGGGCGATTTTCCGAGATGAAAAAAAAAAAGAAATTGGTTCGTAAATGACTTCATAGATGGCGCTTAGCATAGATTAGTATGGCGCTTAGTAAAAGGCGGGTTCATGAAGAGCACGTGTATGGCTGCGTAATATTTATTCTATTCCAAAATAGAAATAGGTTCTGGATGTCCTGAATATAAATAGGTAAGTAAATACTATTTTTTTATTCTTTACAAGTAAAATTGTAGAATTTATTACAGCCCATAAGTAGCCCAGCTTTAATAAAACGACATCTATCGAGTGTTTTTGAACTAATTTTTACTTTTTAATTTGGGCTGTCAGAAAATCGCCCATTGTAAGTCTGAAATTCAAATGATTATTTTGTTAACAATTAATATTGATGTTTTATTTTAATTTACAGAATAAGAGTTATTAACGTGCTTTATAAAGACTACCGTGGTATAATTTGTCATTACCGTATCTCTTAAAGTAATCACCATATTTAAACTATAATTACCGTGTTGCAAATGGTCATTACCATGTGTTCTAAAATTTTGGAGGCCTATATCTTCTTTAATTGTACGCGTACAATGGGGCCTTTTGTATTAATGTAATGTTAATGCTATAATCAGTCGATATAATGAAAAAAAATGCGAAAAATAACTATTATATTTTATAAGCAAATTTTTCTGAAATTGCATATTTCTCAGGAAATACCCAACCGCAGGCGACATGGCGGCTAGCAGCTGCGGTTGACCGCAGTGCTGCCTGCGGTTGCAGTTGCTTCTATTTCCAAGCGCGGCGGCATGCCGCGGCTGCACAAAGCATAGAACGATGCCTCAGCCACTCCAGGTACCTTTATGTGAGACAGAATATCAAGAAAAAGTCACCATTTTTGTACGTGACACCTGTAATTTCTCTGCGGTTTGCGACTGCAGTCTGCGGTCGCTGCGCGCCGAGGCCGCAGCATTGCACGCTTGGAATCAATTTCATAGAGATGCATAGAAACAAGTAGTGTTGTCGCTTGCAGCCTGCAGCTGCAATGGGCGATTTTCCGAGATCACAAAAAAAAAAGAAATTGGTTCGTAAATGACTTCATAGATGGCGCTTAGCATAGATTAGTATGGCGCTTAGTAAAAGGCGAGTCCATGAAGAACACGTATATGGCTACGTAATATTTATTCTATTCCAAAATAGAAATAGGTCCTGGAGATCCTGAATAAAAATTTTTAAGTACTATTTTTTTATTTTTTTGATAGACAAGCAAAAGTGTAGAATTTATTACAGCCCTTTAGGCAGGAACGGGTCGGCTTTCATAAAACGCCATCTATCGAGTATTTTTGAACTAATTTTTATTTTTTAATTTGGGCTGTCAGAAAATCGCCCATTTGCAGGCTGCGGTCCCGTCTTGGAAACATAGGTACCTTTAGAGATCATTGGTAATGCTTAAAATAGATGATAATGAGTGATGATAATATGAACGTTGAATGCTAAATGATATTCCCCTCAAAACCCTCGAGTTTCAGTAAAGATGTGGGACTTTACTGAGATCTCACTCGGACTTCTTGAGAGAATTTGAAAAGAGATGTTGCACGGTTTTATTGTAATTGCTAACACTTTTGCACGTTCACGAAGAGTTAACGGATAATAATCCACCATTATTTCACACTTAGATGAATGATTGGTCTCGCTGCGCAGCGAGACCAATCATTTATCTAAGATTTCACATTATTATTCTATAAAACAGATATTTTAGAAAATAAGACAAAAATACAGACATGCCGCTTCACTTTCACGCCAAGAAGCTCTCCACTACCGATAAATACGAAAATAACTCAAAAGAGTGATAAACACAAAAGATATAGTACCTATCCCAGGCAAGGAGTAATTATATCCGTATATCCCTTTAACTCCAATTATATCTTTATATCCATCTTCATATGATGTATTCAACACTCGTTGCGGAGAAAAGAAAGAAACAAAGATATAGGTTAGAGTATAGGTTGTGAGCACGGACCTGAAAGTGAGTAAAAAAGTGTAAAAGTGCAAGCGCACATGCGTAGTAATGAGAGCATGAACCTATATAGACGGTAGTTTTGCCAAGGTAAATAAATCTTTCACACATTGTATTAGGGCACAATTTCTTTCGTGGGTAGGGCATTTGGAAATTCGGTTTGTTTACGTTTTTTTTAAATTATACCAAAAATGTAATGTCACATTTTACAATTTATTGTGCGAGCGACTACCCGACCAACAGTCGTGAGTATTCTTATGTGATACTCAATCATGAGAAAAAGAATTAGTTATTCTAAATTTCTTTCTGGTCATTGCTTTCTTGGGGATTCATAATCAACTAAGAATTAATCTTTAACTCCCTAGCTCGGTTCGTTCATTTGAGCCAAAGAGTTAAAGTCGAAAAATATAATCACTCTTTTCTTAACAGTGCATTGCGTAACATTATTCTGCATCTTTAATGACAACACTCAACGCTAAGAATAATAACTAAGGCATTATTATTCTATAGCAGATACTCAACTCATCTAGCCGTGTAGCATGAAACGTATCTGATACTGTATCAACTTAAAAGTGGGTACGGAATACGGATCGTCCACAGTCATAGCGTATCCAGCTACGAGCACCCGGATCCGCGGTGCTCGGGACGATATTACACTGACGACATGTCTTAAATGGTACTAGTGCAACGTTCATATTGATTTATTTATCCTTATAAATTGTAAAAGCCCACGTCGATTTTGGCATCCGTTTTAAGATTTTGTTTATAATATTACTATTGTTAGGGTCCCATAAAATCGGTGCATTTTGAGAAGCTCGCGCCTACGTAGGTAATCACTACAAGCGGCCCATAGAGTACTATATAAGCGGCCGTATCGCCGTCCACGCGCATACTGCGAGCCGCCTTTGTGTTCGCAGTGATACCGCCACACTCAGCGGGCCGCTGCGAGCTCTCTGCGCTCCACTCCACACGCCAGCGCAGCGGCTCGCGCTTACGTACTCACTTGTTACAGAATCAGATACGTTACATGCTACACGATTAGGCGAGTACCCTACTCGACATAGACACGCAACCAAGAAAAATATGCAACCTATTTGATTAAATTATTAGGGAACTCCCTTAGATTAAAACAAAAAGGGAACTCCCTAAGTTTATAATAATAAAATTATAAATATTTTACACACCACCTCACACACACTCTCGCTCACACCAATTATCTAGCCCAAGATAACAAGAAAATCACAGACAAACATTATATGTCTGTGAAGAAAACAGATTTTTTTTTCATATTTCCTTGCTAACATGCGATCGGTCTTTAGACCATAAGCAGTTGCTTTGATTTGTAGTGTGGCGTGTAGGTATACCTTTCCACTGTCAGGCTAACTTCATCATTTGCTAACTGGTAATATTATTATACCGTGTTGTCCCAAGTATGCAGTCTCTTTAGCCGTCTAGTTTGCAATGGTTCAATAAGACTTTGGGAAAGTCTGCCCCCTTACTCTAGAAACCGATCGCTATTGGATCGGATTGATAGGTATTGTGATTTTTCTTATTTTTAAATTACGACACCAGCGCTAATTTGGATTCATATTGGGTGAACTAAATGGCATTGAGTTTTGTATTTTTTCACTCAATATCCACGTAATATGAATCCATATTAGCTCTGGTGTCGTAACTTAGGAGTACGAAAATTCATAATACCAATCCGATCCAATAGCGATCGGTTTCAAGAGTAAGGGGCTTGTTCTGATGATTAGTGATGCGATCTTTATACGAACTAATACTATCAGCTATTTGCTTTTTAACTGTTGGGATGTTTAGATAGTCATGGACTTCTTTTATTCTTGTAAACCATGGTGCATTAACTATGGTTTTCAGCACACTGTTTTGAAATCTTTGCAGTATTTCATTGGATGTTTTTGCAGAACCCCACAGTTGTATACCGTAAGACCATATTGGTTTTAGTATGGCTTTATATTAAAATGTCTTATTCTCCACAGAAAGTTGCGAGTTTCTATAAGCCATTCCAGAGATCTTAATCTGTAATTTAGCTCATCACGTTTCTTCTGAATATGTGTTTTCCAGGTTTGTCTTCTGTCAAGGTAAAAGCCAAGGTATTTAACACTAGTGTTGTGTGGTAGAACCTCTTGACCAAGTTTAACAGGAGGGCAATCTTTTTTCACAAGGTAAATGTGATGTGATTTGACTTAGTACCACTAGCTTTTATTCACAGGACTGCATCCAGGAATAGACATTATTCAAATGTTCTTGCAGTTTTCTTGATGCTATTTCAGGATCTGCGTCATTTGATAGTATGGCTGTGTCATCTGCAAAAGTGGCCGTAATAACATTCTCTGACTCTGGTACGTCAGCTGTATAGAGATACAGCGAGGGCCCCAGCACAGATCCTTGAGGTACTCCTGCTTTTATGTCGTAAAAATCAGAGGTAGAGTTGTTGATTTTAACATAAAAGATACGACTGTCCAAGTAGGACTTCAATAGAAGGTATAGATTATTTTATAATATTTTTTTTAGTTTATAAAGCAGACCATTATGCCAGACTTTGTCGAAAGCTTGTTGCACATCCAAGAACACTGCCGAGCAGTACTTCTTATTTTCAAGGGTGTTCCTTATGTGCTCACACCACGGAGCAAAAACAAAGAGGCGTTGCAATAAATGTAGTCCAGCAACTATCAATGTAGTCCTGACGTCACACCGTAGTTGAACTACTTACGACCAGTTCGTCAGTACAACTCTCGTTGGCTGGCGAATAGGTTGTTCGTGGCTTATTCAGTCTTTTAAAGAATTATAAAAAATTCTCGACCCGAATTTTTTGTTAGCATGAAGTGCTGTGTTGTATCGTGTAGCAAAGATGGGCGATTGTTACTGATTCGAACAATCGAATGATTTGATACTACTAATATTAACAATCGAATACAAAAACAATCGATCACTAGTTTGCATATTCGAATGAAACCGCTAGTTCATTCATTCACTTTGCCATACAAAATTGGTATTTTTTGTCGTAGTATAGAGTCTCATTTTAACTGATATTCGAAGGAACGTTCGAATGTCAAATGGCGGGATTGGCGGGAATGGAAAAAGGGCGAACGCCGTGATTGTTAATACTTCTTCCTTTCTCGCTTACACGCACTTATTTCGTTTATCTTTTTATTCCCTCGTACAAGTTAGTTCGATTGTTTGAATATTCGACTAAATAAAGTAGTAGTACCTAATGATTACTAATGAAATTCGAATCGAAAGGAATGAGATGACGCTATACATTCTTGTTCGCTTCTCGCTTTTTCAAATTCGAATGATTTGTAAGGTTATTCGAATAATTCGAATGACTTCTACAATCGAATAATTCGAATAATGTCATTCACAATCGCCCATCACTATCGTGTAGTAGTTACACGGATAAAACGAGATTAAACGGAATAAACATATCTTTCCACTCGTAAGTAATATTTAAATTAAATTTATACTTCATCAAATAAAGTTACGACATACACGACATCTAATGGGTGATTTTTTAAGAGCCTTTTTTTTAAAGTTGAAATAAAACAGCTAAAAATGCGTTATACCTATATACAAAATCTTTAGTGAAATTGATAAACTGGTTCTTGCCATTTACTTTTTAAAAATTACTTCATGCAAATGTTGACCACGGCTACGTTTCAAATAGTCCATACGGAAGGTCCAATTTTGCATTACTTTTTCCAGTATTTCGACCTGAGTTCCACTAATAACACGTGTTATGTTGTCTTGTAAGGCCTCAATAGTGTTGGACTTGTCCTTATACACCAACGATTTCACGTAGCCCCACAAAAAATAGTCCAGAGGCGTCAAGTCGCATGATCTTGGTGGCCAATTTACAGGGCCAAAACAAGAGATAAATTGCTCACCAAATTCATTCCTTAAAATGTCTATTGTTTCACGTGCTGTGTGGCATGTGGCGCCATCTTGTTGAAACCACATGTCAACCAAGTTCAGATCTTCCAATTTGGGCAATAAAAAGTTACGGATCATGGATCGATATCGTTCCCCGTTGACGGTAACGTTTCGTCCAAGGTCGTCTTTAAAGAAAAACTAAAAATTCTGGATATTCACGATCTTCATTGACACTGGTTGCTACGGATGCAATATTCCCTTCGGTACGCACTGTACGCATGCGAGTCGATGGTTTAATGTCCAATAAAGTGAATTTGGTACAATATTTGGTAATAACACCTCTAATTGTGGTTTCACTAGGTCGAATATGTCGACCATAAAATGGCCGTAACAAGCGAAACACATTTATTACAGAGCACGAATTTTGGTAATAAACTACGATTTGCAATCGTTGTTCGTTTGTAAGTCTTTCCTAGCGATGCGCGATTATGAATGATACTAACTGAATCATTCGATTATTACATTCATTCGAATAATTCGAATGACTTCTAAAATGTATTACTAATTACTAATCAGTACTAATCGGGTGCTAATCAGTCAGTAGTGTAGTAGGAATCAACCACTAACGAATACAGAATTTTGCAACTGACTGAATGGTCATTCATTGATAATGAATGATACTGTAAGTAACTAATTTAGTAAAGAAGACCCGCGGATTATTACGAAACTAAATTCATTGGCTCTGCGACGCTATTTTCAAAAATTTCATTCATTTTACCTACAGCTAGTAATATTATTCTGTTCCTACAGAACAGTTGCTGGGGTGGTGTAAAAGCAAGTAACTAACTTCTTTTTCTAATTAGGTACTCATTTTGATCCCCTCTCGCTGTGTGTAATACACTGGTCGCCATTTTCGATTATAGCAGACCTCTCTTAGTAACCGCTATACCTAAGCCTTATGCTGTGGCATTAAAGTACATTTTAGCTTTCTTTATTTCAATATCAATAATCGTTCGATTTTATTACTAATTAGTAATACTTATTCGATTATTAAAATTAGTATATTACTAATCTGGTATTCGATTTTTAAGATTAGTATTAGTAGTCAATTCGATTAATGAAATTAGTCATAATCGCGCATCGCTAGTCTTTCCATGACGAAATGGCATAGTTTAATGAACAATTTTGACTTTGACAGATTACGCTTGGGTGCCATTACATATCAGTGCTGCCAACTTGAAAAAAAAAGGTCGTAAAAAATCACCCGTTAGTAAAATATAGCAGAACTTTTATGACAACTCTGTTAATCTCGTAAATTAGGTAGGTACTTGTTTTGGCTACTGGCCACTAGGTGGTTTTCTCCTATTTGTACTCCCCCCGCAACCCGCGCAGCTGAGACACTATTAATATGAAAAAAGTTGTTACAACACCTCTTTGTTTTTGCTCCGTGGCTCACACACCCTGTGTACTTGTTCGATGGTCGAATGATTACTCCGAAATCCAAACTGGTGATCGGGAATAATAGGCGACATTAATGATGAGACGTGACAGGATGATTTTCTCAAGCACCTTTGATAATACAGGTAGGAAGCTTATCGGTCTATAAGACGATGTTAAATGCGGTGGCTTTCCTGGCTTTGGAATCATTGTTATTTGGGAGACCTTCCATATACTTGGGAAGTGAGCAATTCGTAATACAGCATTAAAGAGTGATGCAATAAAAACTATACCTCTTCGCGGCAGGTTGCGCAATACCTCTGCTGTGATTAGATCAAATCCTGGAGCATTTTTAAGCTCCAGATCCATTGTTATTCGTCGAACTTCTGCAGGCGTACAGCACCGAATGGGAGGACTTAGCTGAAGGTCGCTTTTAAGAAATTTCATTATTTTTCGATCAATGTTTTCACTGCCAATGTCAGTATTGGGCGTGAAAACGCCACTCAAAAATAACCCATACGCTTCCGCTCTTTCTTGGTCCATTTTTGCCCACGTTCCATTCTCCATTGTAAGTGGATGCCGGGCAAGTAGTGGCTTTTCGCGGGATATTACTGTTTTCCATAGTGAATATTCGTTCTTAGATGGAGCTGTAGGGGTCAAACTTTGCAGATGTTGCTGTAATGTTTCGTTTTCTATATTAACCAGAAACTGTTTAAGAATAGCGGCTTCTTTGTTGAACTCTCTTTTATCCGCTGGATGACGACTGCTGTGCCACACTCTTTTAAGGCGTCGTTTCTCTAGGACTTTTTCTTTAACAATGTTTGGCATATTTTGTTCTTTTGCTATATTTGACGATTTCTGAAGTGGCGGAGTACAGGTCCAAGCAGCTTTTTGTACCATCTTAGTTAGATACAATGGTCAATTAAACAATCTGGCTTTTGAGCTTGCTTGGCTAAGATTATTTCCAAATTGGTACCTGCTGTGACTTGCGCGTATATTATTTCTGGTTAAACAAATGTTTGTTTGTTGGTTGGTTGGTTGTCCTTAATGTTTGTTGGTTTATCCTGGTTATCTAATTTATTGGTAATATCCATTTCTTTATTCTGGTTATTCACTCTGTTTGATGGTATTCTTGCGAGTAGTTTTCTCTTTTGTATTTCTTGAAAGACCTTACAACCTTTGTTGTTTGCAGCATGGTCACCCAAGCACAGGGCACATTTTGCAGGTTCTTTTTTATCTTTTTTTTGTGCAGTCCGCAGTGTTGTGATTTTCTGCACACTTAACACATCGATATGGACGTTTCTGGCATGTCCATATTGTTGACAATGTTTGCATTGTGGTATTGTTTTTTTACGATTAGGGTAGTCAATTAATACAGATATATTATAGCTAAGTATTTAAGATTTTTTAATAATAAAAAAATAAACATAGAAAACAACCAGACCCAAAATTAATTTAGAAAACACGTTTTTCTAAATTGACTCGACCGACAATTGAACCCGGGACCACAGAGATGACGCGACGCTAGAACCATAACGTAGAGATTACTTGCTTAGTGGCATAGAGAAATGTAATATATGGGGAACTCGGTGGCTAGAACCGGCGCGGGCGGCGTGCTAACCACTTGGATAATTAAACAAGTGTCAATTTGATTCTAAAAATGAAGTCAAAATTATTAGTATTCTACCATGATACTACCTAATAAAAAGTGATGATGGTCTGGCTCATCAATATTCATCATTGATGGAAAGTAAAAAAAAACTTAATACAATACACAAGTAATGCAAAAATGACCAAAAATAAATTAAAGCAAAATCTTTTACTTTGTTTATTACAACAAATCTTAACGTAAAGCACTAATTAAAATAAATATTTACATAATTGTAGACACACAGTTTTAATTTTGAAATCTATGAATTCATTCTTGCCATTCTTAGTTTATGTTTCACTTTTGTTTTTTTCTTTTTGTTCATCTAGTAAATCTTGATATTTGTCATGCAAGAAATCAAGGTATGCATCCTTAATAGACCCCGAACAAGCCACATAGTGGCCCCCAGAGTGTTCTGCTACTATGGGCTTCACAAATAGACTTATAAGTGATTCACTCATTTCTGGAACAAAAAACAAACGAAAATGAGGTTGGTTGAAATCAATATTGATCATAATAAATTATGAGTTAGACATTTATAAATAATTGCATTGTAAAATATCAAGAAGGATACTAATAAACAACCTTTTGGTATAATAGAATCACTCTCTCCATACACATGCAATGATGGCAACTCAATCTCCTCATCATAGAAGCCTTTATGGACTAAGCTTCCTGATCGGAAACCAGAGGAGAATATTGCAAACTTAAAGGTATATGGTAAATCTGAAAAATACAAAGGTTTACTTATAACAAAGATTAGATTAAAAAAATTTTTACTAGTTTCAAAACATTAGGGTAAAATAAAAATGTATAATCTATTGAGTACATTCATGGCTTCTGCAGTGATGGCAAATTGTCTTTGTTATACTTTATATTTTTTTTAAATAAAATATAAGTTATTATCACTTTATCTTCAGTAATTCTAGCAAAGTAATATTAAAAATTAAAAAAACATACATCCTTTCTGCTGCATCCCTGCTAACAGGCCCACCAAACAGGCTCCCTGTGAGAAACCCATGAACCCATCAAACGGCCCATGCTCTTGCACTATTTTCTCTACCAACTGTAGGGTATCTTCAAAGCCAATGGCTGGGCCTCCCAGACATTTCCCACTGAAGGTGTTGTCTTCAGCGTTAAACCACCATGACCTACCATCTAAACATAAAGCTTGTTGCTAACTTAATCATTCATAGGTCCTGTTAATTTGATTAAACTAATTCAATTTTATTGACTGATTTAAAAGACAATTTCATAAATAACGTTAACGTTATGTTAATGATATAAACAAACATTCAAAGAATTTATAATTATATAAAGAGACTTTACAGGAAGATTATTACATGAAAATTGTCTAGGTTTCCTAACCTTCATCGCCTCCCCCCTCCTCGTTGATTACTCGATGAGGAGCAGATACAAATGTAAGCTGGGCATACTTCGAAACAGTTTTTCGAAATGATCCAATTTTTCCACGGAACAGGGCTCCGTTCTGACGATAACCATGAAATGCTAGAATTTTTAACTTCGGCCGATCACCCTCCTTTTTCTCAGTGTTAGAATGGTTGGAGTTAGAGTTGTGCTCGTGCTCAGACATTCTTCTGATGTTATTTACTTTGTTGTATTTTATTGATAGATGAACATTTCTGTTTATTTCGAGTAATTTATGGAATTTAAAAATTATTAAAAACTATAAACACCGCGTCTGACTGAAATCAAATCAACAGAAGAGAAAATATTTGAACATAGATAAAGGTAATACGTTACTATTTCACCGTTTGAAGTTTGATTTTTGATTGTACGTGACGTGAGTGAGACCAAGGACATAATATTGTAAAGGCCCCAGTACACAGTGGCGTGTGATGGGCCATGCTTGGCCACTGCCGGCCATCGCCATTGTGTAGACGGGGTAGATGGTGTACAGTGGCGATCAATTGTCGACAGTGGCACGCAATGGCAAAGTTGTCGGTTTTTGGGCACACATCAAAGGAATCGTGGCGTATGTTGGCCGGTGGTGTTTACACAATGGCCGATTAGGGATGCATCATGCATGATTTTTCTCTTTGAAGCGATTTTTTGGATCGTAATGAATCGTAGGCGTCTAAATCGATTCTTGGAACGAATCGGGTACCTACGTATTATTTATAATACCTACAACTAAAATACCTACGTTTAAAACAAAATGTTCTGTTTTTTCTATTACTTTTATAATTTTTATTATTATTTTTACTACTACTACCTAGCTATACTTCTAACGATTTTATATTATATTCTCGTAGTAGTTTTAGCAGTTACTCCATTAGGTAAGTAAGTACCTATTTACCAACCAAAATTCAATTCAAAAATTTGTTTACGCTCACACCAATTATCTAGCTAGACCAAGATGAGTATTTTTTGAAACTCGTTAATATGGTAAGACAACGGATAAATATACATAAAAAATATCCAGACCGGAAATCAGTTTAGAAAAACAGTCTTTCTCTTAATTGACCCGACCGGGAATTGAACCCGGGACCTCAGAGATGGCGCGACGCTACGCGACCCGACGGCGTGCTAATCACTTGACCACGGAGGTCGTCAACCTAGTTAGGTGCAGGTACAAGGAAATTGTAATAAAATAGGTAATTACTTAATAATTGTAGGTGACTAGTAGAATTGATATTATAATAGGTACTTAAGACTTAACTAAGTAAATAGGTACCTACTTACCTACGTACTATCAACAAAACCGATGCAGTACCATTTTCAAAAAATTTTGCTTGCGCAAGATGACCATAGTCGTTCCGCCTATTGTTTAACATTGACCAATGACGACGAACCATTTATTTAAAAGAAAGAAAGTGTTGACTTGGCATACCCCGTTCCGCCTTTTGTTTTCATTGATTAACGACAAACAAAATGACCCTTTTTTAACATCTTGACTGTCTTCACAATTTTATGATTTTTTAGTTAATAGAGGGATGTTGTAGCAAAAGTTTAAAAAGGATGTTGGGACAGGACAAATGCAAATGAAAATAGCCCTTAAGGTGGTATACGGCAGATTTTGTTGATAGTACGTAGGCATACAGACGCAAGAGGACTTTGTTTTATAATAAGTAGGTAGGTAGGGGGCCGTCCATTAATCACGTGCGGCTCGAAAGGGGGGGAGGGGGTTCGGCAAAAATCACGAAATATCACAAGGGGGGAGGGGGGTGTAGAAAAATATCACGTGTATTTATTTTTTAGGCAAACGCGCGATTTCTAAACCGAAAGCGGCGTGTAATGTGATGACTCGCCGTAAAAAAAAACAACCTGCAACCTTTCCTTTCTAAGACATTTTTATCATGGTCCTTAATTTTCTCGAATAAAATTAGATTAAACTTTATACCTTTATTTAAAGATAATATTCTTAAAATTAAAAGTAAAAAACCTTTTTAATAAACAAGCTTTTATTTAAGATAGCTAAAAAGAAAAAAATAAACTTTTACTAACAACATATAACGTCATTACACCATTTATATGATATACTTAAAAGGTTGTCGCAAGATTTAAGTACTCGTATTTTCTTAGATTGAAAATTTTTATACTTAGTTAAAATCAATCACATCAAGGTATTTAATTTACTTGTTTATTTAAACATAAATATACCTATAGCACTTAATTAAATAGTTAATTTTGCGACAAACTTTTATATAATATAAATTAAGTAACGACGTTAAATATAAGCTTGTTTTTTAAAAAAAGTTTTTTAACTTTTAATTTATTTTTTACTTTTTAGTTATCCTTGGACACGTTTTTTATCTGTTCTTCTCACTGAACGTGTAGGTATACATGATTTATTCACGTCCACCAAACCACCACCCATCAAAAACGGTCTACCCATTAAGACGAATTAAACTCGACCCGGTTGTGTCGCTTAATTACTGACTTTCTATGGCCATCTTTCAGCTCCATCAACTGACCCTGGTTACCATCTAGCACTAACGTACCTACTCGTCAAGACGAATCAAACGAGGCGAAACTTGATGGGGTTGCGTTGTTTCATTACAGAGTTCCTATGGCCACCTTCCAGCTCCATCATCAGACCCTGGTTACCATTAAAAGACAAACTACTCGTCAAGACGATTCAAACGAGCCCAAACCCGATGAGGTTGTGTCGTTTCATTGTGAAGTTCCTATGGCCACCTTCAAGCTCCATCATCAGATCAGCACCATGTCATCATAATATTGCATTGTCACACGATTTACACATGTATGCAAAATTTCAGCTCAATCGGTTGAAGAAATGTGCTTCAAATTTGAGTTGCAAAATTCCACCCGAACATAGTTAAATAAAAGCTTGTAAAAAAATTATAAGATTTTTGTAGGTACTAAAAAATACACGTGATTTTGGGTGGGGGGGGGGGGGGGTTGACTTAAACCTCACCACATATCACCCAGGGGAAGGGGGGGTTAAAAAATGCTGAAAAAAACATCACGTGATTCATGGACGGCCCCTAGGTAGGTACACTAGGTAGGTAGTGATTTCCCTTCTATGATCTTAGGTAGTGATGAATGATGTTAGTGTTATTACGAGTACCTACTTACCTACCTACTTCAAACGTCGAGAGTGATTTAGGTACCTTCATTCATGTTGAAACTGAACTGCAATTATAGAAAAACTGCTTCTGACGAAAGTGGAATCTGACGGACGTTTACAAAATCTATATACTATGTGTAAATCGTGTAATACAGAAAGTTGGTAAGTAATAGAATATTAATATAAAGTAGGCAATTACTTTCTGGATCGCTGGGCAATGAGAAGAAATTTTTATCAGTTTGTTTTTAGTTATTACCACAGCCGTATACACAACAATAATGAAAACTGGGCATGATTACTCGTGCGTGTACTCGTAAGTCGTAGGTAGAGATGGGTTAATAGCCGGATTGTTTGGATTATTAGCGATTATAATCCATTAATAGCCATTATTAGCCATCCATTGGCTAATAACCCCGCTATTAATAGTTTCATACAATTTCAACAGACGTTCTGTTTACAGTCACAAAAGTTAAGCTTTGCGCAGGTAGAGTAATTGATGGGAGACCAGTAAGCGACCTCGGCGAACATTGCTTAACTTTCGCGATCGAAAACCTCGAGATTATATGAACTTACGGTCACCCATCCCTTTGGCGACCTCGGCGAACATTACTTAACTTTTGCGATCCAAAAACCTCGAGATTTTATGAACCTACGGTCACCCATCCTCTTGGCTACCTCGGCGAACATTACTTAACTTTCACGATCGAAAACTCGAGATTTCTATGTACCTACGAGTGATGTATAGTGTAAAAATAGATAAAAACTGTATAAGCATCTTCCATTTATTTGCTTATTGTCGCGATATTTATAATCATTACTGTAACATTAATAGCAGGGTTACCATCCGAAATCAGCTATTAATGGCTATTAACTGCTTTTAATCCATTATTAGCCAAATGATATAAACCGGATTGTGTAGGTCAGTCTGTGTCAGTCTGTGCGCAATACAGACGCTCGCTCGCTCGACTCAGCCCTCAGCCGAGGCGACCTCCAGGCCGCCCGCCCATACCCCGCGCGCCGCGCAAGGCCCCCGCGCAGATCCAGACACCCACACATAGCAGCGAGCGATTTTACGAGCACACATGCTTAAGTGTCGCTTCTTTTCACGGTAGTGTATATATTCTCTGACTACACGCCACGATTCCCTTTGATGTGTGCCCAAAAACCGACAACTTTCCGATTGCGTGCCATCACGCGCCACTGCGCGCCACTGTTGACAATTGCTCACCACTGTACACCATCTACCCCGTCTACACAATGGCGATCATCTCTACTAAGTCTGTGATGGCGATGGCCGGCAGTGGCCAAGCATGGCCCATCACATACCACTGTGTGTGTACTGGGATTGAAATTGGATAGTGATACGATACGTAAGGCACAAATGTATTTTATAAATATATATAATATAATATTATGTACATATCCATTCAAATTCATATTTTTACATTATGTTTGTTTTATATAACATAAAATACTTAATTAACTTAATTTTATGTAGGAGGCTATTTTTCTTGTTAGTCGTACTGGTATCAATGTAACAAATTTTTTTTAGTGTTGATGTCACAGGTAAACTACTTATATATCTTGACAACAAAGTAGGAAGTACATTTTTATGAAGTACCTACACTGTTTAATCCTGTCTAATTTGTTGAAATAAACATTTTTCATTCTTATTTTTTCATTTTCATCAAGGGACGGTCCATTACAAAGTTTCTACTTGCATCATGTTTCATTATTTTTGCCTATCAACTTGCTTCATCTTGTAAAGCGACACTCACGGTCAGTTAAACTGATCAGTTGAATAACTGATCAGTTAAAACAACTGATCAGTTAAAAGAATATTGTACCGTATCGCTGATATTTATTTAATTATCAATGATCGATCTTTTTAACAAACAAATGTGCTTGTGAAAATTTCATGAAATGAAAATCATTACTATTTGTTACTAGTATCAGGTTAGTAAAATCTTACGAATCGTTTATTAATATACTATACAGTGATAGATATGGTCGATAGGTACCGATATCACCGATATTAAAATATTATACAGTTTCAGAATCCGATATCAAATATCGATTTAAAGTTTTGAATCGATTCACAAAAAAAGATATATTCCCCACCACTACCAGGCAGCAATGAGCAGTGGGCCAGCATACACCATTGTGTGAACGCGACGTAATCGTGGCCTACAGTTGTCTACAATTGGCGATGGCCGGCAGTGGGCCATCACACGACACTGTGTACTGGGGACTTAATGCTCTGAAAAAGGAATAATCTAAGATGTAATGTTACGTCCATGCGTGGACCTCATTCATTTACCAAACGTCGTCGCTCGAACGACCCACCCACAGACAGGTCTGTGGAACTTAGAGGTTAGAGCATTAAACCTCAGAACAATTACTAAAGCATAGAAATCACGCTAAAATAGCAAGCAAAGACATATATTCATCCTTCTTCTTCTTAAGAGTCATGCTAATGAGTTAGAAAGAGATGGAGAATGTTTGACTTGTCCTAATTTGTGTAGGTGGTCACTAGTTTATTCCACACTAGGGACGTCATTTCTCGGCATTTTATATCGACAAAAATAAAACAAAATATTGAACATGTAAATAAATATGAAGGCGAAGGATAAGCGCGCCGCGCCGTCAATTTATTTCATTTTATTAATATAGTACGTTTCCAGGGCAGGCGAAAAAGCCGACAATGACCGAAGTATTATGTTAGCATCGAGAAGACAGAATTTGTATTGCTTTCCATGCACTATTGTCATTCTGTATATTTCGTTGCGTTTCACTACACGCACTACATTACTCACAAAATGCACTTCCACGAGAAAATGATACAGAATGACAGATGTGTATGGAGAGCGATACAAATCCTGTCTTCCGACGCTAACATAATAATTCGGTCATTGTCGGCTTTTTAAAGTGTATCAATAAGGAATCGCTACATTGGTTTTTAAAAAGTGGATCTATAAGGAATAAAGGCGAACTTTTTTCAAAAGTGTATCTACGAGGAAAGTGTACCTACGAGGAATAATTCCTTGGAAACGATATAAACTGAATCAGACAAATTTTCAAAAAACTACGTTATGGTGCACAAGAAAAACACCTACAATATTATATTGAATCACTGTAAGTACAGCTGACTCAGATCAACCTACCCAAATCTGTTAAAATATCCCAATCGATATTGAACTCTATGACTACAACATTAGGTTGAGATTCGGTTGCAGGTATTTCACAGATTAGTAGGTCGCAGAGTAGTTAGGGTAAGGCGATGTGTATGACGCTATCTGTACAGCCAGCGTCACATCTATATCCTTGTATGTAAAATTCCCGCAACCAAATTTCCTCTTAATATCAATCAAGTAGAGTTCAATATAGATTGGAATATTTTGACGTTTCCGGGTAGGTCGATCAGTGGCCGTGTGTACACAACTTTTCGTTCTATTGTCAGGCCAAAAAATTGTTAACGGTAAAAGTGATCACTTTTGAATTCAACAAGTTTTGCGAGTTAATAACGAAAAGCAGTGTACAGTCAGTGTCACATCGGCCTACCCTTATCTGTCAAATTAACTAGATGGATATTGAAATTTGTGCTTTGAACGTACATCTGAAAACTGTACATGAAAATATAAATATGAAGGATTATTAAGGAAATTAAAAACTTATAAATAAATATTTAAAACATTTTTATTAAATCACTGCCTCTTAAATTTTTTTTTAGGTTTTCTTTCTTAAGGTTTTGGTTAAAAAGCTTCATAACTTGTCACAAGGCGCACATTCCTGTAATTCCTGTTTGGTATTCGTATTGTCAAATATAACTTAGGTACGGCTTTTATCAATAGGACTCTGTGATTGTCATCGAAACTTTGTTCTAGAGAATGATTAACAAGATTGCTCAAAATGCTTGTTGGAACAAATGTGTCGCAGACATTGTTCATGATTGATTGATCGTAAAATGTTTGGAATATAAGTATATGACTGCGTTTATTTCATCCAATTTAGTCTTCTTACACGCCGGCCGTAGCCATTCTTTATTTATATCATCACTTTTTGGAAACCTGTAACCAAAATGTAGAATTTTTTAAATTAGTGTAAATGCAGATAAATGGTAGTAGTAGTAATCAAGAAGACCATTCAATTATGTATGTTTTTAAAATTATCAATAGGTAGGTACTTTTAAAGTTATAAATTATTAATATCATGTTAAAAGTAAAACAAGTTGTAAATGAGGCGTATACATTTATCATAATTTAAAAATAGATGTGCAAACTACTTATACAAAATACTGATTTATCGATATAGAAATGCACGTCACTAGGCGAAAAAACATAACCTTCAACATTTGAACAAAATTTCATTGATAAATGCCTTATACCAGCACAGAAGTGGACACTATGACTATTCAGACAAACTATTAGTGTGTTTTAATAGATTCATGCCATTAATTATGTTTAGGTAAAACGAAAACAGTCTGAGCTCACCGATAAAAGGTTATTTTCTCTTGATTATGTTCTTTTCTTATTATAATAAATTTAACCAAGTTAGGTTGCCACTTATTTACACAGCAACAAAAAGAAAATATAGACACATTTAATCTGATGGTGAGACATCCAATCCAATTACGTCCGTTTGACATTTACCTTGTGACAACCATGAAAAAATAGAAACGAATGTGGATAAAGGTTTCATTCACTCTCGGTACAGAAATAAATGAAGTCATATGAGTAAGATAGCTGTTGTCTAGCTCGTCTTTTAGCGTGGTTTCTATGCTTTAGTTATTGTTCTGAGCATTATACCAACAGGAGACGACACGCGCACCAATTTCTATGCAAAAAAGTCTGTAATTTCGTGCGGGGGACGAGGAAACCTTATAGCATGTTGAATGCTCTAAGGAGGAAACACACATAAATTGTTACACACTAGGTAATGCATTTTTGAATCACGTCGCTCGCTACGCACGCAAACGACAACATTGTTTAACACTAGCATAAAATAGACGCACACTATTATATTCACACACAGGGATACCTGTCCGTGCACAAGTCTAAAGTAGGTACACATTGGCGTATGCCCACTGCTGGCCATCGCCAATGTGTAGACGGGGTAATGGTGTACAGTACTACAGTACAGTGGCGGGCAATGGATGATTTTCTGACAGCCCAAATTAAAAAATAAAATTTAGTTCAAAAATACTCGATAGATGGCGTTTTATGAAAGCCCGTTCCTACTAAAGTAAAAATTTGTAGGTACTATTTTTTTACTTTTTTGATAGACAAGCAAAAGTGTATAATTTATTACCCGTTCCTACCTAAGGGCTGTAATAAATTATACACTTTTGCTTGTCTATCAAAAAAGTAAAAAAATAGTACCTACAAATTTTTATTCAGGATCTCCAGGACCTATTTCTATTTTGGAATGGAATAAATATTACGTAGCCATACACGTGTTCTTCATGGACTCGCCTTTTATTAAGCGCCATACTATCTATGCTAAGCGCCATCTATGAAGTCATTTACGAACCAAATTTTTTTTTTTTGATCTCGGAAAATGGCCCATTTGTCGATAGTGGCGCGCATTTTACCCCGTCTACATAATGGCGATGGCCGGCAGTGGGCCAACATACGACAATGTGTACTGGGGCCTTTACGTCATATTTAAGGCATATTCAAACCTGAGCGGTATTCGCTGCCGCTGTGGGTAGAGCGGCAACGAATACCGCTCAGGGTCAATCTAGCTGCGGAACTTGATACTAAATACCTGAGGAAAACCCGCGCGGCAACCGCGCGGTTAATACCTTTACCCACAGCGGCAGCGAATACCTTTCTCAATTTTCCAAAGGCACTGCGGGCGACATTTACCTATATTACCAACATGACATCTATGTCACGTTGGTGGTCGTAACCAATGGTATACCATTACTTACAGAGCTAATATAGTAGGCAATAATTAGTATCTAATTAAATGTTGTCACCATTACAGGAGATCAAATTGCTAGTGAAAATTAGGAACAGCAGCACGCGCGCTTTGTATAATTAAAAATAGACAGGAGGTGAGTGTTTTCCACTTTTCTAGGTGAGTTGAAGAGCCTAAATAAAAAAAAATACTTTTTTTGTATTTTGACATTGAATTGAATTGAATCAACATCGAAATTTTTTCATCGATAGTGGCAACCTCTATAGTCGTTTACCTAGCCTAGAGGCCTAATCAAACCGAGCGGTATTCGCTGCCGCTGTGGGTAAAGGTATTCATATACCGCGCGGTTGCCGAGCGGGTTTCGCTCAGGTATCAAGTTCCAAGTTCAAGTTCAGTATCAAGTTCCGCGGCTAGATTGACCTGAGCGGTATTCGCTGCTGCTCTACCCACAGCAGCAGCGAATACCGCTCTGAATATGCCTTAAATATGACGTAAAGGCCCCAGTACACATTGGCGTATGTTGGCCCACTGCCGGCCATCGCCATTATGTAGACGGGGTAAATTGCGCGCCACTATCGACAAGTTGCCCGCCACTGTACACCATTTATTATTATGAAATGATGTTTCTGACCGCTTTTTGCACGAAAACACGCTGCAATTTGGCATTATTTGCTCCCGTCGTGACTAGAGATGGGCATTTACCCGGTAAATACCCGACTTGTGGGTAAATACCCATTTTTACCTATTTTTACCCACCCATTTTTAATTTATACCGGGTAAAAATTAAACTCAGTTTTATTTAAACCAATTATTGAATTTGGTTATAGATACTATGACATGCCGACTAAAGCATATTTTTAAGCCATTCTAAGTCTAATACTTAGTGGAATTTTATTTATTTTCGAGCTGAGGCACGATTTTTGTTTATTAAGATATTCAAAATGTTCATACGTTAGTTATAATTTCTAGTTCAATTTCTGTTGTAATTATATTATCATGTCTGGGACGTGCACCCTGGTATTCCTTGTTCTTTTAGGTATTTGACATACGAATTACGAAGTCAACCTATTCCCGGTTCCTTAAAAACTACTTTTTATAATAGATAGGCTTGCTCTTGGTCACATTCTTATCCGTAGGATTAAGAAGAAGCCGATGATGGAGCGAGCTTGCCCAAAAGCAGCCTATTCACTCGGGCTTTAAAGATGTTGGGCTATATGCACTCGGAAACACAGACGCCGGCAGTTTAACACCCAGCGTTTTCGCCGCAGTTTGAGCCTTGATTTCGATGTTGTCGCCCAAGTTGAGATTGGAGGTCAACTTCATGCCGAGGAGATCGAAGTTGTCGGTAATTGGTACATCTACACTCCGGAAAGTAGGAGCCAGGTTATAAGGACTCCTTCCGTTAAACGAACTTCCTCTCCGCCGACCCTTGCGCTAGACAGATACCTCTTTGTGACCATGCTGTCGTCTGCATACCCAACAATTCCCGGCTTGAGCAGATCGTTATTATACACCAAGAAAAGGGTAGCAGAGAGAACGGAGCCCTGAGGGACCCCGGCATCGATAGCCATGAGGTCGGAGGAACAGCCATCAATGACTACTCTGATTGACCGTTCACTTAGGAAGTCCAAAATCCAGACACGAAAATCAGCAAAGATGCCGTACGCTGGAAGCGTGCCAGACCCGGTCAAAGGCTTTTGATATGTCAAGCGACACGGCAAGCGCTTCGCCATGCTTCTCGGTTGCCTCGCCCCAGCAATGAATAACGTACACCAGAAGGTCCCCCGTGGAACGGCCCCGCCGAAAGCCATATTGGCATTTGCAAGCTTCCAGGACTGAGGCCGCTCTAGTAAGAAGAGAAAGGCGGTACAGACGCGTTAGAATCGGAGACAATTCAGGCGCACAGACCCTAAGTAGTCTAGCTGGAATCCCGTCCGGACCGCTGGCCTTATTTATTTTATTTCATAAAAATCATATAATTCAAATGACGCTGTATAAAGTGGGTAATGTAATTATCATTCTCCCTGTTACTGCATGCTGGCAACGTCGCACGCGCAAAATATAAGGTGACTGCTAGTGCTAGAAACCACTAGAAACTTCAAGGGCTGGTCATGTCAAGTGTTTTAAAAATGAAAAAAAAGTAAATCGTGTTTTTTTCATTTTTAATCTAACACTTAACATAATTATAATTACCGTTAAAAAAGGGCCCTAATGGGGGGCCATTTCTTATCTTGTAACTCATGCTCCTGTCCCTTTGGAGAGGAGGTCTAGGAGAGGTAGGGCCTTTGGAGGCGACAATCGGCCTGCAGCGGGTGCCATTGGGCACCGATAACCTACGCTAGGGTGGTTCGGTCACCACCCAGTATGCGCCCATGCTTGTGGCAGGGATCGGGTGAACTCCTCACCTTCGACGCCACCCCCTCTCCCATCGGCTCGGCTATCCACTCCACTTATGTTGATGATTGGAATCCGTTGGCGCAAGGCCATCTCCCGCCTCGTGCTAGTAGGAGGGGTGGGGAGGGGACTCGGGTCCCCAATAGGAAATTGTTGCCCACCTGCGTGTTGCTCCCAAACCAGAGACTGTTTTGCTTCCTACACCCTCTGTTTGCATTTGGGGCCTTGATGGCAGCGCTCGCCAGGTTCACGCCCGGTTGGACTCAGGGCTGTATTGTGTTGAGTTGGCTTGCGAGTTGGTTGGGCAACATCATTAACAATTAATATATTAATAATAATATTTTCATTTTATGCGCGTTGTTGGAACCATAACATAACTTGATGCTATCGATAGTCGTTGGACTTAACTGCACCTTAAACACGCACATTTCATTTCAGTTGTAAAAGGAAAATAAATGGGGTCTTATTGCACTTTGAAGACTAACGTAGGTACTTATCGCCCAGCTGACGCGAACGGGTCAACAGACGATGGTCGGCAGGCCGGCCGTCGTTGCCCGCGCGTTGTAAATAATCGTTATTTTTAATTGTTTTTGATTTAATTTTTCTTATGTTATTGCTTTAAAATAAATTTGGTACTCAAAGACTATCCAATTAAAATTCACAAAATGAATTATTTAATTAAAAATGGCAAAAACACCAATTCCTTTTTTGTCATGTTTAAAACACATTACCTGACCAGCATTTGAAGTTTCTTGCATTTTCTAGCAGTCCCCATAATACCGCACGCAGCCTCTCAGCCTCTCAGCCCCACCCCACGTGGTATTTTTCGTAAGCGAACATGTTCATTCGAAGTGCATTTCAACTAGCTGGATCTGCGCCATTTTGTTGTGTTTTAGTTGAAAATAGATGTTGATTAAAGATTTAAAATATAATCAACTGTATTTTATTTGAAATCATATTTTATCTTCAATTGTCAAGAACGAAACTAACATCGTAGATCGTTTTAAGGATAGTATTATAGACAGTATTCAATTTTTACCCGGTGTTTAATAAAAATACCCGGTATAAATGGTTATAAATGGGTAAATACCCTTTTTTTACCCTTCCTCTTAATTTTACCCACCCCAATTTTTACCCACCCGCCCATCTGTAGTCGTGACGCGTCAACTGTAAGTTGCAAATGGTGCAGTGGAAACTACGCGGAAACTAGTTTTATATAACGGGTATGACCATTGGGCATAACCTCTTGGCAGAGGGGAACGTCTGCCAGTGGCGTCTCCGTTGGTTTAATTCTCTAAGCTGTGGAACGATCAAACGTCCAAGACATAGAGAGGTAGGTATATGGTCTAAGAAAGACGAGTTCACGTCCAATAATCATTTTTCTTTTCTTCTTACCATCTTCATTTTATTTTATGGAGATACTTTAATAAAGTCTCCACAGTATAATATACGTCAAAGAAAAACTAGAAAGTGTTGTATTAAAATGTCGCGATGGCGATAAATGCTCGTAATATTTGATTATTTGCGTTAAAAAACGCTCTAACTCAAAGATAACGAAATGTTGAAAAAAAAGACATTTTCTTTTTATTTTCTCCATTGCATTTCCGCCTGATGTAGACATTTTTTTCAACGTTTCGTTATCTTTGAGTTTATTTGAGCGTTTTTAACGCTAAATGCGTCAAATCAACTATTACGAATCTATAAAGCAATCATAACTTATCTGAATGTTTAAAATATAGTAAAATATTTCAGATTTCTAGGAATGTATATTCTAAGAAGTTTGTTAAGACACTGTTGTTATAAAAACATAAAGTCAAAAGCGTTGAAAAACGTCGATCTAACCAATACCTACCTCGGTAGCGGAGTGGTCAACGCAGCCAGTTCGATTCCCGCCTGAGGTAGACATTTTTTTCAAAGTTTCGTTATCTTTGACGATAAATGTGTTTAAGCCCCTTGACCAAACAATGCGTTGATGTGGTAAGTAAGATTGTTTAAATGTTATTAATATAACATTTCTCAATTTTGCATTAACGTAGACCGCATGAATGGTCTGCCTTATTGCAGACGAAAAAAAATGAGAGTATTACGAATTTCGTGGACTTCTTGGCGGGAAAGTGAAACGTCATGTCTGTATTTTTGTTTTGTTTTCTAAAATTTGTGTTTTTTCGAACATTAATGTGCATTAATAGTGGATTATTAACCGTAAAGTGTTTGTGTACTTGCATGAGTGTCGGCAAATGAAACAAAACAGTACAACATCACTTTTCAAATTTTCTTAAGAAGTGTGTGTGAGACCTCAGTAAAGTCCCACATCTTTACTGAGAACCCAAGGGGTTTGAGGGAACATCATTTAACATTCATCATCTTAATCACCACTAATTATCACCAAGGGAAAAAAGAAATAAAAAACTAATGACTAGGCATTAGTTTTTTACTAGGTCTCTGACCTTAGCCTGTTCCTTCACGGAACAAATATAAATAAAGAGGGATGTCTTGGCGGGAAAGTGAAGCGTCATCATCTGTTGCAGTTTTGTTTTATTTTCTAAAATTTGTGTTTTTTTGAAGCCGTTGGCCAGCGCGTCTCAACAGCGCGTGCTTGACCGGCGGACCGTTGCCTGTGCTGTGAAACGAGTTTCACAGTATCGCGCGTTTCTTTGCAATGTACAGTTGTATATAATCATCATCATCATGTAGAGAAACTGATTAAGAGGATTAGCTTATTATTTTTTATGAAAAAGAGTTCAACAGCGACGTCGTCGTAGAAGTTTGCAAATTGATCCGTTTAATGCCACAAGGTTACTGAGAGGCGCCTTCGTAACATCGTTCTCCGGTTTACGAGAAGATAGTTACAGGTTTTTTAAACATTTTCCCCTTTCGTCCAGATCTTTTGACGAATTACTCTACAAATTGGAAAGTACCTACGTACCTTTCGTGTCCCTCCTATCCTTGTATATGTCATTTGAGGCATCCCACAAACATCTTCTTATACGAACTTCGTCGATCAGACGCCCCGTATCGAGGAACATGAAATCGTTACTCATTTTAAGTGTACGCGACAGCGCGTGCGACGCGCGTGACTCTGAAACGCTGACTGCCAGTAGAGGAGCTCGGACCGCGCGCGCTTCGGCAGAGCTGGCCGACGGCGCGCGTCTCACAAACTGACTACGAAACGCAACTACCATCTCATACTATCTAGTGTAATTGTATTTGTAAGCGCGCGCGTGAGCCCCCCTCGCGGGGGGGCTCACGATGATTTATTGTTTTATTGTGAACATAGCCTTATTGCTAACATGAACGCAATGTGCGTAATGCATAAATTAATAAATTACATGTGCATAACGGTACAATTTTTTTTATTTATAATAATCTTTATTTTCTCTCCAATATTTACATTGTATAAGATTATAATGATCATATCTTGTAATTACAAAACTAGAGTTGGAGAGAACTGGTGCCCGAGCTAGGTAGGATTAGATCCCCCTGTTAAACAGGTCACCAGGCTCACTCCGCCCGTGTTTTATTAGAAGCTAGATGTACAATGTTTTAGACTGTGTTCAAATCAGATGAATTTAGAGATTAATTTAAACTAAACAATCGCAAGCAAAAGTATTTTAGATATGTTGTATACTGAAAGAATAAAAGGTAAAAAATAAAAAGAATAAAAAGAGGAGACAAAGACTTTTGTGTTGAAAAAGTGTTGTGTGAAAAAAGCGCATCATCATTAAAGTTACTTGTTTACATAACTATTCTGAGACGAACCCATATAGATATTTATTAATAGATAGTTGTACTTCGACGTTGCATCCTCGAGATTTATATTCACAAGGTAGTCCACTCTTCAATGTACAAGGCATCCTGTTGCAGGCATCCAACACATATTAAGAGCTATTTAAAATAAATTTTATTTAAAAAAACATAAAACGTTACCCATAGTCTAGACACAGGCGCCATCTAGTGAATACCAACCGACCGAGTGCACGAGTTTGTCGCCCGCGTTGTCATCGTCATTCGCTTTTCGTGTTTGGGCATCGGCACATCGTTACCCTAAAAGTGATTTGTGTAGCAAAAAACTATGGACAAAAGGAAGCATGGATTATCATTATATACGTAAGCTTGAGGAAAAACTGCGTAAACGACGATCGCCAAGTAAATCAGGTCAGTCAGTGTTTTAAGTATTACATTTTGACAATGTTATGATTAAATTACTAAGACAAACGATTTTGTAAAAACTATGTGATTCGTTAGCGAATATACGACTCAGAACCTCTTCATGAGACATTCAAAGTAGAAACGTTATTGAAATATATTTTATAGTACGTTTCTTTCTTAATTTCGATTAATACTTTCGCTAGTGCCTTTGAAGTTACCCACATTTTTTGACTTTTTCACTGTTTATCGATTTTGAAGAATACTTACGACGTATAGCTGTTTTAAATAAAAAAAATAAACACACTTATGTAGTACCGTGAAGTGATTACGGTCAGTCCTAATATGAAATCTAGTATCGTGACGAGATTACGATCAATATTACTGGTACCTACCCTATGCTGTGACGCGATTACGGCAATTCTATTCTTCGGTCATTTCTTCCAAATGACTCTTCATTTGCGCGAGGCAGGACCTACATTCTATTTAATTTTTACTAATCTTTTCATTAGAGTGTTTTTTCGTATGCTAGTGTTTTCTACAAAATCTTACAGTGCCGCTTTACATACTGCACACTTATGTAGTACCGTGACGTGATTACGGTCAGTGCTAATATGAAATCTAGTATCGTGGCGAGATAACGATCGATATTACGTGTACCTACCTATGCTGTGACGCGATTACGGCAATTCTATTCTTCGGTCATTCCTTCCTAATGAATATTCATTTGCGCGAGGCAGTACTTACATTATATTTTATCTTTTACTAATATTTTTATTGGAATATTTTTGCGTATGCAAGTGTTTTCTACAAAATCTTACAGTGCCGCCTTACATACTGCATACCTATGTAGTACCGTGACGTGATTACGGTCAATGCTAATATGAAATCTAGTATCGTGACGAGATTACGATCAATATTACGGGTACCTACCCTATGCTTTAACGCGATTACGTCAATTCTATTCTTCGGGCAGACTTTCAAATGACTCTTTGTTTGCGCGAGGCCTCTCGCCTATCACAAGGCTTAGTGGCTCCGATTTCAATAAGGAACCGGAAATAACGGACGTATATGAATCTAATATTGAAAAGGACTTACGATCAGTCATGACCGTAGCACAAGTACCTACACAGCCCGGATCTTACCCAGACCATCCGGACGCTAGGGATAGCGATCAGCCAGTTGCCAGTTGTAAATCCAATATCGTCGGATTTTCTTGACGTTCTTGTTGATTTGATTCCCGTATCCGCCTCCGAGGCGATCAGCGCAAGCACCGACGTCCGCCCGCTGTCACACCACGACAGCAGTGAGGCCGTCATACAGACCTACGATGCGCAATAACAACCAAGGTAACCTTACACGCTGATCGAAATTTTTTTTTTTAGTTCACACATGGCGTTCAAACACAAATGACCCGGTAGTCTTACAGTACGTTACGGGTTACAAAATACCATTTAATAATACTGTAAAGCAAGCTGTCGAACCTATCAGTCCTAACTTTTCTTCGGCTGAAATAAGTAAGTTAATCACAGCTATATCTGACTTGTGCCAGTCAGGAGCATTATGCATATGTGAAGATGTCAAAGACCAATTTATTTCTCCCATATGCTTAACACCTAAAAGTGATGGATCGTCCAGATTTATCTTAAACCTAAAATCATAGAATAAAGCTGTCGCCTCATACCACATTAAAATGGAGGACATACGGACAGCAAGCAAATTACTGTTCCAAGCTCGGACCAAAAGACAGTTATATTGTCAATGTTGATATCAAAGACGCGTATTTTTTCTCTTCAGTTCCTATTGATGAATACTACAAAAAGTATTAAGGTTCAAATTTTTGGGACACAAAAACCAAAGTAATACGTATAAATTTCAGTGGCTACCGTTTCGACTTAGTTCAGCACCTTATTATGTATTTACGAAACGCATGAAACCGGTTGGGACTTATCTTAGAAACAGAGGTTTTTTAATTGTAATATATTTAGATCTTGTGCCTTGGCCATTCGTATGAAGAATGTAAAAGTTTTGTTCTTTACTGAAACTGTTTATTACAAAATCTAGGCTTTGTTATAAACTTTAAATGAGTAGCTTGGAACCACAAAAGACTAGAAAATTTCTCGGTTTTGAATTAAATTCAGAAATTTTTTATCCGTGCGGTGACGGAGAAAGAATACCAATCGCCGCACCTCTCTCCGTCCGGTGGGTGTCGTAAGAAGCGACTAACGGACTCTTTCGAGCGATGATCTGCTCCACTGGTGGTAGGGCTTGACCCGTCTGGTTGGTGACCACCGTACGCATGGTGTAAAACCCGTCAAGTGACTGCTTGTCGGTCGCGTTTCGGGATCAGCCAGCGTATAACCAGAGCTCGAGAGGATGATGCTGCGATGTATTTGGTCTGTGGAGGCTTCCGTCAAACCAGTGCCAGGAGGACTTTGTTAACCTGCCGACCAGGGAGACCCGTAGAAACGGTTGTCCCGCTGGCCGCCCGTGGCACAGTACAGGGGCCCAAGCGAGCCTAACCAGCTCGTGAGGCTGCCTCACTATGCCACGCATAATCTCGGGGTGGTCCGTCGTGCCGGTTGGTGACCGGAAGGTGGGGTCCCGGCGGCCATTCCCGGGGGGGTTCGGGGGCCCTTCCGTTCGGCAGGTTAATAATACTCGTCTGTGGGCAAATTCCTGGGGAAACAGGCCACCACACTTTGACCATTCGCATCGCGGCATCATTTTCTTGATTCACGCCTCTCTCTTTACTCTCCTAAAATGACAGCGCCTAACAACAAAACTGGTAATACAGCGGTGCACACCCCCACCACAACCTTACCGTTTGAGGTGGAGTTCGCTAACATCCGCGGACTCCATGCAAACCTCAATGCCGTCCACCACCATCTTGAGAGGGCACGGCCAGCAATGTTGTTCCTGACGGAGACGCAAATAATCCGCCCAGCTGACACCACCTACCTGAACTATCCCGGCTTTGTGCTTGAAGAATCCTTCAAAGCCAAAGCCGGAGTTTGCTTATTCGTTCGGGCGGATGTTTGCTGTCGCCGTCTGCGCTGTCTGGAGGACCCTTCCTTCTCCCTCCTAGTGGTACACGTCGACTTAGGCTCTCATTGCCGTGTCTACGTCTGCGTCTACCAATCCCATAACGGCGACATGGAGACAACTTGACTAATTGAACATCTTAGTCGGGTAGCAGATGATGCGCAGGAGCGGTTTCCATCGGCGGAATTGGTGTTTTTGGGGGACTTCAACACCCACCATGAGTTGTGGTTAGCTTCCTCCAAAACAGACCATGCTGGTAGAACTGCCCACGCATTCGCTCTCACGCATGACCTGACGCAACTGGTGAACCAGCCCACCAGGATCCCAGACATAGTTGGCCATGCGCCCTCCTTACTCGACCTTCTGCTGACTAGTCGCCCAGTTGGATACCGGTTGGAGATTCGAGCTCCTTTAGGTTCCTCGGATCACTGCTTGATATCCAGCACAGTGCCCTTGGCATCGCGCCCGCCAACAGCGGTTTCGAAACGCCGGATTTGGCACTACGCGTCGGCAGAATGGGACGGTATGCGGGAGTATTTTGCATCCGTCCCTTGGAGGCAGCGCTTTAGTGGGAAGGACCCGACCGCTAGCGCCACTGCCGTTGCTGATGAGATAGTATTAGGAATGGAATACTATATTCCACACTCCTATGTCATCAGCAAAGGCAGACGCAACCGCTGGTTCAATCGCGAGTGTGCAAGCGCTGTTGAGAGCAAACAGACGGCATACCGCGCTTGGATCAGAGGCAAAGCTAATGGGGATCCCGAAACTCGCTCGCTAAAAGCAGCCTATAATAATGCCACCAAGTCGTGTAAGAGGGCCTACATTAGAGCGGATGCCCAGCGCGTTGCACGAGTAGGCCAAGAACTCCTGACGCATCCTACGGGCAGCCGTAGCTACTGGCGTCTGGCCAAAGCCGTGTAATCCAACTTCTGCCAACCCTCGCTGCCACCACTGAGATGCCCTGACGGAAGTTTAGCTCACAAGCCGCAAGAAAAGGTCGATCTCCTGGCCAAACTATTTGCGGCTAACTCCCGGATCGATGACTGTAATGCACAGCCACCCTCAATTCCTCACTGTGGCCACACAGTGTCTGATATTAAAATCAGGCAGTGTGATGTCCGTGCGGAGCTGCAGTCAATCGATGTCCGGAAAGCTAACGGTCCTGATGGCATCCCAGCAATAGTCCTGAAAATATGTGCAGCAGAGTTGTCCCCCTGTGTTAACGCGTCTGTACCGTCTCTCGCTCTCTTCGGGTTGTGTGCCGGAATCTTGGAAAGAAGCTAATGTACAACCGATCCCTAAAAAAGGAGATCGGTCAGATCCGTCTAATTACCGCCCTATAGCCGTAACTTCAGTATTGTGTAAGATCCTAGAACGAATATTGAACAAACAGCTTATTCGATACCTAGAAGATCACTCCCTAATTCACGATCGTCAATATGGGTTTCGGCCAAAACGGTCAACGGGTGATCTTCTAGCGTACGTCACACTTCTCTGGGGTGAGGCTATAGACAAGCGTGGCGAGTCACTGGCAGTTAGCCTTGACATAGCCAAGGCTTTTGATCGTGTCTGGCACAAAGCTCTTCTCTCCAAGCTCCCGGCATACGGTTTGCCCGCTCAGTTCTGTACCTGGACTGCTAGCTTCCTTAAATATATAACCGACTTATTAAATACATAGAAGGAAAAAGACTCTTGGCCACGACTCAATACGGTTTTAGGCCTAATAAATCGACTGATGACGCAGTTCATGAATTAACAGACTATATTACAAGACAACTTGATTCCCTGAATAAATGCTTAGTTATATTCCTAGACCTTGCCAAGGCGTTTGACTCAGTTTCAATCCCAATCCTCCTTGATAGTCTTTTAAAAGATTAGTTAACAAATAGGACCCAGCGAGTTAAGATAGACGGTATAGTAAGTAAAGAACTAACTGTCGAATATGGTGTTCCCCAGGGAAGTATAATTGGACCTTTGCTGTTCCTTATCTATATTAACGATTTATGCCTCCTCCCTCTTCAAAACAATAGTCAGATAATATCATACGCTGACGATACAGCCTTACTTTTTAGTGCCGAAAATTGGAATGACACATTCGGGTTAGCCCAGGCTGGCTTTGATTCTGTCACAAGGTGGCTTAGTACAAACATGTTGACTCTCAACACAGACAAAATTAAATACATGACTTTTTCGTATAATTTACTGACCCAACCATCCCATGACTCACATGCTATAGTGGCGCATCACTGTTTTGACTCGACTGTTATCGACTGTGTATGTCCTAAACTCAGTAGCACAAGCACAATAAAATACCTAGGCATCATCATAGACAGATATCTGAATTTTAAAGCACATATAGAAGCTCTTACAGCTAGAGTTAGAAAATTAATATATGTCTTTAAAAATTTGAGATATGCCGCGAAAGGAAAACTTCTAAAAGAGGTTTATCTAGCCCTTTGCCAATCTTTGCTAACGTACTGCATTTCATCTTGGGGAGGCGCTCATAAAACCACCATGCTTAACTTAGAAATAGCACAGAGAGCCATTTTGAAAGTTAGCACGTTTCGTCCTTTCCGTTTCCCTACAGCAGAACTCCTAGCTGAATGTGATGTCCTTTCTGTTCGTCAGTGGTTTATACTACTAACTATAACAAAAAAACATTCACTAACGCCCTATAATCCTGCACTACAAACCAGCAAAAGGCGAGCAGACATTGTTTGTTCAACTGAGCTATTTCGTACAGCTCACTCTCACAGATTCTTTTGCTTTCTTGGAAGTTTTTTGTATAATAAACTTAATTTAGCACTAGATATACATCATATGAATAAAATAAATTGTAAAAAAACCATACAAAAGTGGCTTACAGGGAAAACCTACAATGACACCGAACATCTATTATTAGTTATTACATAAGTTGGTATACAATAGCAGCAACATGCTACATAAGCAAAATGCTATTATAGTACATTATGATATAAGTGCGGTAAGATGAAAATTACAGACGAGGCGATATTGCTAGCCCGAGCCGTAGGCGAGGGCTACAAGAAAGCAGAGGCTGTAATTATCAAAGCGCACGTATGCCATACGACGTTTTATAACATATTTGTGAGGAAAAAAAAATCCAAAAATGACTGCGTTTTTTTGTTGTTTTTCTAGTGCATGAATCTTTGGTAAGCCAACATATATTTTACTTTATCCAACAGCATAGAGCGTAGATGGACTCATCAAAATAATACCACCAACCCCTCTCTTCCTTTGGGTGTCGTAAAAGGCGACTAACGGACTAAAGACTGCACATACATCCAATAGCATAGAGCGGCGATGGGCTTATCAAAATAATACTACCAACCCCTTTCTTCCCTTGGTTGTCGTAAAAGTCGACTAACGGACTAAAGACTGCATATACATCCAACAGCATAGAGCGGCGATGGGCTCATCAAAATAATACTACCAATACCAACCCCTCTCTTCCCTTGGGTGTCGTAAAAGGAGACTAACGGACTAAAGACTGCACATACATCCAACGCGGCGATGGGCTCATCAAAATAATACTACCAAATCCTCTCTTCCCTTGGGTGTCGTAAAAGCTACTAACGGGCTAAAGGCCTATGTTGTCCATAGATTCAAATGATTACTAATTGTTAAATTACATTACCGCACTAGTGCGAAACTTATTACATTACTATACTGAAATCGGTGTAATAAGACCTTCTTTACGAGCAAATGTGTTATAAAAAATATTATAATTTATTGCTATTTAATAAAATGTTATGTAAGCAAGCGCTAACACACTCACTGATAGATGCCTGAGGTACGGGTAAACTAGTTTACTTAGTTTAGGTATCAGCTCGGTTGTTTTGCACTACTAACCTTAATTTTAAAACTTTACAATTTAAGCGGCACTCTTGTAATGTATTATATTATTATGTAGACAAATTTTATTTTATAAGTTTTATGTATTTAGTCTAAAGTTTTACACAGCAAATAAATTTATTCTTATTATTCTTATTCTTATTCTTCCTGCATGAGCGTAGAATCCGTGTCCTTTCGGTTGGATGCGCTTCGCGGTTCATGTCAGTAAACGCTGGTGTTCCTCAGGGCTCCGTTCTATCCCCCACGCTGTTCGTTCTGCATATCAATGACATGCTTCTTCTTGGAAACATTCATTGCTATGCAGATGATAGCACAGTGCATGGGGGATATAACGGTCACCCAACGGCTGGGCGGGTAGACACCGAAATGAAGCGAGCAAATCTTGTCATTGAGCTCGATCGGGTGTTGGACCTCATTTCTAAATGGGGCTCCAATAATCTGGTGGAGTTCAATGCCAAGAAAACACTGTGAACGCGCACAGCGAAAAAGTCGCCATTCCTTCCCCTTCCCTCTCTTCAGGGTACATCTCTAGGCCTGCAGAGCAGTATTAACATGCTCGGTATGGATATCCGCTGCGATCTGAACCAAAAGGATTACATCGAAACCGTAATTAAAAATGCCTCACGTAAACTCGGTGTCCTGAACAGGGTGCGGCGATTCTTCACGCCTGATCAGTTGTGTCTATTATACAAGACACAGGTGCGGTCTTGCGTGGAGTATTGCTCTCACCTTTGGGACGGCTCCGCAAAGTATCTTTTCGATGCCTTGGACAGATTGCAGCGCCGCGCTGTGCGCATTATCGGCAATGCGGAGGTCACTAAAACTCTCGAGCCTTTGCAATTGCGTAGAGATATTGCGTCACTCAGCGTCTTTTACCGTTTATACCATGGTGAATGCTCTGAAGAACTCTTTGACCTCATCCCTCCTTCTCCCTTCCTCCATAGGAGTACGCGTGCTGTTCTCCGGATTCACCAATTTACAGTTTCTAACATTCCATCACGCACAAAGAAATTTGGTGACTCGTTTCTTTGTCGCATCTCCAAAAGATGGAATAGTCTACCAGCACACGTATTCCCTCCTACCTATGACATAGGGTCCTTCAAACGAGGCGTGAAGAAGCACTTTGTGGGCCGGCAGAGTGAGGGTGACTGATGCTACGTCTCTTACGCTGCACCAGTTGTCCTCGCGCCTGGACTTCATTTCCACTTAACATCAGGTGGAGTGGGGTCATTTACCGGGCTTAGTATAAAAAAAATATATATGTATGTGTTTGAAATTGCAAATTGGAAAACGAAAACACATTCTTGAACAAATAAATATCATGGAAACTAAAAAGCAAATAAAAATACATGATTTCGCAAAGTTTTTAGGCTTGTCCAGCCATAGACTGGACAATAATGAAATTCTACTCCGAATTGACAACACTACCGCAATATCCTATAGGTATTAATAGAATGGGTGGAGTACAATATGTTCCTTTAAATAATATCACTTCTCGTCTATAGCAATGGTGCGAGAAACGCAACATATTTGTCTTTGCATCCTAGATAAAATCTAAAGATAACTTCGAGGGGGATAAGGAGTCACGGCGTATGAATATCGATACAGAATGGCAAATCTCGGCACCTGCGTGTTCGAAAAGATTGTTCTATCGTTTGGGACACCTCTTAAAGATCTCTTTGCTACTTACCAAAATTCTAAATGTGAAAAATACTTCTCATGGCAACGAGACCCGTAAGCCTTTGACATACTCGTAGATGCATTCACCTTAAACTGGAATATATTTTATTTTTATGCTTTTCCCCCGTTCTCACTCATATTAAAATGCCTCAGGAAAATAATTAACGACGAAGCCACTGGTGTACTAGTCGTACCGTAGTGGCCGAGTCAACCCTGGTATCCCCTACTTAGCTCAGTAGCGCACCACCAATAAATATACTTTGGCCCAAGTGACGATATGTTATTATCCCCTTTCAGGACCCAGCACCCCGTTTGCAAGAAACTTATCCTGGTAGCATACAAATTATCAGAAAAGCAGTTCAAAGACCATCGCTATGTAATGAAACCATCGAGGTGATGATATCCTCATTGTCTACATCCTAACTAAAACAATACAATGTCGCTTTTACGAAATGGTGGAGTTATTGTGTTATATAAAGTTGATTTCTATGACTCCCCACTTCCAATTCTATCAAAATTCCTTACGGTCAACAGTTAACAGCAAAAATTGGTTATAGTTCATTAAATATGTATCGTTCTGCTCTAGCTATTTAGAGCAAATGTTATAGTGAAGCTTATTTAGTTGTTAAATTTTTTAAAGTTATTTACAGGACTAAACCTGGTCCGAAATATCCGAAACATCCGAAATATTCGGAGACGTGAGATTCAAAGATTGTAATCGATTACCTTAGTAATTTATATTTATAGTTCCTCAGAACTTGCTCTGAAGCTTATTACCAAAAAAAATAAAAAAAATAGTAACTCTGCTCGCATTGTCAACCGCACAACGAGTACAGACGTTATCTCTTATTCGAATTTCTAATTTAAAAATAAATAATTAATCGAAACCATTTTTATTAAAACATCTGCTCCAGGACGACGACCGCCTTGTTTATTTATACCATTTTTTATAAATAAAATTGAGATTTGCCCTGCAAAAACTTTACTGTCCTACTTAGATATGACTACAGTTCACAGAGATAAACCCAGAACGGAAAAGTTATTGCTCACCTGAAGCCTATTCATAATGCAACTAGTTCTACATTAAGTCGGATTAAAAACACCCTATTTAACAGCGGTATTGACACTTCTTTTATATATTTTTTTATTCTCAGCACACAGTGTAAGACACGCGTCTACGTCCACCTCGGCAGCAAACAGAAAAGGCCTTTCAATAACTGCAGGATGGACTGGTAATTATCTGGTATTTGCACGATTTTACAATTGACCTCTTACCATTGAGAATGACGATAATGCCTTTGCAGCGGCTACTTACATTGATTGATTTCTAACTTATCGTTCATTATAATGTATCTACTGGTTTAGACTAATATGGGTACCGTACCTAATTATATTTAATCGGTTATACTCGTAAATACTCAATTATAAAAGTTGATTTAAATCGTATAGGTACTCAAATTATTTCGCAAAATTTGTGTTCTAAACATCTACCTTGTGAATATAAATCTCGAGGATGCAACGTCGAAGTACAATTGATGGTTAAACAAACTTACCTGAAGTGAAGTTTGACCGTAATTGTACGAGACGTTGCATCCGAAGAGATTAATATAAAGGTCCCTCCCTTCCCTTACATGCCCCATATAAATTAATTTTGCAAAAAAGCTTTAAAAGTGAATGACGATGACAGCGCGGGTGACAAACTCGTGCACTCGGTCGGTTGGTATTCACTAGATGGCGCCTGTGTCTAGACTACAGGTAACGTTTTATGTTTTTTTAAATAAAATTTCTTTTAAATAGCTCATAATATGTGTTGGATGCCTGGTACATTGAAGAGTGGACTACCTTGTGAACATAAATCTCTTCGGATGCAAACTTCAGGTAAGTTTGTTTAACCATCAATTATAAAGCTCAATAGTTCTGAGGAAATAATAGTGGATTATTAACCGATGTATTTCTGAACGGGCATGACTGTTGGCTTGTGATGTTGGCAAATGAAACAAAACAGTGCAACATCACTTTTCAAATTCTTTTAAGAAGTCCGCGTGAGATCTCAGTAAAGTTCCACATCTTTACTGAGGACACAAGGGGTTTGGGAGAATATCATTTATCATTCATCATCTTAATCACCACTCATTATCACTTATGGAAAAAAAACTAATGATTAAGCAGTTTGGTCTCTGACCCTAGCCTGTTTCTTACGGAATAAATATAAAAAAAATAGAATTTCGCGCCAAATCTGACTGACAGAAAGTAAAGTACAAAAAATGAAAAATCAAACTTGAGCAAGCAAGAAGTAACAACTGAAACTATTTATCTTTGTTCTTTGTTGTCTAGATTATTTTATCCTGAATATTTGGCAATAATGGAAGAAGGTGACTTTGATCAGCGCCTTAGAGATTTGCAGCGAGAGTATTTAGAGTTCCTTGATGATGAAGTAAGTTGATCACAAAGACCTAACCTTACTTTGAATGTTAGATGTTGGCGTTGTTTCTTTTATGTGCTTATTATTGAAATGTTTTTTTAGGAAGATCAAGGAATATATATGGAACAAGTAAAACAAATGATAGCTGATAACTCGAAGCGTCTTGTTGTGAATGTGAATGATCTCAGAAGGAAGAACCAACAGCGTGCCAAGAACCTGCTTGAGAATGCATTCGAGGAGCAAATTGCGTTTCAGAGAGCTCTCAAGGAATATGTTTCGTCGATTGACCCCACTTATGCTAAAATCCAAGAGGAATTTTTTGTTGCCTTCTCTGGAAGCTTTGGTAACAAACATGTTACTCCTAGAAGTTTGGGTTCGAGGTATTTAAATTCATTGTTATGATAAATTCACCATCATAAAAAATAGTTTTTTAATTTAAGGTATCACATAGGTAGGTATAGTTATTTATATTACATCATGTTTTTTCCATTTAATTTCATTCAGGTATTTAGGCAACCTTATATGTGTGGAGGGCATAGTCACAAGAGTGTCACTGGTACGCCCCAAAGTAGTGCGCAGTGTCCATTACTGCCCAACAACAAAAAAAGTAATGGAGCGCAAATACACAGACCTGACGTCGTTTGAAGCTTTTCCCACCTCAGCTATCTATCCTACCAAGGTAAATAATAAACTAGTAAATAGTCTTTATTATTGAAATTTTGCATTCACAATGCTATATAAATATAGGTTAAAATGTTTACTAGAAAAAAATCAACTAGTCTCAGGAAGCTCGAATGGGATTCAAACCCACGACCTTTGGATTGCCGGTCCACTGCTCTGGTGCACTGTACTCTCTCGTGGGTTCGAATCCCATTCGAGCTTCCTGAGGACTGGTTGATTTTTTTCTAGTAAACATTTTATCCTAGTAAATAGTGTTTGTAATATGGTATTTCTAAGTATCAATCTTAAAATATAAGATTGGATTAGTTAAACCCTTATTTTAGTAATTCAAGCATCCAATCGAAATCAAAAACCATTTAATTTAAATAAACCAAATACCTGTTTAGTATTGGCAGGCTGGACAAATTATACATCACTGACACATCACAGAATGTGAATTATTAAATCCTCAATTAGGCTGATGGTGATTACAATAAAAAAAGTAATAACAAATGTATTTAAGAATTTGTTTTTTTGTATCTATTTGACAGGACGATGAAGGTAACCCATTGGAAACAGAATATGGATTATCCCGTTACAAAGACCACCAGACTCTTACAGTTCAAGAGATGCCTGAGCGTGCACCAGCCGGCCAGCTGCCTCGTAGTGTGGACGTGGTCTGTGATGATGATCTTGTGGACAAATGCAAGCCTGGTGACAGGGTGCAGATTGTGGGCAACTACAGATGCCTGCCATCGAAGCAGGGTAGTTTTACAGCTGGCACATTCAGGTAATGTGTCACATTATTTTCTTGTCATAAATAACTAAACCTGGAACTTAGTTTTTCTCTGTATCTGAATAATTATGTTTTTCTTCATTTTCTTGTATTTGACTGATTCTGTCTACTTCTTGGTAAGCTGGCATACTATCATAATAGTTGTTTGATGTTCCTGGTTCTTAACTGTTTTATAAAACAACTTGTTATTAAAAATTATAATTATTGTTACTTATTTGATTGTGTGGCTTGACATCCTTTTGCATTTTCAGAACAATACTGATAGCCAACAATGTAACTCAAATAAACAAAGAAATGAATTTAAATATCACACGAGAAGACGTCAAGCTGTGTAAGAGGTTAGCCAAGCGCGCCACTGTGGACATATTTGATCTGCTCAGCAAGTCACTGGCTCCGTCTATACATGGCCACGATTACATAAAGAAGGCTATACTCTGCCTGCTGCTCGGGGGCATGGAGAAGATCTTGCCCAATGGAACTAGACTTAGAGGGTAACTAAAATGTTTATTTTATAATACCAGCATTACATTGTTGCCACATATAGCTGGCGACTTACTGGCTGAATACTGTTTATACAACATCTTACAGCATAAAGTGGCAATGTGCTTACCTTACCTATCACGCTAAGCACATGTGCAGTTGTTATCTGGTGCGCTAGTGCGATGCGGTCCTCACTGGCTAGTCTCTGGCAAACCCTTTGGGGATGATACTGCCGTAGTATTTGTACGCTTGTACAAATACTACGGCAGTATTCCGACACAGTACCGGCACAGTGTTTTTCATACATTCTCTATGAACGCATCCCCACTTGTCAGTGATAATGCTCTCGGTGTCAGGACTTCTTGGCGGGAAAGTGAAGCGCCATGTCTGCAGTTTTGTTATATTTTCTAAAATTTGTGTTTTTTCGAATATTAATGTGAAATAATAGTGGATTATTAACCGTTAAGTGTTTGTGAATGTGCATGAGTGTTGGCAAATGAAACAAAACAGTGCAACATCACTTTTCAAATTCTCTCAAGAAGTCCGCGTGAGACCTCAGTAAAGTCCCACATCTTTACTGAGGAGTCCTCAGTGAGGACTCAAGAGGTTTGGGGAACATCATTTATCATTCATCATCTTAATCGCCACTCGTTATCATCAAGGGAAAAAAAAAGAAATAAAAAAACTAATGACTAGGTAGTATGGTCTCAGACCTTAGCCTGTTCCTTCACGGAACAAATAAATTTAAAAAAAAAAAGGCAAATCACGGACGTATTCATCATCATCATCAGCTAGAAGAGGTCCACTGCTGGACAAAGGCCTCCTCCAAAAATCTCCACCATGACTGGTCTTGTGCTGCTTGCTTCCAGCGTTGTTGGAGGCCTGCCCACACTGCGTCTTCCGGTGCGTGGTCGCCACTCGAGAACCGTTCTGCCCCAACGGCCTCCGGTTCTACGGGCGATGTGTCCTGCACATTGCCACTTGAGCTTGGCGACTCTTTGGGTATTGTCAGTTACTTTAGTTCGTCTACGTATCTCCTCATTTCTGATTCGATCACGTAGAGAAACCCCAAGCATAGCCCTCTCCATTGCTCTTTGCGTGACTTTTAGCCTGCTAATTAGGTTCATAGTGAGCGAACACGTTTCGGTACCGTATGTCATCACTGGCAACAACACTGGTCAAAGACTTCGTCTTGAGACACTGCGGTATTTTGGACGAGAAGATATTTCGTAGCTTATCGAACGCTGCCCAGCCGAGTTCGATTCGACGATTGACCTCTTTCTTAAAGTTGGACCTACCTAACTGGACTGTTTGTCCCAGGCATACATATTCGTCAACAACTTCAAGAGCAGAGTCTCCAACCTTCAGAGGAGTGGGTACGACTCGTGAGTTAGACATGATTTTCGTCTTCTCCATGTTCATTTTAAGGCCCACTTGTTGAGAGACTCTGTTGAGATCACCGAGCATTGTGTCGAGCTCCTCCAGGGTCTCAGCCATGACTACTATATCGTCGGTAAATCGAAGGTGACTGATGTACACGCCGTTAATATTGATGCCGAGTCCTCTCCAGTCCAGAAGCTTAAACACGTCCTCCAGTGCAGCAGTGAAGAGTTTCGGAGATATGACGTCTCCTTGTCGCACTCCACGCTGCAGCTGGACTGGCTTCGAGCTCTGGTCCTGAAGGCGAACTGTCATAGTGGCGTTTTCGTACAACACTTCGATGTACCGGTAGTCAATAGGCACCGCTAGAGAGACTAGCACGGCCCATGTTTCGATCGAATCAAAGGCTTTCTCATAGTCCACAAACGCTAAGCAAAGTGGGCGGTTATACTGTTCGGGCTTCTGTATAACCTGCCGCAGCGTATGTATGTGATCTATGGTGCTAAAGCCTTTTCAGAATCCGGCTTGTTCGATTGGCTGGAAGTCATCAAACCTGCGTGCGAGACGATTAGTTATAACTCTCGAGAACAGCTTATAAACGTGACTTAAAAGTGATATGGGTCTGTAGTTCCTCAGTAGGGTCTTGTTGCCCTTCTTAAAGAACAATACAACCACGCTTCTGGCGTTCTACCTCCGAGTACGACGGACTTAAATAGTCTCTGAAAAGCTGCGAGTACCGGTCTTCCGCCTGCTTTCAGAAGCTCAGCCGTAATTCCGTCAGCACCCGATGCGTTGCTGTTCTTAAGAGGCCTATTACATCTCGACTGTGATTTTTGCGTAAAATGGATATTATTCGTTATGGATCTCAGAAACAAAAATACATTAACAATTATGACTTATTGAATAGTGTAGAATAGCTATTGGAATAGTGCGTAGCGGCCTCGCTTTTTGTAAATTTTACGTAACTTTTTAATTAAACCCAAAATTGCAGAGAAAGATTTTTATAAAGTGCGCGAAAGCACTTTTTTAAGCTCATCGATTGAACTACTGTTCTAAACAAGTGAAATAAAAAAAATATAATGTTATCTCTTATATAGTCGAATAGTGCGTAGCGGCCTCGGAATTTTTAGATATCATTGATTTTATATAGGAAAAAAATCTTATTCTAAACCAAAAAACTTCGAAAATCGCTATAAGTTAACTGTGAATTTCTTCTATCTACGATAATATTATTGAGCAAAATTTATACCAGAGTGATTGTTACTTCATGAGGAATAAAGATTTTATAGTGGATTTATTATCCTATTTCGATAAAAACGATGAATACAACTGCAAAATTACTACAAAATGCGATGCGCCGGCCGTCCGAATTCAACTTATGCTCACAGAATGGAGATTTGTAATATTATGCACAAATTTATTATCCTATTTCTATAAAAACGATAAATACAACCGCAAAATTACTACAAAATGCGAAAATGGGCATTTTACGCAAAAATCACATTCGAGATGTAATAGGCCTCTTAAGCTGCTTGAGAGCCATACCAATCTCGTACAGGCTGATGTCCGGGATATCTTCGGTGTAGTGTCGGGTTAGCTTAGCTCTAGGGTCTGTAGCTAAGCTTTGTACAGGTGGCCGCGTGGATGTGTATAGCTGTCCATAGAACTTCTCGACCTCTCCCATAACTTTGGACCTGGACGTGACAGTTTTGCCGTCATCGGTTTTCAGCGTCGTCAGTTGGCTCTGCCCAATACCCAAATCTCTTGAGAACACTTTTGAACCTTTATTTCGCTCGATAGCCTCTTTAATACGGTCTGTATTTAATCGGCGAGTGTCGCGAGTCAAAGACTTCGAGATCTGCCTATTGAGCCGCCGAAGCTGATACGAATCATCCGAATAACGCAGAACCATCACGCGGCGCTCTTCCATCTGTTTGAGAGTATGGTCCGAGAGCTTTTTAGGTCCTCTTGTACGATGGGTTTTTGAAGAACTTAGACCCAAACGCATGGATAGTTTTTACAAACCTGTTGTAATCGTCCATGTCTACGCAATCCTTCAGGCATTCGAAGCGATTTTTCAGTTCAAGCTGGAAGCTTTCGGGGTTTTGGATTTGGATGGGTGCAGGACGGAGCGTAGACTTCATCAATCGACGTCTTTCCAGCTTGATATTATTGTTCAATGTGCCTCTTACTAACCGGTGATCATTGCCAGTTTTGAACGCGTTGATCACTGAGACATCATTGGATATTTGCTTTCTTGTCGACATGATAAAGTCAATCTCATTTTTTGTTGCACCATCGAGACTTAGCCAGGTCCACTTGCGGTGTTCAGCTTTCCTAAAAAAGGAGTTTATCAAGAAGAGTCCCTCCCTTTCCAGAAACCCCGCCAGCAGTTGGCCCCGGTGGTTCCGAATTCCAACTCCAAATCGTCCCACGTTCAGCTCATCGCCGCTTCGTTTGCCCAGTTTTGCGTTAAAGTCTCCCATGACAACAGTGTAATGAGTTTTAGAGACTTGTATGACTCTAGAGATGTCCTCATACGTAGCCTCAATCTCATCGTCGGGGTGTGCCGTAGTCAGAACGTATACCTGCATAACCTTCAACGAATACCGTTTGGTTATTCTGAGTATAAGGTATGCTCGAAGACACACTTTCGGTCTTGACAACGTTGTTCACGAGAGAGCTGTGGACGATAAACCCGACACCACCCTGGGACAGTTGTTCGCCCTCCCGGAAATAGAGCAAGTTACCAGACTTCAAGATTATCAAGTGCTCCCCCTCTCTTCGGACCTCAGATAATCCTACAATGCCCTACCGTATCTTGCTCAATTCTTCCTCCAGTTCACAAACTTTCTCGTTGGTCCGCAGTGTACGCGCCTTGTAGGTTGCCAGGGCCAAAGTTCGTTGTTGGTGGTAGCCAGGTCTTTGCCGGAGATTCTTAGCACCCCTGCCCCGTCGCTGCCTTGGCCGCTACCGTAGCTAGGGCGAGCGGGGCCGACGGGGACTAGGGCACGGAAAGATAGGGGGTGGTAGTGTTCTTTCACCGCCACCGACACGGTTCGGACGTATTCGTTTTAACAAATTCATAGAGAATGTATGAAAGAATATTTATCACTGTGCCGGTACTGTGTCGGAACTGTGACTTCACTGATATGTGTTAAGCAACCTTTATGGTATGCAAACCTATGTTTAATTTTCATGAAAATTATTGTTCATAGTAGGTTATTTAATTATTAAATACAGTATTTGAATGAAAAAATATGTACCTACACTAACTATCCCGCGTTTTTCTCCTAACCGCTATTTTGCAAATGCTGCACACTTTGCATTAAGCAAATAGTCCGGCAACTTCGTGCGCGACCATCTTGCCGGGGTTACCGTCTGTCAAGACGGTGGCAGGGACGAGGTACTTACCCAAGATGTCAGCGGGTAGCGGGGAAGGGTAACACGTGTAGCTGTGTGTAGTCGTGTTCTGGAATGACGTGCCACCTAGTCCCCGCCAACGTCTGAAACCCGAAGGACGGTCGCGCACGAAGTCGCCGGACTATAGTCCTGAGTGTATGTATGTACTATCAATAAAATCAGCCGCATCCACCTTAAGGGCTATTTTCATTTGCATTTGTCCTGTCCCAACATCCTTTTTAGGGTTTCGTAGCCAAATGGCAAAAAACGGAACCCTTATGGATTCGTCATGTCTGTCTGTCCGTCCGTATATCACAGCCAATTTTTTTCGAAACTATAAAAACTATAATGTTGAAACTTGGTAAGTAGATGTATTCTGTGAACCACATTAAGATTTTCACACAAAAATAGAAAAAAAACAATAAATTTTGGGGTGTTCCCTATACTTATAACCGAAAGCAAAAAATTTTTTTTCTTCAAACCTATACGTGTGGGGTATCTATGGATAGGTCTTCAAAAATGATATAGAGGTTTCTATTATCATTTTTTTCTAAACTGAATAGTTTGCGCGAGAGACACTTCCAAAGTGGTAAAATGTGTGTCCCCCCCCTGTAACTTCTAAAATAAGAGAATGATAAATCTAAAAAAAATATATGATGTACATTACCATGCAAACTTCCACCGAAAATTGGTTTGAACAAAATCTAGTAAGTAGTTTTTTTTAATACGTCCTAAAAAATACACTATTATTAAAACATCGATCAAAGATACAACAAACTACAAGAACTTTTATATGATGTTACTTGCTGCTACGAACCCTTCATGGGCGAGTTCGACTCGCACTTGGCCGGTTTATTGTTTTTAAACTTTTGCTACAACATCCTTCTATTAACTCAAAAATCATAAAATTGTAAAGAGAGCCAAGATGTTAAAAAGAGATGTTTTGTTTGTCGTTATCAATGAAAACCAAAGGCGGACCGGGGTATGGCCACCACATGCCAACAATTTCTTTCTTTTAAATAAATGGTTTGTCGTCGTTGGTCAGGTGGAATGAACTTCGGTCATCTTGTACAAGCAAAATTTTTTGAAATTGTTACTGCATCGGGGTTGTTGATATGTGTATGTATGTATGTATTGTATGTATGAAAAATACCGTTTCTCATTCCCCATACAGCGACATAAACATCCTCCTGATCGGCGACCCGTCGGTGGCCAAGTCCCAGCTGTTGCGTTACGTGCTGCTGACCGCGCCGCGCGCCGTCGCCACCACGGGCCGCGGCTCCTCGGGCGTGGGGCTCACCGCCGCCGTCACCACGGACCCCGAGACGGGGGATAGGAGGTCAGTTTATAAAAAAAAATTTTTTTTCATCAAATAAAAAAAAGCAAAAATCATCAACCTAGAAACGTCCCACTGCTTTCCCACATGGACAACATTACAGGGGGAGGATGGGCCGTAACTCACCACACTGGTGGGTTAATATATTTTTAAATTGGATTTTATTTTTCTACAAGCAGGTTTTGGACCAGCACCTTTCTGAGATTCTGGTCCAGGTGCGTTAAGAGGCCTATTACATCTCGACTGTGATTTTTGCGTAAAATGGCCAATTTTGGCGTTATGGATCTCAGAAACAAAAATACATTAACAATTATGACTTATTGAATAGTGTAGAATAGCTATTGGAATAGTGCGTAGCGGCCTCGCTTTTTGTAAATTTTGCTTAACTTATTAATTAAACCCAAAATTGCAAAGAAAGATTTGTATAATGTGCGCGAAGGCACTTTTTTGAGCTCATCGATTGAACTACTGTTCTAAACAAGTGAAATAAAAAAATTATAATGTTATATTATATATAGTCGAATAGTGCGTAGCGGCCTCGGAATTTTTAGATATCATTGATTTTATACAGGAAAAAAATCTTATTCTAAACCAAAAAGCTTCGAAAATCGCTATAAGTTAACTGTGAATATCTCCTATCTACGATAATATTATTGTGCAAAATTTATACCAGAGTAATTGTTACTTCATGAGGAATAAAGATTTTATAATGAATTTATTATCCTATTTCGATAAAAACGCTATATACTCGTACAACTGCAAAATGACTACAAAATGCGATGCGCCGGCCGTCCGAATTCAACTTATGCTCACAGAATGGAGATTTGTAATATTATGCACAAATTTATTATCCTATTTCGATAAAAACGATAAATACAACTGCAAAATTACTACAAAATGCAAAAATGGGCATTTTACGTAAAAACCACATTCGAGATGTAATAGGCCTCTTAAGCAAATATGCTATCGTGGTTTATAGCATAATTTATTGTTAGTGCACCTTCTTGTGGATTTTTTTTCATTTTCCCAACTTTTAATAAAAGTTTGCAACAAAATAACTGGAGTTGGTAGATATTACAATTTTTGCGATTTGTAGTTTTATGACTTGGTGATGAAATTTTTTTGTTTTTTTTGTATATGTCGTTACTTTTGTACCTATAAAGCTGTGGTTTCTTGCACCCGTTCTTCTCCACAGCTAAAAAATGACGTCCAGGGGCCCAAGTCTGCTAATTGACGAATAGCATAATTGAATCGCAATTGGATCACATTGTAATTGTTTGACACATTTGGTATTCTTAAATGAGTAAGAGAATACCAAATGTGTCAAACAATTACAATGCGATCCAATTGCGATTCAATTATGCCATTCGTAAATTAGCAGACTTGGGCCCCTGTAAAAACATGTTGTGGACGATTCAAAGTGCTTATTAATTAAGTTTATGGAATAAATACATTTTGAGTTTGCACTTATGGAACTTGAGTTATAACCTTCCAATGCCTTTAATTAAAAAATAAAATATATATTTTTAATTAAAGGCTGGAGGCGGGCGCCATGGTGCTCGCGGACCGCGGCGTGGTGTGCATCGACGAGTTCGACAAGATGTCCGACATCGACCGCACCGCCATTCACGAGGTGAGTCTGCAATCACAACAGCCCCCTTACTCTTGAAACCGATCGCTATTGGATCTGATTGGTATTGTGAATTTTTGTACTCCTAAGTTACGACACTAGAGCTAATATGGATTCATATTGCGTGGATATTGAGTGAAAAAAATACAAAACTCAATGCCATTTAGTTCACCCAATATGAATCCAAATTAGCGCTGGTGTCGTAACTTAAAAATACGAAAATTCACAATACCAATCCGATACAATAGCGATCGGTTTCAAGAGTAAGGAGGCAGATCGGATGCATGTTCACCTAAAGTAAATTTTTAGCTAACATGTTATTGAAGCGGCTTCCTAACCATATTTTTACTAACGTAAATTAATGTCAAATATTTTAGAAAATGCATAAGTTCCCTAAGGTTCAATAGGCCCGATTTGATACTAAACTAGTAAAAAAACCATATTACGTTGTTACAAGGCAACTGCCATTTGTGTCAAATCGGAAGGCTAATTTGCTTAACCTCAACACATATCGCGATACCTTTTGCTAGTTCGCTTATTTAAACCTAATTTTAAAATATTCACACTAGCGAAGCAATGTAATTCTACTTGAAATGTATTGCAAAATGTGTTGAAGTTACCTATACAATAAGCCCCGAGATTTATTACATCTCTCAGAGTGAGTGACACCTGAATTGCTAGATGTTTTAAATTAAATAAAAATGCTATTTGATAATTCATCGAGGTTTTCACGCGGACTTAGTCGCGATCGGGCCGCTAGTAATTAATAAAGATGTTATGTACCTAAGTAATAAAAATGTTGTGACTGATTAAACTACAAGTACTTATTGAATGTGTTAAGTGTGACGCGTAGCGGTAAAAGAATACTACCACCCCCTCTTTTCCATTGGGTGTCGTAAAAGGCGACTAACTGACTAAAGACTACACATACATCCATCAGCTTAGAGCGGCGGTGGGCTCACCACCTGTCACGCTGTGCACATGTGCAGTCGCTATTCGGTGTGTCGTGGATTATGGCAGAGGACTGCTTCTGCGGTCCTCATTGCCTAGTCTCAGACTAACCCTTTGGGGATAGTAGCAGGGGGGGTGTCACTCCGCAGTTTAGGTAGGTTCGTTTGGCGCGCCTCCGCAGTTTGGCCGCCTAGGCGTATGGCAGTAAAGTTGCCGCGAGCCATAGCACCGAACACCGAGCGTCGAGTCGCTTATGTGCCTTCGCACACGGCGTCGTATCGTAAGCGTATCGTAATACGCGCGTAGGACGAGAGCAATACGGGCGCGTACATTTTCAAACAAGTCCGCACACGAAGCGGTGTCCCCTACGATTCGCTGCAGCAACGCTTCGTGTGCGGACTTGTTTGAAAATGTACGCGCCCGTTTTGCTCTCGTCCTACGCGCGTATTACGATACGCTTACGATACGCCGCCGTGTGTGAAGGCACTTACTCGCAATCCCTGCGCGCGCGCGTAAACCCTTCGCTCTGTGACGTCATGACGTCAAATTGATATCGAGTTCCGCGTTGCTTAACGGAATATGAACGCTCGGGTCACACGATAAGTTTCAATTTCGCGTGAAAGTCGTTAGAGAGTGAACCTTCTGTACGTAGCACTATTAGTTATTCTGTGATAATAGTAGTGATTATGTGTGTGTGTTATTGAATATGTGGCGTTAGGTGATGGAGCAGGGGCGCGTGACCATCGCCAAGGCGGGCGTGCACGCCACGCTGAACGCGCGCTGCTGCGTGCTCGCCGCCGCCAATCCCGTCTACGGCAGGGTGAGCACGTTTACATCCTTATTTGATTTTTTTATTTATTGGGATAAACAAACAGTGACAAATCACAAATATTTATAAGAGATACATTTACAATAATTAAATTTGACACCAACACCGTTTACCACATTTTACATTAAAGAGCAATGCAATATCTTCCGTAAGCTTCGATCATTTCGTAAGTATCTATTAGTTTTTTTTTTCGTTTTATTTATACAAATTACACAAAAGCACACAAATTACTAACTTCTTCTTCGTCGAGTCCTCATGACTGAGGGTCGCGACCACCAAAAACGCAGTCTACGAAATATTCAGCATTTTACGCCAGCACCACATTTCGAACGCATCTATTCTTGATAAAATTCGAGCTTTTAATGTCCATGTTTCAGAGGCGTATAGGAAAATGAAGAAAATCAAGGTACGCATTAGTGTAACTTTCGTGCTGCGATAGATGTTACGATTTCTCCAAATTTTCTCTAGGCGTTTTACTGCTGCTTTTGCCATTTGAGCACGTCGAACAAAATCCCTTAGCAGTCTTCATTATTGCGTATTAACGAGCCCAAGTATACAAATTCCTGCACCGTGTCTAGATCGCGCAACTCCTGAGATCTAGGCAAAATACCTGCTCTATCAACGAACATCAATTTGGTTTTGCTCTGATTTATCCGAAGACCGTACTCAGCACTCACACTTTCGAGCCTACTCATCAGCTCAGCAAGTTCTCCCATATTGGCGCTTATTAGCGTAGTATCGTCGGCGAACCTAAGTTGTTGATATGGTGGAACTTCTTGCATTTTTAGGCCTTTTAATTCCAAAACAGCAGCCCACGTTTCATCGCTCATCCAGTCCTATTTAGGTGTAACAACTCTCCTAGATTCAGAGATCACTCCTGCTGTTTCGGATATTATGGACATTACTAACTACAATTACACAATATATCGAGTTTTTTTTTAATATACTTACTAACTAGGACGCGCTATATATACTTTTTTATTGTTTGTTTTTTGTTTTACTACGGGCTTTTAGGCTCTTCGACGACAGGGACATTGGCTTTATGACAGTAATTTTCAGTGAAAAAGCAATGAAAAGACGGGGGTTGTACAAAATATCCCAATGGGTCGACGTGCTGCTGCGAGAGGGAGACCTCTGCAGGCCCCACTAAGATAGGATATTACGGGCTTTGATCACATACAAAAAAACTACATACACAATTTTATACTAAATCTCAATGTTTGAAGGACCACTTAGCTCACACACTACGGAACGAAATGAGTACCTAATACAGGTAAGGTAAGTACCTAATACCTATACATACAAACATACAGGGTTAATTTTGATTCTCCCTCCCCCCCAAAAAAGTAAATATGGGGTAAAAAAAGTAATAATACCTATACAATATTTGACGTAAAAATTATGATTTTTTTTCCTTTTTTTTACAATTTTTTGCCCGCTTTTTATATCCTAGTTCTAGATGCGTGCGCTCACCCTCGCGGTCAAAGCGACGGCGCGCTGTCATTGGTGCACGAGGGTGATTAATAGCGGTCACGCGCATGCGCTTTCATAACCGCGATAGGCCGCGCGCTAGGTTTTTTTTGTGCTAATTTGCGATCAGTCCTAAAACTATGAGCAGGTTTGTTAAGGACTTTTGGCGTTAGAAGGCTGCTCCCCAGTGGGAGGTCTCCTACATCTTCAGAATCGCCTCTCTATACACTGCGATAGATGTTACGATTTCTCCAAATTTTCTCTAGGCGTTTTACTGCTGCTTTTGCCATTTGAGCACGTCGAACAACTTCCCTTAGCAGTCTTCATTATTGCGTATTAACGAGCCCAAGTATACAAATTCCTGCACCGTGTCTAGATCGCGCAACTCCTGAGATCTAGGCAAAATACCTGCTCTATCAACGAACATCAATTTGGTTTTGCTCTGATTTATCCGAAGACCGTACTCAGCACTCACACTTTCGAGCCTACTCATCAGCTCAGCAAGTTCTCCCATATTGGCGCTTATTAGCGTAGTATCGTCGGCGAACCTAAGTTGTTGATATGGTGGAACTTCTTGCATTTTTAGGCCTTTTCATTCCAAAACAGCAGCCCACGTTTCATCGCTCATCCAGTCCTATTTAGGTGTAACAACTCTCCTAGATTCAGAGATCACTCCTGCTGTTTCGGATATTATGGACATTACTAACTACAATTACACAATATATCGAGTTTTTTTTAATATACTTACTAACTAGGACGCGCTATATATACTTTTTTATTGTTTGTTTTTTGTTTTACTACGGGCTTTTAGGCTCTTCGACGACAGGGACATTGGCTTTATGACAGTAATTTTCAGTGAAAAAGCAATGAAAAGACGGGGGTTGTACAAAATATCCCAATGGGTTGACGTGCTGCTGCGAGAGGGAGACCTCTGCAGGCCCCACAAAGATAGGATATTACGGGCTTTGATCACATACAAAAAAACTACATACACAATTTTATACTAAATCTCAATGTTTGAAGGACCACTTAGCTCACACACTACGGAACGAAATGAGTACCTAAACATACAGGGTTAATTTTGATTCTCCCTCCCCCCCAAAAAAAGTAAATATGGGGTAAAAAAAGTAATAATACCTATACAATATTTGACGTAAAATTTATGATTTTTTTCCTTTTTTTTACAATTTTTTGCCCGCTTTTTATATCCTAGTTCTAGATGCGTGCGCTCACCCTCGCGGTCAAAGCGACGGCGCGCTGTCATTGGTGCACGAGGGTGATTAATAGCGGTCACGCGCATGCGCTTTCATAACCACGACAGGCCGCGCGCTAGGTTTTTTTTGTGCTAATTTGCGATCAGTCCTAAAACTATGAGCAGGTTTGTTAAGGACTTTTGGCGTTAGAAGGCTGCTCCCCAGTGGGAGGTCTCCTACATCTTCAGAATCGCCTCTCCAGGCCCTGTATGTGTGGCGCTTGAGGCGTTTGTTGTATGTTACTTTCGTAAGCGCTATGGCCAGTTCATTGGGATGGTTCTCAAGTCGAGATTTGTAGTTTGAAGCAGACATTTTTGTTTCCTCCTCCACTGTTGCGATATTCAATGCTTCGTGGAGTTCTGCGTTGGTGACAAACTATTGGTGACAAACAACCTACATTTAATATTGTCCGCAGTATACCATTTTGCAACCTCTGGATGATTGATAAGCTTGTGTTTCAGGCGCTACCCCACAATTGAATCCCATACATCCATACTGGTTTTAGGATTATTTTGTATATCAGTAGTTTGTTGTCGACAGAAAGTTTGGAGTTTCGTGCCATAAGCCAATAAATATTCTTAAAGCGGATATTTAGCTCTTCTCGTTTTGTCTTAATATGATTCTTCCAAGTCAATCTCCTATCCAAGTGTAGTCCAAGATATTTGACTGTGTCGCTATGAGGAAGGATGTTGTTCCCTAGGGTTAATGGTGGGCAATTTTCCTTTCTGAGTGTAAAGGTAATGTGCACAGATTTCAAAGCGCTTGCTTTTATACGCCATTTTTGGAGCCAATCGTCTACATTGGACAGACTTGTTTGCAGTATGTTGGAGGCTGTTTGGGGATCTGTGTTACTGGCTAACAATGCGGTATGGTCAGCAAACGTAGCTGTTGTTACCCCTTGGACTTCGGGAATATCAGCAGTGTACAACACTGGTCCACGGACTGACCCCTGAGGCACTCCGGTCATTATTTCGTAGATCTTTGACGTGCCTCCGTCCTCTCGGACTTGGAAAATGCGGTCGGACAGGTATGACGCCATCAATAGATAGTCACTATGGGGTAGTGACTTCTTTAACATAATAGGCCCTGGTGCCAGACCTTGTCAAATGCTTGTTGAATATCTAGAAATACCGCTGAGCAGTATTCTTTTGTTTTCAGCGACATACGAATTTTGTCGCACACGCGATGTACTTGTTCAATTGTTGAGTGTTGTTGCCTGAATCCAATCTGGTGCGAGGGGACAATATTGTTTTGCGCCAGTAGTGGTGCTATTCTGCTCAACAGTATCCTTTCAAACGCCTTAGAAAGAGTCGGCAGTAGGCTTATCGGCCTATAGGATGTAACTTCTTCTCTGGGCTTTCCTGCCTTATCTAACATGGTTGTTAGTATAATAAAACACCCACAATTATTGATATCTGTTTAATTCTCTTCTCCTTCAGCTTATACAACGATCTCAATAAAGCTGTATATTCACGTTTCTAAGTACCTTACTTTAAAATATTAAAACGTGGCAACAACTCAACGCACAACCTCACTCGCCGACAGCTCCGGACAGAATGCTCGATTGCCCGCTGCCCGCAACTGTCCTAGCGCCCGCCCTGTCATATTCAGTGTTGCCAGTCTAATAATTCTAAAAGTTACACTGTGACTGTTACAAAATAATGACATTTTAATATTTATGATTAATTAAAACTATTATTTAATTAAAACACTGACCCTAACATTATTGACACTTTCCAAATGCTCGGGAAATGCTGAGTACACCATTGTACAGGGTGGTTAGAAAGACAAAAGCCTTTTTAGGAAGTTGTACAAGGATCTCCTTGGTAATCAGATCGAATCCGGGGGCCTTTTTACTTTGAAGACGTTTTACGGTTTCTATCAGCTCGTGCATTGTTACTGGTCTTGGTTGGTCGTGCGCTAGGTGTCAATAATTCTAATTTTCTTATGGAAAAGTTGAGACAAAAATGTAAATAAAATTATGTTTTTTTATTTTATTCTTTGGTTGTCCTACTGCTATAGGATCACGTAAAAAAAATTGGCGGGGGCTTCAAAATTACTCTGTATAGGAAATATCTCTAGCTAGGTACTCTTTTTGTACGGACATTTTGAGAGCATTAATTGTGCGTCGAGTTTTTATAATACATGATTGAAGACTACGGGTTATTATTTTGTCCTTCATCGCACCTGATGTTAGATGATGGTAAGGGCGGTGCGCGGTATTGGAAGCACGCTTTACTAACTGAGGAGCCGGCTATTTTATATCTAGCTGTCGGAGCACAACAATGCTACATTAATGTTATAGCGACATTATTGAGATAAAGATAGTGGTAGCTGGCTATGCATATTTTTATATGAAACGTTTGTGTGTTAACAGTACGACCAGTACAAAACGCCGATGGAAAACATCGGGCTACAGGACTCGCTGCTGTCGCGATTCGACTTACTGTTCGTGATGCTGGACCTGGCGGATGCAGACCACGACAACATGATCGCCGACCACGTGCTGAGGATGCACAGATACAGGTACATGGCAACATGATGCTGCGGGTGCACAGATACAGGTACAAGGTCAGGGCAACATAATCGCAGACCACCACAGTTTATTACACACACACACACACACAGCTATGAACACAGCAAGCGTCAAACTGATGTCAGCGTTCGAAAGAACCAAAATTCAGTAGGGATCCTTTTTAATTGACGACTGAGAACACTCACCTTAAATGTTCAACGAACCGGCCAGCTATTAGCACCTTGATATTAATAGTCTGACATTATAGTTTAGACTACAATGACCCAAAGTCACTTTAATACCTCACATTTTCTTCTTTAGGAACCCCAAGGAACAAGACGGCGAAGTGCTACCTATGGGCTCGTCCGTTGAAATGCTCTCTACAGAAAACCCTGACAATGAAGAAGTTGAGGTGAGTTTTAGAACAGGCTGCATTAAATTTTTATTTATTTATTTTATATTGGTGCGGCTCGGCTGTTCTCCTCTCTTCTCCGCTCAAGAAAATAGGCAACCTTAATAATTAAATGTAGTCCGGTACTAGGTAAAGTTAGGACTTGTTTTTTTACCGTAAATTGTGTGAACTAAAAAGATGAGGCGTTTGTCATTTGATGAAGCTCTAGAATCTAGATGATAGGTTAAGATATTGCTCAATATAATAATTAAAACAGCTGCCAGCTGCAGCTTTTAACTTTGCTTTTGAATAATCCCCTATTTTTTTTATCTAATCGTGTTTTTGTGAGATAGAGAGTTTGGCCTATGGGATAAAAGTGGTTGAGGCGTCATTTCGAAGATCTTCATGTGTAAATGTGCACGAAATTACTAAATCTGACAAAAATTCGCAACATTTGTTTAGGAAACCAACGAGTCTATATACGAGAAGTACGATCCGCTCCTCCACGGCAGCACTCGCAGCAAGAAGGACCACATCCTGAGCACCAAGTTCATGCGCAAGTTCATCCACATCGCGCGCCTCATGAAGCCCAAGCTCACGCAGGATGCTTCGGACGCCATCGCGGACGAGTACGCGCGGCTGAGGAACCAGGACGGGATGGATAGCCACGTGGCTAGGGTGAGTTTATTTAAATGTGAATCGTAGGAAAGCGAGCAGGTGGGACACCTGATGAGGAGTAATCATCGCCGCCCATGGACACCCCCGCAAAACCAGATGCGTTGCCGGCCTTGAGGATGGAGTAGAACCTTTGAGGGGTGATGTGCCTCCGGTACCTTCACTCGACAAAACACAACAGCAAGGAATGCCATTGTTTCACGCCGGTATTCGGTAAGAGGGTATTAGCCGGCCCAATTCCATTACCACTCAGACAAAAGTGAGTGGAACTAGCTTAGCGCCAGCAGAACAGCTGAGGAACTAGGGAAGAGGAGTAGTCAGCCTCGTGGCCATGTGAAGTGCATCGTCATCAGCCTATAAACGTCCTACTGCTGAGCGCAGACCTTTCCGCATGGAGCATATGGGGAGGTCGGGCCATAACCCACCACGCTAGCCCGATTCGGGTTGGTCGACTTATCATGGGGTGTGCATGCAGTTGAGAAACCAAGGCATGGTAGACAGTTACGTAGCCAGGTTAAGTGTAACTAGCTCAGTATCAGCACTCCAGCCGAGGAAGGTTAAATAGCCGCGTGAAGAGGGTGAGTGCATCAGTTGAGGACCAGGACTGCATGGATAGCCACGTGGCTAGGATGAGTGGGAACTAGTTTCGCATTACAGCACTCCAGCTGAGGAACTGGGAATGGGTAGACAGCGAGCGACGTGACTATAGTGAGAGGAACTAGCTCAGCATCAGCAGATCAGCTGAGGAACCAGAAAAGAGCAGAAAGCTCCGTGATTCGGATGAGTGCATTGTCATCAGCCTATAAACGTCCTGTGGAAGACAGGCCTTCCCACATGTGGTATAAAGTTAGCGAAACTAGCTCAGCATTAGCACTCTGAAGTTAGTTCCAGGTGAGAAACTAGGGTAGACAGCTACGTGGAGAGGGTTAGTGGACCCAGCTGAGGGCATGGTAGACACAGTTATATAGTCATGGTGAGCGGAACTAGCATCAGCACTCCAGCTGAGCAACCAGAAAAGGGTAGACAAGTTCATGCGCAAGTTCATCCACATCGCTCGCCTCATGAAGCCGAAGCTCACCTAGGACGCCTCCGACGCCATCCCAAATGAGTACGCGCGGATGGAGGAACCAGGACGGGATGGATAGCCATGTGGCTAGGGTGAGTTATTTTTGCACTCTCGCTGATAAAAGGTAGCCACATACATAAGCTTAAGATCAGGATTGTATGGGTAGTCACGTGACGAGGGTAAGTGGTACTCGATGCTAAATCGACACTAAACAGCTGAGGAACCAGGAAAGGAAAGACTGCCACGTGAAGAGGGTGGGGGCATCGTCATCAGCATATGAACGTCCTACTGGTGAACACAGGCCTTCCCACATGAGGTATGAAGTTAGTGGAACTAGCTCAGCATCAGCACTCTGAAGTTAGTTCCAGGTAAGAAATCTGGGTAGACAGCCACGTGAGGAGGGTGATTGGACCCAGCTGAGGAACCAGGCCATGGTTGATAGTTATTCATAGTGAGCGGAAATAGCTCATCATCAGCACTCCAGCTGAAAAACCAGAGAGAGATGTCTACTTTAGCTGTCTAGCTACGTGGTGAGGGTAAGTGGATTAGCTGAGGAAGGAGATGAATGGAACTAGCTCGGCATCAGCGTCCCAGCTGAGCAACCAGGGAAGTGTAGACAAATTCATGCTTATGTACATTCACATCGCGCGCCTTATGAAGGCTAAACTCACGCAGGCAGGACGTTTTCAACGCCATCGCCGATAAGTACGCAAAACGTGGTCAGGGTGAGTAGATCACCTTAGGAAGGAGGTTAGTGGAAAGAGCTCAGCATCAGCAGTAGCACTCTGGAGTGAGTTTCAGCTGAGATACAAGGGGTGGGTAGAAAGACACATTGCAATGGTGAATGGCGTTTCCCCAAATCCCACAAGTTTTTGTAAAGACGTGGTACTTTACTGAGATCACACACGGACTTCTTGAGAATACTTGAAAGTTGAACGTTTGTCACTGTCCACCCACTGTCATGTTGTGCACTGTTTTGATTCTGAAATGTTTAAAATGTTCCTTTTTATTTCGTTCGCAGAAGAACTTGAGGGAAGTATGTTGCACTGATTTGACTTAAATTTTTTTTTTTTAATTCTTTATTACAGACGCAGCCCGTAACGGCACGCACGCTGGAGACGTTGATCCGCTTGTCCACGGCGCACGCCAAGTGCCGCCTCAGTTTCCAGGTCACGGCCGACGACGCGCACGCCGCCATAGAGCTCGTGCAGTACGCGTACTTCAAGAAGGTAGGGTTCCCTTAGTTTTGGAATTAAAGTTACTCGCGTTCGTACGTTTACCCATGATGCGTTTTATCCCTTCGCATCACATGCCCATACGAAGACAAGACTTTGCATACTTAAACATAGTCACGACTATTATCCCCGAAGGGTTGTCAGAGACTGGGCAATGAGGACCGCAAAAGCAGTCCTCCGCCATAGTTCACTTTTTCACCAAATGGCGACTGCACATGTGCTCAGCGTGACAGGTAGTGAGATCATCGCCGCTCTATGCTGTTGGTTGTATGTGCAGTATTTAGTCCGTTAGTCGCCTTTTACGACACCCAAGGGAACAGGGGGTGGTAGTATTCTATAGCCGCTACCTAACACGGCAGGACTTTGCGTATAGTACGTATTAAAATAAACGTTCTCGCATCGCGACTAATACTTTGTGGGACTGATTCTCGGCGTCCAATCTTGTCGATTAAAGGAATAGATTAATATGATAAAATGCTACGAAATATATTATCTGTTACTTACGCTAAAAACATACAAAAATTGATTGTGCGCGCTTTAACGTGACAGTAAGTAAATGGTTGACTCCGGAGAGCAGCACTTACTCCTAAAGAGGAGCTTAACTATTCTTCGGGCTGTCAAAGAATTGCTAAGCTCCTCTAACGCAGACGCCTAAGTAGCCCAACCATCATAATTTCATAATTAATATGGCTATTTTTATAAAACAAAATATATTTGCCTTAACCACTTGGCTACCGAGGTCTGGCTTTCAGCCGTCGAAATTTGTCAGTGCTTGATGCTTATGTTCTTCTAAGATTTGATGAAGCAATGTTGACTAAAAACATAAGCATCGGTAGCCAAGTGGTTAAGGCAGCCGCCCGGAATGCGGAAGGTGCGTGGTTCGATTCCCGCCTGACGTTGTCGTCTTTTTTCAGTGTTTAAAAAAAATTACTTTAGTATATTTAAGCGTTAATAAAACGCTAAAATATAAAACATTTATCCAAAATATATTTTTTTAGATATTTAAACATAACATTTTTGTTGTAGGTGCTGACGAAAGAGAAACGCCGCAAGCGCCGCGCGTCCTCCGACGAAGACGCAGCTTCTGACAGCGAGCAGCCCGCGCAGCCCAAGGCCAAGAGGTCCCGCAGAACGGTATAGCATACTTGACAACGATAGAGCGAATGGACGACTGTTTCCTGCGGGTCTATCAGCTAAAAAATATGGACATGGGCTTCATTTGACATTTGAAGCCCATATTTTGTCCTCATATGGCCATTTTATGGGCTTCAAATGTCAAATGAAGCCCATGTCCATATTCATATTTTTTAGCCGGCAGGGTAGCAGATGATAAACGTAATAGACACTAAATATCGGTAATATAATTTATTTACAAGAGAATCCAAAAGCTACAAAACCGAACGACAGACAAACCAAATCATTAAGACATATTAAATCATAAACATTAAAACGACAAACATACCAAAATCATTAAGAATTAATATTGAATAAATGATTTGACCTTGACTATCACTCGGGAAACACCCTTTGTTTCCCAGCGCGCGGACGGCCCCAGCGATGATCCGTACCAGTTCTCATCGGACGAAGAGGCGGAGCCCGTGCTGCGCGCTGCCCACGAATCGCGGCCCACGCCCACGCCCACGCGCTCTAAGGTCACCAAGCCCATCGATAACGACAGGTGAGATTAACATTGCAGCAGTGTATGAGTTGTGTTAACAAACTGACTGTCTTACTCAGAGACGTTAATGACAATAATATGTGTTTCCTTCTCTATTTAGCACTACATAAGAAAGTGACAGCAAGAGACTTAATTGGCGTCTCTGAGTACGGCAATTAAATTACTTAATCAAACCATTGTTATATTTTGTAACTATTTTATATTTCGTAAGCTGGCATCACTGCCACCATCTTGGATTTGTCTGTCACGTAGGATAGTTGTTGTTTTTGTCTACGGTCTGTCAAATCTGGTGGAACTGCCCACGCATGACCTGACGCAACTGGTGAACCAGCACACCAGGATCCCAGACATAGTTGGCCATGCGCCCTCCTTACTGGACCCTCTGCTGACGAGTCACCCCGCTGGATACCGGGTGGAGATTCGAGCTCCTTTAGGTTCCTCGGATCACTGCTTGATATCCAGCACAGTGCCCTTGGCATCGCGCCCGCCAACAGCGGTTTCGAAACTCCAGATTTGGCACTACGCGTCGGCAGACTGGGACTGTATGCGGGAGTATTTCGCATCCGTCCCTTGCAGGCAGCGCTGCTTTAGTGAGAAGGACCTGACCGCTAGCGCCACTGCCGTTGCTGATGAGATAGTATTAGGAATAGAATACTATATTCCACACTCCTATGTCATCAGCAAAGGCAGACGCAACCGCTGGTTCAACCACGAGTGTGCCAGCGCTGTTGAGAGCAAGCCGACAGCATACCGCGCTTGGATCAGAGGCAAAGCTCATGGGGATCCCGAAACTCGCTCGCTAAAAGCAGCCTATAATAATGCCACCAAGTCAGAGGGCCTACATTAGAGCGGATGCACAGCGCGTTGCATGAGTAGGCCAAGAACTTCTGACGCATCCTACGAGCAGCCGTAGCTACTGGCGTCTGGCCAAAGCCGTGCAATCCAACTTCTGCCAACCCTCGCTGCCACCACTGAGATGTCCTGACGGAACTTTAGCTCGCAAGCCGCAGGAAAAGGTCGATCTCCTGGCCAAACTCTTTGCGGCTAACTCCCAGATCGATGACTGTAATGCACAGCCACCCTCAATTCCTCACTGTGGCCACACAATATCTGATATTAAAATCAGGCAGTGTGATGTCCGTGCGGAGCTGCAGTCAATCGATGTCCGGAAAGCTAACGATCCTGATGGCATCCCAGCAATAGTCCTGAAAAATGTGTGCAGCGGAGTTGTCCCCTGTGTTAACGCGTCTGTACCGTCTCTCGCTCTCTTCGGGTTGTGTGCCGGAAACTTGGAGAGAAGCTAATGTGCAACCGATCCCTAAAAAAAGAGATCGGTCAGATTCGACTAATTACCGCCCTATAGCCGTAACTTCAGTGTTGTGCAAGATCCTAGAAAGAATATTGAACTAACAGCTTATTCGATACCTAGAAGATCACTCTCTAATTCACGATCGTCAATATGGGTTTCGGCCAAAACGGTCAACGGGTGATCTTCTAGCGTACGTCACGCATCTCTGGGGTGAGGCTATCGACAAGCGTGGCGAGTCACTGGCAGTTAGCCTTGACATAGCCAAGGCTTTTGATCGAGTCTGGCACAAAGTTCTTCTCTCCAAGCTCCCGGCATACGGTTAGCCCGCTCAGTTCTGTACCTGGATTGCCAGTTTCCTGCATGAGCGTAGAATCCGTGTCCTTTCGGATGGATGCGCTTCGCGGTTCATGTCAGTGAACGCTGGTGTTCCTCAAAGCTCCGTTCTATCCCCCACGCTGTTCCTTTTGCATATCAATGGCATGCTTCCTCTTGGAAACATTGAGATGATAGAGCAGATGATAGCACAGTGCATGGGGGATATAATGGTCACCCAACGGCTGGGCGGGTAGACACCGAAATGAAGCGAGCAAATCTTGTCATTGAGCTCGATCGGGTGTTGGACCTCATTTCTAAATGGGGCTCCGATAATCTGGTGGAGTTCAATGCCAAGAAAACACAGGTGTGCGAGTGAGTCACCAACTTACAGTCTCTAACATTCCATCACGCACAAAGAAATTTGGTGACTCGTTTCTTTGTCGCACTTTCAAAAGATGGAATAGTCTACCAGCACACGTATTCCCTCCTACCTATGACATAGGGTCCTTCAAACGAGGCGTGAAGAAGCACTTTGTGGGCCGGCAGAGTGATTGTGACTGATGCTACGTCTCTTACGCTGCACCAGTTGTCCTCGCGCCTGGACTTCATTTCCACTTAACATCAGGTGGAGTGGGGTAAATTTGCCGGGCTTTGTTTATAAAAAAAAACGTTTGTACAAAACCAAGATGGCTACCTATTGATAGGCGATTGAATCAAGAAAAGGTTTACATGTTGCACCACCGGTTATAGTTGTGAACGGTGGTAGGAATCTGCTCACCTTCGATAAACTATCCCCAGATACACCTACGCGGATGTGTCGTGTAGCGGCTGTAGAATACTGTCACTCCCCTCTCTTCCCTTGTGTTATAAATAAACCAAAGGCGCGCTGAGTCGCCTGCTCAGTCTGTCGCGTAGTGTTGCCGAACTATCGATAGTTGACCTCGGAAATCATCTATAATATCGAAAGCTCAGTTTGGTAAAATAGTATCGGTATACTGCAATACTATCGATAGTATCGGCTATGACTATTGTTAAAACAATTGATACTGTCGATTTGTCTGCGTTATTGATAGTAGGCTGTGACGATAGTATCAATACTATCGATAGTAACGATTGTTATTTCAATAGTCAGCAGCAATAGTATTGATACTGTCGATATTGGGCTTCGATAGTATCGATACTATTGATAGTATTGCTGTGTGGCGAATATATCGATACTATTGCTATTGTTAAACTATCGATCGTCTATCGTTAGGCTATCGAGCGGCAACACTACTGTCGCGTGCAATCAAGCTAAACGGTCGTATGACAGTGCGCACAAAGCTCGCACTCCCGTTTGATATAAATAGGCCTTTAAGGTGTAATCCAGGTGGACTTGGTGGTCTAAGTAGGGCCCCCTTGGCCCTGATTCTGTATCGTAATCTATAGATTCCACACCTAAACCTTACCGCGCACAAACGTCAAACGCTTACGTTTTTGGAAAGATATCGTAACTTTTTAAGGAATTAACGTGGTTTTGAAACAAGGAATCGTTACAGAATAAGGGCCCTGGTCAGTTATTGTGTCGTGGTATCGTGTGCAAGTGTTTCCAAACGTGAAGAGCAACAGCTCTCTCCCCCGCTGTCCTGAGGCTGCTGATGGGACACTTGCTGTAAGGATTTAAGACTAGGCTAGGCATATCTATCGTGCCATCCTAGACGCCGTGACCCGCGGACTTAAGTATGCCCCGGCGTGTTGGCTGAGGTTGGACAACGTGTTTTGTGTCCCTACACACTAAGGTGAAGCGATTTTTTTTCTTTTTGATTTCGCTAAAGGCGGATTGCGGAAAAGTTGCGAATTGATGTCAGTATTAAATCTTTCTATGGGTGTAACTAAATTAAATGTGTGGAAGTACTGCCCCCAGAGCATCGAAGTTATGAATTTTAGGGAAAAACTTAGATTATTTGAAATGAAAAAAATCAAATACATTATCCTTTTTTATTTAAATAAAACCATTTTTCTGATTAACCACAAGTGGGAAAAAAAAAAAACACCAATTAAGTACTATTTCTTATCCAAAAAATCTGTAAGTAGAGTTACATATTTTATTCAATTTTTTAATTTTTTTTTTGTATTGAAGGAGGGCATAATACGACACGATTCTGTCTTGTTTCTGATCCAGCCTTCTTGTCTTAATAAGCCACAAACTGTTGAACAAGATTCAGTTACTGATTTATTGCATCTTTCGGTGCCTTGAGTGTGACAGGGGAAACCACGAAAAACTATTGCCATTTCGGAAGTAACTCTTTCGGTATCTGCCAAGGCCGCTAAAATCACTTCAGTCGGAATAACTTTGGTGAGAGGTGGTTCCGAAAGTTTTTCCCAGTCTATGAGGTCTATAAAATCTCGTGCATCAAAATTGAATTGCGGTAATTTAAAAATTCTCAGTCTAGTAAAGCCAGTAGAACGATCACGTACTTTTAAAATTTTTCGAAGGGCTAGTTCTCTAATGTGCTTCCGATCGTCCGCTAACATCGCAATCAACACATTTTCACAGTGGCCAAAATATCCATTTCGCTGTTCAGGATCCAGGATCTATTACCTGTTTGAGTCTATCTGGCAGGTATTGGGACAATGTATTGTGTCAAACAGATGTTTGGCTCCATCAATGCAGTTCGGCTGAGTTTTAATGCGAAACCACATAGGCACATAAACACGAACTAACAGATTTTCAGATGGGGTTTCAGTCGCAACGTAGACCCGGTATACTGTTATACACTGTTTGCCGTGGTAAGCCACCTCGAATGACATATTTTACCAGGTTTACGTTTTGCCAATCTTTCATCACTCGCCCTTGCTGACTGCTGACACATTTATAAAAGATACAATTGGTCTGTACTTAAATCATCACGGTTCTTCGTTATATCTGGCAAACAACAGCTTATGGCAATGAATGATTTGACTGGAAGACATTTATAATTATTAAGTGCCTTCCCTATCGGACCACTAAAGCTTTTCGGCCCTGTAGTAGTACCGTCTAAGTATTCAAAATGATGTCTTAAACTTAACTCATATACGTGCAGTTGACATATTAGCCATTGAAAAGGACGTTGCAGCTTGTTTTCAAGCATTTTAATAATCCCAGCTCTATTACATACCGGTATTTATCATGAAATGCTTGTATGCAAGCTTTCATTGTACGATTTTCAACAATGGGAATAGACGCTCTGTTCGATTTCAGCAGCAACTATCTCCGATGTGTTTTTAACTAGATCTTGACGTGTTTGTGTACTTTGTTTATGAAGTATAAAGTACCTTATAACATCTTCGTAAGTGGGTAGTGTATTTTTAGGTAATTCCTGCCCTGCGATAAATATATAACACTTATTGCCACTGCGTAAACTCATTGTTTTATTTTCCATACGTAAGCGCGTAATGTCAAAAGGAAAGCGACGTGCAATCAATTAGCAATCACAATTCACACTTAAACACACAATATTGTTATGTTGCACTTGGCTAGACCAAGGTCATGCCTAACGCCCCTCACCACTCTTATGAGTGGGTGGATCGCACGAAGTGGCTTTAAGACGTGAGCGTCAAGTTGGCAGGCACACCACGGAATTAGACGGTTTTGACTATGTCATAAAATTGTGTATAAATAGTGATAAATAGTGACGTATAGCATATGAATAGTGATACTATGGTTCTAAAGATATTTGAGTATCTTGGTGTGCCTGCTAACTTGACGTCAAGATAGCAGGCACCATAAGAAATACAGTTCGTATCAATGTGATTTATATGTCAAAAAACTGTGCATAAATAGTGAATCGTATACGCAAAATTTCAACAATTGTACCTCAATACGAACCGAGATATTACGGTCTCTAAGTGGGCTGCCAACTTGACGATTCTTGCGATGGTGATTCCAGAGAAACGGGTTGAAGTTTTAAAAAAATAAATACATGAAAAAATTGTGTGTGAAATTGTGAATCTTTCAATATCAATAAAAAAAGAATTCTTCTTTGCTATTTTCCAAAAATCTAATGTAAACTTCTACCATACATTCGATTTTAAGTACAATCGTGCACAATTTTATTTATTGACTTAAGATACTGACATAAAGTCTAATTTATTTTCAATTCAAGTCATAAAGTTACACTTAAATCTACCGTTGTAATGTCAGTTTCACGTTAATTCTATGGAAACTTATGTCAATTTGTAATTTTAGTGACTCGAATTAAAAGTCTCGGATAATGGTGGACGAGCGAGTGTCGCGAACGACCGAGAGATATCGTGATTTTGTTTACGTACGGTGAGCCGGTGATACGAGAATGGTTTGCGAAAAGTTTTATTCGTTTGTTTTGAAATTGGTACGCAGTGAGTACATTTGCATCAGAAGTGAAAGTGTTACATTTTTATAGGTACGCAGCTTATTTTCTATTATGGTATTTACAAAAAAGATATACCTAGGTACCTAATGTGAGGTAGATATTTTCTCAGTCATTCAAAACCATTGACCTAGAAGTATAGACAAGAACGTTCATACAAACCATTTGTTCAAATTCTGGAATAAGAGACCTAAAGTTCGCTGCAGCCGCTGCAGCGCTTAAACATTTAAATGTCGTATAGTCAACAGAAAGACATCGCAGCGCCAGATCGGTCACAGACAACAAAGTGTGTATCAAGATGGCGTCCTAAATAGATTGTCAATAACAATAATTGAAAAATATCTTTTCTTTTCTAATAATACGATATAACTACATAATAATGACTTTAATAACAATTAATTTCCCTTACTCGACAGCTGAACTGTAGTAAACGTCTAGGTGTACACTTTAAAAAGAAATAAAGAATTATTTTCGCCGCTCCGCACGCGCGAATGTCAAAGCCACACTAAAGCAAGGTGCCAAGTCGACTCCGCAGATGAGTGGAACATAAGTGCGTATTCGGAAGGGCCTATCTAGTGTAACGTATATTTCGCTGTTCAAAACTTTTCATATTTACTACACGACCAATATAATTAACCGCATTAAAGCTACGTTTATCATAATTGTTCAATGATTTACGAACTAAATATATTGCACTTCAGTTAGTTTGCACATGCTGAGTGGTCAGATTTTAAAATAGAATATCGAAGAAGATACGTTTAGTTTGTAACTTATTGAACAACTGTAATAATCGTCTAGCTTACATGCGCCTAATTACGTTGGTCGACTAATACGTATTACTTCATAGTAGATACTTACCAAGCCAATCTTTCGTAAAGTTAACTTGGGTCAAGTATATTCCTAGTACATTAAATGTTATGACTAATAAACAAAGAATAAGCTACGAATAGTTATTCCGTGTTTTGTTCCTGTCTTTTAAACGTAATTTTTAATTAGAGTAAAAGAGACAAAACACGGAATAACTATTCGTAGCTCATTCTTTGTTTATTAGTCATAAAAGACTAGGCAGGTAACATTAATATTTAATGCACTAGGAATATACTTTACCCTAGTTAACTTTACGAAAGATTAGCTAGGTAAGTACCTACTTATGAAGTTATACGTATTACTCGACCAACACAATTAGGCGCATGTCAGCTAGACGTTTATCACAGTTTTTCAATAATTTACAAACTAAACGTATCTTCTTCGATATTCCATTTTAAAATCTGACCACTCAGCATGTGCAAACTAATTGAAGTGCAATAATATTTAGTTTGTTAATCATTGAACAATTATGATAAACGTCTAGCTTTAATGCGATTAATTATGTTGGTCGAGTAGTAAATATGAAAAGTTTTGAATGACTGAGAAAATATATCTACCTCACATTAGGTACAATGGCGGACTCCGTCGCTTTACCAGTCTAAAGGTCAAAATCCCTTGCACACCGCGTCGTCTAATTGGTACGGGCACGTAGGTACCCGGGCGGTCGGTGCGCTTCACACGAAAATCGCTGCAAAGTGGTAAAGCGACCGTGACCCCGACCGTACCTAGGTATATCTTTTTTGTAAATACCATATTAGAGAATAAGCTGCGTACCTATAAAAATGTAGATTGTTATTAAACGATTTAAACACTTTCACTTCTGATGCAAATGTACTCACTGCTTACCAATTTCAACACAAACAAATAAAACTTTTCGCGCACCATTCTCGTATCACCGGCTCACCGCACGTAAACAAAATCACGCCATCTCTCGGTCGTTCGCGACACTCGCTCGTCCACCACTATCCGAGACTTTTAATTCGAGTCACTAAAATTACAAATTGCTTGACATAAGTTTCCATAGAAATAACGTGAATCTGTCATTACAACGGTAGATTTAAGAGTAATTTTATGACTTGAATTAAAAATAATTAGACTTTTATGTCAGTATCTTAAGTCAATAAATAAAATTGTGCACGATTGTACTTAAAATCGAATGTATGGTAGAAGTTTACATTAGATTTTTGGAAAATAGCAAAGAAGAATTCTTTTTTAATTGATATTAAAAGATACACAATTTCACACACAATTTTTTCATGTATTTATTTGTTTAAAACATCAACCCGTTTCTCTGGAATCGCCATCGCAAGAATCGTCAAGTTGGCAGCCCACTTAGAGACCGTAATATCTCGGTTCGTATTGAAGTACAATTGTTGAAATTTTGCGTATACGATTCACTATTTATGCACAGTTTTTTTGACATATAAATCACATTGATACGAACTGTATTTCTTATGGTGCCTGCTATCTTGACGTCAAGTTAGCAGGCACACCAAGATACTCAAATATCTTTTGAACCATAGTATCACTATTTATATGCTATACGTCACTATTTATCACTATTTATACACAATTTTTTGACATAGTCAAAACCGTCTAATTCCGTGATGTGCCTGCCAACTTGATGCTCACTTTAAGACAAAAATATACGAAAGTCAAAGATGAATTTGAAAAAGTTTTGTAAGAAAAATTTTGCTTTTTGTTGATGATTATTGACTTTTGTGTATAAATATTTCTAAATAATATTAACTATTGAAAAAATGTGTTATATTTAGTTTAAAATGATGCTATGAAAATATTAATATTTAGGTATTTTTTCGAAAACGTTACCTCCTGGGGGCAGTACTTCTCGTAGTTTGTTTCTATTTATATTTTGTATACGTAATAAATAAGTGTATTGGCAACTTTTAATAAAACCGCGATAAAAAAATATCACAAAATTTTTTTTTTCATACATTGAGCGCTCCACCCTGCTACTCACGGCTGGCTGCGTACTATACACCTTGGGTGTCCTAAAAGGCGACTTACTGACTAAATACTGCACATACATCCAACAGCATAGAGCGCTGTCACGCTGAGCACACGTGCAGTCGCTATTTGGGTTAAAGTGGACTATGGCAGAGGACTGCTTTTGCGGTCCTCAGTGCCTAGTCCCTGATTAACCTTAGTAGTTTTGATTATATCTATGTATGCAAAATCTGCATCTGCATTGCAGATACACCTCCCCACGACCAAGCGTGCTAAGATCATCAAGCCTTACTGATAATGACACTAAGATAAGATTGATAATGACAAGTGAGCATAACAGAGGACTTCGGCCCGCGAAAAAAGTTTAGGATTCAATATTCCAATGAACACACATTGCGTCTGTGCCTGAGTTGTGCACGGTGGTAGACGTGACGAGACCACCTCTACCCACAAACTATGGATTTTTATGTGGTTACAAAATATTTATAAATTACAAATAGTATTTACACTTAGAAACACCATCATATTTCAGCCATTTTGTACAAAATATCTATAAATTACATATGAAAAAATTGTCCTTTATCGATTTTTCTATACTTTTCTGATAAAAAGATCGATAAAGGACGATTTTTATCATATGTAACTTAATATACCTCTAAGTTATTCGCAATTTATCAAATTAAGATACAAAAGTATGATATTGGTAAATAACAGTACAGCTAAACTATCACAGCTACCCTCATTGCAGCAAATATTACCTGTTGCTGACCTTACCTTACCAAGCGTACTGTACTGTTATTTGCCAATATCATAATTTTGTAACTGAAAATCGTCCTTTATCAATTTTTCTATACTTATCTGATAAAAAGATCGATAAAGGACGATTTTTATCATAATATGTAATTTATAGATATTTTGTACAAAATGGCTGAAAAATGATGGTGTTTCTTGTTAGCATGGACCAAGGCGCGAGCGGGCCGCTATTGTAAAATAAAAATAAACATACATTCACGACTAATATCCCCAAAGGGGTTATCAGAATCTAGGCAATGAAGACCGCAGAAGCAGTCCACTGCTATAGTCCACATTTCACCGATTAACAACGGCACACGTGCTCAGCGTGACAGGTGGTGAGCCCATCGCCGCTCTATGCTGTTGGATGTATGTGCAGTCTTTAGCTCGATAGTTGCTTTTTACGACACCCAAGAAAAGACATGGGTTAGTAGTTTTCTATTAAAAGTCGCTACCAGAACAGCACATTTAAAAAAAATATAATTAGTAGATATTTTATACAAAATGGCTGAAGTATATCACGTGAGTTTGTATGCAGATACACCTCCCCACGCCCACGCGTACTTAGATCATCAAGCCTATATTGATAATGACATTAAGATAAGATTGATAATGACAGGTGAGCTGAGGCTGAAGTTTATAAGTTAGCGTGGACGATGGCGCGGTAAGGCAAAATAAAAAATACACTAATAATGACTTATTTCCGTCCCCAGATTGGCGTTATTCAAGGCAGCCCTCCAACAGTTGTACCGGGAGGAGCGAGTCAACTCTCTGCCCCTGGATAAGATCACCACCTACATCAACGACAAATACTCGCATGCTATATTCGACGCGGGCGAAGTGGACGCCGCGCTGCAGCGGATGACTCAAGACAACCAGGTCATGATGGCGGACGATATCGTATTCCTCATTTAGGACCTTACAAAACTAGGATGGAAGAGTTGAAAGTGCTTTTCTTCTTTTCAAGAACTTAAATTTCATGTAGAGTTGAGGAACTTTTTGGCGATAATCGTTTGTGCTCCATTCGAATCGCGCGTGCGCATAGATCGAATGCAAGCGAACAAGTGATTATACAATGTGTAATGGCATGCACTGTACAAACTTTAGGGGTGGATCCTAACCTCTAATATATACGTCATAAAAAAATATTTAAAAAATATAATAAAATAAGTAGTGGAATTTACGTGGTAAATTGGTTACTTTACTATTCGTTTTTTTCGTCATTTTTGGTGTTGAAATCCGACATATTTGTTTTTTTTTCCTACTGATGTTCGAGCCTTTGGTTATTTTACTGATTCTTACTTGCTTGCGACTAGTTTCACCTTTTTTAGAAACTTTTTTTTAAGTGAATATGATTTAAGCTTTTCGTGATATTGTTTTTTTCAATACACACACGCAAAAATAGAAGATAACAAAATAAAGTTATGCCATTTCTAAACTATTGAGTTTAGAATTTTTATGTATAATGTTTTAAGAGATGGCGTGACGATCTGGACGCACACCAGACTGGGTCTGATACTCTAGTTCGAATGACGATACCTCGATGGTCATTACGTCGATGTCTCTACCTCGACGGTACACTTCACCGATGGCTCGTTACCTCGAAAGGTCAATACCTCGAAGGATCTATTCCTCGACGGGTCTTTTCTTCGATGGTACATCTGATCGATGGGTTGTTACCTCGAAAAAATCCTCAAAGGTACAGTAAATGTAAAGTATTTGTGTGTGTAACTGAAAGGTGTAAAAATACTAGTGAATTGAAATGACTATCGATATAATCATAGAGGCAACATTTATTATCACTCTGCATATAAATTTACAATTTCTATGGTTCATAAGACACTTTTGTCTTATTCTTTTATCGAAATGTTACTGAAAATACATAATAAAAATAAGGGAGACTTCTAAAAGTCATGGGAATTATAATTGTACTTTTGATGATTTTGTCGAGGTAACAACCCATCGATCAAATGTACCATCGAAGAAAAGACCCGTCGAGGAAGAGATCCTTCGAGGTATTGACCTTTCGAGGTAACGAGCCATCGGTGTGAAGTGTACCGTCGAGGTAGAGACATCGAGGTAATGACCATCGAGGTAACGTCATTCGAACTAGAGTATCAGACCCCACCAGACTGACTGGCAAGAGGTGGCTCAGGTTAGAGATGGATGGAGGGACTTGGGGGAGGCCTTTGCCCAGCAGTGGACAGTATAGGCTAGCTAAAAAAATGTTTTATTGTAAATATTTGTGTGTAGAATCCATCCCTAAAGTTTGAACAGTGCATGTCAATACATATTGTATAGAAGTGGTCGAACAGGAACTTCAACTGTACAGACGCCAGCAAATCAGTGTGTACCATGTAAAATAACATTTGTTTCTATTAATCTCATTGCGTTAGTGGCAACCAATGATGTTACAATAAAAAGAGGTAGATGTCTTACATGTGCCAAAAAGTGGCAACAGAAAACTATGCTAATTGGCTTACCTTAAGCGTAGTCTCACAAAAGCGTTAGCAGTGTTGACACTTTGTCAGTGTCAGTTTGCATGTATTTGTTTCTGAAAATTAATTAAAAATATGCTGTCCTGTGTCATGCGAACTACATAAAAGGTCATGAAATTATATATCATTAGTGGCATGAGTGAGTTTAAATTTTAATTGATTCAAGTTCTTATTATTTAACAACTACAAAATGTCAGAATAAATTGTGTCATAAAAATATAGAGTGCGACAGCAAATTGACATGTAATTCGAAATGACACAGCGCTACATGTATCTGTCTTGTTTACGCTCTTACTAGTTGTCATGCTATCTTGCTCACACTTTAGAATACGATCAAGTTAACTCGGCAGATGCGGCCATATGAGATCATCGACTAGAAGTGACGAGTTACCTCGGCCGTATAACATCGTAATATTTAGTGAGTATAGCGCATGCTCAGGTTTTCGTACGTACGACGCTTCGGTCCATTATTGAAATCATATTAGTACTGACATAACCTATCTACCTCTTTTTAATATAATATCATTGGTGGCAACCATTTAAGATTTGTATGTTTTCTCAATACTTTCGTTTCCAAATGTTAAACATTTGTTTTGTTCCACTAGCATTTAAACGTAGTGAATGATTGAAGTTGTTTCTTATTCCTTTTTTATTTTAATACGAAAGTAAACAAATGTGCGAAATGTTCTTTATCTTTGTAATGTTGTTGCTGTTAGGATAAAGCCAGTGAACACTATCCGCCTTTCGAGTACAAATCAGTTTTGTAATAAGTGATTGAATACGAAAGTGCCTTGACGTATATTTTTCATACAACTGTTAATTAATATGTTAATCTTAGGTACCATCATGTTGTATTTGTATGTATACAAACGTGTTTTCTTATGTAAGTACTTATATAAAAGTTTTGTAATAAAAATACTTGTTTAACTTAACCAACCATATTCACAAACAAATCATTTCCTATTTTTCCCTTTTCCTTTGCTCTTCCCGTCTCTACTTTTTCCTATTTTGTTTTTGTTGAATTTGCCTCCAAATACTTTTTTCTGATTGTTAAATGGTTTTTGAGCTTTACCGGGAGGCTTACGACCATTTTGTCTTCCGTCGGATTTGTTATTAAACTTCTTTTTACCGTCTTCTTGGTTTCTGTAAATAAACAAACATTTTTTTTGTCATATTTGTATCCAATTATGTTACATTATTCAATAAACAATTGTTATTCTATTTTCCTTTTAAATTCGAGTGACAAAACTTAACTTGTCATCCTTATCGCTTTTCTGCTTTGCTGTACATTATGAAAGTGTATCTTTAACCTTTTGGGCGCCACGCCATAAACGCATTCCTGTGTCCTGCACGCCAGAGCATAAAATAGACAAAAATACCTACGAAAAATATAGTGCTGCCAAGAGTCGATAAATTGGTAACACACGGCGACCTGTTTTTGTTGTTTTCATATGCAATAAATGACTACTTATAATCTGGGATGTTTAATTTATTCTTGTGCCATCTTCCACTCTTTGTATATATGTAATTAGTACATAAATAAAAGCATAGCATTGAAAATAAAATGGTGGTAAACCACAGCACTATTCTCTATAGTGATGTCTTCATTGTCACGACTGGACGACAACGGCGCAGCTGGTCATCCTATAATGCCTCTTCCATAGAGATGTACCCGAGTCGCACGTAATGTATCAATTTCGAAATCGATACCTAGAAAGACATCGTTTAACCTTTTCACCGCCCAACTATCCGTATTAATACTCTGTTGTATTTACTTATGTTACTATGTCTTACTATGTGTTTTGTTTATATTAAGTAAGTGCAGACGGCAACAGATTTTGTGAAAGGTTAAATCCTTATCTTTAAATTTCGTGTTAGTGCATCCGAATGCAGAACAGTAAAGCTTTTGTTTCACCATCCTGTGAACTATCCACTTGCGAAAATAAAGTTAACGTGAAACAAACTGCCGCGTCGGTCGCTTTCTGCGTACTGCGTGCGTGACACTCGACTAAATTGTCTCCGCGCGCGGACCGAAAGTATAGGTATATAAATCGACCGAATTACGTAGTGACACGCGCCTGCTGATACGCTATTTTAGATCTTAAATCCTTATCAATATATCGTTTTTAGTCTACTCACAATATTTTTCGGAACGAGCGTAATGCCGAAAGATAGCAAGTCGATATACCTACTTACCCGCTGTTTTAGACTTTAATGTTTACCCACGGTTACTTACCTATTTTTTTTGAAAGATTGTTTATGTTGAACTATGGTTTTAGAGATTTATTTCTGTAAAGAATATTACGCTATTATATTATAAGCTATATTATTATGTACTTTAACTATCGTTGAATTATAAAAATATACCAAACACATTGAGAATTATCCGCTTGCGTGATCTCGAGATGATACCTAAACATCTTCATAGTGATTTCGTCCTTTTTTACGCAACCGTTACGAACTAAAATTGCGGCTAGCCTTAGAAAAACCTTTGTTATGATTTTTAAGTTGATACTGGTTATTTTAAACTCAAAAACAAAAACTTTAAAAATGTAGGTAATTAGCAGAGTGTAATACGTAATTTAGAAACACACTATCTCGATGCACATTAGCGCGACAAAGTGCGACAAACCAAATCTCGATGCACGAAATCGCGACAAACCAAATTTCGATGCCATCTATCTAAACATGATGATATCTATCTATATAAACAAAACTGAGAAGGTAGTTACCTACTTGGTATTAACCATGGGATATAAAAAAAACATACGTAGAAAGTGTCAATTTTAACCGGTGCAAAACAGTACAAGAATATTTTTATAAATAAAAACAAACATATTTAGTAAACAATATAATATAAGTAATGTATTAATATAATATTATTGTGATTCATTTTTTATTTATTATTAAATTACAATTAAATTATATCACCGTGCACACGTGTTGTATGCATATGATCCATAGTAGATGACGGTACCTACCGCTACCCTAAGTAAAAATAAAATAATCTACCTGCAATAGTTATGTTGCCGCAAAATAGCTAATGCCATAAAGAGACTCGATGACGCAGTGGATGACGTTCTGTTTACAGTCACAAAAGTTAAGCAAATTTGCGCAGGTCGAGTAACTGATGGGTGACCAGTCAGCGACCTCGGCGAATATTGCTTAACTTTCGCGATCAAAAACCTCGAGATTTTATGATCTACGGTCACCCATCCCTTTGGCGACCTCGGCGAACATTGCTTAACTTTCGCGACCGAAAACCTCGAGATTTTATGAACTTACGGTCACCCATCCTCTTGGCGACCTCGGCGAACATTACTTAACTTTCACGATCGAAAACTCGAGATTTCTATGTACCTACGAGTGATGTATAGTGTAAAAATAGATAAAAATTGTATAAGCATCTTCCATTTATTCGCATAAAACGATTACAAACAAAATTCCTATGTTGTGTCGCGATTTCGTGCGTCGATATTACGTATTACACTCTAATTAGCGAAATAACCTAGGCTTACAAGAGTTGCAAGGAGTTATTTTGTTTCGAATATTAATTATAATTACTTACATTACATACAATTAAACAAAATCTAATAAAATGATTGTTAACATAAATAATAATTTATTTAAAGTCTAGTATATAATAAGTATAATAACAGAAATAAAGTTTAATTTATTAAGAATTTGCATACACTTCTTACCTCTAAATCTCAATAATGGGCGATTTTCTGACAGCCCAAATTAAAAAGTAAAAATTAGTTCAAAAACACTCGATAGATGTCGTTTTATGAAAGCCGTACCTACTTATGGACTGTAATAAATTCTACACTTTTACTTGTCTGCCAAAAGAATAAAAAAATAGTATTTACTTACCTATTTATATTCAGGACATCCAGAACCTATTTCTATTTTGGAATAGAATAAATATTACGCAGCCATACACGTGCTCTTCATGAACCCGCCTTTTACTAAGCGCCATACTAATCTATGCTAAGCGCCATCTATGAAGTCATTTACGAACCAATTTCTTTTTTTTTTTAAATCGCCCATTGAATCCGATTCCGAAAATTCGTCGTCATTATCGACGCCTTCCAAAATGCGAAGAAGTTCAATTGAATCGCTCATGTTGCACTGCACTACTGTCCTTACTATGCACTTATGACGTCATCAGGGTATCGTCTATCCGTGACCACGGCGCCCAGAGAACTGATTATTGATGACGCGCTAGGGATGCGCCAGAGTTGCCATATTGGATTTATTAGGTGAAGTTGATTTGACGATTCTTTATTCATGTAGCTGAGCTACGGTACGCTATGGTAGTGTTAGTTTTCTTAAATTTCATTTTATTAAAATAGCAATAATAATAAAATCAAATAACACGTTTTAGTTGAATTTTGAATAGGTAATTTACGATAAAACTACCTTCCGCAGTACAGCACTAGCGGTCAAGAGTAGACGACTTTGGCGTGTTGGACATAGTATTTGCTTAGATAAAAATCCATGTTTTATAGTTCAATATTTCTCAGTTCTTATGGCTCTAAGAGACTTGTTTTTATACTCATATGTTGCAGGGATATTCTCTATTGCCGAATGTAGAAAAAGAAATACCAGTAATAGTTTTTCAACACATTTATTTAGTATTTTTGTAAGCCGGGTTTTTTGTCAACTATAGATGTCGTTGGCGCACAGGGCCCGCAAGTGCTGGTCATATATAGACGACTTTGGCGCTCAAAAGGTTAAGGAACAACGGCGAACTTTTTTCAAAAGTGTATCTACGAGGAAAGTGTACTTACGAGGAATAATTCCTTTTACCGCCATCATTCTTTCTGTTTCCTTTTTTGTCTGTGTCCTGATTATTTGAGTATTTCTTCTTCAACTTCTTGTCAAGACGCATCTTCTTGAAACCTCGTACGGAGTTATCGTCCAACTTGCGTTTTCTCGTTGAATTTTCGCTAAAAAGATCTGAAACAAAATGCGAACGTTAAAGACTAACAATAGTTATTAGAAGAGACACCGTATTCGAGTTCGAGACTCAGCGTTTCTGCGGTATAGCGAAACAATAGGCTATAACAATAATTAAAATCCTAATAACTGAAAATAAATATTGACGACACCTGCGAAAATATTCTTTTTCTTGCAGGGAGGCAGTGACTCTTTAAATGATTTGAGTTATTTGTATTAAGCTGTATTAACCTGTTAAATCCCGTGGGCGCAATATCGCGCTAGATAATTAAAATTCTATTGTGTCTGGATTCCCGGGATTCAACAGGTTAATTGATAGGTAAGTATAAACAATTTTTTTTTTAGTAACTTTTATATTTGGCAACTTGATTTATAACGACAAAATGTAGCATGCATTAATGCCGCATAAAGTTCTCATTTACTATTCTACCTTTATAACCCACTTATCCATCTAAACTTTAGAAGTTTTTATTTTATGCCTTTAGATTCTAAAGGCATAAAATAAAAACAGCTTCATTTGTTGCTGGTTCATTGAGGATTTCCAAACATCACATGAATCACTACACTATAAGGTAAACGCAGGTATTACCGCGGTAGTCAAAAATCTGCAGGTAACACCGAGGTATGTAATATAATTGTAGTTTTAAGCTATTACAGGCATATTTTATTCGTTTGGATGGATCCGTGGCGGACTGTGCACAACAAAGCAGAAAAACAAAACAACGATGCAGTGGACCGGCAATCCAAAGGTCGTGGGTTCGAATCCCACTCGAGCTTCCTGAGACTGGTTGATTTTTTTTCTAGTAAACATTTTATCCGTTATCTATTAGTGAATGCAAAATTTCAATAATAAAGAACGATTAGTATGCTTCAAACCGGCGCCGGAGCACGACCTCCTTATAAACGCGAGTCGCCAAATGTAAGTACACATAATATCTTGGTTATATCTGGCAGGTGATGCCACTCGGCAGGCTTATTACCGTTCTTTAACAACTGGTTGCAAATTGTACAATAGCAACGCGATTGCTACCAGTGCCGATTGCTACCATTGCGATTGCTACCAGTAACGATTTGCCGGGAATGGTATCTGCCTCTGAATATCTTCTTTTCGCTGATGACCTAAAGTTGAGTCTGGGTATTGAAACTGTAGCAGATGTAGTACTTTTGCAGAGGGATATTGATGCCGTGTCTCAATGGAGCCAAGACAACAATCTCCCTTTTAATAGTGACAAATGTAGAATAATAACTTTTTCGCGCAAGTTGCGACCAATAATCTATAATTATAATTTATCTGACGCTCCACTGGAAAGAATATGTGACATTAAAGACTTAGGATTAATATTAGATTCTAAACTAGATTTTCACAAGCACATAATAAATATTTGCAAGAGGGCACACAGGATGTTAGGTTTTGTTATAAGAATAGCATCACAATTTGAATCTGCGACAGTAGCAAAGGTACTGTATGCTGCATACGTCCGCAGCAAGCTTGAATACGCTGCAGCTGTTTGGAATCCCTATGAGGAAAAATATGTACTGATGCTCGAGAAAATACAACGCAAGTTTGCTCGATGGCTCTATAAAAAACTCTACGGATACTATCCCTTTTTATATCCATCTTTATTCGTTTCCGGTATGACTGAAATGGAGACTCTGAAACTTAGAAGAGTCATGTTTTTGATAGTACATTATCTCTCGATACTGCACCAGGGGATCGACAGTCCACAAATACTAGAAAGATTCCATATTTTGGTTCCTACAAACATCTCTTGGGACGCGGCGGGTCTGGTGGCGCCGCGCCGCCGACAGCGCCTCCTGGCGCTGCCTGCTGCTCGGACAGAGTATGGTAGGCACTCGCCTACTAATCGTGCACTGCGTACTATCGGGGACATACTTGCTCAGCACTACGAAATTGACTTGTTTGCCGATGGTCTAGGACAGCTTTGTAATCAATTTCGGAAAATTTTATCTGACATTACTTAATTCCAATTGCAATTTTTGCTTAATTATAATTATTTTAATTTTCTTTTATTAAAATTAATTTTATCTATTAGTAAGTTTATTGTTTATTTGACCTAGCTAGACATTTGCTTGAATTATTTTTTATATTTTTTATGTGATTGGACTTTATTGATATTATTTTATTTTTTGTAATCATGCGTAGTTTTTGAATTTTTTTTTGACATTTATGAATTCATGTTTGACATAATGTATCTTCATCTTATCTTCATCTTAAAAATTTTATAAATTCATACTATTGACTTGAATTACTAATTACTTATTACTATTAAATGTTATTGTTAGTTATCCGTAAGTGTTCAGTTAAGAATTTAAATAAGACATTGTTTTGTAAATTATCTAACCTTATAAGCGCTTTGGACTTAAAATTCTGTTAGCTTTAAAGGCATGTTGAATAAATAAATAAATAAATATATAAAAACATCTTCCATCATACGTAAGTTTTATTTAGTACTTATATCTCAGATGTTTAAAAATGTTATTCTTATTATCATTACATTATTGTAAACAAAAACGAATGTGTTAAGTATTGAAACTTTGTTTGATACAACATAGTTAAACTTAGTTTACCTAATAAAATTTAATACAAATAGTTAGGATTTCAGGAATGCTTACATTTTATGCCGGGTCAACCAAATCGGTTAGAAAAATAAAAAGAGCTACAGAACCCATTTAGAAAAACGACGCATGCGCACGCTTTCTTGTGACTCCGCCCATACCAGGAGTTGCCCCTAGTAGTTTTTAGGAATCGAAAATTAGACTTAAGTTACCTAAACTAGCAATATTTTACAATTATTTGTCATTTTTATCACTGGTCAAATTATTAACAATACCTAATATTTTCTATTTGCCTAAAGCCGCAATAAAAGTTATAATAAAAATTCACATGGTGAAAGATTTTTGTGTTTCGTTTTTTTTTACTGCGTGTACGGGGGAGTTTAGAACAGTGCTGAAACCCGTATTCACAAACATTTACTTGTGTAAAAGTAGAAATGCTATACGAAGTAAGACATTTCTCAGTGCGTTTCGTATGACAAGCCTTTCAATTCATAAACAATACTCAGATGACTAAAGAGTCGTTGATAATGTTGTAATAATGTCGATAAACTCTTATTATTTTTAAAAGTGTGTACAGTGTAAAGTGTCCACAATGACCGAGATATCAAGCGATGATGAAGCCAGATGACGTCTCGATTCGTCCTACGCTTCTCATACATTTATACAAAATGCAAGCCAAGCCCAACTATTATTGCCCTTATTGCAAAACTAAGGGTCATAGACTGGTAGCGTGCGCACATTACAATGCCCAGCCGACACAGGGCCGCTGGGACTTTGTGCGGGCGCGCGAGCGCTGCCAACGCTGCCTCGGCACACACTATGAGGACGAATGCAAGTCGGTGAAGGGATGCAGGGTGTGTGGGTCCTCCGACCATCACACGCCCCTTCCCCGATCAGACGACTCAACCCAATTTTACCCGTCGTCAGCACATTGGCTCCCACCGCACCTAAGGGAACAGCCAAGAAAGCAGCCCAGTGGGAGCACGCGTCCGCGCACGCGAAGCAGCCGCAGCAGCAGCTGTGACTTATACCCACTCAGCTCATACACACACACACATGCATTCAGCTCACGCCAGCGTTCAGCTCACGCCTATTCGGTTCATGTATTCCTCCTATACAAACACATGCATTCAGCTCACGCCTATACGGTTCATGCATTCCTCCTATATACACACACACATGCATTCAGCTAACGCCTATACGGTTTATGCATTCATGCCATATACACACACATGCATGCTGCTCGCGCCTGTACGGTTCATGCATTCCGCCAATACACACACACACACATGCATTCAGCTCGCGCCTATACGGTTCATGCATTCCCCCAATACACACACACACACACACTTGCATTCTGCTCATGCCTTTACGGTTCATGCATTCCTCCCATACATATACACACATGCATTCAGCTCACGCCTATAAATAAATAAATAAATAAATAAATAAATAAACTTCCTACACTCACACCAATTATCTAGCCCAAGAGAAGCTTCGTTATGAAACTCGTTAAATGGTTACTAGACAACGGATAATCATACTTAAAATACTTAAATACATACTTATTATACATATAAAATACCCAGACCCCAGACAATTTAGAAAAACCATAATTTATAAATTGACCTGACCGGGGATCGAACCCGGGACCTCAGAGATGGCGACACCATGAAAACCGGTGTACAAACCACTCGACCAAGGAGATCGTCTATCTATCGCCTATACGGTTCATGCATTCGTTCATCCTATACACAAACACACATGCATTCAGCTCGCGCCTATACGGTTCATGCATTCCTCCTAAACACACACAAACATGCATTAAGCTCACGCATATACGGTTCATGCATTCCTCCTATATATATACACATGCATTTAGCTCGCGCCTATACGGTTTATGCATTCATTTGACGACCTCCTTGGTCGAGTGGTTTGTACACCGGTTTTCATGGTGTCGCCATCTCTGAGGTCCCGGGTTCGATCCCCGGTCGAGTAAATTTAGAAATTCTAAAATCTCGGGTCTGGGTGTTTTCTATGTATAATAAGTATGTATTTAAGTATTTTAAGTATATTTATCCGTTGTCTAGTAAACATTTAACGAGTTTCTTCGAAGCTTCTCTTGGGCTAATTAAAATAATTATAATAATTGGTGTGATTGTAAAAAAGTTTTATTTTATTTATTTTATTCCTCCTACACTCATACACACCTATACACTAACTCAACCCATACAAACTCGTACCATACACTAACTCAGCACAGCACGAATCGAGGTTGTACTTAACTACAGACCTCTCTGCCCACTTTCGTCAGATACTTCAGACTCCGAGTCGCCCACAGCCGGACATTTCATCATGGGCCGGCCCTCACGGCCTTGACGGCCCTTCTTTAAGTTATTCCCTTCCTACCCTTTCCTCCCTCCTCTGGGGCCCGGAAGATATACGCGACGAAACGCGGCCGCCCCTTCGTCGGCCAATAGGATTGCATCATCGGCCGGGGTTCGCCGGCGCAGCACGTGCCGGCAGTCCGTCTCCGACCTCCAGAGCAGACCCGCGCGACTTTAGCACCTAAAAGACGCGCCATCTTTGGACTCATAATCAGCCCGTCTCCGCCCGCCCCGGCCCGGTTACCCATCTTCCCAGGTAAGCCTTCCTACCCCCCGCCAATCCTTACGTCGCTGTTTCGGCGAAAGCCTGTCGCCGTAACACCTTCTGAACAGCTAATAATTCCTTCTGGTGTGAAGGTTTCTCTCTTGTGGAAGCCAGGTCTCAGATAAGGCTAGGTTGTTGAGACAGGCTCCCCAGCCTGGGCTGCATCGGTTGTAAGAAAATACGTAGGCGGATTTGCATGTATCACGGATGAGTTTTTCAGCCACCACTGGAGTTCCGATACTACTAGAGCAGGCAAGTGGTACCGATGCTGGTCTTCTGGTATTGTCAAACTGTGTCTTTGGAGATGTCTTGTGTGTAAACGACCTCGTGGCACTGCGAAACTGTCAAAATTCAGGAAGCCGAGTACAGACTGGGCTTCAGCATTGCTTATATTCTGACGGATTAAGAATCGTGTCGACACTTCGGATATGTGGGAGGTTTTTTTTTGTTTGTTTTCGAGGTGTTCCAAGGGTCCCAAGTATTTGATCTGTCTTTGAGGGATGATGACAGATTTGCTCATGTTTATTGCCTAGCCTAGATATTGAAGCAATTGGATTACGTAATCTACCTGTTTGATAAGGGATAATCGATCCTGGTGGGCCAACAAAAATGGTCTAAAGGACTCTCAGACTTTTGTTTCGGAGTATATGTGCTGTCCACGTCGTTACAGAAACGAAGGCACTTGGAGCTGAGCTCAGGCTAAACGGGAGACATGTCACCTGCATTAATTTTTGGTTGTAAATGAGTCTCAAAAACTTTCCGTGACCTCGACAAACAGGCATGTAAAAGTATGCCTGTGAAATATCTATTTTTACAAGCCAGTACCGATGTTAAAGGAAGGCTGGCACTTTGAAAACGGATATGAAACGAATTGAGATGTGTACACATAGTCGTCTAAGGGCCGATTTTTCAATTGACAGATAAAACTTATTTGTCTGTTAAAGTATTACACAACCATTTAAAAAGGTATAGTCATTTCATGCCTTTTGTTTTCTTTACAGGTGACATTTTAAGTACGTCGCGTAATACTTTATCAGACGGATAAGTTTTATTCGAGGATGGAAAAATCAGCCCAAAGCCCTTCAAATTGAATATCGGTCTCCAAGTACCGTCTCCTTTTGGTTACAGAAACATTTTAGACAGAAAGCTTGGACTGGTTTGCGCAACCTTTAAAACATGATCTTATTATAATTGGTTTACAATGGCATTCATTTCGGGCATGACTGGAGTGTAATACGCAGAGCTGGACAGGTGTAGCATTAATAGCGGCGGTTTTTCGACAAAGGGAATCCGATAACCACTGATCATGTGTAGGATGTGAATCGGTGCGCCCAATTTCTCCCATCTGTCTATAAAGTGCTGGAGTTGTCCAGCTCTGAAAGGGGTTGAGTCAATATTTACGGAGTTTATTTTGGAGATCTCTATAAGTGGGCGAGGCATCAATTTTCCCTGGCATTTGAGCCGCGGAGTGTCTTTGCCCTCCTACTCTCTTTCCGCGAAAATTACCACGATTGTTAGAATGTGTGAACGATCGAGGGTAGCCAGACCCATGGCAAGAATGCCCCTGCGTGGGGCTTGGCCTGTGGCCGTTGCAACATAACTGTGGCTTAGGTGCATTATGATTGCCACCCTGCGCTGATGAATTGCATTGTGTGTAGGTGCTACCTTGCGCAGAATGCGCGTTTATTGGCTTTGTAGTAGTAGCTTGCGCAGCTAATTTAATAGTAAATTTTTGCCAAAACGCTTTTCTGACCCCATCAACCTTCTCTAACGCGCCTGTAAACTGTTCCGCAGCAAACAGATTCTCATACGTTGGGGGGTATTTTCCGCAACATCGTTCTCACTAAAGGATCCCTTACGGGGTTCAATATTTTTGACCTTCTTTGTTCTATCAGATCTGCTTCAACTGCAATATATCATTAGACACCTTACAATACTCACCTTTTGTGAAAATGTTGCAAACTTTATCGCAGATCTTTTCAATTGATAGATTTTCTGGGCTGCGCGCCTAAGAGAGAAAGTCACGGAAGCCTTTCTGGAATGCTTCTTGTTGCTTTAAAATAGCTAATGTTGGTGCCGTATAGGATCGCTCAGAGTAAGTTAGGTCTGTAGCCGTGTCATAGGATGCAATCGCATCGTTGCATCCAGCTGGGTATAGCCCGGTGAGCTAGTACATTGCTTTTGCACCTCCGCAAAACGAATATTATTCCACTCAGGAGTGTTAAATCTTTGTAAGCGATTTACGGTATTGGTATGATCCGTACTAGTTTTAGAGGTCGCGTCCTCTTTTAAAGATATACCTACATCTATAGTTAAGTCATTCGCGGTGTGGTCCTCGTCGTTACAATCCTCGAATAATTCCCCGCTAACATTTAGATCTATCTCAGGACAGCAAGCGTTTTGTGTCTGAGGGGTTTGAATTTGATTACGCAATTCGTATACTTCATTAACTAACTTTCCGAGGAGGTTTTGTTGACGAGTTTTTGGTTTGCGTCTGCGAGCCTGAGTTCTTCTATTGCGGCCTAACGAATCAAACGATCAAGAATCCGAGGTCAATTGCTTACTCGGTTCCGGATTTTCAGTTATACGGTTTAAATTACTCATTTTCAGACAGCCTAAAATACACAAAAAAACAATTAAAACTTTCTATCGAACGGTATAACCATTAAAGAAAAAATATATTTTTTGAGGGTAGTTAAAAATTATAAATGTTCTCTAAAATTATAGAACTTTAAATAAAACGATTTCGAAATATTCGAACCGTAAAATAAAATGATTTCTAGAATAAAACGCTTAAAGAAATTATTGGTGAAATATTTTTAAAATAATTTGGAAAGGTTTTTAGCTGTGCACGTAATACCTGCGAGTTGTTGAAGAGATGTGCACTCGGTGAGACAAAGGACGCCAATGGTAAAACCAAACTCTTGTTCGCTGGCCGTGGGAGAGTGAATGTGCGACAGAGACAGCAAGATACACACGGTGAATAGGATAGACAGAGAGGCAAAGTGTACGACATTCTCGTATTGTTTATGCTTCGAATCACGGTACAGGAGTTTAATTTTTTTTCCGCCCTTTTCCGCCATGGTAATCGGCCATTTTTTTTGTTTTTTTTTGTTTTATAGCATAAGGAGGCAAACGAGCAAGCGGGTCACCTGATGGAATGTAATCACCGCCGCCCATGGACACCCGCAAAGCCAGAGGAATCGCAGGCGCGTTGCCGGCCTTTAAGGAAGGAATAGGCTCGTTTCTTGAAGATCCCTAAGTCGTAACGGTCCGGAAATACCGCCGCCGAGAGCTGGTTCCACAACACTGTAGTTCGAGGCAAGAAATTTCTTGAAAATCGCACAGTAGTAGACCGCCATCCATCGAGGTGATGTGGATGGAATGACAGTCGATTGCGTGTAGTGCTGTGAAGGAAATTAGCGGCAGGGATCAAGCCGAACAATTCCTCAGAACACTCCCCATGATATATACGGTACAATATACAGAGAGACGCAACGTCTCTCCGAAGAGCCAGTGGATCGAGCCGACCTGAAATAACCACGTCGCCGACAATTCGAGCAGCTCTGCGTTGAATGCGGTCAAATGGAAGGAGTTGGTATTGGGGTGCTCCAGCCCAGAGATGGGAGCAGTATTCCATATGCGGCCTGACCTGTGCTTTATACAGTTGTAAACAGTGGGCCGGCGTGAAATACCGACACGCTCTATTAAGCACACCCAGCTTTTTCGAAGCTAATTTAGCTTTACCTTCCAAATGACCACGAAACTGAACGTCACTCGAAATATCGACGCCAAGGATTCCAATAATCGGATTGGTATCAAGGGGAGCTCCCTCAAAGTTCTGAGGTACGACGAAGGGATGTTTTTTCGCGGTAAATGCGCAAACTTGTGTTTTGGAGGGGTTAAAGCGGACTAGGTTATGTCGGCCCCAATCCGAGACATGACTTAACATGTTCTCGGTGTCAGTCACAAGTTTATTCCGGCTCTCGATGACGCTTTCCAGAGAAATGTTAGCTCGCCCGGTGTAGAGCGTATCCCCAGTACTGTCATCTGCATAGCAATGAATGCTGTTGTTATGCAGCATGTGATTGATATGCAGAAGAAACAGAGTAGGGGACAACACACACCCCTGCGAGACTCCAGCATTCACGGGCTTCATGTCGGAGCACGAACCGTCGACTGCGACTCTGGAGGTCTACTACGAAACGCCGCAACTTAAAGTATCGGCCGATTGTTCGCACGTTTCTTACTACGAATCTCTATCGTTCGGTCGGTCGGCCCACACTTAACATTCCTTCCGACCGAACTTCGTTTGACGTTTGACGCATCGTAAACCCTACTCTGAACGCACGAAGTCCAAACGATAATTTGAATTTGACAAAAGTTTCGTCGGTGATTTACTGTCAAAATTCACGATAGCAAAATAGTTACCTTGTGATTATCGTAAGTAGAAAGTTTTATTTAATTAACGCAATTATGAGTGTTTTGTTTGTTTGTTTTATCGTTAAATGTGATTATAATTGCAGTAAAATGGCAGCACGTATGTGTTTAATAGAATTTTTCCCTCCTTGAAGAGCGTTTGGAGCGTCGAAGAGATCGCAGACGCACCCGCGACTCTTTTACTGTAAATTTAGTGCCCGACGTAGAATTCATATCGAATTACCGCCTCAGTCGGGCACTTTATGAGGAGTTCTGCCAGGAGGTGGTGCCTCTTTTGCCCGCAAAAAGTAATCGCCGTGGAATAGACCCCGCGACTAAGGTACCTTATTACCTATATAAAACACTTTTTTTATACTTAAAGGTTTTTTTCTTGGATATAATACATTAGACTGTTTTGTATTGTAGATTCTTGTGGCCTTGAACTTTTATGCTCGGGGCAGCTACCAAGGTTCTGTGGGGCAAAATAATGATCAGCACCAATGGCCCAGCAGACTATCTCCCGCTGCTTGAGGGAGGTCACAGATGCCATCAATACACCCAGCATTCTACGGAAGTACATAAAATTTCCTCAAAACGCAATAGAGAGAAACGTTATTAAGAGGAAGTAAGTTATACTTAATGATTTTATAAATACTTATTATTTATTTAGTGCTTTAGGCTATATTTTATTCCCGAAATTCCCACGGGAACGAAGTCCTGCGCGGGTCGCTAGGAAACAATAATTATTTAACATTCACTTATACATAATTTTTCTTACAGATTTTATTAGCGTTATCATATACCGGTGGTGATTGGGTGTATTGATTGCACTCATGTTGCCATTGTAAGGCCTAATAAACAGGAGCAGAGGTTTTTTAATAGAAAACATTTTCACTCCATTAACACACAAGTGGTAAGATAATGGCATACATTTAGCAGCTTTAAAATACAATATTAATGTAATGTATGACATAAAAGTTAATTTTATTTAATGTTTTTTCAGATATGCAATAGCGACTGTGAGATCCTTAATGTGGATGCATCATATGGTGGAGCGACCCACGATTCGTTCATATGGTCACAGAGCGAAATTAAGGGTCATCTGGAAAGTCTGCAAATAGAAACAACATACCTATTAGGTATATATTTATTGGGTACCAATTAAATATTATTTGTTTATATTGGCTCGCTACCCACTCTGCTGTACTGTTCACTTATGTTAAAAAATGTGATAGTGAGGTTTGATTCACAATTATTGATATTGATTGTTAAGCTATTAAAAAAATGTAATGAACATTTTAAAATTAACTGTTAAAGTACTCGTAGGGTCGGTTTTAGTTTTTCCAATTTGACTTTATTTAGTTTGTTTGTTTTGTTGTACTTACATCACACAAAACCTTTGAAAGGTTAATATCAAATTTGATTACATGCATGTGTACGAACCATGATACGAAAACACAAATTTTAATGACAAATGTTTCACTTTATAGGTGATTCAGGATAACCTTCTTCGAGAATATCTACTGACACCAATAGCCAATGCTGTAGAAGACTGTCCAGAGGGCCGATTTAACGCGGTACATCGGCGTGCTCGCTCCACCGTTGAGCGCACATTTGGCATTTTGAAGGGTCGGTGGAGGTGTCTTCTGGCAGCGAGGGAGCTACACTACCGTCCAGAGACAGCAGGCAAAATAATCTTAGCCTGCTGTGTCTTGCATAATATGTGCATAAGGGCTGGACTTGATGCTCCTGAGCTTACTGAGGATGATCTCCAGGCTGAAAACTCGCGCCAAATCAGTGAGTCAATGCCACTACCATCAGTCATGTCATCTACGGAAGCACTGAGAAGAAGACAAAGAGCAAGAGAGAGAGTCGTACAATTATTAGATAGAAATTAGCCCTAATTTATTTATTTTTATTTACCACAAATTGTTTTAAGTTACTAAGTTATACTTAAAATTAGTGGTGTAATCTTTACTTTTTATAAAACTTTTGTTTATTACTTACTCATAATTACTTTATCAGCTAGTATAAATCCTGCTGTTAGTAATTATTGTTTTAGTTATTAAGTTTTATTTTGTACAGTTTATTACTACCATTGTTAAAGTAGTGAAGTTAATTGCACCCATTTCTTCTTCATAACTAAAACTAAGTTCTGAATGGGTGAAATATGAATGAGACTATCCAAAAGAGTTAAGCAATTATGTTAAATAAATAAAAATATTTTAACTTTTATTAAAGTAGTTTGTTTTTAATGTATAAGTAAATAAAAAATACACAGGTAGGTACTAGATTTTAATTTACTATTGTAAATGTTGTCTAACAAGACTACACAGCTCCAGCAGAGCCACCCTGATGCCCGCCAGTTCCATAATAGTCCGTTCCTCCCGCTCAGCGCGGTGGTCTTCAACCCGAAACAGCCGGTCCCGCACTGAGCCATCACCTCAAAGTAGAAGTTGCCTAGGTCTTCTAGGATGTGTGGCTGTAAGAGAACAACAAGTTTATATTAAAGTCATGTTTTAATTATATTCTGTTGTAAGCAAGGTTCATAAAAGGTTTACTTGTAAAAAATATATAGATTGTCAAAAGATTTTCAAATTAAACATCAAATAAAAATAGACCATTCACAATAAGTCTTTCTTCAAATTTTGATTTGTTCGCAACAGTATTTGCGTAAAATTATATATAAAGACCATTCAGTTTTATAGAGTTAAAAAGTTGAAAATTGTGAAAATACATATTATACATACAACGAACTGGTACTGTTTCACTTTGGTCAGGGATAGGTGGTTCAGTAGGTCTCTCTGCTGTTTCCCTTCCTGACTGCGGTTCCAATAGCAAAGGATCTGTAAATTTATTACAGCTGCATTAATTATGAAAAGTACTACAGAATGCAGATTATAAAAATTGTTAAATACTAGGTAATGTATATGCCGTTTTCCTTTACTTGTCCAATTTAGTATACAATCTTGATATGTCTTTAATAAAATTAGTAATTTGAAAAGAAGGTGAACACAGAGACGGTAACTAGGTACAACAAATCATTATTTAAATAGTCCTTTTGTCCCAACAAGAATCCTTTTTGTTTTAATTATTAGTTTATTTGATGTACTCCTATTTCAATAAAAAGATAATACTATGCCAAGATTGCTTACTTATGTAAACAAATAATAATAAATTGACTATGATTTTAATGAGATTTGTCTGTGATTGGATAACGGAAATTAATAAAATTTGTGAGATCTACTGGGGTCAGAGTACTATTATGTTTAACCCAGTTTGTTATGAAGTAACCATTTGCACAGACCGACCCCAATGTACAATAAATTAGGTATATTTTTATTTAATTTTACATACCGTGAATGAGATCTCTTTCCTGTTGTATTTCCAATGAGTCAGCAGGCGGTTCGTTTCTTATTTGCTAGAAAATACAAATTATTGCATTACAAACAAAACTCGATTATTAATTACTTATATCATTTTTAACTTGTATTTATTTAGGAAAATATTTATTTATTCAAAATCCATATCTATTAATTTTTAAAATTTAAGTTCTTAAGTAAAATTTTTAGTTCTTGTCTTACAGCAAATTATGGAATCTACCAAAGTTTATTAAAATACGTTTATGTAAGAGAAGAGTTCCATAATGTATATCAATAGTAAGTATAAAGTACATACACACAAACATTAACAATAATGTAAAACATCAAGTTCATTATGTAATGCTTCAAAGTATTTACCTCATCAAAAGCGGCACTCTCGCTGTAGTCTGCGGTTCACCAAATCCCTCTCCCATAATGGAAATCAGTTTAAGTTCCCACTGGGAGAGCTGTGGGGCTGTAGACGGACCACCACCAGTGGCAGCCGCCAGACTTCCGTGCAGCGGCTGCTGCCTTCTTGGCCAGATATTTTTTATCTGTCCATACCTGTAATAATATAATGATGTTTATAGGTACATAATGGTTATTATAAATAAATTCCTATAATGTTAGTAGGTAAGTATATCAAGCATACAGTTATTTTACAATGGATAGAACTTACTTTCTGCCACTGCTTCGTGGTTTTAGAGCACCCACCCATGGCATTAAGAATTGTGCACATCTCTTCCCACAGCCTGTGGGACCGCACTCGGCCCTCCACACTCCACAAACTTCCTCGGGCCAAGTCGCGATGCTCGCTAAGGAAGTCGAGGAGTGTCTCTATTTGCGCCGCTGTTGGACTTGTCATGTTGCTCCAATAAACGAATATTTTAAAATGAGCTTCATTTCCAAACTCCCAACACACGTTCATATTCAAAACGATAAATCAAAAGGCACAAACACTTCAGTTTTATTATTTAGTGAACGTAATGAATTAGTTGCTTGTTTTTGTTCACATTTCTCAGCCAACCAAAGTTTCACACACTTGAAGTTTCACCACTTGGTAAATGGTTAACGATAACGACGGGACTAAAGTGTCAAACTGCGCAATCGATTTTTTGTAACAAAATATGTTTTTTTTCGCTTCTAAATGGAAGGAAAAAAGCAACCCCACTGTTTTGTTTACTTTATTTCACTTTTTAAATATCTAAATGAACACAAGACAAAGGAATTAATAGTATACGGTTTTAATTTCGTTAAATGATCTAAAACTTTTCAAATATTACAGTTTTATTGTCTTAAAATAGTCAATGTGACACATAGCTATCTAATTTGTCTAAAAGAATTTAATTTAGTTATTAATTTGACGTATTTCTTTAATTAAAAGACTCAAATGAGCATATCGATAAAACATCGATAATTTGATTTGCCCTAACACTTCGTTTCATTCGTTCCGATGTTCATGCGATGATTGTCTATGGTTTTGAAGGTTAGTACAGAATCCGAACAAAGTTCAGAGTAGGGTCATAATGTAAACATCGGTCGAGTTTCGGTCGGGCCCGAATGTTCGGAATCGGCGTTTCGTAGTAGAACTCCTGATGCTACGCCCAGTAAGAAAGCTGGCAACCCATGAACACAATTTCTCAGGAAGCCCGTATGATGGAAGTTTAGAGAGAAGAGCCCTGTGCCATACCCTGTCAAAAGCTTTCGCTACGTCCAAGCTAACTGCCAGTGCCTCCCCTTTACTCTCGACTGCCTCCGCCCATCGGTGAGTAAGGTACACTAAAAGATCACCAGCCGATCGACCGCGACGAAAACCATACTGGCGATCACTTAGTAGCTGGTTCTCTTCTAGGTACCTTAAGAGCTGGCGGTTTATAATGGACTCCATTACTTTGGAGAGTAAAGAGGGAATAGCTATTGGCCTGTAGTTGGACGGATCTGAGCGATCGCCTTTTTTTGGAATCGGGTGGACAAGGGCTGTCTTCCAAGAGCTCGGGACGACGCCAGTGGTGTAAGAGAGCTGGAAAAGGCGCGTTAGAACTGGTGACAATTCAGGAGCACACGTCCGAAGCACAATGGGTGGAACTGCATCAGGCCCACTCGCCTTATGAATATCAAGAGAAAAAAGAGCCTTACGAACTGACCTTTGCAGGAACTGAACGTTTGGCATTGTACAAGCGCAATGCGGTATGGTTGGTGGAGAGTTTTCCCTATCGTCCAAGGTCGAGTTTGATGCGAAAAGAGAGCTCAAGAGATCGGCTTTCTCCTTTGCAGTATAGGCCAGGCAGTCATCGGTCTTGTGCAATGGTGGTAGGGACGGCTGACAAAAATTCCCTAAAATAGCTTTGGCGGGAGACCAGAACGCACACGTATTTAATTTTAAAAGTCAAATCAGCTTCTTTTTAAAACCTTTTTGGTCTTTTTTTAAAATGCTACATGAATCAGCCTAACAGTAGGCTCTTTAAAGCGCATCCGAAACTTTGTTGGCCCGTGATACGTCGCACTGCCGCCAGCATTTCGACCTGCAACAACCTTCAACCTAGTGTACAATGCGCGTGCGCTGCTGTTATTTTTATTTATTTATTTATTTATTTAAACTTTTGCAACATTATAATATTACATGGCGGACTTAATGCCTGAGGCATTTTCTACCAGTCAACCTTAGGGTGGTGCAGAGATAACATGGTACTGTTACTTTTTCATTAGCGATTCGCACAGTGCACACACAGCCGTGTACAAAGAATTACAGGTCTCGGATCCGCTTCGAGCGTAGAGCTTCTGGTTAGTTTATCTAGACCATCTATCTCGTTAGTTAAGTTAGGTTATATAGCATTGCTTAGTCATGTATTGTCTTGTTTGCATGGTTGCAGTCCCATACAAATAAATCGTTCATCAGTACCTTTCTCTGGCTCGGCGCCGACCTCCTTCCTGTAGTAGTCAGCATCGTTCTCTTCGTCCTGGTCCATGTCAGCCGCGTTCTGTGACTCCGCGGCCGCCAGTTCCATGAGCCTGAGATTTTTTAATAAAATCTTTATTATTGATTTTTTTGAATTCACAATGCTTGTTACGGGTGCCGGTGGAGTCTCAGTAAGTACGCATTTAGATGTTTAAGTATTTAATAAAGTAAAAATGGTATCACAATAAAATTAGTTCCGCTAGGGCGTAATGCGGCGTCACTTAGCGAGAAAACAATTTGACAGATGAGTTGAAGTGACAGCCGCATTATCCTTTTTAAAAGAATAACTTAAATACTCGTAGGTAATAAAAACTCTTTAGAGCGCCACGCTAACACACTCCACCCTAGTGCTGGGTCAGCACTCATCAACCAAAGGAATCTTAGCGACGAGTAGGTTTTAGTTTCAGGTAAGAACCTGGTTGCAGCGTTGATGCATCTGCCACAACGTAGTACACACTCTGGTCGTCGAGGAACGGTGACAAGGTAAGTAGGTAGCTGATTACCGCGTTCAATACAGTTTCCTCTCTTCATTGCAACTATCTCGGCGGCCGCGAAGTTGTCCGTCTGTTCATTTCGTGCACACCGAGGTAACCATTTTGCTTGTATTTAAAAAAAATTAAAACTGTAGCTATTACCGCATCGGGAACAGATAAATTAGTTAAATCTTGTGACGTCATAAGTGTCGTAACGTACGTCTTTCATTCCACAAAAGCGTAATGCGTTGTACCATGTCTTAGGTGTCTGGTCAGTATGATCCACATGCGTTGCAGTCTCTGTCGACAACGACGTTGTTTATTCTGGGTGGCCCGGCGGTGGCGACTGTAGCGGCGGCGGAGGCTCCGGCGGTGGCGACTGTAGCGGCGGCGGAGGCTCCGGCGGTGGCGACTGTAGCGGCGGCGGCGGCTCCGGCGGTGGCGACTGTAGCGGCGGCGGAGGCTCCGGCGGTGGCGACTGTAGCGGCGGCGGAGGCTCCGGCGGTGGCGACTGTAGCGGCGGCGGAGGCTCCGGCGGTGGCGACTGTAGCGGCGGCGGAGGCTCCGGCGGTGGCGACTGTAGCGGCGGCGGCGGCTCCGGCGGTGGCGACTGTAGCGGCGGCGGAGGCTCCGGCGGTGGCGACTGTAGCGGCGGCGGCGGCTCCGGCGGTGGCGACTGTAGCGGCGGCGGCGGCTCCAGCGGTGGCGACTGTAGCGGCGGCGGAGGCTCCGGCGGTGGCGATATTAGCGGCGGCGGCGGCTCCGGCGGTGGCGATATTAGCGGCGGCGGCGGCTCCGGCGGTGGCGACTGTAGCGGCGGCGGCGGCTCCGGCGGTGGCGATATTAGCGGCGGCGGCGGCTCCGGCGGTGGCGACTGTAGCGGCGGCGGCGGCTCCGGCGGTGGCGATATTAGCGGCGGCGGCGGCTCCGGCGGTGGCGACTGTAGCGGCGGCGGCGGCTCCGGCGGTGGCGATATTAGCGGCGGCGGCGGCTCCGGCGGTGGCGACTGTAGCGGCGGCGGCGGCTCCGGCGGTGGCGATATTAGCGGCGGCGGCGGCTCCGGCGGTGGCGACTGTAGCGGCACCGGCGGCGGCGGCTCTGGAGGTGGCTGCGGCGGCGGCGGCGGTAGCTCCGGCGGCGGCGGCGGCTGCGGTGGCAACTGCGGCGGCGGCTGCGGTGGCAACTGCGGCGGCGGCTGCGGTGGCAACTGCGGCGGCGGCTGCGGTGGCGGCTGCGGCAGCGGCTCTGGCGGCTGCGGTGGCGACTGCGGCAGCGGCTCCGGCGGCTGCGGCGTTAGCAGCGGCGACGGCTGCGGCCCGTTGCTGAAGCCTCTGCGCAGCGGCGGGTTGTGTAGTAGCCCACGGTGTGACCTACGATAGTTCTCCTCATCGCAGACAGGCGCAATGCAACTTTCGCTCTCGTGTCGGGACGATAGGCACATATAAAGTATACTATATCGCTTGACGTGGCGCCATCGATCCCTATGCAGCACTTTCTTGAGTTGCTTGCGACGATTTGCATTGCTATTGTCGTGCAGCTTGTATTTTGTTTTGATTGTAGCTGTAAGTGGCCTTCATGTTTATGTTAGCAGTTGGTGACATTTTAAATGTTTCGTCGTGCAAAAACTCAAATCGCAGTTCCAGTGTTGATATCAGCTTGTCAGGTGACGTTGCACATATCAATAAAGCAGGGACCGCGTCCTTCGCGGGTCTTCGTAGGCGTTTGTGCAATCTCCATACGTTCTCCTTAGCGCTTAAGCCGCATGTTTGTGTCGACTCATGGTAAGCTTGTTTAAATTCTAGCGGATCACCTGTGAATTCGGGTAGATCCCTTGGCGTGCTCATACGGCTTAGGAGTTGGGGGTCAGGTCCATTGCTAGTGGAAGTCGTGACGAGTTGCTTCAGTGCGTTCGCTAGCACTTCGATGGGTCCATTATGTGGAATAAGCTCGCCCGAAGGTGTACCATTCTGGGGGGCGCGGGCGCCTTGTTTCTTGTCCATCTTCTGCTGGCTGTGCTCTAAACGCTTCTCGACGTCAGTGCGAGTTTTAACACTCTTACGACCTTTTAGTGGACTGTATTCTTTTTCTAGGTCAGCTAGGTCTAACTCTAGCTTTTTATCAATAAGTTCCATTTTTATTTTAGCTTTTTTCCTCCGCTGCCTCTAGCTCTAATCGCTTACGTCGGGCTTTGATGGAAGATGAAGTCGTCAACCGTGAATGGTGTTTATATAACGGTGCAGCGCTGGCGATGCATGCTACCTTGAGCTTGTTGGGGAACATCGGCTGCTCAAGATCATGACGTGCCGGCAACTGCGGGCACTGCACGCGCTTAGCAACCAACAAATGTGGTTGTGCGAGGACCCTGGCGTGTTACACCAGTTCAACATTAGTTTCACCGGGTCGGAGTACACTTTCGTTGCGGACACTAATTTTCTATCACCATTTTGCGTGAGTACCATTTTTGCCGGCGGCGGCATACCGTACATCGACTTCAGATCCGGCTCGCAGGACCAGTTGTTACGGGTGCCGGTGGAGTCTCAGTAAGTACGCCTTTAGATGTTTAAGTATTTAATAAAGTAAAAATGGTATCACAATAAAATTAGTTCCGCTAGGGCGTAATGCGGCTTCACTTAGCGAGAAAACAATTTGACAGATGAGTTGAACTGACAGCCGCATTATACTCGTAGGTAATAAAAACTCTTTAGAGCGCGTCGCTAACAATGCTATATAGATATAGTATAAAATGTTTACTAGAAAAATAAATTGTCGGTCCACCGCTATGCTCTGCCGGCATCTAAAGGTCATGGGTTCGATTCCCATTCGATCTTTCCCTAGACTGGTGGTTTTTTTCTAGTAAACATTTTAACCTTTTTAATATTAGTTATGCACATAACTTTTGCATCAGTTTTAAAACTAAGATAGACATAATAGATAGTTAAGGGAACAAATCACATTCGAGCACACGGGTAAATGTTAACCAATAAATGTAAAAATCGCACCGGCAAGAGTTAGGTTAGCAATTCATTTTTATTTTAGTGAACATTTACAATTTTTTGGTGTTATTTAAACACTAGCGGCCGCTCGCGGTTTCACCCGCGTGGTTCCCGTTCCCGTGGGAATATCTGAATCAAAAGTATTCTATGTGTTAATCCAGGTTATAAACTATCTGTATGCCGAATTTGATCCAAATCCATTCAGTAGTTTTTACGTGAAGAAGTAACAAACATACACACTCACAAACTTTTGCCTTTATAATATTAGTGTGATGAGCCCTACTTTATTATAGGCTTATAGAGCAATCATTCTATCTTAGAATAATAACGCTATAGAAACCAAGTTCGCGCGCCTATTTTGAAGCACATTAATTGGAGCCAGAAATGGCACCAAACGCCGGACCGCTCCGTAGTGTTCAATGTGACAGCGCGCCGAACGTGTCTCGCGAAAACAAAAAAAAAATGACGGTTTGTGCAGTTAAATTGTGTCACAACACATCTGAAAAACAAAAGAAGTGTAATAACATCACTTTTCACAGGTAAGCTTTCAGTATTTCATAGTATCTTGTAGTTAATTAGGTCAAAATATAAACGTACTGCAGTGTGATTCTCTAAGTTAAAGCATCGGTAGCAGCGGCTGCCGCAGTGCTGTCTCTTTCATATTCATAGAATTGGAAAGAGACAGCAGATCACGGCCATGCGCGCACGTCACGCGTGTGTGAATCGGTTTAGTGCTTCATTTTTGACAGAGCGCTTGTATGAAGACTATCTTTCTATAGCGTTATTATTCTAAGCATTCTATGCTCTTTACCTACTTTGAAAACATGCATAAATGCTTATCAGTGAGATATCCCGAGGCTGGTTGACCATCAGACACTTTTACCTTTGGCTTTCTGTTGTCGCTTTTTTCTTCTTGATGCCTTCTAGGGATTTCTGTTTGAGTTCATCCTTATCGCGTTGTTTTTTCTTCACATTCTCTTCCTGCTGAGCCTTGCGTTTTTCTTTCAATCGCCTGTAAATAAAAGAAATACTATAACGTCACATAATTACAGAACAAAGCTTTGTTTTCAATGAAATTAACAATAGTCAATAGTCAAAATATATTTATTCAATAAACTCAATTAATAAGTACTTTGAAACGTCCAAATATTTTTTAACCTTCCACCCATTCAGGACATCATTTTTTAACTGTGGCAAAGAACGGGCGCAAGAAACCACAGCGCACAGAAGCAACGACATTTACAATATATATATTATATGTCGTTACCAGGTCACAAAATACAAAATATGAATTTTAATGTAAATAGTTTAATTAAATATGGTGCTCTATATAAATTAATTATAGGCAATTAGAAATAGCTGTTGGAGTAGGTACTTGGAGCATTTCAGACCCAAGCTGTTTTGTCTTCTGTATAATCCGACACTTTATAATAAGCTTTATTATAAAGCCTTTCTTTGATTTTGATTTTAAATTTATCAAGATCTAATTTCTGAATATCATTTGGTACTCATTTGGTACTTGGTAACATTTCCAACATTCACAATAACCTAGCCCAAATAAGGCATTGCCTGTGCCTGTGTAATGATGTCAAACAGCGGTCGGTAGCACGATAGAGCGATACCTTTAGAGATGCAAACATTCTCAGGAAATGGTAACCGCTAACCATCGGAAAAGCTGTAAGTATTGCTTTTATGTAATAAAAAATAAAATAAAAACATCAAGATTGGGAGTCATATTCATCACAATAACACATGCTCTTGGGGTGCAATGGATTAATAGGCTGGTCACTGTCACTACCATACGCCACATCATTACATTAAACAGTAGTAGTCAGCATCTTATATAAGAAAAGCTTATATTGGACTTACTTCTTTTCATCCCTTCGCTTCTTGATCAGAGCTTTCTCGTCTTCAGTTTTTTCAACTAATTCGTGGAACAGTACTTCTCCATCCATAAGGCCATCTTCAATCTGTAAAATAGATATATTGATACAGTTATACTCACACCAAATTAAGAAACTCCAAAATTTGTATACTTTCTCATAAATACTGTAAAACCGCAATTCAAATGTAGTCTAATGTAATGTAATAATCTAGATAATGATACATAAGTACTATAAACACAATTATTATTATTATTATTAAGCATTTGTTGCTGATTTGATTACATAATCCATTTTTTTTTTGTACAGGGTGTGATGACATTTCTGACTCATTCATAAACACAATAAAGCACATAAAAAAATAGTTAAAAAAACAAACATTTTACACAAAGGAGAAATAAATTATAAATTAATTAATAAGATAGACACATAAATTCTAAGCATACCTTGATTAATTGGAAAGATATCCTTGGACCCAGTTCAAATAGCCTGATTGCCGACTTAGACTCCGCAGAGGCCCCCCTCGAGGCCAGCATTTGTGGCAACACAATCTGTGAGTTTGGATCATCCTCAAACTCACTCTCGGATAAAAGAGCTGCTCTGCAAAGGCAATTTTTTTTTACTCATTTTGGTATAGTGTAGTGTAGAATAACTTTTTACATAACAATAACACTACATATAGTTTTTCATAATATTAACTTACTCTATGTAATAAATTATAAGAGCACAGATTGTCGAAAAGAATCAGTTTTAGACAATGTCTGACTCTAAATAGGATTTTGTGGTACAGGAGCTAGTGTTTTACTTACTTGTCAAAGAACTCCGACATGTCTTTGCAACGGTTCAAGTTCGGTATTTTACCTTGCACCATCTGTGAACATAAAAAATAAGATGTACATCATTAAGAGAACAAAAATAATGTCTATGATATGCAAAAACTATTTCAATACACTGTATATACCTTTTTTGTTCCTTTATTGAGTCCAATGGGAGTAGCTCTGATCACATAATGCCGGAAGTCAATCAGTTTGGTGGCAGGATTGTAATTCATCAGTACACATCGGCGAATATTCTTCAATTTGACCTGCAAAATATTCATATGTTTTATTACTTTTCTGTTTAATGTTTTTTTTATGTTTTTCTGTATACTTACTGCCTGTGTAATTTTAGTTTATTTTTATTTAAATGTGTGTGTTAGTTAATAAATGTTTTCTTTCTGTCTATCTTTCTTTCTTTCATTATTTATTTATAACTTACATTTTGGACCATATTTTTTTAAAGATCATTAAACACATAAGTAATCTTAGTAGGAATAATTTGGTTTGCTACTTTGCTAATTTAAAATAAATTTTAAATAATCACACTAGGGAAGCAATGTAGTCCAGACTAAAACTTGTAGGACAAATTTTTTACTTATGAAAACAATAATTGTTGCTAACAAGAAAGTCAAGTGTCGTAGCTAGTAGATAATATAAATTATCTTATACTTACCGTAGTGATATTAATGGTTGGGAACATGTTTTGAAACATGGTGGCCATAAGTTTCATGTGCATGCCTTCCCCTGAGAAGCTGTTGAGCACAATCAGCGGTGCATTTTGGAAAGCCTTCACAATAACATACTGCTTTTTAGTTGAAGAAATAACATCACGAGCCAAACTATACTGTAAAGGGAAACAATAGATAATAAAATAGTCGTAAAAGGCGACTAACGGGCTAAAGACTGCACATACATCCAACAGCATGGAGCAGCGATGGGCTCACCACCTGTCACGCTAAGCACATGTGCAGTCGCTATTTGGTGAAAAGTGGACTATGGCAGAGGACTGCTTTCACTATCCTCATTGCCTAGTCTCTGACTACCCCTTCAGAGATAATAGACGAGATTATATGTAAATATTAAATGCACTGGTTTAAAAAATATACTTACATTATGAACTTTGAATGTCAATGTAGGCCCTCTTGGCAGTCTGGATAACCTCATGTATGTGCCGAGCTCTGTTTCAGTGAACAGTATCATGTGAGAAACATGGAGGTATCCTGATATAGACAAAAAGTCTTTAATTGTGTTTTTCTTTCTTTCCTACAAAATAAAATGTATTCATGAATTTTCTAAACATGCCTTTATGTTGTAATAATTGTTTGCTTATACCAATTCTGCTCTGTCTTTAATGTAATGGTAGTTTAAATGTTTTAAAAGGTTAGAAATTAAGAAATGGCAATTTTTTTTAAAAAACACACTTTTATTAAATAAACGATCATGGTCTTTCTTCTTCAACAAGCAAAAAATAACATGGATATTTAGAGTACTTTTTACCTTCAATTGCGAAGCAGTGAAAGGTTCCATGATTTTTCTGAAGTCCTTAGTGAGATCCATGAGGTCCTTGGTGCAGTTTCCGCGGTGGATGACGAAGGAATGCGGCGCCTTCACCAGATGCTCAGGCTCCAAAGCCTGCTTGCTTGCAGGATTCTTTTTGGAGCATTTTCCTTTACGTTTTCCCATTTTATAGGTTTGCTAACACGAAATCTACAGTATTTTCGCACCTTTAAGTTTGTATATGTTGTTTGTAGTCGTATCCGTTAACTATTAAAGTTTATTTTGGTAAATTATTTTGAGGTTATGAACACGCACCCGCACTGATGTTTTGAAATCAAATGTCAATGTTACTGTCAGGTAACATTTTTTAATATTTGTTCCGTGTAGGAACAGGCTAAGATCAGAGACCATACTGCCTAGTCATTAATATTTTTATTTCTTTTTTTCCCCCTTGATGATAATGAGTGGTGATTAAGATGATGAATGATAAATGATGTTCCCGAAACCCCTTGAGCCCTCAGTAAAGATGTGGGACTTTACTGAGGTCTTACACGGACTTCTTGAGAGAATTTGAAAAGTGATGTTGCACTGTTTTGTTTCATTTGCCAACACTCATGCACGTTCACAAACACTTAACGGTTAATAATCCACTATTATTTCATATTAATGTTCGAAAAAACACAAATTTTAGTAAATAAAACAAAACTGCAGACATGACGCTTTACTTTCCCGCCAAGAAGTCACATTTTTTTATATTAGTTTCGTGAAGGAACAGGCTGAGGTCAGAGACCATACTGCCTAGTCATTCGTTTTTTTTATTTATTTTTACCCTAGATGATAATAGTGGTGATTGGTGGTGATTAAGATGATGTTTCCCCAAACCCTCAGTAAAGATATGGAACTTTTCTGAGATCTCACGCGGACTTATAAAGAGAATTTAAAAAGTGATGTTGCACTGTTTTGTTTCATTTGCCAACACTCATGCATGCCCGTTCACAAACGGTAATCCACTATTATTTCACATTAATGTTCGAATAAACACAAATTTTAAAAATAAAACAGAACTGCAGATATGACCCTTCACTTTCCCGCCAAGAAGTCTGTCAGTAACAGAATGAACATTCCAACTAGTTTTTCTCATAGAAAGCAATGAGATCAAGCCTAAGCAATCTTGTTTTCAGTTTATTAATTAACCTTGCACATTTATTTAGATGGGATTTAAAGCAAAATTACTAAGTAAAGGCATCCTACGCATATCTTTTACATCCGTAGTTTCTACCGAGTTGCACCGGCCGTGGTCACGGGCTGGCTGCTGACGCCGTGTATCGCCTTCGTTTGCGTCGTTCTCGCTGAATCTATATCCACCATAACTAAATTATTTGTTCAACTTCCGTCACACACATGACACAACACTAACGGTGTCCCTATTCCATATAGGTACAAAAACGTCGGGTATAAAAAATATGCGTACAATGCCTTTACTAAGTAAATCCCGTTCAAAATATGTGTGCATAAACCCTTTGAGCACCGTAAAACCAGACACAATTGAAAATCAATTGCTTCGCGACCGCTGGCGGTTTTATGATCCTTGGCCTATTACTTAACCTATTTTTTATTAGTGCTAAGCAAAGGACTCCCGCAAACCCTTCCACGCATCTCTATCCTTGGCGCTTTCCCACCAGTTTCCCACGAAGGCATCGAGATGGTCGTAACTACCAACGTTTCCGCCGCGTCCTCAGGCACCCAAGGTCACGTGAGTTTAGTGTGCCCATTTTTTGGGTTGCATGCGGCCATTGGGGTAGTATCAAAGAATACCTAACTAATATGTAGTACTACGTACAGAAGGTTCACTCTCTAACGATTTTCACGCGAAATTAAAACTTATCGTGTGACCAGAGCGTTCATATTGACTTGATATCGTCGAGTCGTAGCGTCGCGAGCGGCAACCTTTACTATCAAAGTCAAATTATTTATTCAATGTTAACCTTTACAGGCACTTATTGACGTCAATACTAATATAAAATAAAAACATTTAACTACTTGTAGTTAAGACTTAACAACTAATCTAACGAACTATACCTATTAGTCTGTGCCAGACAAACGCGCAACGCTACCCCCAGTACGCTACCACTGCACGCCGAAACAGGATAGCGTCAAACCGAAATATAAGCCGTGGCGACAGAATTCTGTGTAAACCACAGACTTATGTGGTGTAAACACATAAACTTAATGGGCGATTTTCTGACAGCCCAAATTAAAAGTAAAAATTAGTTCAAAAACACTCGATCGATGTCGTTTTATGAAAGCCGAGCCGTACCTACCTACCTAAGGGCTGTAATAAATTCTTCACTTTTACTTGTCTACCAAAAAAATAAAAAATAGTACTTACCTATTTTTATTCAAGACATCCAGGACCTATTTAGATTTCGGAAAAGAATAAATAATAAGCAGCCATACACGTGCTTTTCATGAACTCGCTTTTTACTAAGCGCCATACTAATCTATGCTAAGCGCCATCTATGAAGTCATTTACGAACCAATTTCTTTTTTTTTATTGATCTCGGAAAATCGCCCATTATTCAATATATATTTTTTTATAAACATAAGTATAAAAAACGTCTAATATCAATACGTTTAAGCGGCCTGCATGGGAGGCGCGCCGGTCGAACGTACCTACCTAAACTGCGGAGTGACAACCCCCTGCCTGGTAGTATATACATACCTCAATGCATGCGACTAACGTGGCCCGCCCCGTCCCACTCCTAGCAATTCCAGTCATAGAACGTAATATTTATGGTAGGTATTGCAAATTCGGTCGACTCGTTTGTAGCCGAAGATACTAAGTTCCAATAATAGAATAATACTGAGGTTCAATTGCTCTTTGACAGATCTTACGAATCTTTAAAGCAGTCTTATCATAAACCTAAATGTTTAAAATATTATAAAATATTTTCATTTATATCTCTTAAAGGTTTGATAAGACTTAAATACATATCTATACAATTACGACTATTATCCCCGACGGGTTAGTCTAGTAAATGAGAACAGCAAAAGCAGTCCTTTGCCACAGTCTACTCTTCGCCAAATAGCGACTGCACATGTTCTCAGCTTGACAGACAGGTGATGGTGAGCCCAACGCCGCTCTATGCTGTAGGATGTATGTGCAGTCTTAAGTCCGTTAGTCGCCTTTTACGACACCCAAGGGAAGAGACGGGGTGGTATTAGTCTTCTTTTACCGCTACGCGATACTGTTATAATTAATGATTAAACGAACTTACCTAAGTGAAGTTCGATCATAATTATACGAAGTGCTTTGTCCGAAAAGATTAGTATATATTTACCTTACGTATATACTTACCTGTTTTACCTATTCTACTAATTAAACTATGTAGTAACGCGTAAGTGTTGCCACTATCAGCACTATTTTACAAAGAAGATACCTCATTTCCGGTCCAAGTACAATAATTAGACCGATAATGACAAATTTTTTACACATTTCCGGTTAAAATTGACAGATATCCATTTCCCGCCAACATCCACCCCACCTCCGAGTTCACAGTGGCGTTCTCGTCATTAAGTTTAGAGTAGTAAATAAATATTTCCACTTAATGGGTAACTGTTTTAAACAGTTTGTTGGGCCGGAGGGAATGCATACTAATCTTTTTGGGCGAAGCACTTCGTATAATTATGATCGAACTTCACTTAGGTAAGTTCGTTTAATCATTAATCGTACTCACTCGTGCTTCGTCCTCAAGATTAGTATACTTACCTGTTTTACCTATTCTACTAATTAACTATGTAGATGTTGAGAGCAGGGAAATATTTATTTTGATGAATTAGACATAAAAGACAACAATTTAATACAATCAATTGTATATTTTGATTGATTAAATGCAAGTCATAATATAACAAAACAAAAGATAAATAGAATACAAAATAATATCTGTATTACAGTGTATTTAACGTTTTTGCTAGCAAGGTAAAATCATCGTTACTTACAATAGGGCGATTATAATGTTTTTGCAAAGTCAGTAGAATTGTCACTCTAGCCAGCAGAATTTCTTATTAAATCAACATTGACTCCATTACCTACTGTATGCAGACGATGGATGTAGCTGTATGACGGGTACTGTTAGCAGAAAAAATGGATATTATATCAATTCCACTGTCTTTCAATGTGGAGTTAATCCATCTGCTAATCGTTTGAGCACAAACTGGTTTATCAGGTTTTCGAAAACTAATCATTAAGTTATCAGTGTCTGATGTTCTTAGTGCTATCAATATACGAAGTTAAAGTTACTGCAGGACAAATAGCTACTCTACTTTCAAATAAGGCAAATGTAAGGCTGGTTGGTGAGATCCAGCTCTAGAAGTTTTATTAGTTTTGGAGTTTTTATAATTATTTAATTATTTTGTAAATAAATTAGTTTTTGATCTTAATTTTAGATGGGGTTTGCACTCATTGTGCAGTAACAAGAGCCAAAAGTGTAAGACACTTCTTTGTGATTGTGAGTTGTTCTAGAGTAATTTTACTGCGTTAATTTAAGGAAGATAAATAATTTAATAGGATATTTGTATCCCACGTTATATTGTAACGACGTACAGGGGGTTTGAGTTTGTATACGCAATTACAGAACCTTGTAATTAAGTCGTCATCTAAGGGTCCTGATAATAATGATATTGCAGATCTAAAAACAATTGATTATTCGGTATTGACCACCACTGTTAAAAATATTATTTTTGGTATTAAAGGTTTGTTTTGCTCAATTTTATTTTCAGTGAAATAATGAAACCATTTTAGTAAACATGAATCGTACTGCTTTATAAGATTGACTTATAGGGATGACAACATTACATCCATGGCAGTCTTTGGAATGTTCCTTTGCCAAAGGCCTTTGCGGATAAGACTGCGGTCTCCATGGTTGTGGTGAATATTTCTCCTGGAATAAGCAATGGCAAGGTGTTGTGAGTGAAGTTCTACTACTTTCGATATACCTACCTAATGAGGCGATGGAACAGCGGATACCAGGGTTGTGTCGGCCTCGATGGTACAACTATGACAGTCACCTTCACCTTAATCGGAGATAATCTTTCTAGTGTTTTAAGAATAACAGCTACAGCAAGGAAGGCATAAAAGAAGCAATTTGTGAAACAAAACGTGAAGGCATCAATGGCGTAAGCATATCTGGGTCACGGTTCCAGGAAGCATACAATTCACATTTATTGTTAAGCCGGTTTACAAATAAATCGATTTGAGGGTATCCAAAGTTTTTCATTATTAAATCAAAACCTGAAAACGACAATTCCCATTTAACATCGGGATATGAACGACTCGATTCCTAGTCAGCAAGAACATTAATATGTCAGATGACTTTATATTAAAAGCAGCGTTATGGCGTGATTCACACCACTGTCAAATGCTTTTTGTGATATCGTGGAGATGAGGATATTGTACTCCACCTATACGGTTCATATCTAATAGCAGTAGTGTTATCAACGCGTAAAAGTATTTGACAATTTCTACAGTTTTTGCGAATATTTTTAAGGCAAAAAAGAAATTAGCTAAAAGTTCTAAACTGTTTACCTTATTAGCTCAAAAAGGGCCCATATTATAAAACTTTTCGCCTTAGTATAGCTGTATAGTAGCTGTAGAAGCAAAGCAGAAGCTGTTTAGTAGCTGTTTAAGACATGTTATTCGGTGTAAGGAAAAGCAACTACACTCCAAATAATATTTTATAAAGATAAAAGTTTTAAATATGAGTTATAAGTGAATTAGAAAATTATGAAAATAAAAGAGAAACATGTCGTACAAGAATAATACTATAATTATGACACATAATGTTCATATTTCAAAGTGCAATCCCAAGTAATGATAAATCTTAGATATCTGATGGTGTTAATTGGTAAAATAAAGTGCAAATCCAATTTTATTGTCAATGTGTGGTTGGTTATTGGCAATATTTTAACGCGCCAGTAAAACTATAAAAAAAACATAAAGAAGATTATTAAACATGGGTAAGTTAGTGTTTGTTTTTAAGGTTATAATTTAAATTATATTTAAAATAATAGATTGTAGTACACAGCGATCAAATTTTATAGCTGATAATCAGGACACGGGTCAAACTATTAACAAACATTGGTTTAATTATATATGAATATCTTTTTACATTCGTTCTAAAATGGCGACATTTTGTTATACAGCTTAAACGATATTTGGAGGGTACTAAAGTCTTACTAGCTGTACTACGGCGGATATGGATTGCATAATACACCTCTTAGTTTTTAACCAGCTTTATTAGTGTTTTTTTTATTATTTAGGCTGTATATGAGATCTGGGTAGATAAATTATAATTCTGTTTAGAGATCCGTGTAAGAATTGATTATCCCTGAGTTTTATTTTAACAATTGAACCATGAAATGTAATTGAATTTAAAGTAGGTAATTAAAAATTAAAAAATAATACCTAATTTATTCTACGATTGGTTTCAGATTGTTAATCAACAAGAGAAATCATTAACTTCACCTACTGCTACAATATCCACACAGATACTTCCAGAAGTGACAACTGCTGAAAAATATGTTAATCAATATATAGACGAGTGCGAGCTGGCAACAATATCTGTCGACCCCTATCGTATTGAGTTTAAAGCTCAAACCCCTTTTCAAACTAAGAAGATCACTGAAGTAAATCAGATTGAAAATTAACTGAAATTAATTTTAGATAATCAAAATAATATATTAGACAAACAATAAATGTTCTTGCAGAAAATCAAAATAACATTTAATCAAATAAAACATCTTATTGCAAAAGATACTTTCTTTTTCTCATTTTCTATATATTTCCCGTTTTTAATTAAGTGTTCCATTTCGTACACAAAATCATCTAAGTATTGGTCAATTTGATTTGGTTTTCAACACCAAAATAAATTCCAATTACAAACGGCTCAATATCTGGTCTTTTAAATAGTGGTTTCGTATAGTGGACTAAATTGGCCAAAACTCTTTATTTGAGCTTCTAAATATTGGGAGACCATCAAAATTGAAATTTAAAGTAATTTTAGTTGGAACATCGATCCAAGTCTCTAACGATTTTTTTAAAGATTTTTTGAGGCCATTATGTCAGTATTCACCTTGTTCAATCGTTTTGATACGTATTTGTTTGATAGTACCTAAAATAGTTCTAGCGTCATGTGGCGCTAAATCGTTTAAAGCTATTTGAGATATATATTTCATTCTGTAGAACATTCTTTTATTCACTAGCGAAACAAAATATTTTTGAAAATTCGTCATCATCATTATTACGTCGTTAATCAGGTTCCAAAGTTTTAACTAAATTCAAACATCGACACCATTTATTGTTTTTCCTACAGAACCTACATAGGACGTCGATAAAATTGGCGCTTAACTGTGGGTTGTCAAATTTAAAATATTCTTTTCTTCCCCAATAAATAATTACTGTCATTTGGTTTATTTATATTTCGTTATTAACCGACGTAAAAAAAGGAGGAGGTTCTCAAGTCGTCTGTCGTATATCTTTTTCTCTTTTTCCACATTATAAATCCGAGCTTCAGCAAACACTATGATACAATCGTGACGACTCTGTCAGTAAAGTGGGCTAAAGCTGTACTATTGATGTAGTTTATTTTTTTAGTTTTAAAGCACTCTTGTAAACAGTTGTTATAAAACCAGTGTATTCACAAGTGTGCCTAGTTACGCTATAAGATTAAGTTTTATAATGGAGGTTGCATACACCATTGTACAGAAACAAGTATCGAGTGATACTATAATAACGCTTAGTTCAGTAGTAAGTAAGTGATCACATACAAAAACCAGCTTCTATACAGCTTTAACGATAAAGCTAGCTTAAAGTGTCACAACACTCTTAAAGTTCTATAGCAGAGTTTTGATTATCTGTTTTAAAACCTTAAGCTTCCGCGGATCCCTTTATACTAATTTTATACAGCTTGAGCTGTATAATATCTCAAATATATCTCTCATAAATATAAAAGCATCTTTTGACACTCTTGTGCGTCTTTTAAGGGAACTTAAGTTCTAAATGGGCTGGTAAATTAATGTTGTAAACGCTTGTGTGCTGCTTGGTTAAGATTCGTACACGGCACTACCAAATTTAGTTGATAAACCTACGCGACCAACGTCGTGTTGTCGTATTGTGTTGTTTCGGAAATAATTGAAATCGAGTCGAGTGATGAGGAGTTATTACTTCTCTACTACTACCGACGTCGACGTCGTAGGTTAAAATTATCTCGTCGCCAGATTGCCTCTGATTTGTAGCATAATTACTAAAAGACAGATTTTAACCCCTTGAGGATCGTAAAACCAGACACAATTAAAAATCAACTCTTTCGCGACCGCCGGCGGTCTTATGTACCTTGACCTATTAAAACAATAGTGCCGATAGACGACGAAGTTAAGTGCCATAACATTAACGAATGACAAAAAAAACGGAAAGTATTGAATACAAGATCAGGATTCACAAAATTATCGTAGAACTGAACAACAATATCGTGGAAAGTCAACGAATTATCACGCGATACCTACGTAATTATGATAATTTTCCACTTTGTGGACAAATTGTATATTTTTAATAATTGGTCATTCATTTTACCGCAGCACAGTTTCCAGTCTTCAGTTGAAACCAGTAGCTCGCGACTAGCACGACTAGTCGCGAGTGATTTGTTACTAACGCGTTACAAACCAGGGGCCCAAGTCTGCTTATTTACAAATGGCATAATTGAATCGTGTAATGGCTTTGGGACGGAGACCCGAAATGAAACAATGTCTTGCGTTGAATCAATCCCCTTTATCCTCTAGTGTATCATCTTAAATACTAATTAACATCACATCTATACGTGACTAGAGGAAGGACGCCTTGTCAATCAGGAAGACCTTAATTATCACGTACTATTGAGTACGTGCTGATAGTGTAATTCACTATATCACACCTCCCCTGAAAAGGCTAGGCATCCCTTCCCTGAAAAGTAAACTCTTATTTTCTAAATATCTTAGTCCTATTCTTATGAACTATATATTCTTTATTATTCTTTAATATTTTTACATTAGTACCTAGCTCTTCTAAAACTTCAAATGGACCTAAATACAAGTCATTCAATTTATTATAATTTTCATTCTTATACAAGAGTAGATCACCTTTTTTGTAGTGTACTTCCTTACAATCTAAATCATAATTAGTTTTTCTACTTTGTTTTGATATTAATAAGTTGTTCCTGGCATCATTATGAGCTTTTTGCAATCTAAATTTTAACTCCGATGGATAATTGTCGTATACATATAAGGGATCAACTTTACTAACTAAATTACTAGGTACGTTACATGTTTTCCCAAAAACTAGTTCATAAGGGGAGTATTTGGTACTAGTATTTACAGAATTATTATAAGCAAAGCACCAATATGGTATCCAGGTACTCCAATTTGCCGACTGATTCTGTGTTTGTATTCTCAAGTAACATCCGAGATGTTTGTGCCAGTTTTCTAGCGAACCTATACTCTCATGATGATAGGGTGTTGAATTTAACTTATCAATATTTAGCAATTTACATACTGTTTCTAACGTGGAATTAATAAATTCCGTTCCACAGTCAGTCGCAATAACCCTGGGAGTACCATATCGTAAAATAAAATTTTCAGTAAAAACCCTAGCAACAGTTTCAGCTGACTTATCAAGTATTGGGTAAGCTTCTACAAACTTTGTCAATTCGCATTGTATTGTTAATATGTATTTATTACCCAAATTATCGACCTCCAACGGCCCCACAATATCTAAATATAATTTTTCAAAAGAAGTAGATGCTGTAGTGGTTATTACCATTTTCTCTTTATTATTTTTATTACAAAATTTCTGCTTTTGGCAATCTTTACAGCGAGTCACATATTCAGTTATGTCTTTTTGCATATTACTCCAAAAATATTTTTTTCGAATATTCTTAGTCATTTTATTTATGCCTACATGACCACTTGTCGGCAATAAATGATAATCATTTAGTATAACACGTATCAAGTCTTTATTTGTAACATGTTCAACTTGGTTATTAATAATACATAACCGCGGTAATTCTTTATGTTTCATGAAAGTTTGGGTCAAAATTTTAATAAACTTTTTATTAAACCCATTTTTAATCACAACGACTTCTACCATATTATATTTTTTACATAATGCACTCAGTTCTCCTATCGTTGCGTCTCGGCGCGCCTCCGTTAGTAGAGATTCCTGATTTATGTAAATAGTAGAGTCACTAAATAACATATCACCCGTCTGTGAGACGTATCCTTTCTTTTTCCTCAACTTCACGAAGTTTTCATACGAACAAATATCTAACCTTACATCATTTTGTGATTTCTGCATAATATCTACCACTCTTGGTTGCCTATGATCAACAGGGGGCTCAACCCTGCTACTTCCAGAGGTAGCGGGTTCATTATTTTGCTCCATGGTTCTTTTCATTGAACGGGTTACTACCCCCAAAAAATTTGAATTTAGATTTTTTAACTCGTCTGATGTTATAATGACTCTCGATAAGGCATCTGCCGTTACATTTTCGGAACCTTTTATGTATTCAATATCGAAATCATATTCTTCTAAACAAAGTCTAAACTTAGTTAAACGGCTACTAGGATCTTTTATGCTAAATAAATGAACCAATGGTATATGATCTGTTAATACTTTAAATTTTCGTCCGTATAAATATGGTCGAAAATGTTTTATAGCCCACACTACCCCTAATAACTCTTTATGAATGGTTGGGTAGTTTATTTCTGAACTGTTTAATTGTCTGCTTGCATAAGCTACGGGCTTATTATTTCCATTTGATAATACAGCCCCCAAGGCTACCCCTGACGCATCGGTTTGCAACCGGAAAACATTATCTTTTCCAAAATCTGGATAATCTAAGACAGGAAATGAACTAAGTGACTTTTTTAAGGTCTGAAATGCCACGTCACATTCTTCCGTCCACTGAAACTCGACATGTTTCTTACAAAGACGGTTTAGTGGGTACACTATTGTGGCAAAGTTTTTTATGAATTTTCTATAAAAGTTCGCAAAAGCCACAAAACGACGAATCTCATTTACATTTTTAGGTACTGGGAACTTTTCCAAGACCTCGATTTTACTGTTGTCTGGCAACACCCCGTTTGGCGTAATAACATGCCCTAAATAATTAATTTCTTTCCTCAAAAATTCGCACTTACAAGGGTTTAGTTTTAAATTAACTGACCTAAACCTCTCAAATACACTCATTAAATTTGTATTATGCTGCGATAGGCTTTTCCCGAAAACTATTACGTCATCGAGATATAGAAAACATATCTCGTGATTTAAACCCGATAGAGCCATGGACATAAGTTTAGAAAATACGCTAGGACTCGTTTTGAGACCCATAGGTAATCTTTTCAGTTGATATTGCTTATCAGCTGTAAAAGAAGTGAATTTCCTACATTCTGGTGATAACCCTAGCTGGTAATAACTAGAACTGAGGTCTAAATGAGAATAGTATAAGCATCCCGAAAGTGAGTCAATAATTTCTTGTATATTTGGTAACGGGAACTTTTCGTCTACTATTTTTTTATTTAAAAGTCTATAATCTATTACGATTCTCCACTTTTTTTCACCGCTACTGTCAGCTTTTTTCGGAAGTAATAATAATGGAGAAGACCATTCGCTGGTACACTCTTCGATAATATCTTCTTCTAACAATTTACCTACCTGTTTTATTAACTCAGCCTTCTGAGCGTGCGGTATTCTATACGGTTTGACATAAACAGGAGACGCGTCATTTTGCAGTTTAATGTTGTACTCGTATAAGTTTGTAACGGATAGCTTATCACCCGGCATATGAAAGATATCTGCATATTTTGCACATATTTTCTCAATAGACCGTCTCTCTTCATCACCAAGATATGTTTTTAATTTAAGAAAATCGAATAGTTGTTTAACCCTCTCGACAGATTTTCCGTTTTCCGTATCAAAAGAGCATACGAAATAATCCGAGTATTTTCTAATTTTCGGGCTAAAGTTATTTAATTTTACATCTTCTTCCCGTGTGTTTAAAAATCGCACCGGAATCTTTTTCCCGTCTCCTACTACCACGGCGCCTGCTACAAATACGCCTGCAATAACTTCCTCCGCTAAAATGACACATTCGCCCTTTATCTCTGACGAAACATATTTTACGACCTCACATCTCCCTGGAATAGTCGTTATTATGTTTTTACCTAAGCCTAATTCTAGACTTATCTTATCCTGTAATGTAACCAGCTTATTTTCATAGTTAATTTTACAACTATATTTTAATAAAAAATCTTCTCCTAAAATTCCATCATTTTTACAGTGGAAGTTGCTAAACACATAAAACTTATGCCTAAAATTATAATTGTTAACACATAAGTCTAGATAAACATAACCTATTGATACTAAATCCCCACATACTCCTTTAATCTTAATTTCATCCCTTACTAGCTTTGCGTCGCGGGACACGCTACGGAGTTTATTTAACCAATCTAACTTTAAAATTGAAATGCTTGCTCCTGTGTCTACTAATAGAGAAATTTGAGTTTGACTACAAGTAAAACAAACGTAATTACCACTACCATAACTACAAATATCTACCTCAGCGCTATTCAGAACGAAAAAAATCATCGCTATGATGTTCGTTCTGACGTATACTCTGACGTTCACTTTCGTTCTCGTCATTAGACTGTTCTGCTGAGTCAACTAAGAAATGTACATTCCTACGTTTATTATGAGGTGACGTAAACCTGGTGTTGCGCTGACCCTGAAACCTATTCGAGTTATAGTAGGCACGACCCCGACCTTGCTGACTCGTCGCGTTGTTGTTACGTGACTTATTATATTGTTGATGATAGTTTTTATTTATCTTTTCAAATCGCTGGTTCGAAACATAGTTAACATAATTGTTTATTGGTGGTTTCACTACCGAGTCTTCTTGTTCTAAGGCTATAGTTATTGTCTGCCTAACTGTGCTTACGGACCTAGACGTAACTATAATGCTTGTACGAGCATTGTTTAGGCCGTCAGCGAAACGCTTGATAGCCATTTTTTCATTAATCGGCTTTAATAAATTATATGCCGACTCGTCTCCATTAGCCTGTGCTGTACTTAAATCGTTGGACATTTTTTCGATTTCACTACCAAACACTTCTATGGTCTTGTTTCCTTGCCTACATCGTAGCATTCGGTCTAAAATGGCTGTGTATGATTTAATCGGAATTAAAACATTTTTTATATCTTTTATTAGGTCTGCCACAGACACATAAGACTTATTAATTTTTGTTTTAGCCCTGCTAGAAAGACGAGTTTTTAAAACAAAATTGATTAACAGAGGCTGGTCCTCGTTTCTAAGGGTACTACTATAATACTCTATTCCGTCTATTAGTTGGTTAATTTGCGTTTCGTCGCAATCTACTACTGGGAGGAGCGTGAGCGCGACTTTTAGATCGAACGTGGCCATGGTTGTGATCGTTTCTGAATGATGCGGGTTAACGAGTGACTCGATTTCCTCAAAATTACATAAAAACTTTGACGATACTGCTTTTGTTATTTGTAATTCTACAGCATCTATCCCTTTTTTTCATAAGTCTGCAGATATTTGTTCAAAAATATTTTTAATTTCCTTTGCTCTTAAAAACTTATTCTGCCCCTGAGCGGAATAACGTTTGTCCTTACTTAATTTAATAATAGAGTCTTTAATAGCCTTAAGCTCACTCAAGAGTTCTGACAGGTTTGCCATGAACACACTTTAGAAAAAAAAAATCACTCACACACACACATAGATTCTTGGTAGCATAGTTATATTAATTCGTGCTGGCTTACACGTTCTGTGCTGGTCCAATTGCCCGTCGAACCGCTCTGCGTTCTACCTCTTCTAATAGTCGTGCGTTGAAGTAACGTAGCAGCCTAAGTACTATATAGCCCGCTAGTACAACGACGATGGTCAGTAAAAAGATCTCTGAAAGTTGCATCCCAACGGCCAAGGGAGTTGATGCTGCCGCCGATTGAGTTGGTGATTGACTGACAATAATATTGTCTTTAGATTGTGGGTTTCCCATAGTTAAACAATTTTGGCTTACAGTTTTTCTTCTTATTTCCTTCGTCCTTCTTGTAGGCCCGTGTAGCACTATTTTCCTGATATTTTGTAGACTTCAACTAGCGATTTCGCGGCGCGGACTTGTGACACCATGTCACGGTCGCCATGTAATGGCTTTGGGACGGAGACCCGAAATGAAACAATGTCTTGCGTTGAATCAATCCCCTTTATCCTCTAGTGTATCATCTTAAATACTAATTAACATCACATCTATACGTGACTAGAGGAAGGACGCCTTGTCAATCAGGAAGACCTTAATTATCACGTACTATTGAGTACGTGCTGATAGTGTAATTCACTATATCACAATCGCAATTGGATCGTATTGTAATTGTTTGACACATTTGGTATTCTCTTACTCATTTACGAATACCAAATGTGTCAAACAATTACAATGCGATACAATTATGCCATTCGTAAATTAGCAGACTTGGGCCCCAGTTTGTGATTGGTTGCGTCGTGTACGAACTGCCATTGAAATACTAGTGCTGTAACATTTCGGATACTCATTGGTGATTAGAGTTTGTAACTAGTTTATTTTGAGTAGCGTCGTGTAAGAAGGGCCTTAATGTGCAAGGTGCGTTCTGAATTTAACAATTGGTCACTAGCTGTCTGACCGTTACACAAGCTGCTCCCCACCCCGTTGTCGGTGCGTCAGAATATATCTCCAATGCATATTTACAAAGTTTTAGTTTTCTATATTCTAGAATTTTGTTTACTATTTTATTTCGTTTTTCTTGTGGTAGGGATTTCATTTACTTTTTTCTTCATTTGTAAAGAACCCTAGGGATTGTAACAAATTTATTGTTAGTAATTGTATTGTCCTCACACTCTGAAAAAGTGGACTCTATTAAATAAAAGTAAATTTGGTAAATATGTAAGGAGCTGTACTGATACCAAAGGGTAGAACGTTGAATTGATACATATTTTAGTATTTGGACGGTTTAAGGAACCTTTTTAATAAATCTTTGCGATTTTCTTTATCAAGGCCATGAGTGGCAAGGAAGTAAGTTGACTTGCCAGTTCATCGTTATTGGGACCAAATTCCTCAATCTGTGAGGGGTCCATTGGTTTCCGCAGCATCCTGACCTTCGTTGGCCAGGCCCACCGACGACGTCGACGGCCCAGGATTCAAAGCCTCTAACGAAGTTAACGGTAAGACAGGTGTTTGTTCCGTTGTCACTCAAATCGGCGACTGTTCATCTCTGTCTATAAGACAAAGGAACTAGTTGTCATCGAGATATCTCGAATAAAATAACCACAGAAGTGATGGTTAAATATTGGGTTTAAAAAGTCACACCATGGGTGTTCAAAAGTGGCGGGTTAGTGCCGCGTTTAGAATTATTAGTTTGGCACCATGGATGCCGAATGCAGTGAATATCTAGAACATTACTCCTGAGTGCATTCTTCAACGGTTATAAATAACCTTCGCCCTTATTAAGGACCCGGTATAAGGCATCATGGATGCCGAATGCAGACACATAATAGGTCTCAATGCATTCCTTGAGGTTAAAATGACCTCGCATCAGTCTTTTTTTTAAAAAGGACTGGCGGAAATTTTTATTTTACACCGTGGGTGTAGAATGATTAATTTGGCACCATGGATGCCGAATGCAGTGAGTATCTAGAACATATGTTCCTGAGTGCATTCTTCAACGGTTATGACCTTCGCCCTTATTAGGGAACCGGTATAAGGCATCATGGATGCCGAATGCAGACACATAATATGTTTCAATGCAATCCTTGAGGTTAAAATGACCTCGCATCAGTCTTTCTTTAAAAAAGACTGGCAGAAATTTTTATTTTACACCGTGGAAGTACAAAAAAAATTAAAATTTGCAGTGAAGTTACCTCTTTCAGATGAAGCGAATAAGGTGACGCAGCTGGTGAAGAGTCTCTTGAGCTTGACGTACTTTTTACACTACTTGAAGATTCCGACGCTGATCATTGACGTTGACTTTTAAACTTTTTTCCTAGTTTTTTATTTTACTAACTAAATATTGAAATCATCATCATGCTTTCTTTTGAGCATTTTGATGGCGAACGTGCGATGAGGCTAAGCACTAAAAAGCGAATGACGGACGAGAGCGCCACTGTGAACTCGGAGGTGGGGTGGATGTTGGCGGGAAATGGATATCTGTCAATTTTAACCGAAAATGTGTAAAAAATTTGTCATTTTCGGTCTAATTATTGTAGTTACTTAGACCGGAAATGAGGTATCTTCTTTGTAAAATAGTGCTGATTGTGGCAACACTTACGCGTTACTACATAGTTAATAAGTAGAATAGGTAAAACAGGTAAGTATACTAATCTTGAGGACGAAGCACGAGTATAATAATATGATAAGACACTGTTGCTATTAATAACCAATACCTCGGTGGCAGTGTTCAGCGCAGCCGCCCAGGCGGCAGAGGACGTGGGTTCGTTTCCATCTGAGGTAGTCATTTTCCTCGACGTTTTTTATCTTCTGTTTAGAAATAGTTATTTTGCTATCAGCGCTATACACACATCAAACATATTACACACCAAAGTAGAAGTGAAAGCAATAGTGAGTTCGAGTATCCTCTAAGCCACTAGACTATTAGAATAATTAAAATCCTAATGCCGGCTCCACACGCTTGGTAAACCTCAACAAGCCGTCACAAATTCAAACGTGTGGATAGAGCGTTTGGCTTGGCTTGTTGTAGCCGATCCGTCGAACAAATCGCGGCGTGCAAGCGCAAGCGGCAAGCGTGCGGTCGCGGCATAATAACTGGAAATGTGGACTGTCCATTTCTGTTAAATTTACTTAATTTTAATGCTCATAAGTTAGCGCGTGCCGGAAGGTATATCCCTTTCACAGTAATAAGGGCAGCAGGAGCAATCTAGGTCACCACGCGACGATGAACAGGTTGCAAAGGGCAGTCAGTACCTATAATAAGATCTGTTAGGCTTGGACTTCATGCATCCGGAATCCGTCCGGCCCGGGAAAAAACCAAATTCGGCAAGTAATCGACTACACGCGCTCCGTTTTGAATCCGGAGAGAAATTTACTCAGTCGGTCTCTAGCACTTGCGCTGGATAGTCGTCCAGTCGACAATGGAAAGTTTAACTTTAGTTGAAATTGTATGCTTAGCTGTAGCCGTTATGAGGTCTACTAATTACATCTCGACTGTGATTTTTGCGTAAAATGCCCATTTTCGCATTTTGTTGTAATTTAGCAGTTGTATTTATCGTTGTTATCGAAATAGGATAATAAATTCATGCTTAATATTACAAATTTTTACCGCCTCTGTGGTCTAGTGGCTAAGCCACCGGTTTCAGACCCAGAGGTCCCGGGTTCGATTCCCAGCGGGGGGTACATCTTTGTGAGCTCGGCTTGGTTGGTGGTAGGGCTGTTAAGTCCGCCTGGCTAGCTACCACCATCTTATCTAAGTCTGTCGCCATAACAACGATGTTTATAGCATTGTTGTGTTCCGACAGTTTGAGATAAGACAGCCAGTTCCTCAGTGGTTGAGGATTCCGGGTGAAGCGCGCTTCCACCTTCAGCCTTATCGTCACTTACCAGCAGGTGAGATGAAGGCCAAGCGCTTACAAGTTGCCGATAAAAAGAAAAAAAAATGTCCTGCGAGGATAAGCTGAGTACGGACGGCCAACGCATCGCATTTTGAAGTAATTTTGCAGTTGTATTTATCGTTTTTATCGAAAGGATAATGAATTAATTATAAAATATTTATTCATTATGAAGTAACGATTATTCTGGCATAAATTTTGCTCAATAATATTATCGTAGATAGGAGAAATTCACGGTTAACTTAAAGCAATTTTCGAAGTTTTTTGGTTTAGAATAAGATTTTTTTTCTATATAAAATCAATATCTAAAAATTCTGAGGCCACTACGCACTTTAAGACTATATAAGTGATAACATTCTATTTTTTTATTTCATTTGTTTAGAACAGTAGTTCAATCTAGGAGCTCAAAAAAGTGCCTTCGCGCATTTTATGAAAATCTTTCTCTGCAATTTTGGGTTTAATTAAAAATCTTTATTATTGAAATTTTGCATTCACAATGCTATATAGATAAAGGATAAAATGTTTACTAGAAAAAAAACAACCAGTCTTTTGAAAGCTCGAACGGGATTCGAACCCGTGACCTTTGGATTGCCGGTCCACTGCTCTAGCCGCTAAGCTACCGAGACCCCAGAAGACTCAATTTTTTCTAGTAGTGCTGCAAGCCAGCGGTATTACGTCACTGTGAAGTGTGTGTGCGTGTGTTTTTTTTCTAGTAAAGATTTTAATTAAAAAGTTAAGCAAAATTCAACAATACATTATTCAATAAGTCAAAATTGTTAATGTATTTTTGTTTCCGAGATCCGTAACGCCAAAATTGGCCATTTTACGCAAAAATCGCAGTCGAAATATAATAGGAAACAGAGGAAAGTGAAAATATATTGGGTTCATCCTTTTCACATAGACCGCATAACGGAATATATATTCTACAAATCTTATACAAAAATTAGGTTCTCGAGTTCTCGTGTGGCCATACGATATTGATAGGCCCCGCCCCCCGTGCCGAAAAATAACGGACCGGGTACTCGGAGACGTCCGGAGCATGTTTCGGTTGCTTCCGGGTGAAAATCGGGATCGGAAGGCCCCTGATCACATGTAGTCGATGCAGTAAAAATTCATATATTTGTTTGAGCTACGGAATGAATCCGGGGCCGTGTTTTTTCGGGTCCGTGTGATTCCGGATGCATTTAGTTCCAGGCTAAGGCTCGGACTACATGCATACGTAATCAGTCCGGCCCGGGAAAAAACCAAATTCGGCAAGTAATCGACTACACGCGCTCCGTTTTGAATCCGGAGAGAAATTTACTCAGTCGGTCTCTAGCACTTGCGCTGGATAGTCGTCCAGCCGACAATGGAAAGTTTAACTTTAGTTGAAATTGTATGCTTAGCTGTAGCCGTTAAGAGGCCTATTACTTACATCTCGACTGTGATTTTTGCGTAAAATGCCCATTTTCGCATTTTGTTGTAATTTAGCAGTTGTATTTATCGTTATTATCGAAATAGGATAATAAATTCATGCTTAATATTACAAATGTCCTTTTGCGAGGATAAGGTGAGTTCGGACGGCCGGCGCGTCGCATTTTGAAGTAATTTTACAGTTGTATTTATCGTTTTTATCGAAATAGGAAAATTAATTAATTATAAAATATTTATTCATTATGAAGTAACGATTATTCTGGTATAAATTTTGCTCAATAATGTTATCGTAGATAGAAGAAATTCACGGTTACCTTAAAGCAATTTTCGAAGTTTTTTGGTTTCGAATAAGATTTTTTTTTCTATATAAAATCAATGATATCTAAAAATTCCGAAGCCGCTACGCACTTTAAGACTATATAAGTGATAACATTCTATTTTTTTATTTCATTTGTCTAGAACAGTACTTAGTTCAATCTAGGAGCTCAAAAAAGTGCCTTCGCGCATTTTATGAAAATCTTTCTCTACAATTTTGGGTTTAATTAAAAATCTTTATTATTGAAATTTTGCATTCACAATGCTATATAGTTGTAGAATAAAATGTTTACTAGAAAAAAAAAACAACCAGTCTCTGGAAAGCTCGAACGGGATTCGAACCCGTGACCTTTGGATTGCCGGTCCACTGCTCTAACCGCTAAGCTACCTCTCGGAAACCCCAGAAGACTCTTGAATATATTTTTTTATCGGGTAAGCGCTTGGTCTTCATCTCACCTTATGGTAAGTGACGATAAGGCCGAAGGTGGAAGCGCACTTCACCTGGAATCCTCACTGAGGAACTGGCTATCTTATCTCAAACTGCCGAAACACAACAATGCTATAAACATCGTTGTTATGGCGACAGACTTAGATAAGATGGTGGTAGCTAGCCAGGCGGACTTAACAGCCCTACCACCAACCAAACCGAGCACACAAAAATGTACCCCCCGCTGGGAATCGAACCCGGGACCTCTAGGTCTGAAACAGGTAGCTTAGCCACTAGACCACACAGGCGGTTAAATTTTATGATTTTTTCTAGTAGTGCTGCAAGCCAGCGGTATTACGTCACTGTGAAGTGTGTGTGCGTGTGTTTTTTTCTAGTAAACATTTTAATTAAAAAGGACAAATTATTACAAAAAGATAAGGAAATAATATTATGGCCGGAACATGGGTCTAAAACAGACTCAGCTACAATCAACAGTCTGGTTGGCATTTGTTAAGTCACCCGGACCCTAGTATTTGTCCGGTGCGTCTTATACAATTATTAATACAGGCTTCTCAAAGGGGAAGATCAGAAGTAAACATAGACCAACTGTTTATTTCAGTAACAGGAATAGTTAAGACTGCCACCAGGACTATGTTGTCTGGATGGATAAGATCCATTTTTAAAGTTGAAAATATAGAAGCACCTCCGGGCAGTATACGTTAAGCAAAATTTACAAAAAGCGAGGCCGCTACGCATTATTCCAAAAGCTATTCTACATTATTCAATAAGTCAAAATTGTTAATGTATTTTGGTTTCCGAGATCCGCAACGCCAAAATTGGCCATTTTACGCAAAAATCGCAGTCGAAATGTAATTGGAATAAAAATGGAAACAGAAGAAAGTGAAAAGATATTGGGTTAATCCTTTTCACATAGACCGCATAACGGAATATGAATTCTACAAGTCTTATACAAAAATAAGGTTCTTTTCTGATAAATTCTACGAACACTACTACTACTAGTAGTAGGGTACTATTATTTATTCTGTGCTACTACTACTATCACCATAATGAGGCGCTCGGAATCAACTACTATTTTGCAGTTTTGCTTGCGCACGCGACGCGACCGACCGCTTCGAGCGTCTGTCATCTACTGGCGCGTGATTCCTCCGGACCGGACCGGAACGGACGTTTCTCGAGTTCTCGTGGGGTCAGCTCCATACAACTTCATACGATATTGATAGGCCCCGCCCCCCGCGGACCGGCTACTCGGAGGCGTCCGGAGCATGTTTCGGTTGCTTCCGGGTGAAAATCGGGATCGGAAGGCCCCTGATCACATGTAGTCGATGCAGTAAAAATTCATATATTTGTTTGAGCTACGGAATGAATCCGGGGCCGTGTTTTTTCGGGTCCGTGTGATTCCGGATGCATGTAGTCCGAGCCTAAGGCTTGTGATGTAAATGTCTTTGCTGATAAGCCGCAGATATTCAAGCACAAAATATTGCGGTCATTTGCATTGTCACCTTGTTGATAAAGATAAAATTAAAAAATCTAATAATAAAATAAAAGCCACTTGGGATATCATCAACCGTGAAACTGGTAAATTAAAACCACGGGACAACACTTTTACTCTAAAAGTTAAAGATAACCTTATCAATTCAGATGCACAAATTGCTAACATTTTTGATGATTTCTTTATAAATATACCTGTGGTAACAACCTCAAATTTAAATTCATCACCAGTGGCGGCACAAGCCTTTCTCGAACAACATGTACCCAAATGTAATGTTTCTTTTAATTTTCAATATATTGACTCTAAAAATATTAATAAAACTTTTAAATTACTAAAAATGAAAAACACAGGTGATTTGTGGGGCATGTCTATAAAGATAATTAAAAATATTATATATTCTATTGCACCCTATCTTGCTGACATATTTAATAAGTGTGTTGATAAGGGAATCTTTCCTGATCTTATGAAGTTTAGTAAGGTTATACCTATATTTAAATCGGGAAATAAAGAAGACCCCAGTAACTATCGACCAATTTCAATACTACCAGCACTTATTCTCGAACAGTTAGTGGAATACTTTAACTTAAATAATCTTTTACATAGTAAACAATTCGGTTTTACTAAGGGTCGTTCCACTACTGACGCAGGTGTAGCTCTAATAAAACATATATTTGATGCCTGGGAGAAGTCTCAGAACGCTCTTGGAGTTTTTTGCGACTTGTCCAAGGCTTTCGATTGCGTTGAGCACCGGACACTGGTGATGAAGTTAAATCACTATGGTCTCAAAGGTCTTGCGCGTAATTTGATACAGTCGTATCTTAGTTCTAGAACACAAACTGTCGACATTAATGGAACTAAGTCATCCGGTTCTCATGTAAAAATGGGAGTTCCACAAGGGTCAATTCTTGGCCCTTTTTTATTTTTGATATATATCAATGACTTGCCATTCTTTGTAGAAAACTTCTGTGATATTGTATTGTTTGCAGATGATACTTCACTCATTTTTAATGTGACTAGATGTAAGAATAATTATGACGATGTTAAAAATGCTCTCTCAGAGGTACTCAGTTGGTTTAGTGCGAATAATTTACAGCTAAACGCTAAAAAAACGAAATGTATTAAATTTATACTACCAAATGTCTAAACCGAACAAACCGATTTTAGAATGAATGGTGTTAAATTAGATTTGGTAGACTCGACAGTTTTCCTAGGGATAACCCTTGACTCAAAACTCCAATGGAATCCGCATATATCGAATTTGGCCGGCAAACTCAGTTCAGCAGCATATGCGATTAGAAAGATTAGACAACTAACAGATGTAGAAACTGCTAGGACTGTTTACTTTAGTTATTTTCATAGTGTCATGTCGTATGGCGTCCTTCTGTGGGGAACAGCGGCTGATGTTAAAACTATATTTATTTTACAGAAACGAGCAATAAGAACCATTTATAGACTGGGATCGCGAACTTCTAAGAGAAATATTTTTAAGGATGTTGGTGTTCTTACTGTTGCATCGCAGTATATTTATAATTGTATAGTTTTTGTGCGTTGCAATATTAACACTTTTTCTAAACACGGTGATGTACACAATTTCAATACTAGAAATAAGTCAAAACTAGTAATGCCACTGTTTAGGTTACAAAAGGTTCTCGGCTCTTTCTTGGGGGCAAGGTATACACTATTATAATAAAATACCAAGTACTATACTAGATTTACCTTTAGATAAGTTTAAGAATCATGTAAAATCTTGTTTACTTAGGAAAGGTTATTACACAGTCAAGGAATATTTAGAAGACAAAACAGCCTGGTTATAATAATATATTTACATTGTTTTTTTTCATAATCCATTGTCTTTTATGACATTACATAACTGATTGTATAATTTGGTAACGACATGTTGTTTTGTAAATGTCGTTACTTCTATATTATTTTAAAGCTGTGGAGTTTCTTGTGCCCGTTCTTCTCCACAGCTAAAAGACGTCCTGAATGGGTGAGGTGGGTGGGTGGGTTCCTATGCCTATCCATCCATCCATAAAAAAATAAATTTAGACGATTCAAAATGCTTAATTTAAGCTTACTGAATAAAGATATATTGATTTTGATTTTTTTGATTTTGATCTGTGGTGCAATTATTAAGTTATAGTTACAGTTTATTGTTATTTAATTTTTTGCCTCAATCGAGTCGAATGTAGTATTAATACCTACCCCCAAACAATAGTAGTACCATAGACAAATAAGATAATTATCGTCCTTGGTAGTACCTAAGTGAGTAGGTAAGTAGTTTTATTAGAAAAACTGTAATCCACGTTGCATGCCGTGGCAGCCTCTAATTGAGACAACACTTAGCTTTTATTTTAAGTCTATGTTATGTTCTACCTAATTATTGCTTGTATTTGTGTTTGCCTAGTAGGTTGTCCTAAATAAGAAAATAACACTGACTGAGTGGTAGAGCCACGCTGCGTTGCAGCACGCATTGGGCCGGCTCGCCCGGGGTAATACCACGTCTCACGACACGAATATCCGGCGTGAGATAATAGCACTTGGTGCTGTTGTGCGATGCATCTGGTTTAGCGGGTGTCCATGGGCGGCGGTGATTGCTCTCCATCAGGTGACCCGCCTGCTCGTTTGCCTCCTTCTTATATAAAAAGAAATTTAAAATAAATAAACTGGATATAGACATTGACGACACCTGCGAAGATCCTTTTTCTAGCAGAGTGGCAGTGACTTTAATTTTTTTTTGTGTTATTTTGTATTATGCTCATTAGGCTAAGTATAGCTATCATAGCAAGGCTATGTTAATTATTGATAAAAATGAACAAAATTTATGTTTTTTTTAGTAATTTTCATATTTGGAAACTTAACATATAACGACGAAATGTAACATGCATAAAGTTCTCTTTTACCTTATCCATCTAAAGGCATAAAATAAAAACATCACAAAACAAATCAAAACAGCTTTATTTGTTGCTGGTTCATTGTGGATTTCCATACTTGCACATGAATCACTACACTATAGTTATTCCACCGCCAAGTCTCGCGGAGTACAGAGTTTTATTCAATTTGTTCTATTAATTGGCATACGACCCTCCTGCGAGACTTCACATCGCTTGTCACTTTAATCCGAAAGGTTAAATGTAGGCGCTGTGTACCTCCATCGAAGTAGGATCTGTACCAGCAGAGTTATAAGTAAAGTTGAGTATAATGAGAAAACACCTAACCACTATCGACGGTTCGTTATCCCTGGAACTTGACTAGTTCGGGAACGTCGGCTATCATCGTGGGCCGCCATCTTGCTCGTACGTCATGCACACACGCCGAACCGGTCGCCGAGCATGACAAGCGAGCGAGCAAACCCACAGCGATAGACGTAATTCGTGATTACATCATCCCCGGAAGAATGGTTCATTAATTCTCTATCCTATTTTACAGTGCAGTAAGTGCAGTACCATTTAATACTCAACTATTCTACAATTTTTAGGAAAGGAAATATGTATTTGGTAGATTTCTGATTGGTGAATAATTTAAGAGTACATTAACTAGCTATGCGTCGCACTCGGGCGCGGGTCCGCCGCACCGATGCCAGACACCGTATATTAAGGGTTACAAGGATAAATCGAGCCCAAACCAAAATATACAGAACGTCTCACGTAAAAAGGTGCAATATAGAAAAAATTACATAAAAATAGAAAAAGAAAACAGTTAGCAACCTTCAATTAGAGGAACTAGAGATGTACAATTTCATTTGATAACAAAATTAAGAATGTTGCAGAATCGGTAATCTTCTGGATTTACGAATATAAAAAGCCCTATTTTATCCCTATTAAATTAGCTAATATCTATAGTCCATTCTATACTATTATCAGTTAAATACCGTTATCATTAAATTTAATAAAATCATATTATGTGTACATTCTCGTTAAGAAAAGCCGTTAGCAGCAGATTTGACACAATATACTTTTGAACTAACAATTAATTAGATTAAGTCGATGCGTGCTGCCTGCGCTGCTGAAGGCCCTCGAATGCAGTCTGTCCATTGCGGCGGTCTCATTAAAACTATACAACTACTGAAAGTGTGTTGACTGCATGCGTTTGCAACTTACCTTACAAACTGTTTAATAGGAATTCAAATTTAACACGTAACGTAATACCCGCAGGGAACCGACGCAATCGACAGACCCACTCAAATAGATGAACGATGATCACGTTACATTACAAATTTATTTTTAAAAACGGGTACTCATCAATGGGAACATGAAATTATGACAATTCCAGAGCGTCAAGCTATGAACTAAATTTTATTGCCGTGTTGTAGCGTTAGTAACACGAGTTATTAATTATTATTTTAGTGCAAAAATATTACAAATTTATCAAGATACTCCACATACGGGATATTGGTATGTTATTTACCAAACGCTATAATGTCATGGCCTAAGTAATATAGCAAAGCCACAAAACGAGTGGTAGTTTATTAAGATATTATTAATTTATAATGTTATCCTCGCGGCGCCACCATCTTAAGCACATTCCAAAGACCACAAAAACACAGGTAAATAGATATTTTAAACAATTGATGCTCTATTAACAAATATTATTGCTATAAAATTGGTGAAGGATTATGTAAGACTGGCAAGCAAATAAAAAACTGTACAGTCACATGCGCTGGCATCTTGGTCAGAACAATGAACCGTAAGCCAATGCAATAAATTACATAATGGCGTAATCAAGCTCATGGTGTTGCCAGGTGACTGCACATTTCTACTAAAGTTAGTAGATTTTGAGTATTTTACTACTATTGCAGAAAAATATGTGTGCCGCCATCGAGGAGTCCATTATGAGAGTGAGATGCCAGCACCGGCTGCCGGCGACTCTCTAGAGCCATGCGTTATAGTTACAACTAAACGGAGCTATAGGCATGACTTTAACATCATACGCACCACGAATGCGAAGTACGCGGTGGCACCGACTTACGACGTTGCCAACTTTGAATTTCAGTTATCAAACGTCAAAAAACTTACTACCCACCCTCCCTCCGTACAAAGCATCACAAAAATACTACAAAGAAATGTGTGGACACAACATATTGTTAGAATCGAACACAAATCGTTGATAAATTATTAACAAAATATGTTCATATGCAAAAAATATAGTTTAATGTAACGGCCTTATGCCGGCGGCGCGCGCGCTGCGCGGATACATGCTGGCCTCTGTATCGCTTCTGTCCGAACCGTCGCCGAGCCGTTTAATGTTGATCCATCTGAAATATTCACACTCGAATTCAAAGTCATGTCGTTTATTTCAATACAAGGAAGGCACTTATTAACGTCGAAACTGATAAAATAATAGTTAAATAACATTTTGTTAAATCTATTGCACAAAGTGAGAGTGTGTGGGATAGTTGGAAAGGGAAGACCTCGACGAACAAACTTAGAACAGCTACCCCATCGGCTAAAAAAATATGAATATAAACATGGGCTTCATTTGACATTTGAAGCCCATAATATGCCCATATAAGGACAAAATATGAGCTTTCAATGTCAAATGAAGCCCATGTCCATATCCATATTTTTTAGCCGATACACCCCTACGGGTGAACCTTGACGAGAAGGTTACTGATCTACATCAGTAAGCTTCTCGTCAAGGTCAGGTCAAGACGACGAGAAAGTATGAAGAATGTTATGACTCATATGAGTGTAAGTGGAAGTGTGTCGGGATCATAGCAAATGGCAATCTGTAATCTGTGGTCTCTGCCTAACCCTCTGGGAAGCAGGCGTGGTATTGTATGTATTTTTTTTACTCTTAAATAATGGCTTCGTGCGATAGCACATTTAGCCAGTGTCAAGTTTTTAATAGTAATTATTATTTTCTTGACATTAAGTGGATGATAATGAGTGATAATTAATGTTTAATGGTAAATGATTTTCCCCCAAACTCCTCGAGACTCAATAACGCCGTGGGACTTTATTGAGGTCTCACACGGACTTCTTGAGAGAATTTGAAAAGTGATGTTGCACTGTTTTGTTTTATTTGCTAACACTCATGCACGTCCACGAACACTTTTATTTCACATTAATAATAAACAAAACGCAAATTTTAGAAAATAAAATAAAACTGCAGACATGACGCTTCACTTTCCCGCCAAGACGTGTATGTATGTATTTATTGCACAAAAGATCCCAATGGGTCGACGTGCTGCTGCGAGAGGGTAGTGTTGCCGCTCGATAATCCACTATCGATAGTTGAGCAAAATCAATAGTATCGATAGCCTCGTAACCGTTAATACTATCGACACAGCAATACTATCGATAGTATCGATACTATCGAAGCTCAATACCGAAGGCACTATCGGCAGTATCGATACTATTGCTTCTGAATATTGCAATAGCAATCGATACTATTGATTGTTTTGTCCTATCGATAGTGACCTTTCCCTCAATAGTATTGCTACCTATATATTTTTTTTAACACTGAAATAAGACGACAACCTCAGGCGGGAATCGAACTATAGAACTTAGATTTGATGAAGCAATGTTGACTAAAAAACATATAAGCATCAAGTACTGACAAATTTCAGCGGGTGAAAACCAGACCTCGGTAGCCAAGTGGTTAAGGCAGCCGTCCGAAATGCGGAAGGTGCGTGGTTCGATTCTCGCATGAAGTTGTCGTCTTTTTTCAGTGTTTAAAAATTCTACTTAAGTATTATTTAAGCGTTAACAAAACGCTAAAATATATAAAAAGCATTAATTGCTATCTATATTAATATTCATAAACAAATACTATTAAGCTAGAGCCTACTGTCGATAGTATTGATTGTTGTTACAATAGTCATAGCCGATACTATCGTTAGTAACTACGATATTGAGCTTCAATACTATCGATAGTATTGCAGTATACCGATTCTATTGTACCAAACTGAGCTATCGATACTATTGATAGGCCTTTTGATATTATAGATGATTCAACTGTCAACTGTCGATAGCTCTGCAGGCCCCACTAGATAAGACTTGTTAAATCTAAACAACCGAATCTACCACCAGTTTGGATTTTGGGTAGCCCTCAACTGAGTGGAACTGGCAAGAAACTTAGAAGGCTTCTATTTTCTCCATTTAAGTAACAGTTATAGTGTGATTACACTAATGTAGGTACAATTATGCTTGTTGTTATCAATATTGATTTGAAGGCGAGGCAATATAGAAAAGGGCATAATTAGAAAAGGGCTATTACACTGTAAGCGATTACATCAATGACAAAAATGCATGGAATTAACATTCCTCTAGTTTCGCACACATTGTTCTAATGCGTTCATAGTGCCAGAGTAAAACTTTTAGACTCACTTTTGTTTTTATCTTTTCTTTTAATATGTAATTGTTTTATGATTATTGATTGTATAATTTGGTAACGACATTGTTTTGAAAATGTTGTTACTTCTATATTATTATAAAGCTGTGAAGATTCTTGTGCCCGTTTTTCTCCACTCAGCCTAAAGGAGCTAAAAGACGTCCTGAATGGGTGGGGGTGGGTGGGTGAGTTCCTATGCCTATCTATCCATCCATAAAAGTAAAATTAAATTTAGACGATTCAAAATGCTTATTTTAAGCTTACTGAATAAAGAAATTTTGATTGATCGATTGATTGAATATGTCACTTGGTGCATAGCACCCATTCTTACCACTGACGTATAGTCGACGCTGTTCCCGGTAGACCACTTTTCGACGATATTCGCTTGCACACGATCTAAGCGCACCCTACTGTACGTAGGGCTACCATTTAGGAATTTTAAAAGTCTTGACAAAAAGCCTGACATTTCGATAAAAGTCCGGACTTTTTAATAAAAAAAAATGGAAACATTACTCACCTTTAATATTTTGTTTTTAGATGAATGAGAAATTAATAAAGATTAAAGACTTGTTTGATATTACTTAATATGTAGTTTTGTTACTCATATTCCAAAATCCGGACAAATAAAAAAAACCGGACAAAGCCCGAACTAGTCTAAAATTCCAGACATGTTCGGACTAATCCGGACTAGAGCATGAATACCGGTATACCGATTTGTTTCGGTATTTTGATACCGGTATTTGAGGATAAAATACCGTTATTTCGGTGTTTAACATAAAGTGGTCTATTTTGCAAGGTTGTTTAAGGACTATGCAGAACGCTCGATTTTTATGATCCATAGTGTTGTTCATACTGCAGATGAGTTTTTTTTATATGACACGAATCATGAATAATCACGATTATAGAAAAAATCACCACAAAATCCAACTACGCAAAACACAGCATGCATACTAGTATCTAAATGTTTTTTACATGTTTCCTTATCGTTAGAGAGTAAGTCTGATTATTAGTTTTCCTAATTACCTATACTTTAATAACTAATTTTGTGGTTTACAAGGAGTTCATACATAGTTTGAGTGTTTCTGCCGTAAAGCGTAGAAAACTGCTTTACATTCTCTGCAAACTAGACTTACTAATTGTGATTCGTATCATTAAAACAGTAACTAGCTGTATTTAAAAAAAATACCGAAATTTCGGTATACAGGTAATTGAAATTTCAATACCGGTATGAAAATCATTCCGGTATTCCATGCCCTAATCCGGACGGATGGTAAATTGTACGTAGGCGCGGTCGAAATAGAGCGCAAGCAAATATAGCCGAAAAGTGGTTGACCAAGAACATCCTCGGCTGTACATCTAATTAATATGAACAACCTCAGGCCTTCCCATATTGGAAGATCCGGCCGTAATTCACCATTCTGGTCTAATGCGGGTCAGTGACGTCGTTGATTAACACACAGGGCAGTTACATTTTAAGTTAAAAATTTTAACGCTCCCTGACCCAGGCTAACAAGAGTCTAAAGGGCCCCACACACGATCAGTCCCCTTACTCTTGAAACCGATCGCTATTGGATCGGATTGGTATTGTGAATTTTAGTATTTTTAAGTTACGATACCAGCGCTAATTTGGATTCATATTTGGTGAATCAGATGGCATTGAGTTTTGTATTTTTTTCACTCAATATCCACGCAATATGAATCCATATTAGCTCGTGTCGTAACTTAGGAGTACGAAAATTTACATACTACACTACAATTTAATACCAATCTGATCCAATAGCGATCGGTTTTAAGAGTAAGGGGGCAGTTTGCCGGCAGATATCGGCCTGTCAGTTAGTAGTACGACGCACGGGCGGCGGGCGTGCTAGTGCTGAAGGGCCACAGGGAACACACGATCAGTTCGCAGGCAGGTATCAGCCTATCAGTTAGTACTAGCCGCCCGCTGCCGCCGCCGCCCGTGCGTGCACTACTAACCGACAGGCCGATATCTGCCGGCGAACTGATCGTGCGTGGGGCCCTTAAGGGTCGTTTAAAACAAGACTAATTCCAGAGAAACTAAGCAAGAGAGTAGTGTGCAGTGCAGTGGCATCTCAAAACTATAGTTTAAATTTTTTAAAGCAAAGTTTATAAAGCAATAATTTAGTTCCAATGGCTTCTTAACTAGATTACCAGCTGATGACGCATGTGCATTGTGCAATGCACCACTTCGTTATGTTAGTAGATTGGTGCAAGCTATTTTTTATCTTATTTCATTGTAATTAAGCAGGACTTACGTTAGCAACAATGTACAGTATCAGCCACCTTTGTGTGTATATTATCTCTTGCATAATCTTAATCCTAACAATCAGCATTATCATGTTATACAAACGGTAAAGTACACTTTTAAACAGATATGTTTACATATCCTATTTCAAATTACTTATAGATTTGATTGACTTTCTTTACGAAAATAGCAAAATAATCATTGAAGGTTATTATTATAGCCAGTGCTCATCTAATTTTCTTAGTGCAGAGCTATTTTAAGTATTGAAAGAATGATTTAGCCAAACATGCTTAGCATCAGCTGCTAAAAAGTCAGTTTGATATCCACTGCCATTTCCTACCTCCCATGAAATTATTGTCAAAATGTGTAAGTCATCACTCATATTAAAGGCCTATTCATCCCTGAGCGGTATTCGCTGCCGCTGTGGGTAAAGGTATGTACCGCGCGGGTTTCACTCTGGCATTTAGTATCAAGTTCCGCGGCTAGATCGACCTGGGGGGTTACTCGTGAACGCAAACTCAATCTCAATACAATTCCAGTGCAATAAATATGTATCAATATTGGGATAAGTAAAAACGCCATCTCGATAATAATTTGTTCAATCAATTTTCACGCAATTTAATTCCAATGTGGCGCTATTGTCCCTTACAAAATGCTATTTGACATTTTTTAGATTTGTGATTGGAAATTGATTAATGCAATTGTGTTTCAAGAGTAAGCCTACTGAGCGGTATTCGTTGCCGCTCTACCCACAGCGGCAGCGAATACCGCTCAGGCTTGAATAGGCGGGATTTACCCTAACGGGATTTAACCTTCATTTGCACAATCAACACTCGTAAAACATCCGTACAAGAACAGTGCCTAGCAAGATGTTTAAGTACGAATTTCGTTTAGTAGAGTGCAAGCTAAGTCTCAAAATTAAGGCTGCTTTCTATTTAAGCGTTTAGAGCAGGACCAACATGGTTCAAGTTATACTTGAAACAGACTATTCATTAGTAACGACCAGGATATTCTGGCCCACGTACGACAAACGGATCGTAGCCGTGCGTGTGTCTCAATAGTGTGGACTCTATATGTGAATCAAGTGACAGCAAATATAACATGATCCATCCCGGTGCTCCAAAGTCCTGCTAAATGGAAAGCGCCCTAAGAAGAGCTTCTTCAAAAATTGCTATGCTGCCAAAACATATAATTATGTCAAATCAAATGTATATATGGCTCAAAATCACCAAGGTGCAGAATTGGATTTGCTAGCAAATTAATGTCTTAATACTTAACCTTATTAAGAAAAGAAAATTAATTAAATACTACAACTAACCTGTTTTGTGTGTACATTAAATAATACAATTTACTAAAGAAGTACATTTCTAAGTAAATCAATATAAATGCAGTAAAAGTCATTTCGGGAACGCGTCCTAATGTCCAATCCATCAACAACAAGTCCAAAATATTAATGAAATATTTGAGGTATATAACTCAGTCATTACTTAATATACCATTTCATATTATTTATACAATTTCTAATTTTGACAAAGATAGTAAATGATTTTTTTTTAAATTATAAAAATGCAAAAATAGATTGTCCGATAGCGCATACGTCATTTCAGTGAACGCATCGATAACCGAACAAAAATAATTTTAAGTGAACGCAACTATTCTGTGTCAAACTTCAGTAGAGAAAGCAGTAGAGAAAGCAAGCAAGCGTACAGTTTCGTAGTCCGTCAATTCGTGAAGGTGTTTTTTACATTTCATTATTGATGTGATTTTTTACAACCTGAAATAACAAAGTAACCTTAAATATAATTACTATTGACAAAGTCAGGTCGCATTTAAGATGGCCGCTGAATAATCAAAGTGCGCTCTTATTTGAAATCGTCATTTCGGAAACGTTCCTGAAATGACTTGCGTTCTCGGAATGTTAATTATTGTTTCCAAGGGCGATTCACTTAGATTTTTTCATTAAATTATTTTACAAATTCGTTGTTTTTTAATTACAGCGTAATGGAGACCCCTCATAGAGAAAAAAAAACTCAAAAAAAGCTTTACTAGGATAGTGCAGCTTATTTGCGCCAAAGAGAAAAGGCAAATCCTAGGAAAAGAAAGTTTTTGGATAAGATGACTAAACAATAGAAAGAAATTAAACGGGCTAAGGATAAGGACAGGGAATACTATAAAAAGATAAAGGCAGAAATAACTGATATGACCGAACGAGAGAAGCGAAAGCAAAGAAAAGATTGGAAAAAAGCATCAAAAATACAGATAAAGGAAAAAGGTTTAGCAAATCCAATAAGTAATACGCCGCCACAATCAGTTGACGACTTAGCCCTAGTACCTTCAGAAAAAAGACAAGTAGGGAGAAAAACTCGGGTTGTGTGCCGGAATCTTGGAGAGAAGCTAATGTGCAACCGATCCCTAAAAAAGGAGATCGGTCAGATCAGACTAATTACCGCCCTATAGCCGTTACTTCAGTGTTGTGTAAGATCCTAGAACGAATATTGAACAAACAGCTTATTCGATACCTAGAAGATCACTCCCTAATTCACGATCGTCAATATGGGTTTCGGCCAAAACGGTCAACGGGTGATCTTCTAGCGTACGTCACACATCTCTGGGGTGAGGCTATTGACAAGCGTGGCGAGTCACTGGCAGTTAGCCTTGACATAACCAAGGCTTTTGATCAGGTCTGGCACAAAGCTCTTCTCTCCAAGCTCCCGGCATACTGTTTGCCCGCTCAGTTCTGTACCTGGATTGCTAGCTTCCTGCATGAGCGTAGAATCCGTGTCCTTTCGGATGGATGCGCTTCGCAGTTCATATCAGTGAACGCTGGCGTTCCTCAAGGCTCCGTTCTATCCCCCACGCTGTTCCTTCTGCATTATCAATGACATGCTTCCTCTTGGAAACATTCATTGCTATGCAGATGATAGCACAGTGCATGGGGGATATAACGGTCACCCAACGACTGGGCGGGTAGACACCGAAATGAAGCGAGCAAATCTTGTCATAGAGCTCGATCGGGTGTTGGACCTCATTTCTAAATGGGACTCCGATAATGTGGTGGAGTTCAATGCCAAGAAAACACAGGTGTGCGCGTTCACAGCGAAAAAGTCGCCGTTCCTTCCCCTTCCCTCTCTTCAGGGAACATCTCTAGGCCTGCAGAGCAGTATTAACATGCTCGGTATGGATATCCGCTGCGATCTGAACCAAAAGGACTACATCGAAACTGTGATTAAAAATGCCTCACGTAAACTCGGTGTCCTGAACAAGGTGCGGCGATTCTTCACGCCTGATCAGTTGTCTGGTGATGGGTCGAGGGCAAAAACAGTATAGGGCAGAAACGAGCATAAACGGGCAAATTAGGCAAAAACTAGTTTACGCCCAAATAAATGCCCGATCACTGGGCAGAAACAAAACAACAACTTTATTCTGTAAAAAAAGCTCCTAAGTTTTGATTTTAATTATATTATGTTATGGATATCTTAAAATAAAACTAAATATTAATATTTTGTAACAATATGTAAGTTTAATCAAATAATATAATCTCAGTCATATTAAATCACAGTTGAGAATTTTAATAACTTAAATATAATAAGATAGCTACGAGGGGCGTTCAAAATATTCTCGGTATTGATACGTTACAACCTCTTTTATATATATATTTGTTACTGGCCGCTAAGATTCATCCATTGACATTAAAAAAAAGTAAAATTGGAACCGAGATGTTCTTTTGTTTTTCTGCAATTGCCGAACAAACATGAACACCATGAGCGAATTAACAATTTTAACGAAATTAGAGCACCGATCCGTCATAAAATTCTTGACAAAACAGGGTAAAAATCAAAAAACCATAAAAGAGGAAATGGATTGTGTTTACCGTGAGTCTGCTCCTTCTTTATCTACTATTCAAAAATGGTCAAGCGAATTTAAGCGTGGAAGGGAGAGTATTGAAGATGACCCTAGACCTGGCCGGCCTGTAGTGGCTACCTCACAAGAAAATATTGATAAAGTGGAAAAACTTATATTGGAAGACGGCCGAGTGAAGGTAAAATCTATAGCTCAAGTAACCAATCTCTATTGGTACCGTACATGACATTATACATGACCATCTTAATATGTCAAAAGTAAGTGCAAGATGGGTTCCGCGAATGCTGACGCTTCTTCAAAAGGATATGCGTGTGGCTTGCTGTTCAGATTTTATCGACCTGTGTGGTGAAAATCCCGATGAGGTGCTGCAAAAAATAGTTACTGGAGATGAAACCTGGGTTCATCATTATGACCCAGAGAGCAAACAGGAGTCCATGCAGTGGCACATTAAGGGTTCAGCTCATCCCAAGAAGTTCAAGGTAATCCCGTCAGCTGGCAAGGTCATGGCCACAATATTTTGGGATTGTGAAGGAGTTTTGCTTATCGATTATAAAGAAAAAGGTGTAAATATCACAGGGCAGTACTACGCTAACGTTATACGTCAATTAAGAGATGCGATCAAAGAAAAGAGGCGAGGAAAGTTAACCAAAGGTGTTCTGCTTCTGCATGACAACGCCCCTGTCCATACTGCTCATATTGCCAAGGCAGCTATTGTTGAATGTGGGTTTGAAACTGTTACTCATCCACCCTATAGTCCGGACTTAGCCCCAAGCGACTTCTTTTTGTTCCCCAATCTTAAAAAGGATCTGCGTGGAAATAAATTTTCTGACGATGAAGCGTTGAAGACGGCCGTGGAGGAGCATTTTTACACCAAAGATAAAAAATATTTTTATGAGGGATTAAAAAAAATAATTGATCGATCTTATAAGTGTATGAACATAGGGGGGGAGTATATTGAAAAATAAAAATATCAAACTTTTCGTACTTGTTTGTTTTTATCCACATACCGAGAATATTTTGAACGCCCCTCGTAAGTCTAACTATCGTTAATATTTCTGAAAATTTCAAGTATTTCAAGATATTTAGGTTATTACGTAACATAACTATAACTTTTTTTTTAATGAATGAAGCGTTTGCTCTTGGCCACATTCTTATCCGTAGGATTAAGAAGAGGCCGACGATCAAGCGAGCTTGCCCCGAAGCAGCCTATTTACTCGGGCTTTAAAGATGTTGGGGCTATATGCACTCGGGAACACAGACGCCGGCAGGGAATTTCATACCTTGGCTGTACGCATTATGAATGAAGACGAATAACGCTTGGTGCGTATGAGTGGAATATCAACCAAGTAAGCGTGGTAACCTGCCGTACGTCTGGACTCCCGATAGTAGAAGGGGGACGGTGGAATAAGCTCGTGTAGCTCAACAGCACACTTTCCAAAGTACAACCTGCAAAATACCGACAAGCAAGCAACTGAGCGACGGTAAGCGAGACTGTGAAGCTTGGTTTTCACAAGCTTATCGTCACCTATAAGTTTCCTGGGTCTGCGTTCCACCGAATCGAACGCGGCAAGTTGATATTTTGCTGAGCCGTCCCAAATGTGGCAGCAATATTCCATGCACGACCGGACTTGTGCTTTATATAGTGTTAGAAACTGTCCCGGCGTGAAATATCGCTTGTTAGAGGTCAACTTCATGCCGAGGAGATCGAGGCTGTCGGTAATTGATACATCTACACCCCGGACAGTAGGAGCCAGGTTAAAAGGACTTCTTTTGGCCGAGAACAAACACGCACGCGTTTTGGTGGCGTTAAAACGGACTAAATGGTTGTCACCCCATTGGGAGACAAGTTTGTCCGCTCAACCATGGCCTCTCTTACGGAACGAACTTCCTCTCCGCCGATCCTTGCGCTAGACAGATACCTCTCTGTGACCGTGCTGTCGTCTGCATATCCAACAATTCCGGGCTTGAGCAGATCGTTAACACGCAACAAGAAAAGGGTAGCAGAGAGCGGAACCCTGAGGAACCCCGGCATCGATAGCCATGAGGTCAGAGGAACAGCCTTCAGTGACTACTCTGATTGACCGTTTACTCAGGAAGTCCAAAATCCAGACACAAAAATCAGCAGAGATGCCGTACGCTGGAAACTTGCTCAGCAAGCTAGCGTGCCAGACCCGGTCAAAGGCTTTCGAGATGTCAAGCGACACGACAAGCGCTTCGCCATGCTTCTCGATTGCCTAGCCCCAGCAATGTGTAACGAACACAAGAAGGTCCCCCGTGGAACGGCCCCGCCGAAAGCCATATTGGCAGTCGCTGAGGAGGTCGTGGGATTCTAGATACGACAAAAGCTTTCTATTCAGTAGTTTTATTCCCGTTCCATAACTTTGCAGAGTATGGAGGTGAGTGCAATTTGTCTGTATTTGGTGGCGTCGGCACGATTGCCCTCCTTGGGTACTGGCTGCATATTTGCAAGCTTCTAGGACTGAGGAACCGCTCTAGTAAGAAGAGAAAGGCGGTGCAGACGCGTTAGAATCGGAGACAATTCAGGCGCACCGACCCTAAGTAGTGTCTAGCTGGAATCCCGTCCGGGCGGCTGGCCTTATTCACGTCCAGATTTTGCAAAGCTTTTCTTACCTCTTTGGTGTGAATGGTGACACTTGGCATTGAAGCACTACAGTGAGGTAAAGTTGGTGGCTTTGCAAGGTTTACATCTAGTCGCGAAATGCCCGCGAATAGAGATGCAAAAAGATTTGCTTACTCCGTTGCAGTGTGGGCCAACGGCCCATCGGGCCGCAGCATGGGGGACAAAGTGGGCTCGTCAAATATTTATTCGACCGACTTGGACAGGGACTAGAACTGCTTACTACCAGCATGGTAAGATGCTAGTCTGGCTTCTATGCGGCTTATGTGGTCAAATCGCGCCTTGCGGATCATCCTTTTGCACCGCTTAGCTGCAGAGTTGAAGGCCTTCTTCTTCACACGAACCCTCCGAGCCCGTTCTTTATAGTCACGAGCGCGTACCCAGGCTTGTTAAGAGGATTCTTTACGTGTTTCTGCACTTGCACAGCCAACTTTAAACCATGGTCGGGCATTCTGACCGTGAGGGACATCGGAGAACGGAATAAATTATTCCATTCCCTGACGAATCACTTCCACGATCGCGTCTGCAGAACTAGATGGATCGTTCGAAGAAAAACACACTTGGCGCCAAGAGTATGATGCAAAGAAGTACCGCATCTTGTTCCAATCAGCTGACTCGTAACGCCAGACACGCCTCGTCCTGCTCGTCTCTAGGGCTGACATCAGGAGGCGGGCAGATATACGAATTTCAGCATACAATGATCGGACGTTCTCAGGGGAGCTGAGACCGATACTGAGTGTATATTTCAGTTTCGTCGTCAGTAAAAAATCAGACAGTTTGGCGTATGGCCATCAGCATCAGGTACCCGCGTCGCCACATTCACATACATCATTGATCTGGGTGACGTAGTATGCTTAGGATATCGTGGACGGAGTTCCGCGTTAACGTGTCCATACTCCAGGAGCTCGGCATCACGCAGCGTTTGTCGGCCGTAGTACAGTGGCGTATACTGCAGTACTTTGGCCATGTCTCTGGACGGGATGGCGATTCCATGCAGCGGCTGGTCATACAAGAAAGAGTGGAAGGAACCAGATCACGTGGCAGGTCATCTATGCGCTGGACTGACCAAGTCAAATCGGCAATAGGGGACAGTGTATCAGACTGTGCCAGACTGTCTACCAACAGGGAGAGATGGCGGGAAATCGTGAGGAGAGCTGTGTCCGCCTCAACCACCAAACTTGACGACTCAAGTGACCACGAATTTTAATTCTAATCACAGTCACATTAAATTACAGTTCAACGTTTTAACTACATATTAAAATATAATATTAGAACTAATTATAACTATCATAAATACTTCTCAATATGCCGCCTTTTTCTAACTATTTTAAGATATTTGGGTTTTACTTAACAACAAAGGTAGTTACAACTTTTTGATTTTCACATTTACATTAATGAAATCAAGGGCAATATTACAAATTAGTATATGCATAAATTTAACTTTTAAAAATATAATAATACCAGCATATAGGAAACTTTAGCCATCATCATCATCACTGAGGTTGTTAATAGCAACATCAACGAATTCTAATTCTCGATCGGTCGAAGAAGATATTGATGGTTGGGGATCATCGGACGTAGTCCGAATCAAACCAAATCCAACCGAATCAAAGTCATATTGTGTATCATCATCATAATCACTAAAAGTATCTTCAATATCTGAATCTGAATTGGGAACGTTTGACAGTGGTATAGTGCCACCTTGACTACTTTTCAAATTCCAATTGTACGCCAAAAACGAAATTTTAGCTGCTCGTTCTGTCGTAAAGCGATTCCTTTTTGCACTGAGTGTGTATAAATCCATGAGTGCTAAAAGAACCGCGTGGCGGCGCGGCGCGCGGGAACCATGCCCCCTACTGCCCCCGAAATTCTAACGTTTTCGCTAATAAGAAGTAGTTAAATGTGTTCTGAATTACTAAACGTAATTAAAAATTTTCATTTTGAGAAGTTGAGTAATTTATATGTCAATAATATAGTCATAATCTAAATTTTATGTAGTTATTTACTCATGCTGCGTGATAAAATGTATCTATTTTAATGAAAAAAATGATAAAATGTTCTGTTATAGTTTTTGCCCAGTGAATGGACATTTATTCGGCATATACGGACATTTATCGGGCATTTATTCAATGCGCCCAAAACGTCCGGGCGTAAACCCATCACTAGTTGTGTCTATTATACAAGACACAGGTGCGGTCTTGCGTGGAGTATTGCTCTCACCTTTGGGACGGCTCCGCAAAGTACCTTCTCGATGCCTTGGACAGATTGCAGCGCCGCGCTGTGCGCATTATCGGCAATGCGGAGGTCACTAAAACTCTCGAGCCTTTGCGTATTGCATAGAGATATTGCGTCACTCAGCGTCTTTTACCGTTTATACCATGGCGAGTGCTCTGAATAACTCTTTGACCTCATTCTTCCTTCTCCCTTCCTCCATAGGAGTACGCGTGCTGCTCTCCGGAGTCACCAATTTACAGTCTCTAATATTCCATCACGCACAAAGAAATTTGGTGACTCGTTTCTTTGCCGCACTTCCAAAAGATGGAATAGTCTACCAGCACACGTATTCCCTCCTACCTATGACATAGGGTCCTTTAAACGAGGCGTGAAGAAGCACTTTGTGGGCCGGCAGAGTGAGGGTGACTGATGCTACGTCTCTTACGCTGCACCAGTTGTCCTCGCGCCTGGACTTCATTTCCACTTAATATCAGGTGGAGTGGGGTCATTTGCCGGGCTTAGCATAAAAAAAAACTGTTCGAAAAGATAGAGCGAAAGCATACCGAAAAATAAAAAAGCAGGAAGAAACTATAGTTCAAATGAAGCGGAAAATTCATTCTTTAAAAAAAAACTTCAAAGAAGAGATGCAAAAATGAACCGGAATAGTTGGTCATTTCCGGGAACATTACAATTTTCAATAAAATACGCATAAATTAGCCATTTTTTTTAGAAAAAACATAGTTTATTACATTACAGAACTTTAAATCTGTTCATGTAGCGTTAATTCCACTATAAGAGCTCTGAATAATTTGAAATTTCTTAAATTTTATGCATGATAATAGCAACTTTTTTATTTTTTGACGTCTTTTGCTTGTAAAAAATTTTGTATTTATTATTTTCAATATTGTTTATATATTATGGATACATAATATACCCATGTTATTAAACAATCCTTCAGTTATGTACTTTGTTTTGTTTTTGTTCATTTTATCAAACTTAGAAAAACGTTCCCGTATTGATGATTTTCTGTAAGACATTCACTAAAAAGCAATACTTATTTCAAAAAAAGTATAGAATTCTGTGCGCTGCCCTGTCAAAGTTTAATAGTATACAACTTTTGCAACAGTACAAACCAATAGTCGTCATTATAGCTTGAAAATTTTTTTGGCATAAAACCAATCTTGAAATTTGCAACCTTGGTGATTTTGAGCCATATACGAGTATGTTTAAGCTACCACTGTTCTGCTGATTTAAGTAGTATGAGATTGCGTAACTGGTTTTTATATGTGATGGAAAGTAGAGGTAGATTAAGTTCCGAACTGTACCTGTTCTTGGCCGTTGGTCTCCTGAGATTTCATGACGTCTGGCAGATCAGGCGGCGATGAGTACGGGGTCAGATCCAGGGCTTCGAATTCACCATTTTCCTTTCTGTTAAAGATAGGTCAAAGTGATTATAAGTAAGGATGCATTGACACAGATTACTATAATATTGTATAGTATTTGACGACCTCTTTGGTCGAGTGGTTAGCACGCCGTACAGTGTTTTACGGGACCCTAAAATAGGACGCCTATCTTTTTTCTTCATTATTGGATAGTTTTGTTACACAAATGTACTAGTAAAACTCCCACGTGCCGATTATATTTAGTATTCGAGAAAAAAAAATTGAAAATTGGCTATTTTTATGTACTTACCGAAAATTTTAAAAAAACCATTAAGTACATAAAAACCACGTTTGAAATGAACTGATGATACACACATAAAGATCTCTTAAATCAGCTATATCCGAAAGCATTTTGAGCTTTGCAAAATGCACCAATGTCGTTATAATTTTTTTCTGGTTTTGCTCCAAAATTTCTTTCCCAAGGTTTTCTATGGGATCCCGATCCAATTTTTAGTTCGAGGCATAGCATATGATGCTTACTATACACTAGAAAAACTGCGTCCGTATCTCGTGGAAGACGGAGATAATAATGATTTTAATTTTTTTGTCAGGGTTGTCAACTTTTTTCTGGTACTTAAAACTAATTTGTAATAATTATTCCATCGTATGTCAAAGTTAAGCCGATATGTGGCGTGGCCTCACTCCTTGTAATAATAATAATATTAATACTTATGTAAATCAGGGTGACTTGATTTTAACACGCATTTTAAAATCAAGGCCCCCCGCGTTGATACGCGATATTATTTCGCACGATTATATTTCAGCGATAGGCTACGGCTAGATGTGATGCGGGAAGGGGTCCACCCTCGTCAGACGTGTGTTAAATGTTTTTCCCGCGGAGATTTTGTGATATAGAGGGATAGATAGAAGTAAATAATAATAATAATAATAGTGGTGTTGTTTATTATTATTTTATCTTTCTTAAAATTTCAGCTACCTAATAAATTTATTTTGGACCGAGTACGTGTAAAAATTTTTCGTAGTTAATTTACAGCCCTAACGTCATTTTTACCGGTGTTCTTATTGAATACGTATTACATCTAACTTCCACTAGTTACGGACGCAGTTTTTTTTCATGTATAGTAGGCATCGTACGCTATGTCTCGAACTAAAAATTGGATCCGGATTCCATAGAAAACCGCGGAAACATTTTTGAAGCCAAACCAGAAAAAATTGATAACTAAACATTAGTGCATTTTAGAAAGCTCAAAATGCTTTCGTATATTTCTTAATTATTTTAATTTCTTAATTGTAATTCTTTCGTATTTCGGTTTAACCCTTAATTCGACAGAGATATTAGTACCAATACCTAAAAATTTTAGATGAATAATCTTATTACCAGTATTATAAAGACCTCAGAAAAAATAATAAGAATCATCTGAAATATGTAGTTTTTCAGGAATAGCATGTCCGCCATAGCGGACATTGCCAAACTTACAGAAGAGTAATAGTAGACTGACTTGTCCGCTGTACCGGACATTGCCGAATACATATCGGAGAAATCTTGTAATAAAAAAAGAACAAGATAAAGCCAGAAAAGTATATAAGTTATTATTTTACACGAAAATGTAAAAAACAGTTAGGAGATTTTTTTTCCGTAACAAAACAAAGCCTGGTATCACAATTCAAGCAAAACACTGAAGCCATTTTTGTACAATGCATGCAACGACCTTCTTCTTTGGTTGACGGAAAATGTCCGACATTATCATAACGACTGTCATCAGGAGGTCTAGGTTTACAGACATTGCGTACAGAAGATTCTTTTGCAGACCTGTTTATGGTTATTAGAGCCTTGACTTTCCAGTACTTATCGCTATTTTTTTTAAAGCTGTTATCAGCGAAATGAATAAATCGAAGAATCTTTGGGATATCTGTATCTAGTTGACCAGTAATCTAAATACGAAGGCATGGAAACCACACACATTATTATATAAATGGCTAGAAAGTCACGCATTTCATCTTCAGTAATCTGCAAAGATGTATGTTCAATGGCATATTTATTTGTTTCAGTTACAATATTTGCTATAATATCTGGCGAAAAAAACATGTAAAAATATTCCAAGGGAGTATGGTTCTCTGAAAACTCGTCTTCGTTTGCAATTGCATCATCAATTTCAGCTATGTGAAGAAATTTACACTCCTTCTTCCTTTCAAGTGAAAGGGAGTGAGTCTTTTTAATTTACGAGGCCATTTTATGGCAGCAACAGCAGCAACAGTGGAGACTCTGCATCGTCTTTTTTTAGTGATAGGTGTTTTGTGAGTGGATGTGGAGGAGTGGGTAAAGATGGCAGAGATGATATTTATGGCAAATCTAAAAAGTTTGGTTCTTCTAAGGGATTTGGTAGGATATTTTGTATTATAGGCGTAATATAGGCCGTATCATACTGGTCCAGTTCTTCATTGGTATCGTTGCATAGTGGCGACCTGCCACTTCATCGAGACTATCTAAATCGATTAAACGTACCAAAGAGGAGGCGACAGAAGGAGCAGGCGAAGATTCGTTCAAATTAATTGGTGCTTATAACTCGTCTCCATATCCACTATCACATTTTTCGGTTGGAGCACGTTGTTTAGGCACAATCGCCAATATTCACTTTGTGCGTTCATGCAGATGCGACACCAATTAAAATAAAAATAAACTTTGCATAAAAAACCATACCTAACCCATATAAGGTCTTCTTGACTTGTTAATAGTGTCATCTCCCCAGCATGTTGCGAAGCACGGTCAATGCTCGGCCGATGGCTTTTCGTATCATGATCTCATATTTTTGTCCTATAAAGTTCGTCCTCCTAAAGCTAAACACAAAGTCATTCTTCAGCGCAATTTTAGTGGTATGGATCAACGCGCGTTCCTTGATGACGCAGGTAAGATCGACTGGTCTCCTGTTTTTCTAGCTCTGTCTGTCGATGAACAAGTTAATGTTTTTAATTCCCTTTTAACCACATTATACGACAAGCATGCACCATTTAGAGCTGTTAAAATAAAGCATCACCCGGCGCCATGGCTAACTGACGACTTAAAAATGTTAATGAATAAAAAATCAGCAGCGAAAAGACGATTTAAACTTCGACCTACTGACCACAACAGGTAAAGGTATGTCAAGGTTCGTAATCGCTGCAATAGGGCGTGTAGGGATGCGCTTCGCCGCCACATTCACAATTCAGTTGAAAACGTAGATTTATCCAAAGTTTGGAAGTTCCTTAAGTCGCTAGGAATTGGAAAATTAAAACAAAATTCTATTTCACCCAATATTAATATTGACTCACTAAATCTCCATTTCTCTTCCTCATCATGTATCAATGATGCTGAAAAAGCGACTACATTAGACAAACTGTCTACTGTACCAGTTCCTGATCTTGCTCCCTTTGCATTTGACCAATTATCGGATTGTGATGTTAAAAAGAGCTTGCTGTCAATTACTTCCAATGCGGTAGGCGGTGACGGTATTAGTCGCAATATGTTAGTGCCAATCCTTGATATCGTCCTTCCAGTCCTCACTTTTATTTTTAACAGCTCCATCTCCAATGCTGTATTCCCATCCTCATGGAAAGAGGCTCAGATAGTTCCTTTGCCAAAAAAATGTAATCCTAAATCGTTTGCTGAATACCGACCTATTTCCATTCTCCCTTTCCTATCCAAAGTCCTCGAGCGTCTGGTCCACAATCAAATAAGTAAGTTCATTTCCCATCATAATCTCCTAAACCCACTCCAATCCGGCTTCCGTCCAGGCCACAGCACTGTGACTACTTTAGTCAAGATCACCGACGACATTCGCCTTGGCATGGAAAACGGTCACCTAACTGTGCTTACGTTGCTGGACTTCAGCAATGCCTTTAACACAGTTGACTTTGACATCCTTTTATCTTTGATGCGCTCACTTAACATATCTCCAACGGTAATTGAGTGGTTTCACAGCTACCTGTACGGACGCAGGCAAAAGGTTCGTCTTGAAGAGAAATTCTCTGCGTGGTGTGACTCGACGGCTGGTGTCCCGCAGGGTGGCGTTTTATCTCCTCTCCTCTTTGCTATTTTTATCACTTCTATTTCCGAAAACCTTTCTTCCTCCTACCACCTATATGCAGACGATTTACAAATTTATTGCCAGGCACCACTTGGTAATCTCGCCGAGGCTATATTAACTACCAACGTAAATTTGAAACATATTGTAGATTGGAGCCGAGCCTACGGACTTAAAGTCAATCCAAGCAAAACGCAGGCTATTGTGGTCGGCAGCTCCAGGTTGCTTTCCAAGGTAAACTGGGAAACCCTCCCTAAGGTTACATTTGATGGAGTGGACATCCCTTTTAGTAAATCAGTTGCTGACTTGGGCGTTATTATTGATAGCTGCTTGAGTTGGGGGCCGCAACTACAAGCTGTCAGTCGCAAGCTCTACGCATCTTCGGCTTCTTTAAGAAGACTGCGCAACTTTTTACCCACTGCCACTAAAATTGCGCTAGCACATTCGCTGCTTCTTCCCGTTTTAGACTATGCCGACGCCTGCTATCTTGATCTCTCGGAGGACCAGCTAAATAAACTTGAGCGCCTTCAAAATCTTTGTATTCGATTCATATTTGGCTTACGCAAGTATGATCATGTTTCTGAATACCGCGCTAAACTCAAGTGGCTTCCTATTCGTCTTCGCCGGAATACTCACATCCTCTCCCTTCTATATAACATATTGTTTAATCCCACCTATCCTTCATATCCAAAGGAACGCTTCAGTTTCCTTTATTAATCATCCTCGCGCTCCTTACGGTCATCAGAAAATCTATCCCTTAAAACCCCTCTTCACAACTTTACCTTTTACGATTGTTCATTCACCGTTGAAGCTGTTCGTCTCTGGAACTCGCTTCCAGTTGCGATCAGGCGTGCTAAAACAATTCACGCATTTAAGGTGCACGTGAAGAATTTCTACCTTTCCCTTTAACCCTATCCTGCTGCATAGCTGTCATTGTCCGCTACATCCTACCTGAGACTATTATATTTAAGTATTTATATGTATGTATATATAATTGTTACACCCTATTATTTATTTGTTTTATAATGTTTTGTATTATGTTTTGGTTCTTATTAATTTGCTTTTGTTTTTAATTGTTTTACTGTGGTATGCACCTCCGATCTTTGAGTGTATAAGTTCTCTCCATCCGAATGGTTGTCTGGCAGAAATCGCTTTAAAGCGATAAGACCGCCAAATTGTAACTTTGTATTTGTGCTCATTGTTATGTGTTATGTAAATGTTTGTGGTGTTAAGTTACAATAAAAGTATTGTCTATCTATCTATCTATCTATCTATCTATAAGGCAATGTTCAAGCCACAAACACTTGAAAATTTGAGTTACCTATTTGACAGTGTCCGCCAGAAAGGACAAGGTCGGATTTATACAAAAAACCATACCTAACCCATATAAAGCAATGTTCAAGCCACAAACATTTGAAAATTTGAGTTACATATTTGACAGTGTCCGCCAGAAAGGACAAGTTCGGATTTACACATATTACAGATCAATTGACGACGTCCGACATGACGGACAACTAGATTTTACCATACATTTCTAAAGGTGGTGTTGTCCGTGGTGACGGACAACTATAAGGAGTCACTTTAGCATATTAAATAACACTTGAAAGACTCATGTTATATGTTTTTGAGCGGAGTAACCTCTAACAAATTAAAAACACATACAACAATAATATCAATTAAAATATCTTGCGTAAAAGTGACGAGACCAGGGTTGACACCATGTTTTGTTTAGAACTGACATTTGTAGCGTTTCAAAAAACTTATTTTATTTTTGACAGTTTTGTAAAATATACTCTATGGGTTTGGTAGACTAAAAATCTTATTAAAATAAATTCAAAACGGTCCACATTTTTTTTTAAATAGCTGTCCGAGGTGTCAGACATAATCGAATTAAGGGTGAAGAGATCTTTGTGTGTATCATCAGTTCATTTCAAAAGCGTACGGTTTTTATGTAATGATTTTTTTTTTTAAATCTGCCACATAAAAATAGGCAATTTTCAAAAAATGTTTTCTCGAAAACTAAACAGAATCGGCACGTGGGAGTTTCACTAGTGCATTTGTGAAACAAAACTCATTGAATAGAGTTCTGAATGAAGAAAAAAGATAGGCGTCCGATTTTAGGGTCCCTTAAAACACTGTGCGCCGGGTCTGGCGTCCCCCGGTAAGGTCAATTTAGAGAAAAACTGTTTTTCTAAAATGATTTCGGGTCCAGGTGTTTTTTCTGTTTATGTATATGTAATTATCTGTTATCTTACCATATTAACGAGTTTCAAAAGAATACTCATCTTGGTCTAGATAAGTGGTGTAAGCATAAACAAATTTAATTTTTAAGTTTAATATAATTTGTACTATTTATTTATATTTACAAATACCCAACACACAGGGACAGTATACAGGCTATATTTAAAAATGGTTGATGGTCAAAACCCCAGGCTATGCATCGAAAACAAGAAACACATTATGGAATTGAACCCGGGACTTCCGGATATTGAGCTGTGTGCTTGACCATTTGGCCGCAGAGGCACTCAAAGTTATTAATTGTAATATTCATTTATATAAGACTTTAAGCGCCATGGCATTCACTGGTGACGGATAAACCATTAAATTTCATTTTTGTTAGGTTTTGTGGCAGTCAAGATGTTAAAAATGATAAAGACCTGAAATGACCTTTATACACCGAGATTTTTCATTGGTTTTGGAGTTGAAACCCTGTTCATGTTCATCATCAGTAGAAGCTATTTAGCATGTAAAACTAAAAATATGAGCATAAAAAATCATTAAAAAATATTCATAAAAAATGTAAGTACCCTTAGTACCGGACAATCTTACGAAAGTCGATGACCGAGGCGCTTCAAACGCTCCGCCTACCCCCCGCCCCGCAGCCGGCGCAGGTGGCCGGCCGGGAAGTTCACAGGGGTCACGGTGTACTCATACATAAGGAGAACGTTATTACGTGTTTTCGACAAAAAGTCACTTTTACAACTTTTTTTACTTAGCTCGTAAAGCGATTATTATTTCATAAATAGGTACAACACTTGTTTTGTATTATAACGTTTTCAGCTCCAAAACCAATGAAAAATCTTGGTGTATGTGAATGGGCAATGACCTCAGAACTTATCGAGCAATAGACAAGTACTAAGTCCATTGTTGATTCATCATTACCAGTTTTTTCTTACCATATAAAAGGTAGTGAAAGTGTAACTTAATATAGAAATTTAGGCTCTAGTTACTAAAACAAAATATAAAATACTTATTTAAGTATTTTAAACAGACACATAATAATTCCACTCAGTAAAAATAAGATTGAAATTGAATTTTCAGATTATTTTTGCCTGAATTATAAATCTTAGCAGTCTTCTGTATTTAACATAATCAAAACATAATGCACATCAGTTATTCATAAATATAAAATTATTTTTAAGTAATAGCACAGAATAACTAATAGTACTACCGTAATAGTAGGGTTTTATTCAATTTGATGCTGGCTACTTTGATAAGGCCAATTGCAATGCCCTTAGTGTTCTAATTTGTTTATGGTACACACAAAAAAATATTTTTTTATTGTAATTCTCTGACAAAGCATAAAATTTCCATTGTTTTTCTTATTGACTTTCATGTTCTGTGTCTCTCTTGGTGAAGGGTGTTTTCAAAACTTTCTATATAACCTTGTTTGTTGGTACTTTAGTCCAAGATATTATATATTATGGTGAAAACATAAAACAATTTCAAATCAAAAGTAATTACCTGAGGGCCAGGCCAATGGGTGCTGGACACTGAGCCTTGGCTGTGGCCGATGTTAGGCCATACTCAGCCAGCGTTTTCTCATCCTCCATCAGCTGGCTATCTTTGTTGAAAAGCATTTGGCTTGGAGGAGGAACTTTTAAAATACCTGCACCAAACATTTATATTACAGTTACAATAGTAAAAAATAACATTACACAAAGTACTACAAACTTAAATTTTATATAGTACCTTAATTCTTGAACAGTATATTTAAGTTACCTACTTTAAAAAAAGGTTTGGATTGAATTATTTTAAACAGAATTTAAAACAAAGAATAAATAAACTCATTTAGGTATGTCTATTAGATTATTGTGGGAATAAAAATCTAAATTTTAGGTAGTATTTATTTGGATATGGAGTTAGTTACACATACAAGTATTTCAAACAAATATTTCACAAGGATGTTTAGTTACATGCACAAATTCGTATTACTGGTAGTTGTTGACATTTAAGGAATTCTATCAAAATAAAGAGATCTGATCATAATAATGAAAACAGCAGCTAACACCACGCTAAACAAGAAAACCTACGCTCTTTCTCGACATTGTATTGCTACTAAAAATAGATTTTCGCAGTATCATACGAGTCGGACTCACCCTCTATCATTTTCTTCAATTCTAAAACTGTTGTCGTATCCTTGGCGTCCGTGAAGATAGTTAATTTTTTTCGCCTAATCATTAGAAAGACATCCTGAAAACAAATTTTAAATTTGAGGTTACGAGACTAAAGTAGTCATACGTCAACAATCATTTCACTGGTAATTTTCTACAATTTCCGACGGATTTCAATTATAAACAGCTTACCATATTGAGTTTTTATTTATTTTATATTAACTATTACTTTAGTGTAAAAAAAACGCTTCAAGGCGTACGAAACGGAATTAAATATTGAATTGAATGACAGCTAAATAACCACAGAGAATTTAATAGCTACAATAAAAAAATATATTCGGATACACTCTTCCAGATTAATGGTCTCTTGAGTTAGCGCAGTAGAAATAAATTCTATTTCATTTTAATTCTAATGTGATGCGAATGCGACCATGAAATAGAATTTCATAAACTACAGTTCCTACTCCAGTGCACGCTACTCGCTTCGCCATTCGACCACAGAACACATATACTAGGCATTCGACAATATGTTCAACTAGGCTTGTTGAAAAAATATCAATTCATCGATTTATCGATATTTTTTGTTCAATATATCGATTTTTTTAGGCGATATTTTTTCTTTCGATATATCGATACATCGATACAAATTAAGCAATATCGAAATTCGTATCAAAATCGATATTTTTTTTATTTATTATCATCGCATCACGATCTAACTTTTTAACTCGCTAGAATTCAAAGCCGTAAAAATAGAAAAAACTTATTGTTGCTGAATTCCATTGATGTAATCTGTGGTAGTGAGTGTGTAACTGTTACTGTCAGTGCGTTGCTTCAATCTACTTCATGTCATGTGTGCATGTGTGCTACGTATACGCAACGGAAATATTTAACACCTACGGCTTCCTCCGTGCCGTCAGAGAGAGTGGCTTTTACGGTAAATATGGCGGCTCCTAACAACAGGAGCCGACTGAGTTGTTCGGCATGATTCACAGGTTCACTGTCCTAAAAATATAACAATAGGTTAATCAATTGTTATGGCCCTTATGTGGGTTACGGAACTGTGAACCGGTTAAAACGATAATTTAAAATAAAAAATCTGTTATTATTACTGGGCTAGGCTCACCTAAATAATTTTTTAACCGTTTTTAAGAAAAAGCAGGTGGTTCTCCTTTATTTAAATACGGTGAAAAATTTGACCGATATATCGATATTTTTTTCGTGATATATCGAGCCCTATATTGATATTTTTTAAAATATCGATGTATCGACATATCGATATTTTTTTTTCATTTCCGACATCCCTATGTTCAACGAAACATTCGCCTTCCTTAAACTGAGACGAGTGACTGTTTACACATTCGCGTGTATTTTTTGCTACTTCAACTTGCAAGAATGGACGACGTCTACGTTTTATCAGCATCCGCGTGTCAATGACTATTATTAAATAATTTTTTGCTTATTTTTGTGTGTGTTTTGACTTAGTAGAGATGAGTCAGGCTAATGAAAGCTGTCCCTGGGAAACGGTGGCAATTTCAAAAAATCTGCTGCTGGTAATACTGGTTATACACTGAATAAACGAAGTTGATTCTATTATTTTTATATAAGAAATCAAAATTCAATCAATTTCATTTTTGAAAAGTTGCGAGCTCATATCTATTATAGGTTAAGACGCAATAATCATTCAACAATTGTTGCATTAATAATGTTCGTTTTGCTGTAATTTGTGAAACCAACATTGTTATGAAAAAAATTATGACGAGATAATCAGCGATTGCGTCCGTGCGAAGCTGGGGCGAATCGCCGGCATACTTTAATCAGCCAGAGCACAGGTGCGAAAATGAGATTTAAACTTACGACCTACTTTTTTAAAATAACTATCATTTACTAATATTAAGATGAATCTAACGCCTGTTATTTTATATGTTACGAATTAAGTAGGAATAGTTAAACAAAAAAACAATATTCCATAATATTTTTTTTATTCACTGTAGTCATTTTAATAAAACCCAAGAACCAAAAAAATTGCGTCATACTACCTAAGAAATCAAGCACTACACGTAAACAATCTTGGTTTTGATTGAATTTGGCGTCTTTCTCCTGTTGTTTTTTTTAAAACTTTGAAATCATGCAAAACAACATCTTCTGCACTCCGCTTTATGCATTTTTACACCCGTAACGCCTTTAGCACACCGACGCCGCGAACCGCGATAGTGAAAACTTAGCGAACGCGAAAATGCGGAAAATAAGCGAAATTCTAGCGGTCGTTTTCACACCTAGTCGAATATCGCTTGTATAAATTTGTTATTTTCAACTCATTCGAATGCAATAATAATAATTCGTTTGAGCCAGACTGGTTTCTTTCCGAATCTGAAGAAGAAGAACTATTACTTCTTGTATCAACATTAAGAAAAAGACAAAGTACATGGGTTTTTGAAATTAATCAAAAAATAAAGAAGTAATTTTTCGCTATGCTACTTCTTCTTTATAAGATTTCCTAAAATCTATATGCCCTATGAGATATATTTCTGGATAATCTCGAATTTCAATTATAATTTTCTCAGTTTCTGCTTCCGCCATCTTGTTTCGCAGCGATATTTTGTCCAAAAAGACAAACCACGTCGTTTCTCTCCAAGTGGCGAAACTAAAGTGGCGGTACACCGGCGTCCGTGTGAAACATGTATCGCGAGTATCAGCGATACTATACAAACTGAGACGCAAATATAGGTAGTCACAGACGATAGAGCGAGACGCAACATACGCGATACATTTTAATGTGTGTAGACAGATTACCGCAATTTCGCTACCGCGGTTCGCGGCATCGGTGTGCTAAAGGCGTAAATCGTAAAAACAAGATCACATAAATGACAACTTGGGAAATTGATGTTGACATTTGCATTTAGCATTACCATGTAAAAAGTTTGCTAAAATGTCCAGGGACTACTTTTGATAGACAGACTTTATTCTTTTAGGATTAAGTTGATCTGTTTTCTATTTTGAACTTTTAATTCTTCCTTTTCTTGATAGTATCCAAACCAAAGACGTATAATTATACGTCTGTGCTCCAAACACAGACATATAAGCTCCAAACACCTTTTACAATACAAGATGACTGAATTTGGCTACTCTTGCTGTCAGTGACAGCAAGTGTTGCCAAATTAACAGATTCTCTATCAGCGACCCTAGACAAGTGGCACTGGCAAAGGCTCTCATCTCATCACAACACAGTCTAAATAACCGTGTCGCGTAGCGGTGAAAGAATACTACCTCTCTTCCCTTGGGTGTAGTAAAAAATAAGTGCGTCAACTATCTGGCTCACTAATAAATTAATAATAAAGAAAAAAGTGGGTAGAAGTCTGGCCAACGAAAGCTGAACCTCGTAGTTATTTGATTGGCAACACTTTGCCTCTATGTGTGTCTATCTGAGGTGTCATGTCGTATGTCAAATTGAAATTTTATCTGAGAAAATTGCAGCTATGTGAGTGACCCTTGTAATGTTTTTTTGAAATTGCCGCGTTTTTCCTGGTTCAGCTTTTGTTGGCCAGACTATCGATTTTCTGGCAACGTTCCCATACATAGAAAAATACCGTGCTCCGGTCGAACGTACTAAACTGCGGAGTGACACTCCTTTTCTGTGAACACTCCTCTGGTACAAGTGGGGTAAATGACCTTTTATGCACATCTAGCTGGCACAGACTATAATCTACTCTGCCTACCTAACTAATTTACCACCAGTTCGGACTTTGGGAGAGCCTTCAACTGAGAAGAAGTTGGCAAGAAACTCAGGAGGTCTTTCTTTTTTCTTCCTCTAAGGAACAAAAGTTACATAGTGCATTAAGTACAATATAATAAAGATAATAGGCGATTTTCCAAGATCAAAAAAAAAAAAGAAATTGGTTTCTAATGACTTCATAGATGGCGCTTAATAAAAGGCGAATCCATAAGCTCAATGATTTATTTAGAGCACGAGTATGGCTGAAATTATCAAAGACATTAAACTATTACTAATAGACAGGACATAGAGATCAAAACTTATTACCAAGTGGTAACAAGTCTCTCAGTTTGATGCACAAAGTACCTACTTTTTTGTTTGATGTTTTGCGCCCTCTAGTGCAGTCGTGTTTGTGCGTGAACGAATTTGACGTGAACCATTGAGATAGATACTATAGAGGTAACTTCGATGTGCAACATCTCAGACCAATATTGTTCTGAGTGCAACATTTTCACACATGCACAAAAAAAGGCGCCTATGTGTGCGTTACTCATATGTTGCCAGCTCACAGTTGTCACTCCTTAAATATGGGTGAATGTTACGCAATGTCAAGAACAAATACTACGTCTCGACCTCTCGACATAACACCTCTCATTTTTGTGTCGGATGTAGAACGGTTAGGATAAAAGAAATGAAAATATAAAATCAACAACATGTATTGTGGATCAAATATGAATCAATCTTTAAGAAATTTTATACATTATGAAATGAAATAACACGTGAAGCCAAATTATAATGACTGTTATTATAACAATCCATGGCCAAAATGGTTTCTTTCTATCATTAATTTCAACGTAAGTTTAACTTTTAATCGCTGTTTTTAGATAAGTATCAATCTGAATAACAAAGTCAAGATTATTTAAGTGAAAAAGATGCTGATTTGGTTCTAATGTTTCTTCAGTACTGCAACTACTGCGCGATTAAACAACCTGTAACAAAAATACTTCATCTTAACTTTGTTGAATACCGAAAATTCATAATAAAATAAAGGAGAATTTTGCGAAATCGCGGTCACTGATAAAACCAATTGAGAAGTTAAAATTTTGATGTTAAGGGAAAAATATCATCATCATCATCAGCCTATAAACGTAAAAAATATTGGGCCATAACCCACCCCGCTGGCCCAATACGGGTTGGTGGGTTTTTAACGACTGCCATCTTTACGACAACAACCGGGACCAACGGCTTAAAGTGCCTTCCGAAGCACGGAGGAGCTCGAGATGTTTTTAATTGGTCACCCATCAGGTGACCCGGCATTGCGAAAGTTGCTTAGCGGGCAAGATCGCAAGCTGAACGCGCTAGCCGCTGCACCATCGAGCTCCTCAAGGGAAAAATATATAAAATAATAAAAAAATGCAACTTTTAACAATAAAATCTCAGAGTAAATCTATGGAATGATATTTAATTCAATTCATTAAAAATAACAGATTAAGATCGACAAAAATAATTTGATACTTGCGATAGCGAGTTTTCATTAACACAATGTGGACATAATAATATCTATGTTTGCTTAGGTATCTTATGAAAAATATATATAAATGAAACAAGGTGTTTTGGGGTAAGTTCGGACGGTTTTTAGTTGTATTCGGAAGATGTTGGCAAAATTTATTTTTCTCGAGAGTTGCATTAGTTAGCACAATACATTAAAGTGAAAATTTATTTTTAATAAACAGGCTATAAGATAGAATGTGATTTATACAGTTATAAACGAAACAAGTACTGTTTTTCTGGTGTTTAAAATACGAATAAAATTTTAAAACCTAGGGAAAGATCGGACGTTCATGGGGAAAGACCGGACACATTCTAAATTCGCCATTATGGCTTAAAACACAGAGTTTTTAGAAATAATATAGGTATCCGTTATTGTACGTCCTACAACATTATTCTTGAAAATGTTTATATTCTTAAAAATGTCACCTGGAACAGTAAATTGTTTATTATTTTTGTTTCGGGCATCCGATCTTTCCCCACTACACCAAATCTCAAATTGCAGTGGCTCTTAAACTTTCGTGTTCGGAACTTTCCGAATTCCAGGTTGATGATTGGATAGGTAATACTTAATGTGTTGGATATATAAATAAACCTTACTACTTATTGCTGATCAAACTTTTATTAAACTGCTTATTTATATTACTAAACAGTCTTAGCTATCAGTCTTAGCTATTGAAGTTTGACAACCATATGCATTTTCACTCCAGTTTAAGATCCGATTATTTTAGTCCGAACTTCACCTGTGAATTTCTGCTTGAGGAAAGACCGGATCTCAGCCTACAACCCTATTTAGCCTATTAAAAGACACCACATTGATTACTCAAAGATTTAATATTTGCAAAAATACCTAATACTCACCAATAAAGCCAGCAAAATGTTGCCTGGCCAAGCCGATGTATGGTGATAGGGAACTACCATACCTATCCATTGGACCCCCATGTATGTTCTACGATTTTTTGTAGTTTTCGAGTTATAATTTTTTTTCGTTATTTTATGTTTCAACGACGAGACGGCTCTAAAAAAATTATATCTCTTTTTGGGTCTACTTTTCTTTGATGTTTTTTTTTAAAACAATGCCTATTGATTGCACTTTTATGAGTAAAAAAATCTCCTTCCTAACTTTAACCTATAGTACTAAAATTTGGATCCTAACTTTAAAAATTGGGTTAATCAGAACAGAATGGAATATTCAACTTCGATAAAAAAAATTAAAAAACATTTTCCATAGCTTCGGACTAGTCTTAAAAACTGCCCAACCAAATATGCTTTTATACTAATACAAAAAAAGATGTACTAAATGGGACTTTTTCTGCTGAAATCGGTTGTTGAACGTGGTAGATCGGAAGTTGTGTAATTTTCATCTATACTAATATTATAAAGAGGAAAGATTTGATTGTTTGTTTGTATTTAATAGGCTCCGAATCTAACTGATTTAAAAACTTCTTTCACCGTTGGGAAGCTACACTATCTCCGGGTGACATAGGCTACAATATGTTTTCAAAAAAATTAGGGATCCTTACTAAAACTCTAATAAATTCCTTACATCGCGTGCGCTACGAATACTATTAATGATAGAACAAATGCGATGTAGGCGTTGTCACGGCGGTGCCGCCTTTTGAGATTAAATATAAAAAAATACCATTAATAATGAGAGGGCCAAAATGAAACTCAAAATGCGGCACCGCCGCAAATATTTAAAAAAAACCTTTTTTCCGGCGGTGCCGAATGTGCATATCGTTTGGTGGCCGGCATTTTGAACATATTAAATTTTTATTGCGTTTTGAGTTTTATTTTGGCTCTCTCATTATTAAGGGTCATTTTGAGGATAGTAGTAGGTATGAAATGTATGTTATTAGTATCAACTGAGTTCTTCTTAAACGTAAAGGGATAATTAATCTCCTGATAGACAAGAATATGCAAAGATACTAAGAAATTATAAAATACTAGCAGACCGCCGACGACTTCGTTCACGTGGACCCCGTGACGAATTTTCAAAATGACTCCCCTCGCGTACCCTAGTGAGGACGCCTACATCGCATTTGTTCTATCATCAATAGTTTTCGTAGCGCACACGATGTAAGGAATTTATTAGAGTTTTAGTAAGGATCCCTAATTTTTTTTGAAAATATATTGTATCATCTCACCCGAAGATAGTGTAGCTTCCCAACGGTGAAAGAATTTTTTAAATCGGTATAGTAGTTTCGGAGCCTATTCAATACAAACAAACAATCAAATCTTTCCTCTTTATAATATTAGTATAGATGAAAATTACACAATTTCCGATCTACGTTCAACGACCGATTTCAGCAGAAAAAGTCCCATTTAGTACATCTTTTTTTGTATTAGTATAAAAGCATATTTGGTTGGGCAGTTTTTAAGACTAGTCCGAAGCTATGGAAAATGTTTTTTAATTTTTTTTATCGAAGTTGAATATTCCATTCTGTTCTGATTAACCCAATTTTTAAAGTTAGGGTCAAAATTTTAGTACTATAGGTTAAAGTTAGGAAGGAGATTTTTTTACTCATAAAAGTGCAATCAATAGGCATTGTTTTAAAAAAAAACATCAAAGAAAAGTAGCCCCAAAAAGAGATATAATTTTTTTAGAGCCGTCTCGTCGTTGAAACATAAAATAACGAAAAAAAATTATAACTCGAAAACTACAAAAAATCGTAGAACATACATGGGGGTCCAATGGATAGGTATGGTAGTTCCCTATCACCATACATCGGCTTGACACCTTACAAGAAACACGCTGTATATAAAAAAAAATACTATATAATGTCAGACTAAGAAATTAATGCAGAGATTTAAAGAAGTGCTCGCGTACCACATATATTTACTGGTAGCTTTTTTTATGTGCAAGGGCAAGGCGTTCCAGAGTCGTATTGCAGTGAGGGTAAACGAGTTGGATACAAATCCAGAATGGTGGGCTGGGGTCTGAAGAAGGAGGTTGCTGAAAGAGCGAAGATTACGTTGGTGAGAGGCACCCCGAAGCTGAAACCTAGACTTCAAGTATTCCGGAGCAAGTGGATTGTTGATGATGTTGTAGAGGAAACAAACAACTCTCACTTTCCTGCGCTCCTGAATAGGAAGCCAGTAGGAGTTGATGCCGAAAATCTGAAATGTGGTCGTATTTACGCCCCCCAAAAATAAACCGTATGCAGTTGTTGAGGAGACGATCTAACTTGTTGAGATGAATTTGATTGACATCAGTATAACATACGTCAGCGTAGTCAAGGATGGGAAGGACAAGAGCCTGCATTAAGATAATCTTTGTACTAGAAGGAAGGAAATGTTTAAATCTGTACAGAGATCTGAGCGTGTTTGAAACCTTCTGAGATATGTTTCCAATATGCCCATCCCAACTGAGTGTACTGTCAATAACTAAACCTAAATTCTTAACTTTTGACAAGTACGGTATTACCTGGCCGTTGTAATTCAATGGGGTCACAGAAGCCACATCCACCTTGGATAGTTGACGGGAACTGCCAATAATTATCGCCTGACACTTACTGGGATTAACAGATATGCCATGACTGGCTGACCAGTCGTGAATATTCTGAAGGTCTTGGTTAATAGACACTATGGCTTTGTTTAAGGTGCTAACATTGCCTTGTGCATATAATTGCAGATCGTCAACATACAGATGAAAAGATGAAGAGAGATGAGTGGAAAGAGTATTTATAAAAAGCGAAAAGAGAAGAGCTGAAAGTATACCACCCTGTGGAACACCAGCAACTAGGTCGCAACAGTTAGAAACGGTTTGGTCTACTCAAACAGCTTGCTGGCGATCACGAAGGTAAGAAGATAACCACGTCCACACTGCGGAAGAGAATCCAAGTTGTGTCAGAATGGAGAGAAGGATGTCATGGTCGACTGCGTTAAATGCGTTAGAAAAGTCAATAAGAACTAACACAGTCAGCCGCGCATGCTCTATACCATCTCGAATATCCTCCATGACCTTCAAGAGAGCAGTAGAGGTACTATGTTCAGGACGAAATCCGGATTGATATTGGCTAAGAAGGTTGTTCCGGAGAACGGAAATGATTTTTTTTATAAAAATCATGTTTGTTTTAGGCAACTGGTCACATTCAAACCTTGAAAACAACTTGACTCCTTTCTTTTTTATTTCAACCGTCACCGGTGCACCAGAATACACATCTTGTACACTAACCTCAACATTCTTTGAAGCCCGAGATCCCATTACAGTGAAGTGGATAATCCTAGCTTGAGATATTTTAAATGGCAGTTTTGCCTTTGCTTTCATATCGTAAGTAAACCAATCCTCACCCCATTGATTAACATGACCGTGCTTTTCTAAAGTTTTGTAGAATTGTTACGGTGAAATAATAATCTCATGATGACGGTAATCTTCAGCTTCAAATCCGTTTGTTTCGCTGGTTTTTTAAATAATGTTGAAGCGCCAATGCTATCTCATTTGCTCCTCGCCTGCTTTGATTTTCTAACCAAATATAAAACTCAATATCATCTTTGGTTTGCTTGGCCTTGGGCTTATTTTGCAATCTTGGTTATACAATCTTTGCAAGATTGTATAACCAAGATTTGGATTTTCTACCGCGGTCAACTTGTACTACTGTAGTGGATAACTATACCGTATCATTAAAAACCCTAATGACCATCTTTTGTTCCAAGAAGACTTGAACCGATTAGCGGAGTATTGCAGGTGTAATAAACTAGAACTAAGTTTGGATAAATGTAAAAGTATAAGTTTTACTAGAAAAAAAAGGATTAGTCATTTTAATTATTTATTGTCAGACATGAACCTTGACAGGGTACACAGTATTAGGGACCTTGGTGTTATTTTGGATACGAAGTTAACGCTTGATAAACATCTTGAAACCATTTGCAACAAGGCTTATAAAATGTATGGTTTTGTCATCCGTGTCAGTAACGATTTCAAACGACCGACTACATATATCCATCTATACAAATCATTAGTTCGCTCACAATTGGAATACGCCGTTGCTATATGGGACCCGTTTTATAATAAATACTCTGATGATCTTGAGAGAGTGCAAAGGAAATTTCTTCGTTGCATGTACTTTAAATGTTTCCGTAGTCGACAATCACATTCAAAATTGCTGCAAATGTATCAACTGCTTGATCTTAAATCTAGAAGAATAAAACTACAAGTAATGTTGCTGTATGATTTTTGCCACAACAAGTATGACTGTATGGATATAGTTAACAATATCTGTTATCAGGTGCCCGTCAGACTGCGCGTGCGAACCTGTAGAAAATTTAAGCTTTTCACCACAACTAGATCCCGTACTAACGCAGGTAAACGCTCACCGCTAGCGCGTCTGACGGACATTTACAACAAGTACTTCACAGATATAGACATATTTTCGGTAAAGGCCAACGCTTATAGAGTATCTGTTACAAATAAGTTACATGAAATTAACACCGTACATTAAACAACTTGTAAGTTAATAATATCTATTATATATTAAAATCGAATATTTAAGCATAAGTATTAACACTCTCATTTGTAATATTTATGATTATTTCGTGGTTAACGGTGTTGGTTTTACGATTAATAAATTAAGTTATTGTAAATCCTTAATTAAGAATTATTGTAAAACTGTTTGTTGACCCCAATAAAGTGAAAAAAAAAAAAACTCTCCAGGAGGAATCCCCTCACCCATGTTTTTATAAAAAAATGCGTGCTTTTTTGTTACGTAATCAATGACACTAATGTTTTAAATAAATGACCGTAACACCAATACACAATATAGCTAGAAAAGGACAAAAACAGTTTTAGGCCATTTGATGTATCGTTTTGACAAAACACTTCTTTCGTAGATGTATCACTATGAAAAAACTGAGCAATTTGACAAAAGTATTAAAATGGTTTTTGTATCGATTACAGAAAATTCGTTAACACCAACGTGTTTAGCGCTAGCGCTAGTAGGTATCGCTTTGAGAAATAATATATATGCAGTCTTTAGTCAGTTAGTCGCCGTTTACGACTCCCAAGGGAAGAGAGAAGGTGGTAGTATTCTTTTACCGCTACGCGACACGGTATAATAGTCGTAATTATATGTATATGTATGTATGATAGCATTTTGTACTGAACCTGCTGTTGAGTTTGTTTTAAACATATTGTTTCTACTAAATAAAAGGTGAATTGGGAAGTTCCTGGGTATACGCCTGTTCTATGAACTTGAAAGTCACTTTATTAGACCACCCACTAGCCATTTTAGTGCGTATTTTTAAGTGGGTAAATTATGGACGACGTGTGCAACGCTTCATTGCCCAAAGGCGAAAACAATGTTCGGCGATTGTGTGGACACCTCCGCAAACACCCGGCGTGAAGCCCTTTGATACGTGCCCGAAAAACCGACAATTCACGGGTCGCAGGCGAATGCGGGAGAATGCAGGCGAATGCGGCGAGTATGCCCTCCAGACAATCGCCGATCACAGACGATTACGGGCATTCGTCTGAGTTCGACGAGTGTGAAGAGGAGCCATTATACCTTCTTCATAATATTCGTAATAAAAGGTTGTGCCTTTCAACGATAGATGGCGTAACTAGAGCACCAGCTCAAAGTTTTGTATGAAATAGTGTACAATAGCCGCTCTATTACTAATTAAATCTCTTTGGAAAATATCAATATTGTGCAACTGTCAAACAACGAAATTATGGAAAATAGAAATAGGTCCTGAAATGAAAATACATTTTTTTTTTATTTTTTGCTTGACAAACAAAAGTGCATAATTTGAGTATACGGCTCGGCTTTCATAAAACGCCATCTATAGAGTGTTTTTTAACTAATTTATATTTTTAATTTGGGCTTTCAGAAAATTGCCCATTGCGTTAAAACGCTCAAATAAACTCGAAGTTAACGAAACATTGAAAAAAAATGTCTACCTCAGGCGGGAATCGAACCCGCAACCTGAGGTAAACATTTTTTTCAACGTTTCGATATCTTTGTTTTTAATTAGGTACCTATTTATATTAAGTGCAGTACCTAATCAATGCAACGACTTTTTTCTTTCTGTCCATTTTAAACCGTGCGTACACGAATCAAGCTGCTGAGCGACTGATTGAAAAATTTACAATAATATTGGCGTAGTGTGTGCAGTACCACATATTGATCAATATTATTGACAATATTATTGTGTGAGTGCGGCTAGCCTTAATCACCACTCATTATCATCTGGAGAAAAAAATAAATAAAAAAACTGATGACTAGGCAGTATGGTCTAGCCTGTTTCTTCATTGAACAAATATAAATTAAAATCATTGACATTTGATGTTAGGATGACATTGACATTTCATTGAAACTCTTTGGTTTGGTTTCATTTTCGTCACGAAAGAAATTCATTTTGTTTTCTATGTTCTCCTATGTTATTTATTAAGATTTTCTATCATGTTCCGAAGAAACAATCCTATCCTAGCAAAAATTATCATTTAATATTATGTGGAATGATAAGTCCTGTTTAGGTTTAATATATTTGTATTGATAGATTTTTCATAATATAACCTCTAAAGTTTGTTGTTCCAATATGAGTTCTCAAGTTTGTGTGAACTGCCGTAACGAGAAGCCTGTGAACCACACTGATAATCGGCTTGTGACTGAAAGCTGCGGCCACACTAAATGTATGGACTGTCTCTTGCACGAGAAAGCTGGCTGTGGTGCTTGTTTAGGGGAGAAAGATAAGCTTCTGTACACAGAGTTGAAGGATGAAGAAGCTTGCAACAGTGGTAGCGGGTCAGAGCAGAGCAGCGAACTCATAATTTATGAAAAGGAAAGTCGTGATAGCTTGACCGATCACGAAGAAAAAAAAAAGAAATTGGTGGTATCGCACATTAAAACAGAAACTGGTACATATTTGTTGATTTGTTTATTAGATAAACTCCTGTGATTTGGAAAGTTTTAATAAATTAAAGAAATATATATAATTACTGGTAGTTACTTAGTAATTATTATAATTATATTCTGTCATACTATTGAGTATGCCTCGGGTAATTATCTATCAGATTTTAGTAGTGGGGAGGGGGACCCCCCTCAAGAAATATTTTTTTGTAATCAATTTTTGAACAAATAAATATGGAAATGTAGCAGGAAGGAGGCTAAAAAGAGGTGGGGAAAGGTGAGAGAGTATGTAAAAAATACGTCATACGTACGACACGTCGTTTCTGGCGCTTCACCGGCCGCTGCCGCGGGGGCTGCGCCCCCCCGTCCCCCCCCCGCATCGGTTCTGTTACTAATTATATGAAAAATTAAAACTACCTTTCCGGTAACCAGAATCGATATCAGGGGTAGGTAATGCAATCCCGATCTCGCAAAATCTCATATCATATTTCGAGATCAATTCCGAAGCATAATATAACAGCTACGCTATTCACACAAAGGATTTAAAGTTACGTGCTGCTGCAAAAACCAAGATGACTCTTCAAGATGAATTAGATGAGACTCTAAGAGCATCTAAAAGCTCTTTTTTGCATGTTTCTAGTAGTTCAGATAAGCCAATGATAAAGAAAGAAATGGATTTGTATGAGTGTGGGGGAACAAGAGGTAGCTTTTTACAATTTGCTTATATTGGCTTACTGACCAACCACTGTCGTGTCAGAGAGGGCATTTATAGCTGCTGGGTACATAGCGACTGAATAAGTTGCCGTTTATGAGACAACACTCTCAACACTCTTTGTTTTTTAAACAGCTATTTCCAAAATGACCTTTACAATTTAGAATTTTTTGTCCTTATTTGACTGACAACAGTGTCATTTTTTGTTTTTTTACAAATTGTTTGATTTCCAAACAATACGGATAATTATTAAATAACTTAACTTAGCAAGTAAGTTAGATATACTTTCGTGTTTTATTAACCTCATAATTATTACCAAGCAGTTTTCAACGCATTTTAAATGAATTAAACAATGTTTTTTTAAAACTACTCGAGATCTCGAATATACAGAGATCTCTCAAGATTGTCATTTCTAATCTCGCGAAATCACGAATTAGCGATCTCGACTCGAGATTGCATTCCCTAATCAGGGGTTTCAGTTAGACCCCCTGTGTCCCCCCACAGTATCAGTTTCCCTAGAACGAGGGTACTCATATCAAATGCCAACCCTCCATCATATTAATTATTAACTATTAATTTGATTAAGTTATTTCCACTAATGATGGGTTTTGTATGTCAATGATATAAATAAGAGAAGAAGAATAAGAATAATTTATTAAAACAAGTAACAAGTAAAATTACAACAGCATATGTAAAACTATGAAACAGTAAAAAAAGATAAACTTGTAACTTGGCTATGCAAAAGTAAAGCAAATAAGTGAATGCAAATGCTAATAGGTATTAAATTATTTCAGATGCCAATGGTAAACACTATGAGTGCACTTTGTGTAAGAAGAAGTTTCATGCGAAGAGCCAGGTGGCGTACCATGCGTACTGCAACGGCCAGCGCAAACCATTCCAATGCCCAGAGTGCAGCAAAGTAAGATAGCAATGACAATAAAAATCACTCCTTTATATTATTTCTTATTCTTTTTTTCTTTTTTCATTTGACTCGTCATAGTGACTGCATCCTGCCTGATGTTAAGCAGCCGATGCAGTCCAAAATAATGCGAGCGCTCCCCATCGCGGTATAAGCATGGTAACGAGCGCACCCACTCATGACGGCCTGCATAAATGCTGTTTCATTCCCCGCTTAAAAGATCCTGGACTTTAGGAGCTGGGAAAAAAATGCGCTGGATTCCTTCAATTGTGTTAAATACTATTATGAAATAATGTTAAAAATACTTAATGTTTGTTGGAGTAAACTAAACTGTTTGTTCGACTTCTATTATAATATTTTTATGATGTTGTTTGTAAATTAGTCTACATAGTGATCTCGTTTCAGAGCTTTGCAACACACTCCCATTTCAAGTACCACATGAGAGTGCATCGCAACGAGCGCACATACTCGTGCGAGGAGTGCGGGGAGAGCTTCTTCCAAATGTCCAAGCTGCAGAGGCACAAGCTCAAACATACTAGTGAGTATAGAGAAGCTTTTGATAAAGAACATTAAATTAATCAAATATGCACATCATTATGCCCATATCCCAATGGGGTAGAAAGAGACCACAGTATACCATGAAAATAAATAAATAAATCACACATGTATCACATGGATGGTCACATCACACAAACAGACTTTAGTTTTTAACCGACTTCAAAAAAAGGAGGAGGTTCTCAATTCGACTGAATTTTTTTTTTTTTTTTTTTTTATTATTATTTATTGTTAAAGAAAAAAAAGAAAAAAAAAGGCTTGCCGAGCAATGAGACAAAATAGGCTGATTATTATAATTTTATTTAAATATTGTAAATAAAATTAGCTTAAGGTTTACTGTAAGTAATTAGAATAATTATAAGTATTGATCCTTTTTTAAATCAATAATGAAATTATATTGCAGAAATATAAATTATTAAATGCCTGTCTACCCTGGCCTGGGTTTGTAAACACACTGCATAATTTGCTAGCTAGGTATACTGAGCTGACACTACAATATTCTATAATAGGAAGGGCATTTTCCAATTTTTATATGATGCTGTCAAAAATGGCTTAAGGGGGTGCCGCGCGAACGCAAAAAAAAGACATTAATAAGTCTTAATTAAACTTCAAAGCAAAATCAATCATATTGACATTAATAATAAGATCAATTTCTGCTAAGAAGTATCAGACCTAGTAATTTAATTAGAGCAATGTTTTTAATCTACGAAATGTGCAAAACCATCACGCGCTTGTGTTAAAAATAAAAAAAATACTTTTAAAGAAGGGGATGCCTTGCGGAATATCAATACAAATATTTTCGTGTAAGAATTATTGTTTCATTCGTAAAATTATTAAAGTTTTCGAAAAAATGTCATTAGATTTAAGTATTGTTTGTTAATTTTTAAAGAATTTGTTTCAAATTTCAACAAGACTATGACCTTGTGCAATGATCAGGCTAACTTACATAAGTTCTTTTAAGGTATTTAACTAATTCAGCGCATAGTACAAGTGAGTTAAAAATACGTAAATTTTCACAATTTCGTGCAGGACCCGCTTAAGTATTGAATAAATATAATTTGATTGATTGTATCATACCCACCAGACGAGAGGAAGTTTACCTGCGAGCGGTGCGACAAGGGCTTCGGCAGCCTAGCTTCCCTCCGCAAGCACGAGCTGACCCACACCGAGCTGCGGCCGTTCGCGTGCGGCATCTGCGCGCGCCGGTTCAGCGACAGCTCCAACTATAGGAAGCATGTCGCCAAACACGACGGTGAGGCGACGTCTTTATTTCCTTTATTTAGTTCTTACAGTTGTAGCATTCGTAAATCTCACGCTTTAGTCTCAATTTGAATCCTACCAAAGCTTTGGTGTGCCAGCGCGCCATCGTGTTATATTAGAGCCCGCTCTCCACTTTAGAGTACCTACACATTTCAGATTTGGAGCCCTACTTTGCCAAAAATATTGAGCAATTAGAGAAAGTGCAACGAAGATTTACCATGATACCCAGATCACTTTAACGACGCACATTCTTTAACTTTATCTTTATTTAAATACACTTACATGTATAGTTTACAAAGAGCTCTTAACTAATAATCTAAAATAAATTAAATTCTGTTGCCTGAGCTAAGTAAACCCTGTTTTTCAGGCGAGTGTGGGCTTAGTGTAAGTTAATAAAAATCAAAACATAAATGAATATAACAGGTTCCTTGTAAGCGTACAAGCGTACAAATTACAATCTAATACATAATAATGAGGAACGGTTCGGTTGGATGCGCTTAACCTTACAGTTAGATGGCGCGGAGACTTGATTAAGACCTATAAAATACTGAATGGGCATTATGATCTCTGTGACATACACATGATTTTTGAAAGAAATGAAAACAGTTACCTCAGAAGTCACAGTTTCAAACTACGTACCCGTGTTGCTAACAACAATCCCTATAAACATTTTTTATGCAACAGTGTGGTAATACAGTAGAAGAAACTCCCAAATGATGTTGTCTTGTCATCCAACATCAACCAATTTAAAAATAGACTACATTAAACCTATTTAAAAAACATAAAATTATAATACAGTATATTACAATAATCTATATACTATTACTATCAGTTGTAACAACTGCTCGCCTGTTAATAACTCCTTGACACGGCACGTATTGTCAGGAGGTTCCTCACTCTGCAGCCCTAACCACCGATAGCTTTGGTCTATCCCCGCTGCCGGTGAGGTTAAGTTTTTATAATATTTTGTATTGTAAATATGTTTTTCTTTAATATGAATATTGTAAAAAAAATTACTTAAGATAATATGTTATCACTCGACTGTTAGCTGAATTCAGCCAGAAATTACCCGCAACTAATTATTAAAAAAAATCCTTACACACACGAGGAATAAAAAAAAAGAGAATAATAATAATAATAATCTCCTCATGTGCTGTTGTCCACGTGGAAAGGCCTGTGCTCTGCAGGAAGATGTTTATAGGCTGAATTTCCGCTTCGATCGATTATTTTTCTTCTTTCTTGATAGTCGATTAACATTTAATAAATAATGTAAACGCACTAACCCGCATTGGAACCCGCCAACGTGGTGGGTTATGGCTCAACCTCCCCAAGTGCTGTTTACAATGTGGGAAGGCCTGTGCCCTGAAAAAACTCTTTTTCCTAAATGGATTCCGGGTCTGGGTGGTTTTCTATGTTTATGTATATTTATCTGTCGGAAACCGAAGGTGACCTTCGGTTCCTGGCCTTGAAGGCGCATAGCAGCGCCTAGGCAGTCGCTAGCGAGACGTCGCGCCAGGCGGTCGGTTTGTAAGTGCATATCTGCACTCCCGCTTTTTTGTGAGTTGCGTCTAAGTCGTCACGGGCATCCCACGCGAACCGTTTGTATTTTGTAAATGCATAAGTGTTGCATTCCTGGTAATTGGATTCCTGGACCGCAAGCCGTCAGACGGAACGTCGTTGAAGGCGTAAATCAGGTGGTTCTTGGCGGCCTGAAAGTAGGGCCTCCTATAGTGGTATTGTGTAAGTGCCAGTGTTCACCTAAGTGAACAGTGAAGATTAAAAGCCTTTGGTCGGGCTGTCAGCGGCGCGGCGTGGTACAGGTATAGGAGGGACGTCCCTTCCTCTCCGCTATTCTCCGGCTGCTCTTCGAACACTGGCAGTAAGTGACAATTTAAATTTAAGATAGGCTAATTAAACGTGCCATCTAGACGCCGTGTTTCGCGGTCATAAGCTTTCATCCCGCCGTGGTGGGTTTGGATTAAGGCAAGGGATGTTCTGTCTTAGCCACGGCGCTGTGGAAGCTAACATTATCCGTTGTCTAGTTTAACCATTTTAACGAGTTTCAAATGAAGCTTAACTCGGGCTAGGTAATTGGTGTGAGCGTAGAAAGTAATTTGAGTTGATTGTCCCGTGGAGCTCGATGGCGTAACGGCTGGCGCGTCCGGCTTGCGATCTTGCCCGCTAAGCAACTTTCGCAATGCCGGGTCGCTGGATGGGTGACCAAATTAAAAAAATCTCGAGCTCCTCTGTGTTTTGGTAGGCACGTAAAGCCGTTGGTCTCGGTTGTCGTCAAAAATTGCAGATGTTAAATACCCACCAACCCGCATTGGGCCAGCGTGGTGGGTTATGGCCCATCCTCCCCGTTTGATGTTGTCCATGTGGGAAGATCTGTGCCCAGCTGTGGGACGTTTAAAGGCTGATGATTGTCCCGTGCCCTTAGACAAGAAGTGCGGCTGCGGCGGCGTGTGCGCGCGCTGCACGCGCGGCGGCGGGGGCGGGGGCGGGGGCGGGGGCGGCGGCGGGCGCGCGCACGTGTGCCCGCGGTGCGCGCGCGCGTTCCACTCGCGCAAGGACATGCGCCGCCACGCCGCAGTGCACACCGGTACGTAGCTCCTTTTTTTCTCATAAATAATGGCTTCGTGCGATCAGCACATTTAGCTAGTGTCAAGTTTTTAATAGTAAGAATTATTATTTTCTTTACATTAAGTGGATGATAATGAACGTTTAATGGTAAATGGATTTTCCCCCAAACCCCTCGAGACTCAATAAGGCTGTGGGACTTTATTGATGTCTCACACGGATTTCTTGAGAGAAATTGAAAAGTGATGTTGCACTGTTTTGTTTTATTTGCTAACACTCATGCACGTTCACGGTCACTTAACAGTAAATAATCCACCATTATTTCACATTAATATTCGACAAAACACAAATTATAGAAAATAATACAAAACTGCAGACATGACGCTTCACTTTTCCGCCAAGAAGTAGACTTCTTGGCTAGAGCACTTACTTAGCTGTGTATAGATATCTAGACGACATTATAATGTCATATACAGGGTTAATATTGGATCTCCCGCCAAAACCAAATATGGAGTAAAAAAGTAATAATAAAATATTTCACGTAAATATAAAGAATGTTTTCTTTTTTTTTATTACAATTTTTTGCCTGCTTTTTATCTATATATATAAAAATGAATCCTTATTTCCCTTGGTCATGCCACCACTCGTGAACGGCTGGACAGATTTCGCTAATTTTTTTTTTGTTGTGTTTGTTATTGTCAGGAGAAGGTTCTTATGAAAGAAAAAATTAAAATACTTAAAAACTTTATAATATATAAATATTTTTTTCCCTATTCATAATTAAAACAGAACAACGTCTGTCGGGTCAGCTAGTATCCTATAATTCTAGGTGCGTGCGCTCACCATCGCGATCAAAGTGACGTCGCGCTGTCGTTGGTGCACGGGGTGAATAATAGCGGTACGCGCATGCGTTTTGATAACCGTCATAGGCCGCGCTAGATGACAATAATTTTAATTTTCTTAAGGAAAAGTTGAGACAAAAATGTAAAAAAATATGTTTTTTTTATTTCTCTTTGGTTGTACTGGTGCTATAGGATCCCGTTAAAAAATTGGCGGGGGGTTTAAAATTAACCCTGTAAGTACTTATTATATAAATATATTGTAGATTTTTTGTTAATTGAGAATTAATGAAAATGTTGTGTGAGACCGGTGGTCAAACTCAGGGCTTCCTGAACCACCTGCCTGTGTGCTGTGTAAATATTTTGAATTTAATAATTTGAATATTATTTTATTGTAGATTGTCTTGTATTGTAATTTTCTTTTCCATAACTGCAACTTCTTCTAAGTGAAACTTAGTAATTTTTCTGCCATTTGCAGTATGTAGGTTTCGTTTCTCTGCAAGGACGCCCCAGTGCGTTGCCGTAATAAATCACAGAGACATTGTACTTTTTTTCGGACGATAAGTCACAACTTTGAAGTGCTTTACCTAGTATATTTAAAGCCAAGAATTATTATTGATGTTATCAAAATATTAAAAATTCTGAAAAATAATTCTTTATTAGACTAGGCATTAAAAAGTTAGGTTAGGTTAGGCAATTAATTTCCTTTGTTTATCGATGAGTGCAATAAAAAATATAATTGTTCTGCTAGATTCCAAACCCTTCCGCTGCAAAGTGTGCAGTCGAAGGTTCCGCAGGAAGGACAACCTAGAAAGGCATATACGGAACACCCACCCCGACTATGTGCCCGCCAGCGCTGTCGACTGCGACTTACTCGCGCTCAAGCAAATCTCCAACACGCACGCGGACAAGCAGACCAACTCCCCTGAGCGCTGCGAAAAAGTCCTGATCAAAGTACTCAACCCCCTCCCACCTTTACCCCAAGAAGTTATTCAACAGCACATCGACGGCAACGAAAACGTCGACAGAAACCATCAGAAACGGAAAGACGAGCTCACCGACAAATCCTATATTCTTGAAGCTAATATTGCACGGCAGAGTGTGATCGTTGGGAACTGTCCGTCTTTGGACAAAAAGATGGCGAGCCCCCAAGGCAATGAGTACGTGCACAAGATTAGGAAAGCGAACTCTATGGCCAGTCAAAGGAATATTTCGTTGCCTCCCATCGACGAGAAGAAAATTATAGAGTTGGAACAGAAGAATAGTTCGAATAACCTCGATTTAGGTGCACCGCCTAAAGATGTGGAGCTATACAAGAAGATATTGTACGAAAAGTCTGAGATAGATAGTGCGGCTAATGATGAGGAGATGAAGGCGGAGCACACTTCTCCCGAGATCCACTGGAGGAGGAAGATGAAGCTCAACATTAACTGGTAAGATTGCTTGCATAGTAACTTTCAATCTTAATGATTCACCTTTTCTGAGTCGTAGAGCACGAAATGGATCGTCTCGCCCGGCGTAATGCAACCCTCACGGAATATCGGTATATCGGTGTAAAACAATGGTACTTACTCGTTGCTGTTGTATTTCGTCCGTCCCTCACAATTCCTATTACTTCCGCATAGACCCTAATCCTACCTCAAGGCCGGCAACGCATCTGCGACTTCTCTGGTTTTGGGGATATCCATAGGCGGCAGTGATTACTTTCCATCAGATGACCCGCGTGCACGTTTGTCTTCTTTTCACATTATAAAAAAAAAAGATTACTTCATAAATCTCTATGCTAAGTAACGTTCTGTAGTGACAGATCAAATATTGTGACTGAGCAGGAAGGAATACTGACAATATCGGGCTCGAAGGACCAAATTATTATTTAATTATTTTACATTTAAGTACTGCCATGTTTAGCAGTCTTCCAATAATGTACCTTTCTACATAAAATACTTTAAAGTGTATTTATTGTGACTACCCAAGCAGAATTTTTAAGTAATCACGAAACATGTTTTTTTTCAGATATTAATAAACAGAAGGCTGTAATGGGTGACTATGTAAGTATTTGGAACTGGCAATTATACTACTTCAGATATTCTTAAGATTATTATTTTTGTATTTAAACTAGATACTGTTGAGAGAGAAGAGTAAAGACGTGATTTTGCCAACTTTGGTGTGAAAAGAGTATTGTATACAGGGCTGTAGTTAGATTTTTTATCTCAGAACTCTCCTTTTGTATGAGAGCTATGTAATTCGTCACTGTTTCTTCACGTGCGTAATCATATTTTCTAAATTAAATCAAATCAAAATAGGCATTTTTAGCTACGATTATGTTGCTAAGTAAGAGACATTGGTGAAAATTAGCGCGTTGGAGAGAGATGTTTTAAGGTCTGGGAATGATAGACAGGTACGTTTTATATATATGTACAGAAAAATTGCTCGTAATATTTGCATAGTTATTTAATATATCTATTGCCATAATAATTAACATTTGAAACAGTACGTATGCGATCGCGACTCGAATGTAAAATACAGGACAATGTGTTATAAATGTTTTACTATGAAACGAGATACCCAGTTGAAGAATAAGTTCAATTCCATTTTTGTTATTTACAAGCACACGAAATGTTTCTTTGTGTTTTCCATGGTGTTTTGGGACTGGGTATTATTTTAATGCATAGTTTTATAGTAAGAAAGTATTCAATTCTAGAATTAATTTCAAGAAATAACTAGAGACGACTGAAAAACACTTTTAATGATTATTTATTTTTAGTTTCACATTTATCGTCGATATTACTTAAGCTTACTTTGTTAAATGAACTTCTGAACTGTCCTAACTCGAGTAACTCGACAATATATATAACTTGCGTTTTGTAAGGTTCTGTAGAATTTGTGATTTTAAATAAGTAAGAGTCATTTCGTGTTATAGGTTTTGGCTTGTGGATTTATGTACCTACCAAGGAAAGTTTTAGAAATATGAAGTCCATATAATTAAAATAATAATTAGTCATTAAGTGCGTCCGAGACGATTAGTTTTAAGCTGTTTTCTTTTACATTTTACTTTATCGATGTTTTACATTGGAAGTTTAAAAAGTTTATGCATTTTTATTATTTTATTGGTAAAGCGATCCGGCTCGAAGGACCAAACTATTTTCGAACAAATATTTCAATTTGATCTCATTTGCAAAACTTTTGTTACTTCTATGTATACTTTATTATAATAGAGCCAACATTGAATGTCAAGGGTACAGCTAATGGACTGAACCATTGTAACTATAAAAGCTTTTAGTTTATTAAAACAAATATTTTAATCGCGCTATGATAAATCCGGAGATGCACCGATTAGACTAAATGTTATACCGAAACATACGGAATATTTAGTAGTAGTTTTTGGTAATTCCGCTACTAAGCCATGACAACTCTGACATTGTTTAAAAAACAGCTGTTCCATACAAAACTGCAAATACTATTCGACCTAAATGGATGATACAGTTTTTTTTGTACAGCCCTTGACCACGAGCGGTGCAATTCGGTGGTATTAAAAGATATGCGTAGGGCCTTTACTGTAGTTTTGCGTTAAACCTATTTCAAATATGATGTATGATGGAATGCTAAAGATTAAAAGTGTATAAATTATTTATTTATACAACTTTTAAACTTAGGAGAGGCATCCTATGCATACCTTTTTATACCTACATTCCGTGACCATCACAACCAGTGAAACTCAGTCAAAACATCAGTAGTCAGTGCATCTTATTAAATATTAACCATTGATGGAAAATACTTATTATAATATCTTCCAAGCAAAGTCTTGCCTTTCCCAGTCAGCTTTTGTTCACTGTACACGTCATTGTGATGGATTTACATGTTTATATGAGTTATAAATAAATTCTTTACGTTACGATTACGATGTCGTACATAATTAGTTTTGGGCAACCATTAAAAACTGTTAAAAATACGGATGTGAAGTATTTCACTTTGAACGACTCTTTGAAGTCTTAACTTACACGTTACAATCAAAGTAATGTTAATAAGAATTGCGTTATATCTTGTATTTGCATTTTCAAGGGAAACATGTATTTTATTTAAAATTGAAATAGCACTTTGAAACAAAAAGAGGAAGATAATATGGTCCTGCGTACCGCGCGCGGTCTTACAAAAATGAGTCCAATAGACCTACTATACTACGTTTCAGTCTCCAATAGAGCAGCCACTCGTTGGTACGTGTTGGGTTAAATTATTTTTGTTTAGCGTTGTAATTCATCGCTCTGTCTCGCTCGCTCTTTAGTCAATAACTGACTTTACGTGTGAGATACCTATGTATACTCCAGCCAAACTCGAGAAAGAATTTATTTTCTTACAACAAACCAAATAGGGTCATCACCAATCTGGACAAAACTATATTTGTACTTTTCGTATTATTTCCTTGATTCCTGATTTTCACACAAAAGTATTATACTTAAGACTAACTATTCTCACTACGTATCTCACTCAAATCACTCGCGAAACGTCTTTAAAAACGTATGAATACGAAGAACGTAAAAAAAATGTAAACTATTTTTACTTGTTAACCCTATTATAAAAATGACATTACTTACTATATTACTAAAATTCAGTTATTCATAACATTTTCGCTATTTTATACTAGCATTCCTAATGAAGATGATACTTATATTTTTCTATGGTCGATTATGTTAATTAGCTCTGAAATCTGCAGCATTATATTGTGCATTATAAGCCGACCATGTACGAATGAATAACGTTTCGTTACATTACCTAAAATTAAAAAAAAAAATTTTGTCTAAATCTATACTTACTGAAATGAAACACTTTTTACGGATTAACTCGCGTTTAATTTTACTACATTACATAGTTTTTAGTCTATACTTACTGGTAATTGATCCAATTCAAAACATATTTAAAAAACCAGTATAATATACATTAAACTTAATTTAACGCTTTTAGGTTAGTTTGTTTTTAAATTTTCCATACAATGTTTATTTGATGCAAAATCTTTCCCGTCGTTGTCCAATTGGAAAAGGTTGTTAATATGTGCATGTCAGGTTGAGGCAACGCTTTGTTGGTAAACATTCTTTCTCGAATTTTGTTGGAGTATAGTTGAGTAAGACTGTTTTTATTCATACTACTTAAACTTATGGGGATTTACGCCTCGGTGGCCCAGTAGTCAAGCGCTCGGCTCGATATCCTGGGTTCAATTTCCAGGTCGGGCAGTGTGTTTTCGGATTTTTCGACTTTGTGATTTAACCAATACCCATCAATAGTAGCGGTTTCATGAAGGCTTTTGCCATGCAGTGGGATAGTATGCAGGCTGTTCTTTACTTTAATACTTTACTAAGGGCATGTCGTATCTTCCTCTTATTGTTTTAATTAATCAAAGAAACTACTTAAGTAAAATTTTAAACACTGAAAAAAGACGACATCCTCAGGCGGGATTCGAACCACGCACCTTCCGCATTCTGGGCGGCTGCCTTAACCACTTGACTACCGAGGTCTGGTTTTCACCCGTTGAAATTTGTCAGTGCTTGATGCTTATGTTTTTTAGTCAACATTGCTTCATCAAATCTTAGAAGAAGAAAAACATAAGCATCAAGCACTGACAAATTTCGACGGGTGAAAACCAGACCTCGGTAGCCAAGTGGATAAGGCAGCTGCCCGGAATGCGGAAGTTGAGTGTTTCGATTCCTACCTGAGATTGCCGTCTTTTTTCAGTGTTTAAAATTTTACTTAAGTATATTTAAGGGTTAATAAAACGCTAAAATATATAAAAAACATTAACAAAGAAATAGCACTTGAAATAATACGACTACATCAGGTGTGACTCGAACCCACGACCTTCCACGAGCCGGGTGTAGGTGACTTATTATGATTTATGTATATTACCTTATTTAACACAGTAAATTTAAATTCATGTTAGTCTATATACATATTTATTCATACTGTATTCATAAATCCACATATAACATACATTCATCATTCACGCACCAGACGTACAAATTGAATATAATATTTAACACAAATATTCATCGCAAGCATCGCCGCGGTATCGGCTAACATACGCGGAACAATAGATCGGCCCCGCAGGAGCGCATAACGAGTCAGATCGCTCGCCAGTGCGCAACCACACCTTCCACGCGAAACCCGTGTCGCTCGCGTATCTGCGCCGCTTGCTTACGCCTTCAGCTTTTCCGTAATTTAATAATTGTAAATCTAAATTTCTTTCTAGAATCATGAACATCTTCACAAATAGATTCTAAAGTTGTTATGATTCTGTCATCCAAAGGATCCTTGAGCTCCTTCAAATAGTTTTTGAGACTTCCTAGGAGTCTTTGAACTCTGGATTGATTGAGAGGAGGAGGACCTGGAGTGTCAGTGGTGGCTGCCGGATCTTTATGTGAAAGAGTGTCCATCACATCATCCATGTCTGTCACTGTTATATCTGCTCGATCCTTGCAAAGAAGTTGCGCCATCAGGAAAATTCCAGAAAAGGTAATTCTGTCAGGAACTAGAAAGAATGCTGATAGTGAAAGTGCTCTTCACTAGGAGTATTTTTCTATAAGGATCTTCGGTTAATGTTCATTAATCACTGTCAAACTCATCAGAAGATTCTGTCTGTTCTGGGTACTGAGGGGCGGAAGGGGAAAACGATCAATGTAGTGCTTATGAAGGGTTGACCGAACTCAGGTTGATGTAGGACCTTTGTTTCTCAACAACATCTTTTCAAAGCTTTTCTAATGACAGTATTGTGGCTTGACCTGCTTGAGTCCCAGGTATTCAAGGTCCTTTCGCTCTTTCTTTGTGAGTCCGCTTAGTAGATAAAATCCATTATTCCGTAGATTACTCCTTGTTTCATGTGAGAAAGTTTGTACTGTTACAGAATATTTCAGCATGATGACCAATAATTTGTCTTCCTTGCCCATTAACTCCCAAGTTCTTGCTCCATCCATCCTTTTAGGATAGGCATGATGGGGTACACAAGATCCCTCTGTAAATCCTAAATGCTTGACCTTAGAAGTTAACATGTGACAGGTCGATTGATTCAACATATGAACGTTAAGAGTCATATTTACTCTGTCCCTCATAGACTTCCACAAGTAGCCTGTACATCCAGACCAATCGGGAAACTCAGCAAACAATTCTAGGATCCAAGATAAGAACAATGTATCTATCAAAACAGGAACTATCCTGGTTAATAAGTGTCCTTCTATCGCTAATTCTAGCATATAAGAAATCATCAGAGGTTTTAGATTGATAACAGACTCCTCAACTGGTGTTTTGATTGGGGCAGAGAGAGGCTTTCTCCTCAAATTGTCGAGGACTTGGGAAAAAGATGCCATGAGTAAATCATACACAAATCTGAGATGAGATTAAGTATTGTGTTCCGCGTATGTTAGCCGATACCGCGGCGATGCTTGCGATGAATATTTATGTTAAATATTATATTAAATTTGTACGTGTGGCGCGTGAATGATGAATGTATGTTATATGTAGATTTATGAATACAGTATGAATAAATATGTATATAGACTAACATGAATTTAAATTTACTCTGTTAAATAAGGTAATATACATAATAATAAGTCACCTACAACAAATAGTTCACACTATTTAATAATTATTAATAATATTAATATTTAACTAATAATTATTAATATTTAACTAATACAAACCGTATTGCCGCGATTACACAGGTGTACATACAAGCACAAGATGTAAGCTACTTAACAGTCTTAATAAGAAAGATAGCTAGAGCACAGATGATACAGCGAAAGAAATTTAGATTTACAATTATTAAATTACGGAAAAGCTGAAGGCGTAAGCAAGCGGCGCAGATGCGCGAGCGACGCGGGCAACACTGTCAGTAGTCTTTTCAAGTGCCATTTTCGTTTTAATATAAATATAGCATTGTAAATGCAACAGAACAATTAAACAAAAATGTTTCTCTTATTTTCTTCATTAATATATCAATATTACGAGAATAGTGAGCGCTTGCTTTTTTCTGCCAAAAATAATGTGATAGCGAAACTTGTCCAACTTGAGGTCCGTAAGGACTTATTTTTGAAGTTTAGTGGGTAGTTTTAGATGTCGACTGAAGATCATGATCTCTACCGTACATTGATCTCAAGTAATTTAAGTGCATTCGACGCGTGTCGTCTCAATACCAATATTAATGTGTGATCCACAGATGATTTAAAAATATTACACACTTTAAATAGAAGCACTAAATGTATTTAGTAAATAATAAGGGCATCACATAATATTACCTAACATTGGAGGTATTTAACAATTAGAGATATTTTATTTTGTATTTCACAACTTGTATACTGTAATAAGTAGTAGAATTCATTTTTACACTTGATTTGCCCGTTATATATTACTTATATCCATTTATGTTGTAACATATTAAATAAGTCATATCATTTTATCCTTCAAGTTAGTGATTAACTTTGTTATTGGTTTGTGTATTTTACTAATATTCATATTGATTAAAATTGTTTGTAAAATGTACCCTACAATTTTATATGAAATAAATAAACTATGAGCTTATAACATGTTTAATTTTTCTCATGAATGGTGCGTGAGAGTATTATGCAATATTGTTTGTATTTGTGTTCGGGCCAAACTACGATCATGTTTTGGGTGTACGCCAATTTTTATTTATCTGAAAACGTTTACAGGGACGGACTTGTGCTTTATTTGTTTTACTGAGAACCCTCACCGCCGCCGTACTTAGAGACGTCAATTTAGTTTTAATGACAACTAAGTCTTGCTGTCACTTTCGTATGTATAGTGCTAAATAGAGAAGGGAAGACATTTAATTGTCATTAAAACTTTATAGACGTCTCTGAGTACGGCAGTCAGTCTTAATTTTTTCTAAATTCACCGCTAAGCTGAATGCCCGCTTGTCCGCTCATCGCCGCCGCCGCCGCACGCTCCGTCAGTATCATTCGCCGCCTCAGTGCTTAACTGGGGAACAGCTGTCCACCATCCAGGGTGCTGAGGACGTCAAGGTGCCGATTTCCAGGTTAGTGTTGCTTCCCTTTTTTCGCAGGGGAACACTTGAAGGCCGTAACGCCCGCCCTTGGCTTTCTTCGTTTTAGCTACCCCTTCCTACTTAAAACTAAAAACGGAAGTAAAACGAAACTAGCAGCCCACCCGCGCCATCCTCCACGTTTACTTAGAAACACCATCATACTTCATCCATTTTGTACAAACTATCTACAAATTATAAACAAAAACCATCCTCACTCCTCAGTTATCGGTCTTTGTGTTGGTGAAAACCGCATTAAAATCCATTGCGTGGTTTGGCGACTTTACTTTATAATATATCGTCCTTGATAATATGTAATGATAATGATTAGAAATCTCATAAGAGCGACAGTGTTCGAAAAATAATTATGAATCAGGTCAAGTGTTTATGTTCATGTCGGAAGTGGGTAGTTTAACACGTTAGCTGTCCCTTAACTGTGTAAATAAATAAATTTGCCTTAGACCTCTTTGGCTGGAGCTACTTATTTGGACTTAAAAAGAGTAGAGTAGAGTAGAGTAAGCACACTTTGCCTTTGAACTGGGAATTTAATCCAGGACCTCTGGATATCGGGCCGAGCGCTTTACTACTCGTCCACTGAGGCGTACCTGAACACAATAACATGCTTATTTTTTGTGTAGGTATGTGGAGAAGTGTTACAGGCTGGTAAATTCGTAGATACGTGAAAGTCCTGTGGTCTGCGGGCGACCAAGGAGGTGGAGGGGTGATATCTGCACACAACTGACATTTCTACTACGCGGCCCTGCCCCCGCGCTCTTCTTTCCCGCCCCCCCAACATTTCGTCCCCCGTCCTGCAGACCATGGGAATGTCACGTTCACGTATGAATTCGCACATCAGCTGTTTACGTAGTCCATTTTATCCCTAATCCGTCTCTGTATTACGCTGACACGACAACAGATCGGTGGCACGTACGCTCGACTGTTGCTCATTGCCAATGCTACGCGAGGGATCCGCATTGTGATCGTAGACACAAATAATGAACAATACAAATATTGAAATTGATAAAGAGGAAAATTTTGTGAATGATGTAGTAGAGTTGTATAAGGCGAAGAAATGGAGGGAAATAGTGTGCAGCTACCATGATCACCCGCAAAGAAATAAGCTATTGTGGGTGTACCCGTCTGAAGAGAACTTTGTGTTTATAAAGGAGTGCCTGGAGCAGTTCCGTTGCGATAGGATCTTGAGCGTCGGGTGTGGCAGCGGCCTGTTAGAGTGGATGATCACTCAAGCTACAGGTGAGCAAATTATTACTATGATTTAATTCATTTGTCTATGATTACTGACTTACTCATGGTATCGCAATTGTTTTTTCGTTCATATTGTTTTTCTATGTGTACGATACGATGGTAGTTCACAAAGTAAGGCGGTGAAAACGGAAAAAAAATTGCTATTTTCTATTAGCTGTTATTCAAAATATATTAGATATTTCGCACTGAAATGTTCAATGTATGAATCGAGTATGGAGTATTGTTCCCAACTATGGGACGTCTCCGCTAAATACCTCCTCGATGCACTTGATAGACTGCAAAAGCGAGCGGGACGCATTATTGGAGATGCTGAGGTTACAGCCTCTCTTGAGGACCTCCAGCTGCGTAGAGACATTGCTTCTCTCAGTGTCTTCTACCGAAATTACTACGGAGAGTGTTCTGAAGAACTTTTTGATCTAATCCCGCCCTCTCCTTTCCTGTCCCGGACTACACGTGCTGGTCTTAGAAACCACCATCATACTGCGCAGAATATCAGCACTCGTATCAAAAAAATTGGCATGTCGTTCCTCTGTAAGACCATTCGGCTTTGGAATTCTCTGCCGGCGCATGTGTTTCCCAGTTCCTATAATCCCGTGTCTTTTAAACGGGGCGTGAAACGGCATTTATGCAGGCCGTCATGAATGGGTGCGCTTGTTACCGTGCTTGTTCCACGGTGGGGAGCGCCCTCATTATTTTGGACTACATCACTATGACGTCACATAAAAAAAAATGTGTATCATTGAACGTATGCGTGAGGGGATGAACGAGGCCAAAACATGATTGGAAACATTTTGCTCAATAGAAAAAAATCCTGAAGTTACCTCTAAAATTTCATTTAAATGCACATTACGACCGTGTTTTACTATAATAATTCCTATAAAATCATAAACACATAGATATTTACCTTTTCGATTGCTTGACTGATTTGGATTTTCAAAAAAATAAACAATTTTTATTAACTTTTAATTACCGCGGACCCCGCCCCACGCAACACCCGCGGGCCCCGCGCAACATCCGAATTAGCTGACCGCCTAACCCCCCTTAATAAACTTGAAATAAGATAATATATTAAGAGATATATTTCGCTAATTAAATACTTTTTTACTTCCTTGGTATTACGACCTGCTCGTACACACGCCCGCAGATCTTCAATCCAAAACTGTCTTTCTCCAATCGATATTAATCCCTATACCCCTAGAGATAAAGTTCAAAATGTATTGAAGGAAGCTGAAGGTTGAAGTACACTGACGTCTGTACAAATACAATTTCTTGTATTCAAAATTCTTTATTTAGATTACACTAGAGCTCTTATACAAGTCACTACGCCATGGCTTTGTGAGTCTCGGCGACAAGAAAGCACCCACTAAACATTGTTATTAAAAGGTGAAAGAATACTTACTTTTATTTTATTGGATATAACTATAAGTTGTATACCAACCCGCAAGTGCAGTGTGGTGTGTTATGTATTATGTATGACTAGAGATCGGATATTCGGATACATATTTACCTAAAGTTACGATGTTGGCTATTATGGAAAGCACTTTTTTATCAATAAAGTCTCGCGATTTCGGGATCAAGTGTATATTTCGAGAGAAGTAATAATCTCGATTTGACTAAAATGGCAGTTGCCTTGTTACCGTAATAAGGTTGCTTTTCTCTATATTAATAAATTGTCAGTGATTTGATTGTTGTCTGAAGCAAAAACCACATTTTACGTTGTAACAAGTTTAGTATATAATCAAACCTTAAATGTAAGCATTTTGTACAAATATTAAGAGGGTTTACGCATTTAAGTTTCTTATACAAATTTCCAAGTCAAATTTTTAAAAGCCAGTATGCCAATTTTGATGAAACTCAGCATGCTGAGGTAAAATATAGAGATCTAAATTGTTTGTTAAAAACATTTCCAAAAAACGTTTATTTAACTGAGTTATTGCGATTTTAAACTTTCTATAGTGCACTTTAAATCTCAATAACTCAGCCAAATAAACCTTTTTTTAAATGTTTTCAATAAACTATTTAGATCCCTGTATTTTACTTTAGCATGCAAAATTTCATTAAAATTGGCTAATTAGTCTTTAAAAATAATATGTTAGCTAAAAGTTAACTTTAGATCAATATGCATGCGAATATCCGATCACTGGTTATGACTCAATCTCCCCATGTGCTATAGTCCATGTGGAAACTCCTGTGTCCAGCATTAGGATGTTAGGCTGATGATGATGATGATAAGTTTTATCCAAACATTGAACTAAAAACTCCTTATGATGACATTTAACACTTAGAACACAGCGCCACTAGACATAATAGAAATCCTATTAATTAAGCAGTGATCAGTGCGCGGCCGCAGTGGAAAGGTTAAGGGTGTCCTGCACGAAATTGTGAAAATTTACGTATTTTTAAGTCACTTTTACTATGCGCTGAATTAGTTAAATACCTACATTAAAAGAACTTATGTAAGTTAGCCTGGTCATTGCACAAGGTCGTGGCCTTGTGCAATGATAAAATTGAAATAAATTCTTTAAACAATAACAAACCATACATAAATGTAATGACTCCTATAAACCTTTTTTTACGACAACTTTCTTAATTTAATTCTTACATGAATATATTTGTATTGATATACCGCAGGTCGCCCCCGTCTTTAAAAAGTAAATTATAATTTTTAATACAAGCACGTGATGGTTTTGCACATTTCCCGGAACAAAAACATTGCTCTAATTAAATTACTAGGTCTGAAACATCAAAGCAGAATTGTTCTAATTTTAAATATCATTATGATTGATTTTGCTTTGAAGTTCATTATGAGACTTATGTCAGTTTTTGCGATCGCGCGGCACCCCCTTAAGTTTTTTTTGTCTCTGCAGGTATTCCAGTATCAGGAGTGGAGGTAGACGGCGCTTGGTGGCACTGCAGATACGCGCCCCCTACATTCATACAGCTTAAACTTACATCCGACAAACTGGAGAGCGACCTCATAGCAACGTTAGAAACGTCGCACACCACAGCCCTATTATTTTGCTACTTCAATAACAGAGATGCTTTTGAAGAGTATTTGAAGTATTTCTCAGGCAATGTCCTCATTATAATTGGGCCGGGGGACGGCAAAGGGGTCCACACGGACCCGAAACCATTTGGTGATGTCAGCGAGCACTGGAAACTACACGACAGCAGAGAAGTCAGAAACAGCAAAGACTACATTGCGATTTATCATAGAGTTTTAGTTCAAAATTAAACATTCCATTAAATGTTTTAAACTTTATATTTAAACAGTCTTTTTAATTCATATCTATTAGTTTTCCTATATACATTATTATACATTATTTTACATTAGTTCTTCATTAGCTCTATATTCTTTACATTGATTTTATTCGTACACGGCCTCACGCATGTATTCATCATTGGGTCTTTTTTGCCTTGTATAAAATTTTGGAAATCATTATTCGAGCTCTCGTGCGAGATTATGTCCAAACTGTCCTTCTGGTTAATAATCGGCACTTCAGTGACCATTCTGCTAATTTCGTTGACAGGCACTTCTGGCATGTTGCTACTTGGGATATCGTTTTCGAGGAAATGGAAGTCATTGTGCATGACGTACAGCGACTCGAGCGGGAAGTTCATGTCGAAGCGAGGCAACAGTTTGTTGTCGTCTGAATTGTCGTCGATTTCGATAACATCGTTCTGTTGGTCATCCGATACTTCTGGCAGAACCGCGGGTGAAAGGTCCAAATGGCTGGAGTACTGCTCCCCTATTATGTTGTCTATTAAATACTGGTCTATCAAAGGAGGATTCGCTGCTGTGTTACTAAGCGCGATGTTGTAAAAAGAGTCCGATTTCACTTCGTTCTTAATTTCACTCATGTTCTTGTGTATGTCTTCGAGCGGTGGAGAGGCTTTATATTCTCTGCTAATGGCTTGGTTATTGAGCAAGTTCGCGTTGCACATCCGCTCTAAGCTAGGTGATTGAGTATTCTGTTTGATTGTCGCTTCCAGTTTGATGTAGCTCGGGTCGTTGGTCTGAATTTTCTGCGATGGGGGAAGGAGAGTGATCGTATTGACATTCATCTGTTGGTTGAATGTGAATATCTGCGATGTATCATTGATTTCGCCATCGACGGGCGTCGATGTCGAATCTAACATGGTCTCCTGCGGATAAGGCAGCATGTTGTTAGGAGATTCGCTCAACGTCGGCTCTGGCTGCAACTGCAGAAACTGTGTCGTGATCAAGTTGTTGAAGGTCATCGGTCGACCCAGTCCGAACCTCTCGCTGTCTTCTAACTGTTTGAAAGCCATTTTTTGTTGTGAATGGAACATGTTTTCCTGGTCGGGACCTTTCAATATGAGATTGCTTTTGACTGATATTTTCGGTTTCTTTCTAGGCATACCTTCAGGTTCCATATAGATATTAACAGGGGAATTGCTAGAGGACGGTACAGGTAGTATTTGAGTTGGCGTTATTATGGGACCTGTCACTTTTGTCATGGGAAAAGACAACTTGTCCACAGGTTTCAGCATGATATTGTTGCGTACAGATATTAGCGGCGTATGCGGCAATCTGATTGGGAAATTGCTCATGATGTTATTGCAACTGCTTATTGGCGAGTGACTTGAAGCTAGCGATGTATTAGTTTCTAGTAAGGTCTGCTCCATAGGTACATTGGTGTTTAAGAATTCATGTAGATTTGACTGACTGTTTTCGTAGGTCATTTGTAATCTGTCTAGCATAGTATCATTAGAACTTTCGGAGATAAGGCAGTCTGAGTTATTGTCATCTTTGCTAAGATCAGTTATTTCTTGAGGATTAAAGTTTGATGGCTGCAGTTCACCACTGGTTTTGTTGCAATAGCTCTTAGAGTAATTTTGCGGTATATTCTCGGCCATATTGTAGCAGTCGAACACTTCGAGAGAAATCGAATTGACGGCAGTGGTACTTTCATTGTTCTGTTCGTTCGCGACCTGCTCTGCAGACGGGACTTTATCCTCCGCATTGCTTGGTATTGTCCAACTTGGTTTGTTTTGTTTGTTTTGCGTCATTTCTATTAGGAGCTGTATTCCTTCTTTGTCCGTATGTGTTGTGAGGTGGACCACATACTTTTCTTTGCTAAGAGATTTAAACTGGCAGTAGGGGCAGCGGTGTAGGTCATTAGAGCTGACGTTGGGATGTTTGGAGATCATGTGCGAGGAGAACACTGTGGACTGGATGGTGCTGTAGGGGCAATATTTACATTTGTACAAGTTTTCGTTGGAGTGGTGCTTCTTGTGCCTCCGCAAAGCGTTGTGGTCTGCTGACCTGTACTCGCATTGATCGCAGGTGTACGGCTTGTCTCCTGCCAAAAGATTTTTTAAAATTTATTCAGGTCAACCTTTGATCAACAATACCAACTAGATAACGCGTCACGTACAAAATCAAAGCTAAATTCTGTCCACGTGAATAAATACTTTTTCAAAGCAATAAATTACTCCTGTCACTTAAAAAATAAAAGACGTCAATAATATTTAGAGGTGAAATCAACCGTAAGGGGCAACAAATCCATCTCAAGTGCGCTCTTATTTACCGAGACACATTTTTAGCGCCGACCTGACATCTAGTTGTATTGATGATCGAAGAGGTCAACTACAAAAAAATTATAAGTTACAATGTTTTAGGACACATTTAAAGAAATACATTTTGTAGTGACGTCTTAGCTACAGGACTAGTGTTTTTATCAACTCTTAACTTAAGTAACTTCCAAATGAAAAACAGCATACAAGCACAGTTAAATCCACAGCAACTGCATTAGCCCTAGATTAGCCACCTCATTTTAAACATTGTGGAGTAAGAGTCAAAGCTATGTGAGAAGATGTGAGCCCTTGTTTGGGTTGTTTATAAGATGTCGTAGATAAAGTAATGAATTTACCAGTATGTGATCTTAAGTGTCGCTTCATCCCCTCCTTCCTGGCAGCAGTGTAGTCGCAGTGGCAGCACTTGAATGGCTTCAATTTCTCATGGACCGCAGACACGTGCACATGCAGCCTCTTTTCGCTGCTGAACTCTTGCTGGCAGAAGGAACATTTCGACCCCTTTTTATGAACCAGTTTGTGTTTCGAAAGTTGGTTCGCATTTTTAAATCGTTTTGTGCATATTGGACCTGAAAGCATTTTTCATTTGATAAGATAATAAAATACATTTATTTGCTAGAGTAAATTAGGATGTTACATTTATAAATTTAGTACATTGTATTCAACCTGCAAGCAGGCGTGGAAAAATCCTAATTAGGTATTGTGACACAATTATTAAATTTTGTGATTTAAAAATTAATATTAAAGATAATTAAGTAGAGAAACAGTAAATAACAACAAAATTGAGCTACATAAGAAAACAGCCTGCATATTATTTATACAGCCGGAATATTTTACAGTTCATGTAGAGATAGGCCGAACATGGGTTTCACCGAATAAGAATATTCGGTAAAAATTTTACCAAACCGAATATTCGGCCGAATAATCGGCATAATTGATTCCTTTACGTAAACAATACAACTAATCTGAACTTGTTTATGCAAAGCGCGCGGATCGAAGCCGCACCCTCCCTCCTGCTAATTCCATGAATTCATTGTAGCTTAATTTCAAAATAGCCACATACTTATATTTTGTTTTTAATTAATAAACATCTTTTTTATCTGCTGTTTTCGGAAATACAGCTAGTGTCAACATAAACATAAAGCGTCACTATACCTCATTATAATAACACATTTAACAGTTAACTCATACATGGCTTGATACAGTAAAAAGTTTAAGTACCACTTTTCCGAACATTCGGTAATTTAGCCGAATACGCCGAATACCGAATATTCGGCCCATCCCTAGTTCATAGTTATTTATAGTGGTTCCGATCAAGAATTGACTTTAATAATTAATGAACAAATTTTCAATAGGGAATGAAAATCAACCACTACATTTAAAAGTGTAAGTGATCATTACTATTGTGTTAACATTCACTAACATAACTTAATATAATGTTGAATAATCATTGATCATATTACTTACAAACATAAGCTCTGCCCTTTTGATGACATTTCATGTGTATATTGTACAGTCTATACTTCTTATATGTCTTGAAGCCACACACCTCACATGTGGGCAGTTCCATGTCAATAGAGTGAATCTTCCATAAGTGTGTGTGGAGAATTTCCTCAGTAACACACACCTTTGCACATTCAGGACAAACTAGTTTACCATTCTGGTGACATTTCCTATGGTACAGAAGTTTCTTAGTGTCTTCTAAACGAATATGGCATCCATCAATTGAACAAGCAGTTCCAACTTCGGAACTTTGGTGAGCTGAGATTTCAATGTCGCTAGCTACAGATAGCCTATTAGATATTGTTGCTGGTTCTTTATCGTCTATTGTAATAGGTGATGCTATTCTTTTGTCTTCCACAGCAGACATGCGAGGTTGAGTTGATGATATTAAATCTGGTGTTATACTTGACACTTGTATCACATTACATGCAGTGCTAGAGCTTCCAGAGTTGGACACATTCATGAATTGCGTTGTTATATCGTTGGTGTACACTATGTTGATGCTAGCTTCTTGTATTATTTCTTTAGGGTCTACTTTCTCAAAATTGGGTGCACTCATCTTGTTTAGTTCATCTACAGATATGTATGCGACTCCTTTAGGCAAATCTTTGTTAGCATTATTACTATCAGGAACAATTTCTATTACTTGTGGTATTTTAACATCACTTAAATCCTGTTGTGGAGGCATAGATTGTAAATCAGAACTAGTCTTATCTTCTTTCCTTAGATTAGAATTTTTTAAAGCGATTTGGACGAGACTTTTTACCATTTTCCTAACATCCTTTATGCCCATTTTGTGATGATTGCGTAGATGAGTCCTCAATGTTTCTTCTGCATCGAAAACACTATTGCATCCCGGGCAGGCAATCTGTATGTTATCTGCAAGGCCATTACTTTTAGCGAGGTCAGGGTGCACAGTAAACAAATGGAACTTTATATCGTCCTCAGCTAGTGCCATATAGGGGCACGCCTCGCACTTGAAAAACGAAGTAGACCCTACTGACTTCTCTTGGTAAGACATCACTTTTTCCTTGGCTAGTAAAGGCTTTGCCTCGTTTTCTCCATTTACACTAGGTGGGCGAATTCTATTTAAATTTAGAAAGAAGCTTTGAGAAGTCGTCATCATTTGCGGTGTATAAAACCTTGGTAATATTACTAAACGGATAAAGAACTATCTCACAAGAATTAACATTATGTGCATCCTGTTAACTTCACCATGTCTAGTATTTAAAAAGTCTGAGAGAAATACCTATAGGAAATAAAAACTTAAAATGAAAGCAAGAGTGATTGCGTTTGCGTTCGCTGTAAACTTAATTATTTTTTGACATTGATTGACGTTGGCATTCTGACAGTTCAGTGGTCGTTCGAAAACAAGTTTTTTATTGCGAACCCAAATTATATTCAGGTTTTAGTTTCTAGTTTTGCCTTGCTCTTTCTCTAACATTTTCTACTATGTTGTTCTAAAGATTCGGATTCAGCGTTAAAATTGTTAAATTTATTTATTTATTTATGGTACACCGACAGATTACAGCCAATATTATTTTGGCTGTGGATAGAGTGCCACAAGCGGCATTCTAGTACTCGGACTAAATGTAATATTTGGTCCGAGTTCTAGTACGATCGGTTACGATGCCGTCATTACGGCATCCTAGTACAAAGTGTAGGCAGTGAATAGAGTGCAAAGAGTAGTAATATAGAGTGCCACAAGCGGCAACCATAGTACGATCGGTTACGATGCCGTAATTTGACGGCATCATAATTACGAAGCGTATAGAGTGCCACAAGCGGCATTGTATCTCAATCGGTTCGGGAACCGTAACATATTTTTTATTTGTCTTATTTTTTAGACGACATCATATTCAAAAGATATTTTTGTATGGAGTTAGATTTCTGTTGTCTAATAAAAAAAATAACCTCGAAATTAAAGACAATCGCTACGCTGCGCTTCGCGATTGTCTTAAATTTCTAACCTATCACTTGACCTACAGGAGTAGGGCAGCTAGTATTTCTGTTGTCTAACAAAAACTTTACGGCAGCTTAGGCGGCGTCACTATTATACCGCAAAACTTACGGTTCCCTAACCGACGGAGATACAGTGCCGCTTGTGGCACTCTATACACTTCCTATTATTTATTTATGGTACACCGACAGATTACAGCCAATACTTATTCAAATAATAAGTTGAATTTTTGACTTAGCCTAGACCTTTGGTCCGAGGCCTAGACAGTAATTCACTTACAGTTTAATTTGTTAAATTCCATTTACACATAAAAATCTAAAATAATTTCAAAAATACCTACATCGTTAATAAGATTATTAATAAAACTAAGCACAATAACAACATTCCATTTACACATAAATATCTAAAATAATTTCAAAAATACCTACATCGTTAATAAGATTTTTAATAAAACTAAGCACAATAACAACATAATAGCATTTCAATAAAATTCTAAACGATTATAAATTATAAATTAATTACATTCTGATTTTGATAAGTTCAGGACCATTTGGCTTAATGAAAGCGATCTCTGTCTGCGAATGAAAGAGTTGAAAAGTTGAACTCGTATGGGGAGGGAAACTCCTCTAATAGGAGCAATGACACGTTTCGAGTAGTGCCATCTAGGAGTGTTATTCCGCAATATTTCAAAAAAAAATTTTAAGTGTCTCGCTAGATGGCGATTACTCGAAGCGCAGCAATCGAAAATAAAAATCGATTAAACATAACTTTAGTTAACATAATCAGAATATTAATTATGAACATCATGTAAGCTTGTAGCATTTATTTTTATTTTATTAAATCGATTAAATATAACATTAGTTAACTTAATCAGAATATTACCTAAGAAAATCATGTAAGCTTGTATCATTTATTTTTATTTCATAAAAAACTTGTATAATAATCGATTAAATAGATTTTAATCGACTTGTATATCGATCGACACCGACACGACACTTGAACTGCATTTTTTTTATTGCTTAAGGCCGCTTGTTTGTTTTGTTGTTTGCTTTTGTGCGAATTTTTGCAGTATTGTCGTTCTTCGCTGTAATTATTAATTACTTTGACACTTGAGATAAGTGCATAATCCTTCTCCGGACCCAGAGTTTCACGATGAATTTAACTGTGAAACCTCGGACCAAATTATTTGGTCCGAGTGTGAAACACTACAGTAGTAAGCCTGCGTCTTACTTAATTTGCATTGTTGTGATGTGAATTGTGATATTTGGACACTGGACAACTGGAAAAACTGGACGCTTTAATTAAGTTTTGTGGCATCGGACATGCATTGGACGCTATTACTACGTACGTACTATTAATACTAGTTAAGTCAAGCAGACCCGTCTTCAAATATAACAATATTATCACCACAAAGTACAGGTACGTATAATTAATAATATTATTGATTTGTAATTTAGTAACATACCTATATACATGTGTACAATCAAAGATACCTACTTACTGCTGGTAGAATTTTGCACAAATTGTGCCGCTTGTGATTTGGCCGGAGTATTAAGTTAATAGTCTCATTTAAGTATTGTATAGGATTTTCTGTGTACAATATTACTTTTTTATCAAATGCATTTACCTAAGTTATGCTGTTTTGTTTTTCAGATATATAGGTAAAAGACCATACCTATTGTCTCAAACCAGCTGATCAGTCATTACAAACTAAAGTTATTTATATTATTATTATTCTTTTTATATAATCTGTACAATCTTAAGATAAATGTTTACAATATTTCATAAAAAAAAAAAAAACATGTTTACAGTATAAAATATTCTAAAAAACTTAACCTAGGCTGCCACCGGCAGTGGGGATAGACCAAAGCTATCGGTGGGTAGGGCTGCAGAATGAGTAACCTCCTGACAATACGTGCCTTGTCACGGAGTACTGCCTTTTGTATCTGACCCTTGATCAAACCTTTCAGCGAGAGGCTTTTAGCTATAAGACCGTTTGCCGAAACGATTAGCGGAACAATAATGATTGAATCCACATCCCACATATTATTATTAGTTCACTTGCATGTCATGTTGTAATAAGTTTTTTATTTGCAGATACAAGGAGACAACCGCAAGGTTTTAAGCCTATTTTAAATAATTCAGAAAGAAATAAAAAAACCTGAAGAGTGAAATATACAGGTTAAGAAATCACAGCAAGAACAAGATTAGCTAGTGCCATTAAAATGTCTGATAATAAAGGTATACAGAAAGTTACAGGAAAAATGAGTTTACCAGCAAAACTATTTACAGAAATTCAAATTAGAGAAACAATGAAAAAAGCAAAGGGTCGTTGCTTCACAAAAAATGAAGAAAAAATGTTGTCACTCTCATTCTATCATATGCTCTTCTTTCGAAATGTTTCACATTGCCTTCTGCAAAATCCTTAAAAAACCTTCTAAGAAAAATTTAAATATTACCTGCTGGAATACACAAAAAGTAATTTTTGTAAAATTAAAGCACACTTCTGAGCAAATCAACAAAGATGAATGTTATAAATTGAATTTTGTGCGGAGAATTAAAATATGATGGGGATGATTATTCTAAAATGTAAACTAAATTTTTATTATGCGAAGCATAAACATAATAAAAATAGAGAATGAATTGTCGTTTTATTTCTGAGTTCCCAAACTGGCTGTTGCTTGTAAATCAGGCTGGTTTGATTTCATAAATTTAATGCTGAGTGAATTTCACTTACATTAAATTTATGAAATCATATCAGCCTGATTTACAAGGTTTTGCATGCTTCAAAATTAAAATTTAGCTCCTATTATGCCTATAGGTATGTATATTGGTCAAAAGTTGTGGAATAATACCACCAGAGGAAGCAAGGTTCAAACATGTTGGCAAAAAAAATCCGCGAGATGGCCATCTAGTTACCTTTATCTATGGTATTACCTTTATCTATGACTCGTATGTATACATAATGTGTTCTGTGCGGAACGTGGAAAAGGAAAAAAAAATTGACATTTGTCTTATTCTCATTGGCTGAAACTGTTTTGCGGCGTGTAAATTTTGTAAAAAGTAACAATAATGAGCGTAAGTTCACATTGAAATAGCTAATAATATATTTTATTCACTGTATACTATTTGCTTGACACTGACCATTTTACTTCCAGCTGGAAATAGAGTCAATGGTCCGCTATGCGTCTCCAATCAACCCGGCGGTGTTTCCACACCTGACGTTGCTGTTACTAGGCATCGGTATCTTCTTCACAGCGTGGTTCTTCGTATACGAGGTCACCAGTACAAAGTTATCAAGAGATCTCTTCAAAGAACTGCTTCTATCCCTTGTAGCCGCCTTGTTTTCAGGATTCGGCATTCTGTTCTTGCTATTGTGGGTTGGAATATATGTATGATAAGTTTTTAGTGTGTGTAAGTCGTTTTATATTATCTAAAGCATTCCTTGGGAATATGTGACACAGGTCTTTGTAAGAAAAACATTTTGTAACATAAGAATTAAATTAAAATACAGATTAATTAAACATTTATTTAATTTCAACATAAACACAGTAGTAACATTACAATATTTATTAGCCATAAAAACTTATCAACACAATGGTTTACCTAATAGGAAACAAGATATTGCTATTAATTATGAGAACAAGTCATCGTTGAATTGACAATACCCCCAAACTGTAACAACGCTTCTTTATAGTTTGGATCGGATGGTATTTCCATAAAATAATTTGTGGAAGGAAGATATTTCCACAAACATATAAGTAGTAGCCATTTTGATAATGATTTACAATTTTACAATAAGAAGAAGTATGTATCAATGCTAAATTGAATATTATCTTTAAGGCAATAAACAAGATAAACAAAAAGATGTTAGTAAGGAGGTATTGCCACTTCAATGACGAAATCCAGCTTACTTAAACAATTCTGCTTATCAAATTCGAAATAATAACTACCTATTTAAGCAAACAAATCCATCTTATTCAACTCTGCAAATAAAAATAATTAATGATATGTTTTAGGCCAGCTTTAATATAAAAATCTATAATTACATTTTAATAAGAACAGATTTATTGTAAGCTTTTTTCAGCATTAGTAAAAGTTGTATTTAAGTATATGATTAGGAATATATTCTAGATTTACTGCTAAGTAAATTATGCAATATTATATGCAAACGGAACCAAACTAAGTTTTTCTGCAAATTGAAAGGCAGATGATTAGTAAATGTTAACATTCATAGAACACTCAGGCTAACAAAAATCTTTAGTTGGTAGTCTTTATATTTAGTATTCACCTAAACTGCAAATGGTTGTGGGTTTGGATCCTAGTCTTAGAAGTACATAATAATATTCCATCATTTAATTAATTTTTATTATCCTTACCTAAACACTAAATGTAGCTTCAATATACTGAATGAAACACATAATATATTACTCTTACAGCCAATTGTGAATGCACTAACTTTGTGCACTTCCTGGGCAAGCTCGCTCCATCGTCGGCCATATCTTAATCCCACGGTTAATGATGTGGCCAAGAGCAAGCCCATTCATTATAAAAAAAAAATAACTTCTCTACTTTTCAATATTATTATTAACACCTCTGGAGGCCCCGGGTTCAATTCCCAGGTTGGGCAAAGTGTGTCTCATAGTTTGTACCTATCAATGGACTTAATTTTAAGGCGCGAAATACACAGAAGGGATGTAAGATTCGGATGCGATGCGGATGTGGATCGCATTTGTTGTCCCTTCAAATCTTGTTCGTTCAAAACATTGACCGTAACGTATATATCGCTGGTACAAAATGTATGAAAGAGATGCCTCGTAAATTATACAGAAAGGATGCGGCGCGGATTTCAGCGGATCCACGCCGCATCCTTTCAGTGTTATTTAAGAGGCATCTCTTTCATACATTTTGTACGAACAAGATTTGAAGGGACAACGAATCCGATCCACATCCGCATCGCATCCGAATCTTACATTGCTTCTTTGTATTTCGCGCCATAAGATGAGAGGCCTTTGCCTTCGTGGTACTGCTTAAAGCAGTTTTTAGGGGTCGGGCGGGGATTCTCTAAATCGCAATTCGTCTGATTATCTAAATTACCAGTTTCTCACTTCGTACACATTGCAAATCGTCTTAGTCGCAGAATGTCTAAATTTTGTAATACGTTTGGATCGGGTCGGGTCGGCGTGGATCATATCATAACATATCATTTATTTATTATCAGACATATTTAGTCCATAGATTGTTAGTTACATTATTTCTTAAAACTATGTTAGTAAATTATATTGAAATGTAATAAATAATACAATACATAATTCATTCATTTTAGATTAAATTTATAATTACATTACATTGTTAATTAAATTTAAAGAGATTATTTGATGTAACATGCATTGACATCCTATGTTTCAGGATAGGACCATCCACTTTTTCTGCGATCACCCTTAGGAGACTGTTGGTGCTGTCCCGCACTCGCTCCCAAAGCGAAGCTACTCTTTTACGCAGTACGGCGTGGAAGCCGTCTGTACTCCATTCCGCGCACATTCCCGAAGCGCTGCAGCGCCATGGCAGCCCCAACGGGGACTGTTGGGGCTGCCATGGCCTAAAGGTGTTGTTATATTGGACGCGAAGAGCACTGAACGCTTTTTTGGTGTAATTGCTCCACAGGTTGCACGTGTACAAAGTTTGACAATATGTTTTGAAAAGAGTGACTTTAACCTCTTGAGAACAACGTGCAAACCGACGTGACAGCATATTACCCCTCACCGCCAATGCTCTTCGCTCTCTTTCCAAGTCAACATCATCGTTCATGTTCTCCGTTACCCAGTGACCCAGGTATTTAGCTATGGTGACGATCTGAAGAGGAGATCCACATAAAGTTATTGGCGGAACTGAATAAGTTGTAGTACCAGATTTGAAAACTATTATCTCGCTCTTTTTAACATTATATTTCAGTCCATGGGCCACAGCATACCGTTCACAGATAGTAAGCAACATCTTTAAGGCGTTGACTGAGGGGCTAAGCAGCACCATATCATCGGCGTAGCTGATGTTGTTTACGAAGCAGCCATCTACAGAACAGCCTAACCCGGCGCCGCTAAGAAATAGAAATAGAAATATATTTATTTGCATAGAGACACGGTATACAATGTTCTTAAGTTATTAAGGTACATGCGTGTTCTACCGAAACGTCGGCATACAAAATCTGTTCACATTAATTAATAATTTATCTAAAACAGCCCAAAAAACAACTAAAATTAAAATTAACAATACCAAAATAATTAACAAAAACAAAATTAAAAGAATTAATTATAACTAAGTACATTACAATAAAATATTTAAGAATATTTCACATAAAATTTATATCATTAATTCATTAGGCAAATTACAAGATACTCATTTATTAATTATAATTATATATTCTATATTTATATTGCATGTTACATGTTATGTTATCTGTGTTAAAAATTATTGCATTCGAAATATTCTTTTAAATTGTAATAACATTTTTCAACTAGCCATTTCTCTAGTTTATGTAAAAATAGTGGTGTCGGTAGCTGTCTTATTTCAAATGGCATTTTGTTATAAATTCTTATGGGCATGATAAAGCAATTATTATTATGCAGAGCACTTTTACAAGCAGGTAAATCTAATTTACATGGATCCCTCGGACGTAAACGTTTATTTTGAGTGCTTGTTTTAAAAAGATTCATGTTTTTTCTTATAAAATTTCCTATTTCAAGTATATATAATGATGTTACAGTTAGTAGCTTTAATTTTTTAAACAAGGGTTTACAACTATCGCGAGGACCAACCCCGTTTATTGCACGCACACATTTTTTCTGAACTAGAAAAACTTTACTTATGTCAGTGGAGTTTCCCCACAAGATAATACCGTATCTTATTAATGACGATACATAACCGTGGTATGCTAGAAGAGCAGTATTTTCATTGGCTGTATTTTTAAGGCGATAGAGGGCGAACACGAATCGACTCAACCTGTTACAAATATTTTCTATGTGAGACTTCCAGTTGCAATGACGGTCCACAATAAATCCCAAAAATCTTGCTTCACTAACTTCATTCAGTACCTGTCCATGGCAGTGTAAGTTTAGATCATAACTTTTTGATTTATAGTTTAAAAATTGAATATAATTAGACTTTGTGGCATTAATTAAAAGATTATTATTCTGTAACCAATTATTTACATTTTGAATTGCTTCATTTATAATAGTCTCATAGGGCATTGTTTTATCATGATATGGCACCACTAAGGAAATGTCATCAGCGAAAAGGATAGTGTCGAACTGAGTGACCCTCGGCAAGTCATTGATATATAAAAGAAATAGCAGCGGTCCCAGGACGCTTCCTTGTGGAACTCCTGATGCGTTAGAAAGAAATGAAGATCTGTACTCAATAGCCTCATTGTTTTCGTCAAGTTTCGTTACTTGTACACATTGCTTCCTGTCGGCAAGGTAACTTTTTATCCAGTCAAGCGCAAGTCCTCTAATACCGTATCTTTCACATTTAACAAGGAGGTTTTTGTGGTTAACAAGATCAAAAGCCTTACTTAAATCAAAGAATATCACAGTAACTGGTACCCTATCATCAATATAACTTGTTATTTTACTCATTAATCTATATCCAGCTAAAGTCGTACATTTATTTTTTTGAAAGCCATTTTGTTCGTTAGTTATGATATTGTGCTTTTCCATAAAGTGTAATAGCCTGTCTTTCATAGCTCTTTCAAAAATCTTTGAAAGAATAGACACGAGAGTTATAGGTCTGTAATTGTTAACCTCTTTTTTGTCGTTCTTTTTATGTAGAGGTTTTACAATAGAGAGTTTGATAGGTTCAGGAAATAGGCCTTGTGCAAATGATAAATTAATTAAATAAGCAATCACAGGTGATAAGTATTCAACACACAATTTTAGGATGTGTGTAGAAAGATTATCAACTCCCACTGATTTTGTGTTATTTAGAGATTTTATAATATTTTTTACTTCTATTTCAGTGCAGGGTTTCAAAAAGATACTAAATGTCTGGTTATCTATGCCTATATTTTTAAAATCCTGAAAGCCGTTTGTGTGACTTGAAGAGTTTGACACGTTGACGAAAAATTTGTTAAATACTTCAGCCACAGCATTAGGGTCCCTCACTTCTAGTCTGTTAACATGCACTGATTCTATTTCATCAATCTTCCTTACGCAGTCTGATTTATCCTTGATGACATCCCATGATGCTTTACATTTATTTTTAGCTTTTTTAACAAAATTAGCGTTAATGTTTTTTCGCGACGTAAATATACACTTACGTAATATTTTACTGTATGTTTTAAAAGCTGATTTGGCGTTTTCAGATCCCGTTCTATAATAATTAGACCTTAGTTTTCGTTTTGTTATACATGACATCCTAATGCCTTTCGTGATCCATTTTGGTCGTGATAAGTGACAGTTAACTTTTACACGCTTTTCTGGAAAGCACTGATCATAAAACAGACACAAGTCATCATGAAACCTTTTAAATGCTGAGTTTAGGTTATCGTCATTCATCACATCCTGCCATGATAAACTACTTATGCAATCAATAAATTTATTTTCATTAATAAAACTTAAACCTCTTACTCGTTTGTACCAGAATTTCGAAATAGGTTTGTGCTTAGTGCTTTTGAATGTGAGGGTTTGGCTGGTATTATGATCAGAGAGATAAGTGCTATGGACTTCACCCTTAGCATCTTTTATATTGCTAACAAAATGGTCTATGCATGATTGTAATCGCGTAGGATCTGTAATGTGCAATTGTAAATTAAAATTATGCAATAAGCTTACCAGATTTCTTGACGTACAGTCTTGTCTCAACGTATTAACATTTAGATCACCAGCAAGCACAATTTTATTTCCTTTTATTGACAGTAAGTTGTAAGCTCCTCAATCAACCCATTCATGTAAATATTAAAAAGCGTTGGTGAGGTTAACCCTCCCTGCCTTACACCACATTGCATTTTATAAGTACTAGAGAATTCTCCTGCCCAACGTACAAGATTTGTTTGATTGTTATACCAATACTTAAATATTTTGACTAATTCAGTTGGCACACTAGTATCTGTATTCAATTTATTCCATAGAACATTGTATGAAACCCGGTCGAAAGCCTTAGACAAATCAAGGAAGCACGCATATACGGGCGTGCTCCTGTCGGTATAGTACCGGACAGTGTGCTTAAGGCAAAGTATTGCCGACTCAGTCGACAGCCCAGGCCGAAAGCCAAACTGGGTGTCATGTAAATTTATATGTCGGTTAAGATGTTTATTAAGCACACTGTCCAGTATCTTTGCAAGAATTGTGGCCAAAGAGATAGGCCTATAGTTACATTTATCAGAGGCATCAACAGTTTTACCTTTAATTATGGGTACTACTATGGTATTCATAAGATCATCAGGTAAATAGTTGACTTGTAACGAATACAGAACGTATATAGCATTGCAAGTACTCTCGGAAGATGAACACCAGCGTGCCGCAGATGTTCGACACTGAGGCCATCGTGTCCAGGTGATTTGCCTTTTGTCATTTCTTGGATTGACTTTTTAATTTCTGCTGATGTTATTGCCAAAGGACTGTCTATTAAGCGGTCATCAGTCTCGAACACGGGCCCACCGTCGTTCACCACCCCAGGATCCACTTTAAAATGGTTCATAACCATAAATGGATCACCCAAAACTTAATTTTCTGAATTATATTTGATTCAGATTTCGACTTTTTCAAGTGTTTAAAGGGAAGTAGGTACTTTGATTTTTAAAAGAGGTTTCATAATTTTACTGGAAAAAGTCGAAAATGAATCAAATATAAGTAATTCAGGGAAATTAGGTTTTGGGTGATCCACTCCAACCCGACCTGATCCATACTTATTTCAAAATTTAGACATTTTGCGACTAATACGATTTGCGATGTGTACCTACGAAGCATTGAGTTATAATGTATGTACCTACGAAGTGAGAAACTGGTAATTTAGATAATGAGACGAATTGCGATTTAGGGAATCCGCGCCCGACCCATAGCAACATTTGCCATGCACCACGCTGGCCCAAAGGCAGTAATTTAACTTATTCGTGTACAGCAGCGTGTTCTTCTTGCTCGCTCCCGCGCTGTATTATCTCGTTGAGTTTCTCTCGCTCCCGCCGGAAGGCTTCGTCCAGCAGCAGCGTCTCGTGCATGCGCTGCGACGCCAGGACCTCGATCCTCTCGTACAACACTTGGTAGGTCACTATGAAGTGTCTGGAAATAGGTTATTAGGCCTTATACTTAGGCCTCATTAGTAGGAGCTGTGTGTATGGCGGCTTATAAAAAGAATAGGTACTACCAACTTCATCTCTTCCCTTGAGTTTCGTAAAGCCGGGTCCGCTGCGCCAGATTTTTGAACAGAACATTGTTCGAAAACATAAATAAGGGGCGTGGCCCATTGAGAAATTTATGTTTTCGAACAATGTTCTGTTCAAAATCTGGCGCAGCGGACCCGGCTTATAAGGCGACTAACGGACTAAAGAATGCACATACCTAACTTACTTACATCTAAAATAAGCATAGATTAGTCATTGGTGAAACGTGGACTGTGGCAGAGAACTGTTGGCTTTGCCCATAAGTATACTTTTTTTTTATAGCAGAAGGAGGCAAACGAGCAAGCGGGTCACCTGATGGAAAGTAATCACCGCCGTCCATGGACACCCAAAACCAGAGGAATCGCAGACGCGTTGCCGGCCTTTAAGGAAGGAATAGGCTCGTAGGCTCATACGTATTTTTTTAGCAATGTTGTCATAAGGAAAAAACTGTCTCCCATTGAGGTAATTGTCTCTGTTTGTTTGCTTTCCATACATACATACATACATACATATAACCACGACTATTATCCCCGAAGGGTCAGTCAGAGACTATAGGCAATGAGGACAGCAAGCAGGCCGTCCTCCCCAAGTAACAAAATGTGGTCTTGTAGTGGTTCCGGAGCCAGGTCTATAACAGGCTAGTAAAAGTTTATAACCACGGAAAAGGGCCCATTTTATACGCGTACTTTTGCTAATAAAACACTCATATTAGACTTGGCGAGCACCACTTAGACCAATAATACACTTATAAGTGGACTACGCAGAAACATTTGCTCCCGCGAATCTATGAGCATTTAATAGAACCAGGCAGGCTTGTAACGTACTCCGCGCTTCTAATATTAGCTACTTCAAACATTTGTGAATTGATGTTTTGTTGTGCGGTTGTGGAGAAAAATAAAAAAAATAAAAGCTAACTTCATCTATTTTATATAAAATGTATTAACAAGTATTTCGCACGTAATATTATACGTGCATACATGTTTGCACTGCAAACGCGTATGTATTTTCCGTGAAGTATATTGTATTTTACATCTCAACTTTTGTTCGCCTTTTGAACATGGCGTATTTACTAAGTTGTGTTTAAAAATAATATTAGTCCTAACAGCATTGTCGCGCCATATTGTGACGAATTAGGGTTCCGCATACAAATGTCCTATGCTTAATTTTAATAACTAAGAGTTTATTATTTTTATGTTTTAGATGTGACTTTGATCGAACTATCATGGTCATATTTCCATTTGTTTATGTCCATTTTTGTAAAAATTGAATAAAAACCCAATGACTCAAAAGAAATCAAAATGGCCGTGAAGATGCGACAAATATTAAAAGCAATTGTCTTCTTAAATGGACTTCACGAAGATATCTTTGGACAATAATAGTTTTGCAAGAAACCTTTATATAGAAATTAAGACTATAACAGCATTTGAGAGTCCACAATAATACCAAGTACACTTACTATTAGAAGAAACCACTGTAGAACTAATTCACTTATAAATGGCACATTAAGTTGACTTATACACCACTATAAGGGCAAGTAACAAGTGCAAATGGTTCTAAGTCTATAAATTACTATTACTGGCGTATGACACTTATAGCGGATTTATAATTACTTCTTGTAGGCGATTATAAGTGTAACTTACTGGAGCAAGTTTTCTCAAGTGTATTTACACCTATGCAACACTTTTATAGGCCATCTTAGCCTTTACTGCGCCTATAATTTCATTCTATACACGACTATAAGTCAACTTATAAGAACAGGTGTACTATAAACCCAAACAAACTCCGTGTAACCTGTTATAAGCTTGGTAGTAAAACCTGGAACCACTAAAAGAGAGGTACTAGTGCTGTAAGCCTATAAACTGTGCACTACAGGAGAACTTTGTTACTTGGCTACCATAGTCCACTTTTCACCAAATAGCGACTGCACATATGCTCAACGTGACAGGTGGTGAGCCCATCGCCGCTCCATGCTGTTGGAAGTATATGCAGTCTTTAGTCCGTTAGTCGCCTTTTAGGACACCCAAGTGAAGAGAGGGGTGGTAGGTAGTATTCTTTCACCGCTACGCGACACGGTGATTTGCTTTCCACTTGTGTAATATTGTTAAAGCAATAAATTGATAATTATTTTTAGGGTCGGTGATCGAGTGCTGAAGCACTCTGCCCAATATCCGGAGGCCCTGGGTTGCAATTCTCAGTTCAGGTAGGTATGTATGTCGCAGGTCATATGATAAAAACAGAGATTTGGTCAATTCTCTAAGTGATTTGAACACGATTTTATCATTTCCCTAAACAAATCTAGGGATTTGAACACCACTAGAACAGTGTTTCCCAAACATTGTTCTGCCAAGGCCCGGTAGTACCCACACTGCCCCTTCGTGACCCACTAATATTTTTAAACCCAAGCTGGTTCCATTAGGTAAAATAATACACATTTATTAACTAGTAGAAGTGTTTTATTAATACTACATATTTTAGTATCACCTATTTAGTCACTTTTTAGTGCGAAGTATGGAGCTGCTGCTTATTTTTTAATAACGTTAGGAGTCGGCAGCAACTGTCGACATGTCGTCGGCAAGCTGTCGACGTTTCAACTGCTTGCCACAGGCAGGTTGACAGCTAGCTGACGACGGCAAACGCCGTCACCTGTCGTCGGCAAGCTGTCGACGTTTCAACTGCTTGCCACAGGCAGGTCGACAGCTAGCTGACGACGGCAGATGCCATCACCTGTCGTCGGCAAGCTGTCGACGTCTCAACTGCTTGCCGCAGGCAGGTCGACAGCTAGCTGATGACGGCAGACCCCGTCACCTGTCGTCAGCAAGCTGTCGACGTTTCAACTGCTTGCTACAGGCAGGTCGACAGCTAGCTGACGATGGCAGATGCTGTCACCTGTCGTCGGCAAGTTGTCGACGTTTCAACTGCTTGCCGCGGGCAGGTCGACAGCTAGCTGATGACGGCAGAGGCGACTGCAGACGCCGTCACCTGTCGGCAGCTAGCTGTCGAGTCGGCGGCTAGCTGTCGACATGCCGTCGGCAAGCTGTCGACGTTTCAACTACTTGCCACAGGCAGGTCGACAGCTAGCTGACGACGGCAGACGGCGTCACCTGTCGTCGGAAAGCTGTCGACGTTTCAAATGCTTGCCGCAGGCAGGTCGACAGCTAGCTGATGACGGCAGACGCCGTCACCTGTCGTCGGCGAGCTTGCGACGTTTCAACTGCTTGCTACAGGCAGGTCGACATCTAGCTGACGACGACAGACGGCGTCACCTGTCGTCGGCAAGCTGTCGACGTTTCAAATGCTTGCCACAGGCAGGTCGACAGCTAGCTGATGACGGCAGACGCCGTCACCTGTCGTCGGCGAGCTGTTGACGTTTCAACTGCTTGCCACAGGCAGGTCGACAGCTAGCTGGCGACGGCAGTCGCCGTCACCTGTCGTCGGCAAGCTGTCGATGTTCAACTGCTTGCCGCAAGCAGGTCGACAGCTAGCTGACGACGGCAGAGGCGACTGCAGACGCCGCCCAACTAGCAAATTGGTCATATAAAAACTGTGCTATGCGACTTTCGGTTATATAACTGTTGAATTGATGTTATTAGACAACTACAACGTTGTGTAACCGTTATTCCTACAACGATTTAGTCCCGTAACTAAATGGTCCACTAAATAAGTTGAGTAAACGTTTTTACGACTACTTTATACAACGTCGTATAATGGTACAAAAATAAAGGTTAAATAAACGTTTTTACGACTGTATTATACAACGTCGTATAGTGGTGCCTGTGTATAGGTTAGGTAGACGTTTTTACGACTGATTCATACAGCGTCGTATAGTAGTGCCTGTGTATAGGTTAGGTAGACGTTTTTACGATTGATTTATACAACGTCGTATAGTGGTGCCTGTGTATAGGTTAGTAGACGTTTTTAAGACTGATTCATACAACGTCGAATAGTATTACCTGTGTATAGATTAGGTAGACGTTTTTACGACTGATTCCTACAACGTCGTATAGTGGTGCCTGTGTATAGGTTACGTAAACGTTTTTACGACTGCTTTATTATATCGTCGTATTATGAAGCCAGGTTGTAGGTCGGATAAATAAAAAAATATGACCCCATGTATAAAGGTTTTATTTAAATTACAGGTTATCTGTTCATGTTTATTATCTCACGGAACTCTAAAATAATTTATCATGGCCGACCATCTTGGTCGCAAGAAACCGCATTATGCTACCTTTTCATTCTATAATTGATTTATAGAAGTCGTTTCTTAACTTAGACAAGATGGCTGCTATTTTAGTATGTAAACAAATTTTAAGCAAAAGTCTACAATAATTTAATTACAAGAAATTCGAAGGGGGCGTACAAAATTTCACAACAACACACCTATATTTCACCACAAAACTAAACGTCCCATAAGAACTAGGTGCACTGCACACATTTATCCTTACACTCTGTTCGTGTATAATATTGTTAAAGTAAATGTAAAACTAGTTAAGTAAATTTAACTTATAAACCGTTTAAATTTTGTATTTGATAACACGCACTTTTCCAGCAAACATCACAGGAACGAATGAATGGAATGAACTTCAGTTCATTCCATTGTGTACAATAAAAGTCGATGTTAAACACTTAACCGACATAACAGTCATCTGGTTCGATAACAGTCGGTCGAAAACTTATAGGTAACATTGAAAAGTTCTTGACTGACGTTTATTTAACTTGTAAATAACAATAATGTCGTTTAATATAGGCCTATTTCGCGTTGTATAAACGTCTACGACACGTTTATATGACCCACTTTATAGAACCAAAAGGAAATGTAAAACGTTTTCTCAACTATTATGTAACGATAATTTGTTACTTGGGCGTCGCCTGTCGGCCGCTAGCTGTCGACCTGCCTGCGTCAAGCAGTTGAAACGTCGATAGCTGGCCGAGAACATGTCGACAGCTAGCTGCCGACTCCTAACGTCGCTTGCAGTTACATACGTCGACAGCAAACTGCTGCTCGTGTGTTAGAGCCTATCTCTTTTGTCATTGTGGTGCGTGCTGCTCACCGCTTACGAATATTTACGATGCGTCGATCGATAGTTAGTATTATTTTTAAAATAAGGCGGAAATGTTGCGACCCGGTATTTTGTTTTGATGGCCCGGTACCGGGTCGCGACAAGGCAAATGGGAAACGCTGCACTAGAACATAAATTGCACGTGATAGGTTAGAAATTTAAGACAATCTCGAAGCGCAGGGTAGCGATTGTCTTAAATTTCTAACCTAATCACGTTCTGTAACTGTCAGTGTGCCTAATCAAATACTGATAGGCTAACTGTTCTGTAACTGTCAGTGTGCCTAATCAAATAAATAAATAAATAATAAATCAAAGCGAAGCAATGTCAGTCGAGGAAGTTCCCGGTCGGACCACTTCTCGGCGATATTCGGTTGCAATATCGAAGCTTGCAATGTTGCAATGCACATTTATCTATCTATCTACGCGCGCGCACACTTTGGGTTACCATTTAGGAATTAGAAAAATCCTAACAAAAAACATTTCGATAAAAGTCCGGACTTTTTAGTCACAAAATGGAAACATTACTTACTTTTTATATTTTTTAGATAAATGAGAAGTCAATAAAACTTATATGATATTACTTAAAATGTAGTTTTGTTACTCATTTTCCAAAATCCGGACTAGAGACTAAAAGTCCGGAAATGTCTGAATTTATCCGGACGGAAGGTAACCCTAGCTAAAATGGAGCGCATCCAAAATCCTGACAAAATAAAGAGCCGTACTCTTCGATCAACTAGATGTCAGGTCGGCGCTAAAAATGTGTCTCGGTAAATAAACGCGCACTTGAGAAGTGAGCGTTTATTTTCTCGCAAGGCAATAACAGGAAAAAGTACTTTATTTGTTGCCCCTTAAGGTTGATTTCACCACTAAATGTTATTGACGTCTTTTCTTTTTTAAGTGACAGGAGTAATTAATTGCTTTGAAAAAGTATTTATTCACGTGGACAGAATTTAGCTTTGATTTTGTACGTGACGCGTTATCTAGTTGGTATTGTTGATCGAAGGCCGTACTAAAGACTAAAAGTCCGGACATGTCCGGACTAATCCGGACGGATATCGCCAAAAAGTGCACGACCTGAAACTTCCTTGACTGTACGTCTACTTGAAAGGTAATGGCGATAGGTGTTGAAGTTGACAAAAGTTAAAAGGTTTATAATGACCGGAAGTCGACGTCGTCGAGGCGGTACACCTGCGTGATCTCCACCGCCACCACGGTCGCCACGCGCTTGCTGTCCTTCATCAGCAGTGCCACCTCGCCGAAGTGGGCGCCGTCTTCCAAATGGCACACCTGTTAATGCCAATATAATAATTTAATGACGATTGACGATCTAGGTGGTCGAGTTTCGCACGCCGGTTCTGGCGTCGCCATCTCAGAGGTCCCATGTTCGGTTCCCGGTCAGGTCAATTTTTAAATACTTAACTAGTAAGTATTTAAATTGTAATACTACCGTGTCGCGTAGCGGTGAAATAATACTACCACCCCCTCTCTTAGGGTGTCGTAAAAGGCTACTAACGGACTCAAGACTGTACGTAGGTACCTACATCCAACAGTCGAGAGCGGCGCGATGGGCTCACTACCTGTCACGCTGCAGTCGCTATTTGGTGAAAAGTGGACTAATATTAGACTACTTATCACGACTATTATCCCCTAAGGGGTTAGTCAGAGACCAGGCAATGGGGACCACAAAAGCAGTTCTCTACAATAGTCCACTTTTCACCAAATAGCGACTGCTGCACATATGCTCAGCGTGACAGGTGGTGAGCCCATCGCCACTCCATGCTGTTGGATGTATGTGCAGTCTTTAGTCCGTTAGTTGCCTTTTAGGACACCCAAGTAGTTCAAAAAAGGCATTTCCGGGATTAACCAGCTCGACATCCGGGACTTGGGTATACCTATTACGCGGGACACAATATAAATTGGTTAGTAAAAAATACTTACATGTATTTTTTTATCATTTAATAAAAAAATCAATACAAATGCCTAACCCGAGGGTAGTTGGTACGAGATAGAAACTCTTAGACAGCTTAAAAACGGAAAAGCCCCTGGTGAAGACGGTGTCACATCTGAGCTCCTGGAAGCAGGCGGTAAACCTGTGCTAAAGGAACTCCAATACATCTTTAACACCACCATCTATAACACATATGTGCTTATTAAGCCAAGTCCTCGTTTCCACAGTCCACGTTTCACCAAATGGCAACTGCACGTGTGCTCAGCGTGACAGGTGGGGAGGTGAGCCTATATATCGTCCGCCGCCCTAAGCTGTTGGATGTATGTGCAGTCTTTGGTCCGTTAGTCGCCTTTTACAACACCCAAGGGAAGCGATAGCTCGGTGCAGCTCATTAGTAGGCCGCCACCACACACCAACTCGTAACTAAACCTTTTTATAATAATATTACTTTTTTTATTTTTTTTTATTCCACAACGGGTAAGCGCTTGGCCTTCATCTCACCTGATGGTAAGTGACGATAAGGCCGAAGGTGAAAGCGCGCCTCACCCGGAATCCTCAACAACTGAGTAGCTGGCTATCTTATCTCAAACTGTCGGAACACAACAATGCTATAAACATCGTTGTTATGGCGACAGACTTAGATAAGATAGTGGTAGCTAGCCAGGTGGACTTAACAGCCCTACCACCAACCAAACCGAGCACACAAAGATGTATACCCCCGCAGGGAATCGAACCCGGGACCTCTGGGTCTTAAACTGGTGGCTTAGCCACTAGACCACAGAGGCGGTTAAAGGTTAGTGCAGATAATGGAACGCGACATATCAATTTACCTACCTCGACGCCTTTAAGCGAGTATACAGCAACAGTCCCGTTGGCTATGAAGTACATGCAGTCGCCGTAGTCCCCCGCGCGCACCACCAGGTCGTTGGGCAGGTACACCTCGGGGTGCAGGCAGCCCAGCACCGAGCCCACCACGCTGGCCGGCAGACCCTCGAACAAGGCCACCTTCTTCACCAGCTTGTGGCACGTGTGTAAAGTTATCTCGTTGCGAAGTTGTTCTGCATCATAAAGTATATCGTAGGTATATGAGCTTAGCCCCCTAGCCAATTCTAGGCCCTCAGCTGTCGTATACCAGATACAATAGAAATGCAATAGTTAGCAACCTCTACTCTTCGCGAGTATTCGTGACAGACAAGGAATTAAAGAATGAATCTCCTGGGATCGGCCTACCCGAAACCAGAAGATTGCGCTCTTTGCCCTCAAAGACATAATAATGTCAAGCGTATGACCACGGTAATATTATCATGTATGGCCTTAGATTAAAACAAATGTTTTAATTTAAGTGTATGGCAGTCATTTTCACTGAGGAGGCAGAGTGATGATGGGACGCGTTTGCACAAAATATCCCAAATCAACGTTCTACTGCGAGATGGAGACTTCTGCAGGCCCCACTAAGATAAGATCAGATCATAAAGAATTGGCATTCATCGGTTTTGCGATAAGTGTCAACCAAATTTTGCAAACTACCTACGATGGGTCACCGTTTAACCTGATGTGTAAGTATTGTTCTTTCTTACGTGGTGAAAAGTATCCTATCTGACGTTTAAAGAGATAAGGGAGTAAATGGTTTTCCCTTGATTTACATAACAACTTTTAGACCACGGCACGATAATATGTAATTATATTAACGGTACGTTTCTGTGGTTAGGGTTTTAGCCAGTAGTGACAGAACGGGTTAACGCGCGCTGTCATGCATGAGTTTATCTATTATATTGTATCGTTACATTTATATGTTGTACCTAATTGGTAAAAGCCTTCAAAAATTACCTGAGAGACTGTGAAAAACGAGTTCTTCCCTGAAGTATGTGCCCTGGTACGTGTAATAGTAAAAGGCGATGACTCGCTTCTTCAGCTGCGCGGGAAACTGCCTGTGCCTCATGTACTCCTGCGTTTTTAAAGATAGGTGATCAAGCGTGTATAATCGTGATCATGACGCATGCAACTGTACTAAAATATCGGACAACAAAAAACAAATTTCTGTGTTGAGTTCTCGCGTCCATAGGTTTGCCCTTAAGCCCTACACGTGACCCCTGGGTGGTGCTAAATGATGGACACGACTGTCTAGAGTGGTAGAGCCACGCTGCGTTGCACCACAGATTGGGCCGGCTCGCCCGGCGTAATACCACACTCATGGAATATCAGAGTGAAACAATAAAGGCACTCGTTGCTGTTGAGTTTCGACCGGTGAGTGCAAGCACCGGAGGACCATATCTCTCCGATCCTGACACACTAACTTCCTTTACGACGACTAAGTAACGGCTTAGTCGATAAATGCCTAATTCTTAAAATGCCCAACAGCTTAAAAAGGGACTAATTCGCTAAATACCTTGTTCTGGAAATACCTATTTCTTAAAAGACCAATTCTTTAAAGGACCAATTCTTAAAAAGACCAATTCTTGAAAGGATCAATTCTATAAAAGGCCAATTCTTAAAAAGGCCAATTCTACCGTTAATATCAAAGATCTGCCCACCAACCTTCACTTGATTCATGAGCTCATGATATCTTATCAAGGAGTTGTACTTTGTCAGGTACACCTTTATAAGATACGCTGGAAAATAATAAAAATAATAAATTGACTATTGTGTAACTAAAGGCAGATTGCAAAAGAGTCTGTGTATAATCGTAATAATGAAATAAGAAAATATTAAAAATATATAATTAAGTAACTTATCAGTTAATTACCTAACATGTAAATCATGAACACCGCGCCATAAAGAACGACCAAGATATGTAAAATCATTTCATCCGGTTGATAACGCCCGAATGTTGCAGAGCTTGATCCTGAAAAGTTTGTTCATTTAAAGGAGCTTGACCTTGACCTTTGATGACCTTTTTACTATGGGAGTTAGGCTAGTTTTCTTTTTTGGTTTTTTAGCTAGCTAGCGTAACACAGCGCTTTAATAAAATAAGTAGTAATCAATAGCAGCAATGCTCTAAACTATGAAGAAAAAATTACATTACAATATCATGCGGGAGTTTGAAGCTATTTTTAGCAAGACTTTTTAGGTATTTTGAGGTTATGACCACTGTTATCGTATGACTATCAGTTCAGTTCAGCATTTATTTATCACTTGACTCTTAACGCGGCGTTCTATAGAAAACCTTTTTTAACAGTAATGATTATAACTTAAGAGGACACTTTTGATATGTGAATGATTAAGACGCAATAGATATCGAATAGGCTGGTTTGGTCATTCTCCTTTATACCATGGACTGCTTATACTTGATATGCTTATTACTTATTGATTGCAAAACGTGAACTAAATTCAAACCTGGTATAAATCTGATAGTTACAAACACAGCACCTGGTTAAACCAGCTTTATGTTTAAAAAAATTCAAAATGATTTACGTATTCAATTTAGGCTACACTATTTATGTCATCGATTCGTATATAAGTCTAACTATGTGGTGGAAGCCATGTACGAGAAAAACCGGCAAGAAACTCAGCAAGGGCATTACGGTTTAGTCCACCTTTTGAAGTAAGAGTTATTCAATTAAACGATTCATCATTAGCAACTGTAGGTACTTACCAAAGAATGACGCCAGGCTTATAAACAGGCCCATAAGGTATCTTTCTTCACAAGAGTAATCGGTCAAGTTGGTGGTGTACGAGGTCCATTTCACAAATCTATTGTAAAATGGTGGAAACACACCGTGCCCTGAAAAAAATATACTAAATTAAAAAAAATACAGTAAAGAGGCAATAATTCTAAATTAAAATAAAAAGGCAACGAGTGTGATTGTTTCCTTAGTCGTCAGTTTTTATTTGGACAAAACATATTTATAATGTATTCGATTACTAATAGCGCGCGGCTTCGTCCGCATTTATACCCCTAATATATCCCGTGTAATATACAAATAAATTAACACAACAAAAATAATTAACCAAATAGGTGCAGCCGTTCTGAAGTGATGCACGTACAAACATTCGGAGCAATTGATTTTTATTAATATAGTTAAGTAGCACCATGGACAAATAAGATAATAAAGGCTGACAATCTCCATACAAAAGAGCGTAGTGCGGACAAAAGTCAAAAATGTACGAGTTTCGTACACTTCCGCTTGACGGCGCCACCACCACCACTACATACAGGTACTAAAAATGTCCGCTAGAGACAGCTAGATCGCTTGCTTTGGTTGCTTTCAGTTTTTTTTATTCACGTGTAGATGGCGTTAATGTAAGTAAGTATTTTAGGCATCTTTGTGAGTCCACGCGAGTTTAAATTTGAGTACTTTACACTTAGAGTATTGGTTGAATGCTCTAAGACTTCACATTAATATAATACTTAAATTAGGTACAAATAAAAAAAAAGTTTAGTTGTTTGTAAAATATAGTTAGTAAAGAAACGAAAACAATTTTTATTTACAGAGCGCCATCTAACATAAATTTGTAGTATTAGGTACTAAGTTCGTTTCACGAAGTGACAAATAGCTGCTGCAAGAGGATTACTTAATTTTGCACAATATTTCAATTTGAAACTACCGGAGACATCTATCGTAACATTTTATAACTATATTAAAAAGTTACTCTCGTTTGGATGGAGAATGGCAGTCCTTATTATATATCGTCCTTGGTAGCACTTACATGTTCTTACATCTTTGATTTTGCATGCGTAATTTTCATAATAGTTTTAGAGTTTGACACACATGTAGGTTACCTATTGTAAGGTTTAAGCCTAGGTTAAAGTTCAAGGTTAAAGCCCTGTAAGGTTAAAGCCTAGAAGCTTACAGTAGTAGCTGAGGACGGGGGAGAGGTAGATAATGCAGCTGCACCAGTGCACCGACAGCATGAACATCACTGCGACGTTGATGGACGCGTGGTATATATAGGAGCAGCCGAATATCTGGAAACGAATGAATGCACATTGTTCTCGACAGTTTTCGTGAACATTATACACATTGAAATCAAGCAATGTAAGTAGGTAGGTAGGAATGCTACTATACTAGGTCACACACGGTGTGTGACCGAAATCCTGCAATAGATGTAAGATTGGTGAACGATAAGAAATAAGTAGGTAGTTAATTATTCTGAGTGTAGTTTAATATTATTTGCAGTGTTAAAAAAATTAATAATTAAAATAAAATGTACTTCCCTCCAAGAAAGAGAATCGAAAATTGACTGCTTTCGGCGAATGCCAGGCTGCATGGTGCCTGCCTGAACACCTGATCACACTCTCACCACTATTTTGCTCTAGGCAGAGAATATATACACTACCGTGAACTAGGTCAGTGGCTTGGCAGGGTGGGTTATATTTCACACCGCTGCTGTCTCGCGTCACATTGCACCTTTTGGGTGTTTTGGAGCCTGCACTTTGTAAAGATAAGTGATGATAAAGTAATATACCTGCAAAAAAGTAGTCAAGTTCTCCATGACGGTGCAAATGCGCATCGTCTTTAGAATAGCCAGTACATGTCCCAAGAGAAGGTAGCGCGTCTTGGTCACCCGTAGCGTCAGCAATACGTAGGACACCGGCAGGCTGGAGATCAGGTCCACCGCAAACCAACGCCGCAGGTATTGACTGTGAAAGGGCAATAATGTAGAGGATTATCTGGTGAAGGTCGCGGGTAGCTGCTAGATGCGAGCAGCACAAGAACTGGTCGTGGTGCATAGAGATACTTGGGGCGGCCATTGTCTAAGCGGACGTTCTCGGCTGATGATGATGAAGATGGAAGATTATACCAATGTCAGCTTAACTTAAGCTAATAAAATACTACACAGATTACAGAAGACCAGAGTCTGCAAGTCGTAACCATTTTTATATTAATTCAAATATTATTATTTTTTAACTCAACCATGAAGTTCTTTAGCCTTCGTTCCACCTGATGGTAAGTGACAATAGAGACTGAAGGTAGAAGCGCACTTAATCCGGAATCATCCACCATGCAGGGGTGGAACTGGTTATCTTACCCCTAGCACTCTGAACACAGAACGCTCTATATTGCCTTATGGCTTACGAACTTAGGAAGGTGCGGTAGCCGCCTGTCTACCTTCAGGCGGTCATAAAACAAGTCCCAAAGCGAGTGCAACAACCCCCGCCGGAATAAAAGCCATCAGGATCGCTATATATATGAGACAGATCGTTTACCCACTGGAGATCAAGAATAATGAGACAATTATATCCTAAAAAAAATATAAAGAAAGTACGTCAAAATCAAAATTGTATTTACCTGGCTATAGTAGTTCTATCAAGAACAATGTATCCCCGGCCTTCAGTGTGGCCGAGGTGGAAGGTCATGGCTATGTCGGCCAGGCAAATGAGGTGGAGGGCCAGCAGGGCGTGGTCAATGGGGTGCGGGCCCGGCACGAGGGGGAACGGGTCCAGCACGTAGGCCAGCCGCACCGACGACATCACCATGTGCACAATATACACAAGCGTCATCATTGTTTTCCATGACAGACTGTGGGGAAGGGGTTTTTTGGGACCGTGCCGCCATTACGCGAGGTGATGTTTGCGTGTAATGGCGGCGCGGCGTTCCGTCTCTGAAGAATGCGGTTTTTGAACTGGTGACATTTTTTTTATGTTACGCTGTGAAATCGTTATTACGAGTTATCCAAAGTGACTCTGAAAACTTTCGAACCTAAGTATATAAACAAATTGTAAATGATGCAAAGATAATTCAGACTGTTGTAAACCGACGTTTACAACACTGTGGTAGGTTGTTTTCAACGAAATTTCGGTTGACCTTTCCACGACCTTTGTTTACGGGCGCGCGTTGAAAACCGCTGTGCTGCCACTGCCTTAAACACCATTACTCACAAACCGCTATCTTCAACCTACAACCTAAATACAACGTGGTTACTGGAAAAAGCCAAGTTCGTATATAATAATGAACGTACAGCGCGGTATTTTTTACATCTTTAAAAGCTTATACTAGCTAATAATGATATAAATTTAATCGCGTTTTTTTACAGCAAATAGATCAATTTTTTTTAAATGTCTTCACTACTTAGGTAGGTATATCAAGGAAGGAATGCCAATAGCGCTATTTAAATTCACAAATAAAACAAAATATGTCAAATATGCTAAAAACGATAATGCTTAACATCCGGCTGTAGCCTAAGTTTTACTCTTAAAAATACTAATAAAGCGGGATCCTGCTAAAAATGGCAACACTGTGGACTGTGGCAAACCAAGTGGAAGCTCGTTTACATTAAGTTATAAACGAGCCTCCCGCCAAGGTGACCTGGTGGGAAAGGCTTGTTTACAACAGTCTGGTAGCCCCTAATTCTTAATTTCATAATCGCTGGCGGCGGTGGGTTGAAAAATACACACCTTTTTTTTCTCTAAAGTATGTGGGGTTACAAGACGTATAAATATGTATAATAATTACGAACTGCAAGATAAGATTTAGCACTTTGCCTTTAAAAACAACTTGATATTATTTCGTCTTAGTAGGCTAATGAATAATAATCACGCTTCATTGCTTATCCCGTGCGAGATACAATGATCTGACTCAAACGTAAAGTTATAAATAAAATAATTATTAAATAGAGATGAAAAGTCCTGGAGATTTTTTTGTCAGTATAAATAGATAATTTGAATCTACAATCGCTTATATCACATAGTTCGGATCTAATTTCCTTCGACCTATTTTACCGAACAAAATACGCTGATGATTATCCCACATCGTCGGTGCTTTCCTTTATGGCAAGCTCACAAATAAATTTGGGGACTCGTTTCTTTGTCTCATCTCCAAAAGAATAGTATACCAGCATTCGTTTTTCTCTTTCCATGGGGGCACATGGGGTCCTTTAAACGAGAGAGAGGCACAGGGCCCACAAAGTGCCGCTTCACGACTCGTGAGGATGGCAGGGTGAGGTTGCATGGCTGATGCTACATCTTATTAACCTTGTACCAGTTGTCTTCGGGTCTGGACTCAAACCCCACATCACCAGTGAAGTCGAGTAATTTACCGGGCTGATTATGAAAAAAAAAACACCTGAAGAGGCTGAAGGGGTGTATGATGCAGGAGTCGCCTTCGCTCAGCTGTCTCTGCCGCTCCGCCACCAGCGTGGTGTAGCTGCGGAAGTAGCGGTGCGCCTTCGGGTGGTGCTCAGACACCAGCAATAGCTTCCTCAACCGCCGGCAGAAGGCAGACTTGTAGTTTTTGGGCAGCATGCTATCTGAACCTGGTGGGAGCATGAAAAGTCGACTTTTTTGCGAACTTAATCATTCGATAAACTCCCACTGCTACGTGGGCACTGGCCTTCCTTCATGGACGACAGCATATGAGGAGACTGGGTTATAACCCAACACGCAGGCCTAATTCAGGTCCTTGCGTTGGTGGGTCTGCGCATAAAAAGCAATTGCCTACTTTGTCTGTGTAATTTCAGCGTACAAGTCCTCTGCACTGTTTACCACTTTTATTCAAGAGTAGTTTTACACAAATTATCGACAGTGTGGAATGGTTTGCATAAGCAACCTGGTTTAAGTTCGCAATCAGTTAACTACCAGATTAAGGCTTTGTAGGTATAAAGAATAGGAGTTTTTTTTAATCCTTTACGGTAAGCACCCAATAAACACAGAGCAGCATTATAGTAGCTTTCTACTGAGTTACACGTGTCCTTTTTGAATTAGATGGTCGTTATAAGGGTATATGCACAAGCATTTTAAGAGGATATAACCATAGACTAATAATATCGTCCTTGATATAACGCAGCATTAATGCCAAAATGGGCACATTTTATACAGCATTATTATAGTGTTCTTAGAGCATTATTAACGGTAACAAGCATTGTAACAGCATTATAAATGGTAACATGAGCCCCTTAGGGGAATTATAAGGAGTAACGTTACCCTTATTACAGTCTTAAGATCAAACGTGTACATAAATCATGCTATAGTTAGCCTATACGATACGTTCACGAGCGACTCGACGTGGTGTTAATTTAGATCAAATACTTCAGATTTTGCTAAAAAAACAAAGTCCACCAAGCTATATTCCTTATAGATATCAATTTAAGTGTTGTGTATTTGGATTATTCAGAGAACGGTAGTATAGATATGTGTTATATTACTATCGATGCACGTGTAAAGTTTTGGGAAGGCAAATTTACTGTGATTGTATATGTGTATATTATCAGTCAAATTCACGCGCTCCGTAAATAATGAGATATTAACGAAATAACCAAAATATAATCACGACAATTAACCTCAATAATTTTTATTTACTAAAAATTAAAACCAACAAGACGCTATTCTGTATTTCTATGCATGCACAACATAAGTCGGTATGCAAAATAAGTCGATTTAAAGTTAAAATAATCATAAAATCATAAATTCAATTCCTCTTAGCCAAAATGTTAAGAATCTGGGCTTATATATTGACTCCAAGTTTAATTGGCAGGCTCAAGTAGCTAATACTTGTCGGAAAGTCACTGGAGTGCTTCGTTGTCTTTACCGTCTCAAAAACTTTTTGCCCGTTAACGTCAAAGCTATGCTTGTGCAGACTTTAATTTTCCCTATAATTGACTATGGTGATGTGTGCTATCTCGACCTGAATGCAGATCTACTTAATAAGCTCGACCGTCTTCTGAATAACTGCATTCGATTCGTTTTTAATCTACGTAAGTATGATCATGTGTCCGCATGTCGATCACAGCTCAAATGGTTGCCCATTCGGCTGCGCAGAGATATGCGGGCCTTGACCACTCTTTTTCCGTAATAAGTTTTCCTAATTCTCCTCCTTACCTTTCTTCCCACTTTCAATACTTATGTACTAGTCACAATAAAAACCTCCGTTCTTCTTTTAACCGTTTACTCATCTGTCCCTCTCACCACTCCGATATCATTCACTTTCCTTTTTCATAAAGCCAATTCTCCTTTGGAATGCCCTCCCTCTGAATATCAGAATGTCCACCAGTCGGTATGCTTTCAAAACTAAGTTACGCAGATTTCTCACAGATCAAGGTGATCAGTAATCGTCGTATAGACATATGATATTTATGTAAGTATTTAATTATTATTTATATATCAGTATGTATATATATATAACACTGTACATATCTATATATTATGTTTATGTATATATTTTGTATACTTATTTGTTTGTATTTTCATTTTAGTGTGCACCCTACCTTATGTTTGTCTTTGCACCACCCAACGGTTGACTGGTAGAAAATGCCTAACGCATTAAGTCCGCCTTTGTACAAACGTGCATAAAGTGATAAATAAATAAATAAAAATAAATAAATCTGCGTCTAATTTATTATGGTTGCGGTCGGTTAAAATCACAAAATGGCGCGTTTTAAGTGGACCACTTAAATTTCATATTAACTCTGTTGGCATTACACAAGTTCACTCGTGTTAGATTAATCAACTGTAATCGTAACGGAGGGACACAAGTGAATAAATATAGAACTGTAAGAATTTATGAAAAGTTATGGTTGTATACGTCGTGTACCTAAAGCATTTATGTGAACCTTCTAAGTTACCTTGTAACTAAATTTAGGGATGAGATTTACTGGAAGGAAAAACCCTCCTCGGGATAAAAATCTAATATGAACATTTTGATGTCTAGGTATAGCATAAAAATAAAATATAAGTAGTATAAAAATAATGAGTTATTTAACTGATTTCATACGTAACAAACTTTGTAACCCTACAAAATTTCCTTACGTCCTTATATGGTACATACCTACTATCAACACAATCTTATTATTTTATCCAATGATGTTACAATATATTATAATATCATTGATTTTATCTGTAAGAATTAGGTATCAATATAAATTTTATTTTAAGGCATTTATGGCACTAATTCCATTTTCCCTTCGTACGTTCAAAGATGCACTAATAAAAGATAAACGACATTAATTGGGTACACAAATATTCTCTCCTAGCACTCTTAGTATTAGTATTGCATCCTGTGAATTATGTGATCTTAAGGCTGCTTGACGGATTGGAAATGAACGTAAAATACAGCCTAAAGAGTTAAAATGTGTCACTTATACATCATTATAAAGTTGTAAACTTTACAAAAAAGCACACTTACTTTCTTATTATTATCACTTTATATGGGTACACAAAGATATTCTTATACAGTCAATGGCATTAATATGTTTCACTTTGACACTTAAATACTGCCAACGGTGTATCTTCCCAAGTGGCATTCGAGGTTCTATATAAGATGTCTAATCGTTCACATGTACTCCACAAGCTGTGTAAGTCAGCTGTATAAGAGCTGTATAGCTTGCTATAATGCTCTTATAGAACCAGTTTGGGCACAAATTAGACAGCCTTAAGTTCACTATGGCTGTACATTAGCAGAACAATAGCATTATAATAGCAGTTTAAGTAGTAACATCGGACTTAAGGCTGACTTACGGCACTATATGATACGCAGTGTGAACCATACAACGTACATGAGTGTAATAAAGAGTAACAAGTGGCTAAATACACAGCCTTCACTTCTTTTAAATACCTCCTTGAACACTACTCTGTTCAAGGAGGTATTTAAAAGAATGTAAACAAACTAGATAAAGAGGAACAACATTATGCCCTGCGACAGAAAAGGACAGAAAATAATAGTTCTCACTTAGACATAGTAACAAACACTGTTTACAATCTTTTAAAGGTAAATATACACCTGTCAGCACCGTAAGCGCCGAGTCGACAAGTGTAATAGTAACCATATTTTGCAAAATTTATCTGATAAATAACTGTTATTCCTGTTATTTATGTGATAAATAACTGTTATTTCTGATTATTATTTTAGCAGACTTGGCGCGTACGGCGCTGACGGGTGTACGATCACCTTAAAAACAAAGACAAAGTTTATGCTATTTCTTTCTGACCTTGAAAGTAATCATGCGCATTCCTTTTAACAAGTAAGCGAGAAATAGAGGCGGGAACGGGATAGGTATAGAATCCTCTGATCACTCGCGTGCGCCCGTGGCGTGCGTGATGGCCAGGATAGGATTAGTTATTGTATTGTTATTTATTTAGTTGCGAAATAAATACCACGTGAAGTGCATGTTTCTGTGAGTGTCACCGTTATTCGTATTTTAGATAGGTATTATTTTGTAACGTTGTACTTTACAAAATACAAGAAATATAATAATTTTATTTATTTACAAAAGAAACAAATAATAACTATAAAACTAATACCACTTACTCTAAATTAAAGACAAAACTTGCATTAATAATAAAATAATAATTAATACAAACTTATTGCAGTAAATCAAAAACGTACGGAACTCTCAAGTACATAATATTGCTAAGGTTCTCGCTTCTATTGTGCGTGCGCATTCGCGATCCCTAACAAGTTTTTTCATCTGGCCGGCGCGCGGCGGCGACTGCCGAGCGTGCATTCGGGTGGCATCGGAATTTCCAATGGCCAGAGCATTTCAAGGCATCAGACGTGACGGCTGCGTCACTTGTTGCCAAAAATCTATAAAAATAAACTCGTTATTTATAGTGAATTCCCGCTGGGGTAAGTTCTCATGTATTTTATAAGAAGTGTTCTTTGTAAGGTGTTCTTAAGTTCTTTCTAACGCTAGCACTGTCCGCTTTAACCTTCTCTGGAACACTGTGACCCCTGAACCCGTCGACGACGTGGCTGTGCGACTCATGCTAAAGCTTCCTCTTCTGTCTGGGCTTCCAGGAATTCTACGAACAGTAAACATCTTACGAGCACCGGCATCTTTCACCACTGACCTTAAGAAGGGCCGGCTGCGTACCTACCCCATCAAGCTAGAGGAAGAAGCGCTGAACCTGACCAGCCTGCGAAGGACCCTGAGGAGCAGCAGTACCTTAGAACGACGTCGGTTCAGGCCAGTGTTCTCCCTTTAACCTATCTCTCAACAAGACGTGAGGCGGCCACACAAATTATAAGGCTGTGAATAAACGATTGTTACCCACTAAATAATCGTTTCTTTTCGAACCCCTACCTACCTGTGGCTGACTGGCGAAGGCTAAGTGCCGCAGTGGCGCCTACAACGTGTGTTTTTGTGTGGCCTAATTACGTCTTGATTTCCCTGAAGTCTAGCTGCTAGTTAAACCTACCTATATAGTGCTGTGAACGTGAAGGTGATTTAAATATCTGCGAACTGGTACGTACATATAAATTTATTATTTTACTGCTTTAGTGTGCTTCTGCTTTTACTATTCTATCGCCTTTTAGTTAACTGTTACGTAGGTAACTGTTACGTATGGATTGTCTACTTTACTATGAGTAACTGTGGTAGGGTGCACTTTTAAAATAATTGTAAATTATAGCGCTGTTACTAATTATAGCTAAATAACTTTAATATTAACAATTAACGTTAATATTACAATGTTCTAATGTAATAAGTACATAAAGTGCACGTTACGTACTTACTTAGTTAAAACCACATGACAAAAGTGGTGTTTTAACAGTAGATTTTTGGTTTGATTAGATATTTTTATAATATTTATAACTGTAAGCTAGTGTTGCAAAATATTAAGAACAGTCTACTAGTAGTAACTTGATAAAATCATTATTATATTTTATTGTAATACGTAACAGTTCGCACGCTTTCTTTCTTCATCATTGTTATTTTTATTTTGCATACCCACCTTAATTTTTTTTTCCTTTTTCTATTTGCCTTTTCTGTATTTTGTTTTTATTTCTTCATCCACGTAGTAACCACCTAAACGTAGTTAGTAAAGGTAGTAGTTAGTTACTAGTAATTGTAAAGAACACCAATTATTTTAGACATCTATAGATTGTTTTAAATAATATTTTGTTGGTTTTGATTTCACTTTTGTTTTGAACTTCTAATTGATATGGGGACTCATCCTATTAAATTCTTTTTGCTTAACAAGACTGAATTAACATATGAAGTGCTCATTAGAGGCGAGGAACCTGCGGCAACCGTACTTGAACTGCGTAAACAAATTAATAAACTCACACCTATCATTCCTACTTCTGACATTTGTGAATCGGGCATAGAACCTGACGTTGATATTGCTGGAGTAGGCACTTCTATTAGTGAAGTTATATCACGCGTTAAATCCTTAGAGGAGAAGTATGATGTTAACCTTTTTGAACGTACCAGAGCTTTGTGCAATCACTTGTATCATCGCATAAAGCGTATTGATTGTGCTGATTCTAGTCATATAGAAAAAGTCAAAAGTTTATCAAAGCATCTTATCTCTTTATTAAATAGATTAAATTCTATTAATAAATCTGCTAACCCTGTCCCTAGCTGTGAGCCTATAGCTGAAGCTGTTCAATCATCTTCATCATTCGAATCGGTTCCTAACGTATCAGTAAATTGTGATCGCTCACATATTAGTGAATTACAAAAAATTAAGTACAATGGTAAGACTTGCGTACACGCTTTTATACAGAGAGTGAATGAGTATAGTACTGCTAGAAACATAACATCTTCTAAGTTGCTATCTTACGCTACGGAGATATTCACAGGAGATGCATTACACTGGTACCGTAGTATTAAAAGTTCTGTTAGTTCTTGGGATAAGTTGATTGCGTTGCTAATTGAAGATTTTAGTCAATTTGATTACGATTACCGATTATTAACGGAGACTCGAAATAGAACGCAGGGTGAAACAGAGAATATTACCATTTATTTTGCTAAAATGACGGAAATGTTCTCTAGACTAACAAATAAAATTTCTGAAGTAGATAAATTAAGTATCCTAATGCATAACATTAGACCATGTTACGCTAGTGTATTAGCTTCCAACTCTTCTTCTATCGATACTATTGAGAACTTGAAAAAGGTCTGTAGGAATTTTGAAAAGATGCAATCCCTAACTTCTCAATTTAAAGAACCTCCTAGAATTTCAACTGGTACTCTTGCTCCTGACTTAGCTTTTTTAAAAATCTCTGAACCTAATACTAGCAGATCACAGTTTTATCATCAGTATAGGCACAATAATAATAATAATAATTATTATAATAATTTTAAAACTAATTCATCTTATTTTAAAAATAACAATAAAAGCCAACAAGGTTATAATAGAAATTTTATTAGGGATTCTACAGGTAATAGATCAAATATAGCTGCTATAACTTCTTTTTATCCTAACTCTAAGAAAGTTTATTGTCCTCGCTGTCGTAGTTCGGATCATCCCTTGAGTGAGTGTAAAGCTGATAGATTTCCTATTTGTTTTAAATGTGGAACGAAGAATGTTAAATATCCTAATTGCTCAAAGTGTCACTCACAAGCGGATCAAAAAAACTAGTTGCTGAAGACTGTGGTAATAAGAATGCAAACACTAAAAATTCTGATAATTTTGATGAAAAGGATTGGAAAGATTGGCTTTCCACTCTAAAGGTTTTCTTTTCTAGCTATTTCATTACAACAGTCTTCAATAAAAAATCTTCTAATGATGTGCGTCCGTACGCAACTATCAATATAGGTAATACAAATTTGTGTGGGTTGCTAGACTCCGGTTCTACTGTGACTATTCTAGGAAATGATTCTCATGAACATTTGAATTCATTAGGTGTCACACTTCATAAAGATGTCACTGAAACATTTACTGCTGCTGGAGGAGAACATTTACCTGCTATTGGCTACGTTCATCTGCCGGTTAAATTTGAAAAGCAATTTCACATTTTAAAGGCTTACGTCATACCTTCTGTAAAATCAAATTTAATTCTAGGCGTTGACTTTTGGAAGAAATTTAATCTTTTTCCAAAATTTCAAAATTCTATTTCTTTTTCTAATAATCCAATTGACACTAGTAAAGTATTAACTATTAGTGAAGCTACTCGTGTGTTACATTCGTACAATGAACTTACTGAAGCTCAACGCGTAACTGCTGATAATATCATTGAGCAATTTAGAAACATTTCAAGTGAGGTGCGCGGTTTAGGTAGAACTAATTTGGTAACACATCATATTGATACTGGCGATTCCTTACCTATAAGGCAAAGATATTATCGTGTTTCTCCGGAAAAACAACGTGTCTTAGCTGAACAACTAGACGAAATGTTAGCTTTAGGTGTCGTTGAAGAATGTGAGAGTCCATGGTCTTCACCTGTTTTGTTGACTCCCAAAAAAGACGGTAAACTTAGATTCTGCCTCGATAGTCGAAAGCTGAACTCAGTTACGAAAAAAGACGCGTATAAGCTACCGTACATATCTGACATCTTAGACAACTTAAAGAATGCTAAATACCTAAGTAGTATAGACCTTTCTAAGGCATTTTGGCAAATACCTATTGCTGAAAATGACAGAAATAAGACTGCTTTTTATATTCCACGTCGCGGGACCTTCAGATTTGTTACTATGCCCTTTGGGTTAACCAATTCACCAGCTACCCAACAGAGATTGGTTGATACACTCTTCTGCGGGCCTGAATTTGAGAACTCCGTGTTCGTTTATATAGATGATATAGTCGTCATCAGTTCGGATTTTGAAAATTATGTATCCCTTCTTTTAAAAGTACATAGGAAACTGTCCGTGGCTAATTTAACAATAAATTTTGAAAAATCTGTCTTTTTCCGTAACGAACTCAAATACTTGGGTTATGTTATTGATTCCAAGGGTCTTCATGTCGACCCCTCAAAGATTAATACAATTGTACACTACCCTACACCAACTAATAAAAAAGAGGTAAAAAGATTTTTAGGTATAGCCTCTTGGTACCGTAAATTTGTCCCTAAATTTAGCGCTATAGCAGCCCCTCTGAATAAACTCACTTCTACCAGCAAGAAAGCTAAAACCTTTAATTGGGATACGGAAGCCGACGAGGCCTTTACAAAACTGAAGGAACTTCTAGTATCCGCGCCAATTCTTTCGTGTCCTAACTTTGACTTGCCGTTTGAAGTCCACACCGACGCTAGCAACTATGGTGTTGGAGGCCTGCTAACTCAGACAATAAACGGATTCGAACATCCTATAGCCTATACCAGTCGAACTTTGACGGGGCCTGAAAGAAATTATAGCATAACTGAACGAGAGGCACTGGCTGTTTTGGTTACCTTGGAACACTGGAGATGCTACCTAGATAATGGTAAAAAATTCACCGTCTACACGGACCATTCAGCTCTCAAGTGGTTTCTTAATCTAAATAATCCAACTGGACGTCTAGCTCGTTGGGGTGTTCGGCTCTCAGCGTTTAATTTTGACATCAAACACCGTCGTGGTGTTGATAATGTCATTCCGGATGCTTTGTCTCGTGCTTGCCAGGTTGCTGCTATAGACTCTGATTCTAGCACTACACCCACTGTTTTGCCTTCTACTAGTGATCAGTGGTATCTAAACTTGTGGCATGGTTGTCAAAATTCTCCTACATCTTTCGCTAACTATACTGTCAAAAATGGCCGCTTATTCCGCTATATGCAGACTAAACATCCTTTGCATAAAGAATTTGAGTGGAAAGAAGTGATCCCTTGTGAGGCTAGACAAGACGCCATTCTCAAAAATCACTCAGAACCAACAGCGGGTCATTTTGGCATATTTAAAACCTATAAGCGACTCAGCCTCAGGTACTTCTGGCCCGGTATGCATGCTGATGTCGTGGAAACTATTACTTCATGTGACACTTGCATTGCGCATAAGCACCAGAATCACGCTCCTTTGGGTGAAATGGGTAAACCTAAACACTGCTCTAGACCTTTTCAGACCATAAGCATAGATCTAGTAGGACCTCTTCCAACTACTAGAAAGCAGAACTCGTACATCCTCGTTGTGACTTGTTGTTTTAGTAAGTACTGCTTACTATTTCCAATCAAGCGCGCTACTGCTGAGATCGTTACCAGAATTTTAGAGGAGCATGTATTTTTAATACATGGCATTCCTTCTACGGTGATTCTGGATAATGGTAAACAGTTTGTAAGTTCTACGCTAAGGCAAATGTTAGAAAAGTACAAGGTTCCAAAATTACATTTTACGCCTAAATATTCACCACATGTTAACACAGTCGAGAGGTACAACAAAACTGTCATAACAGCTATATCAACGTTCATCTCTAACGATCAACGTGTTTGGGATTTAATTGTACCGAAAATCCAATTTGCTGTAAATAGCTCCGTAAACGAAGTAACAGGCTATACTCCTTCCTTTCTTGTGTACGGGCGTGAACTAGTCACGTGTGGTTCACATTATGTTAATACTGAGACTGAAGATGATCTTATTTTTCAACCTCGTGATTGTTACGCAGAGAATATAGGTGTTCTATCTAGTATATTTAATAAAGTGCAAGCACTTCTACTAAGGGCTCACAGTAGGAATTGCCAACAGTATAACTTACGCAGAAAACCTGCTGAATTTCAGGTTGGTGATACTGTCTGGAGAAGGACGTTTTACCAAAGCGACAAGGATAAATATTTTAATAAAAAACTAGCACCAAAATTTATAAAATGCAAAATTATTGGTAAAAGGTCCCCACTCGTTTATGAACTAGCTGATATATCTGGAAAGCCACTAGGCTCATATCATATAAAAGATATTAAACTTATTAACTATAAAACGTAAATAAGTAAATGATACTGTAAAATTATTTTTTCTCAACCTAGCCATTTGTTAATATCCTCTACTTTAACTTTAGCGTATTAAATGAAATAATTAGTCTTTAACATTTAATTTAATACGTTAAAACCTACTTTGAGTACAGTTAATATAAACTCAATTGTAACTCTATCTGTATGGGTCTCAAATTTTATAATTAATACTGAATTTGAAGACGTTATGAACTAAGATGATGAAAATATGCGTGAAGTATGGAAAATGATTATGAACGTAAAAAGTAGTAAGTTTAGATAAGTATTGTAGCCGGATTTTGCAATTTAGTAGGCAAAATCCTTCGCTTTGTGGCGGGGTACTGTAACGTTGTACTTTACAAAATACAAGAAATATAATAATTTTATTTATTTACAAAAGAAACAAATAATAACTATAAAACTAATACCACTTAAACTCTAAATTAAAGACAAAACTTGCATTAATAATAAAATAATAATTAATACAAACTTATTGCAGTAAATCAAAAACGTACGGAACTCTCAAGTACATAATATTGCTAAGGTTCTCGCTTCTATTGTGCGTGCGCATTCGCGATCCCTAACAAGTTTTTTCATCTGGCCGGCGCGCGGCGGCGACTGCCGAGCGTGCATTCGGGTGGCATCGGAATTTCCAATGGCCAGAGCATTTCAAGGCATCAGACGTGACGGCTGCGTCACTTGTTGCCAAAAATCTATAAAAATAAACTCGTTATTTATAGTGAATTCCCGCTGGGGTAAGTTCTCATGTATTTTATAAGAAGTGTTCTTTGTAAGGTGTTCTTAAGTTCTTTCTAACGCTAGCACTGTCCGCTTTAACCTTCTCTGGAACACTGTGACCCCTGAACCCGTCGACGACGTGGCTGTGCGACTCATGCTAAAGCTTCCTCTTCTGTCTGGGCTTCCAGGAATTCTACGAACAGTAAACATCTTACGAGCACCGGCATCTTTCACCACTGACCTTAAGAAGGGCCGGCTGCGTACCTACCCCATCAAGCTAGAGGAAGAAGCGCTGAACCTGACCAGCCTGCGAAGGACCCTGAGGAGCAGCAGTACCTTAGAACGACGTCGGTTCAGGCCAGTGTTCTCCCTTTAACCTATCTCTCAACAAGACGTGAGGCGGCCACACAAATTATAAGGCTGTGAATAAACGATTGTTACCCACTAAATAATCGTTTCTTTTCGAACCCCTACCTACCTGTGGCTGACTGGCGAAGGCTAAGTGCCGCAATTTGTTTGTTTGTTTTAAGGAGCGTGTAATGTATTATTTGTTTATTAGTATAAATTCATTTTATTGACTGATTTCATTGTGGTTTTAGGTCAGTTTTATGTTAAGCTATGAAAATGTGAATCTATATATAAATAGAATAGCTAGGTAATTTGTCTTCATAAAGAGGTTTAAAATCACGCACTACCATCTCCGGATTTGATTTCCAAACAACATTTTGAATAAAGCAGCGATAACACGTCCCAATTCGGAATAATAAATTCAATACATTGCTGGTTATCTTGACTTTATTGTAGGTAATTCCATCCATAATAACCAGCAATGGAATGCTGAATCGGGTCTGATAAATCGGGATGTGTAATCGCTTCTTCAAATTCGTATGGTGGTATTTTGGCTCAAGGGTAATGCTTCGTTGTGTACCTATGTGTTAATGTGTGTCTCATATTTAATTTTAATTATTAAAAACAGATATTATTATTATTTTTGATGATGTTGAATGTACTAGTAGGTATTAACCTAATTATTTTCTTTCAGACAATGCCGTTTAAAATTGTACAAACTGTGGAAAAAGCACGACCCAGATTAAGCATAGTACCGTCTGTTTGGGAGGACGGTGGAAAACTATTCTGGCCTACAGATAAAGTTAAAAACCGAGCACGACTCGCAAAAGACGAAAACTTTTTTCCAAGTCCGAATTGGGACATTTTGGATTGCGTGGTAAAACGAAGTAATTTTTTATCCCTTTGTTACACACATATAAATAAAATACTGTTTGATGTGATATTTTTGGCTTTTATTACCTCTTACTCTTTTATTACCTTTTTTTTCACAGTGGTTGCCCTTAATACTCATACAATTAACATTCATTTTTTTATATTTATTTTGCCTAAACAATCTTCCCTGAATTTTCCTATGTCACTTTAAACTCTACCATAGATAATCAACATATTTTTACCATTTATTCTTATTTAGTAATTATAATTACGTACAGTTTCACGATATTTTTAAAGTTTTTAAGGAAATGGCTCTTAAAAATGATGCAAAATATAAGAAACAGCCCTCCGAAAACTTCGCATAGACTTACCTTTAATATAGGCTCTAGCTGGCGAGTCACAAATGAAGCATCTGATTTTTATCTTAATAGTTTTCTCTAATCGCTCAACTACAAGACCTTCTTCTAATAATATCTGCATGTCATTTACAAAGTCTTCTAAGAATTCATTTAAATTTTTTGGTTTTCCTTTCCCAAAATAGATTCCAATAACAAAAGGCCGAATTCTGGGATTTTCAAAAATGTTACATAATATGGGCCAAAATTCATTTGTCGAACTTTTAAAAATAGGCAAACCATCCACATTTATGTTAATTGAAATCATATCTGGAATATCCATCCAATCTTGCAAAATGTTCTTCAAAGGTTTTGCTATCCCATTGTGCCAGTATTGACCTCCTTCTACATTTTTTAAAGTTACATTAACGGGAGTGCATAAAATTGTTCTAGCATCAGACGGTAGTGTTCCCGGTTTAAATTCGTTTATTATGCCTGACAATTTATTCAAAGCGGAATGAGGAATACGATTTTCAATAGCCCATGTTCTTATTTTTTTGCGAAAGGTTAAATGATTGTCCAAATCAAAATTGTATTCACTATCACTAGAACTGTAATCACCACACTCTGATATCTGTATATTTTAAAGGGAACTTTCAGGTTCAGGCACATTTTCCTCTGCATCATGTACAGAACCACCATGAACAACGGTTGAAGTCGCACTTGTCGAAGCCGTATCGACGGGCTCATTTTCGGGCGTCGTTGTCAATCGACTGTTTATTTTTACAATTTGCGAATATTCTTTTGCAATTTTTCTTCTTATTCCACCGGTTCTCGCTCTTATTTTCCAAGATTTTTTTATTCATTTTCACAAATATTTGCACGCGACGTAATAACACAAGCTTGTGAGATAAGTGTAATATAATATCACATTCACATTCATGTTCAGCTTACAGCAAATAAGAGTAGTACTTGTGGACAAATAAACTGCTATTGATGTTAATGGACAACACATATAGTCCTTTTAACAGCCTACAGTGCACATGCGAACCATTTAAAAACTTCTGTGCAGATAGTAAAAAAAGGTTATTTTAATGATCACAAACAAGTCCTACTACAGCTACTAGCTGTATAACAGTCTAAAACAAGTAAACATAACAGCCTTTGGCTTTATAAATGACTACGTGTGTTTTATTAAAATGCTAGCTCTATAACATCGTACAAGTAAGCCGTTAAACAGCGGTTGCCGTATCTCTACCTTCCTATAATGCTCTTAGTCAGACGGCTGACTAAAGGATAGTTGTTAGAGTATTATAACACCAACAATCGTATAAAAGTATAACCCTACCCTCCTATAAGTCCCTTAGACAGGTATAGGTGTTATTAATCGCAATAATGCAGCTTATACATCACGAGTGAACTGTAATAATGCTTAAAGTACACCTGGGAACTAAATGTGTACTCTTAAATGGAGTAAAATGCTATTTGGGTTACTCCTAGTATAATGCTGACTTTAAGAGCGTACAAACATACCCCACTTACGCCAAAAGTTTTACTAAGGGTTATATTTTCCTCATTAAACGGCCTTTTTACAGTCTTAAGTGTTTATGTGTCCTATTAAACAGCGAAAAGTTCAAGAGTGTATCGAAATAACTCTGTACAAATGGCATAAGTTCAAAAAAAGACATAATGTGGCCAATTGTAACGCTTCTGTGTTTATTGGGCACTTTGCCTTCAGCTCACCTGATGGTAGCTAGGTGATTAATAGGCGGAAGCGCACTTCATCAGAAATTCTCAACTATTCAATTGACTTATAAAATAATTATTTATTTACAAATCTAACAAAAGCGGCCGTCTGCCGTCTGTCTGCCATCAACACAATCTTTAATACCTATTCAACCACTTAGGACCTGGCAATCTTTTGTAGAAACTGTCGGAACACAACACTGCTATATTAACATTTTTGTTATAGCGCCCGACTTTAGGTAACGTGGTACCTGGCCAGGCGGAATTAACAATCCCTATCACGCTAGGAATCGAACCCGAGACCTCTGGGTCTAAGACCGGTGGCTTAGCCACTAGACCACAGAGGGGTGTGGCGGCAGTTGTTTGGATAAATCATGAGACGGTGGGATAACGGAGGCGTTACAGCGCCACAGCAGTCAGCCCATCATCGTCAAGCCTTTCAAACGTCGCCCGGCACAGGCCTTCTCGCATGGACAATGGACATGCTTGGGGAGATAGCCCACCACGATAACCCAATGGTGAGTTAGTCGGTCATCCCATAGAGGAATAAGTATGGTATAACACTAAAGTTCGCCCGTGACCACGACCGGTGCAACTCGGTCGCAACATCGCGTGTCGGGAAAAAAAGTTATGTATTGAATACCTTTCCAAAGTAGTTTGCGTTTAACCACGTTTTATATTTATTGTATCTACCTAGGTTCAAAGAGCAGTCGTGACTTCTGTGGAGATCCATTGCCTTTCTTGAAAATTACTGTTCCACAAATATATAATTAAATGTATCTAAACTTCAAATGAACACGTTTTAATCTCCAAAGAATATAAAATTAATTTGATTGGCGAGTGTCTTTTTCAGTGGCTTGCTTTTTTTTTACGAAAAGAGAAACCTTTTTACGTCCGTGGAATTATAATGAGGAGCTCAATGGCGCAGCGGTTATGGGCTAGCTCGTTCGGCTTGCGATCTTACCCGCTAAGCAAATTTCGCAATGCCGGGTAGCTGGATAAGTGACCAAATTAAAAAATATCTTAACCTCCTCCTCCGTGCTTCGGAAGGCACGTTAAGTCGTAAGTCACGGTTGTCTTTGAAAGATTGCAGTCATTAAAACCTACCAACCCGCATTGGGCCAGCGTGGTGGGTTACTGTGCTCAGCAGTGGGACTTTTTAGGCAGATGATTTGATTTGATTTTGTTTTTTAATTTTTTGCTCTTCTTCTTATTTAGTCTGTGGTTGTTGAGAAATGGAGAGTTAGCTATGGCCATGAATAAACTCCTTGGAATTACCGTATATTCATGCTCGGGGGGCAAATCCCCCGCCATGAAAAAGTCTAAAGAGTTAATAAGGTTAGGTTAGTATGTTGTTGACCAAAAACGCGCGGGCCGATCGAGCGAAGCGAGCGTGCCGCGGGAGCGGCCGGCGAAGCGCCAGAAACGACGTTTTTGTACGTGCGACGTTTTTTCTCCTTTCCTCACCTAAAGAGGGAGGGGGTCGCTCTACCCCCCCCCCCACCTCAAAAGTTGTTGGTTACGCGGTTGTAGTTTTACCAACACCTCAATTGTTACGTAGGTACGATACATAACTTCAAAATACCTAAGATATTTATACAAAAATTAACATAACTTAAAAAGTTACTTGTCTTGGGGGGGGGGGGTACTCCTCCCCTTCCCCCCCCCCCAATTCAGACGACTCGATTCAAAAGTTTTACCAAATCATCTTCAACCTAGGAACGTCCCACTTCTGGGCACTACCCTTTCAAAGTAAAAACAGCACACGAGGCGTTTGGGGCATAGCCCACCGTGCTGGCCCAATACGGGTTCGTGGGTTTTGACGAGTTCGTCAGTAGGTAAGGCAAAAGTCACTTCTTAGTAATTGGTAGTACAGTGTACTGTATTAGGCAAAAAAAATCTGACAATTTAAAACTTAAAAAAAAAGTTTTATCAGAATAATTGAGCTGCCTAGGTATATAAAAATATATAAGTAATACTAATTTTTTTAGCCTAGACTTAATTTGCTACGATCCAGATTCTTGACACGCTTAAATCATTATTAATGAATTTTTTGCATTTTTTGCAAAATATGTCCGGGGATGTAGTAATAAAACGCATTTCGGTTTCACGTACAAACTTCTAAGTCGAAATTTTTTAAAACTACTAAGCCAATTTTAAGAAAACTGTGCATGCTAATGTAAAATACAGAGATCTAAATAGTTTGTTGAAAATATTTTTAAAAAACATTTATTTAACTGTGTTATTACGATTTTAAACTTTCTATAGTGGACATTAAACGCAATAACTCAGTTATAAAACGTTTTTTAAAAATGTTTTCAACAAACTATTTCGATCCCTGTATTTTACTTTAGCATGCAAAGTTTATTAAAGTTGGCTTAGTAGTTTTTAAAAATTTCGACTTGGAAGTTTGTATGGGGAACTGAAATACGTAAACCCTCAGCAGTTAGTCTCTACAATATATTTCATCGACGAAAATACCCCATAAGGGGGGTCAATTTCAAAACCCCACAACTGCAGGTTAGAAAGATTAACGGCGCTTTGAGTTCTACGTCGTGTATGGGCTCGATTAAAGGTGTAGGGTAGCTAATACAATAAACATACACTATCAAACAACTGTTTTTTTAACTGCCGAAAGGAGAAAGTATTTTTTTACAGTTTTAGTGCGCATTCGGGCACTTTTTGAACAACAACAACAAAACACAATTGACCCCTCCATTAGCGTTATTTTCGTCGACGAAATATACTTATTGTAGAAACTGTTTCTAGTTTTATTATTACATCCCTGGAGATAACATTGTACAGATGTAGGATAAAATGTTAACCAGAAAAAAATTCAACCAGTCTCAGGAAAGTTCGAATGGGATTCAAACCCTTTTCTTTTCTAGTAAACATTTTATCTTATATCTATATAGCATTGTAAATGCAAAAATTTAAATAATAAAGATATTTATAAGTAATTACGTCTTTATCGATTGTTAAATACTTGCAATAGTATTTCTTTCTCGACTGTGAGGGTAAAACCTTCACAGTGACGTAACACAGCTGGCTTGCAGCGTAAAATCACAAACTACTAGAAAAAATTCAACGAGTCTTCTGGGGTCTCATTAGCTTAGCGGTTAGAGCAGTGGACCGGCAATCCAAAGGTCATGGGTTTGAATCCCATTCGAGATTTCCTGAGACTGGTTGGTTTTTTTCTAGTACTTAAACATTTTATCTCATATGCTTAAATCAAATTGACAAAGTAATTAAAATAATAATCTGTTATAATTAGACACAATTTTGTTTATTACTGATAGATACATATAAAATAAATATAATATATCAACATTAAAATAAAACGAAATCTAAACAATATTTTAAACTTATCTTTAATCTTGTTTACATTGCTTATTTACAAATTGGAACTATTATTTACAAATAACATTATAAAAATAAATACTTATAGTCTTACAAATATCAATACAAAAATATAGAGGGCCTAGACAAGTGGCATGAAGTGGCATGCGCGCTGGTAGAATGGAATAATAAATGTACGCGATTGACAATTAGCGAACTTTAAATTTGTAATTTTAAAACTACCTACTGTTGTAATAACAGACACAATGTTAGCTCCCTCTAGGAGTCTGTCACAGACGAGGGGATAGCTAAATAATCCTACTAATATTATAAACGCGAAAGTTTGTAAGTATGGATGGATGTTTGTTACTCTTTCACGTAAACACTACTGAATGGATTTGGATGAAATTCAGCATACAGATAGTTTATAACCTGGACTAACACATAGGATACTTTTGATCCCGATATTCCCACGGGAACGGGAACCACGCGGGTGAAACCGCGAGCAGCCGCTTGTGTGACATAATTCTGTATATACCTACACTGGATTTTATATCAGTACACATATTTTTTTAAATTATAGAGTACATAACTTAATCTAGAGCTACAGATTTAATTTTAATGTTTTTAAGTGAAAGAAACTAAAATTGATCAAACATATCCACAAAAATACCGTTGATCATCGCCAATCGACCGGGACCGCGAAATTGAACTCTAAAACATTACGATACCAGGCCGTAGTACTATTATTTATTCTGTGACCAGGCGGCCGGGCGGGTCAATGCACTTGCACCGACACGAGACCTTTCGTTTGCCCGGTATACACGATTTTTTTTTTTATTGTGCCATGCAAATTATACAAGGCGACTGCTAGAAACCGCAAGAAACTTCAAGGGCTGGTCAGGTCAAGCGTTTTAAACATGACAAAAAGAAATTCATGCTTTTTTATTTTTTATTATATAAATTCATTTTATGAATTTTAATTTGATAGTCTTTGAATATCTTATTTATTATAAAGCAATAACATAAGAAAAATAAAATGTAAGAATTAACTATTAAATAACGATTATTTACAACGCGCGGGCAGCGGCCGGCCGTTGACCCACCCGTCTGTTGACCCGTCCGCATCAGCTGGGCGATAAGTACTTACCTACGTTAGTCTGCAATCTTATTTGTCATTTTTGTCATGTTTAAAACACTTGACCTGACCAGCCCTTGAAGTTTCTTGCGGTTTCTAGCAGTCACCTTATATAAATAATGAATAATAAATAAATAAAAAAAAAAATGAAAATGATGAAAACGTTACCTACTGAATGATATAAAAAATTATGTGCATTGATAAAAAAAATCCTGTTATATTTATTTATGATTTATTTAATTACTTATTCTGTGGTAGCGATCGAATAGAGTGAGCATTCGCCAAATATCTGTAACGTCTACCAATTATCTATCGACAAACGCTAACGAATCGACACGGAGCGTTTGCCACTTGTCTAGGGGGTTGTCACTGTTTTTGTGAAAGGCTGCATCACCTCTGGAACGGTTTGTTGGCAAACTCCTGGCTGAAGGGGCTGGCGTTGAAGCCGAAGTTGTTGCCGTGGTTCGCGATCGAGCTCGACTGCAAGTTCAGTGAAAGTTCATGAAATGATATTTTACATTCGTCAATGTTGACACGTCCTAAAAGACTGCACATACACACATACATTCATACATACAATAGCATGGCGCGAAAAAAGGCACACCTGTGTAGTTGTTATTAATTGGTGAAACGTGAACCATTACATTACAGAGGATTGAAATTGCAGGCCTCATCCTCATTGCCTATAGTCAACGCAAAACTCGTGGCAGATGGTGCGGTGCAATAAAACGTGCGAATGAGACAGCGCACATCATGTGCTCTCTCGCACTTACACTGTTTATAGGTGACGTCACAAAGACGTAGTGATGCTCGTTGTTTGTATACTATGTTTATCGATACCAATAATTTTTAAATGAGTTATTTTAAATGTGACAAATGTAATTGATTGTTTTGTTTATTATTTATTTAATATTCTTACAAAATATATTTGAGACTAACCGTCTTTATCGTCGTCGGCGTGGCTACTGTCAACAGTATTATTAGCCGTTCGCATAAAAATGATTTCCTTAAGTCCCTGTTCTTGCAGAGATTGTAAATGTATGTAGTATTATGTATTGTACTATGTAAATTTGACATAGTATAATAACTATTAGATAAGATCAATAATATTAGGAAGTGATTTGTACATATTTGTCAATAACTCACAAACATTGCTTTTTATCGACAATCAGCGTGCGCATCTCTGTTACAAAAGTGATCTATGGCCCCGTCTGCCACGAGTCTTTGCGTGGAGTATATGTATGTAAATGTTGATACGTACAGACGCCAGCAGGGCAAGCTACCATAAAATGTCAAACTTTTCAATACATTTTGAGATTTATTTTTAGGAAGATAACAATCAATATCGAGTAATTTGACAGTGTCAAGTAGGTTGACCTGCTAGTGTTTGTGGGTAGGTACAGGCAGCGGGCAGGAACGAAAGTCGATGAACCCTTTAGTACTTTGTCAAACCAACTATTGATGTAACAGCCGCAAAGACAGTGTACCGCTTCAGTCCACGTTTTACCAAATGACGACTGTCAGTCAGTCTTCAGTCCGTTAGTCGCTTTTACGACACCCAAAAAGAGAGATGGGTTGGTAGTATTCTTCTAACAACGACCCGCCACCACACAACATTCTTTGTCTAATGTAGGTATTTGTATATTACCGGTTGGTTCATGAATTCGTCCAGTGAGTTGGTGTCCCCGGGCGGGAAGTAGTCCCCGCGGAACTGGGGCATGTCCTCGATGCCGATCAGGTCGGAGTCGTTGCTGGTGTCGCTGCAAAGAAAAATATATATTTTTTGTTAAACTACCCTCACAAAAATTATATGTAGCCCAATTCAAGCTTATTTTTGTAACTTGTTTAAATGGTTGTTTTAAATAGATAACGGATAAACAGTACATGCATAAACGTAAAAAACCTAGACCCGAAATCAATTTAGAAAAACAGATTTTTCTAAATTGACTCGACCGGGAATTGATCCCGCGTCCTCAGAGATGCCGTGACGCTAGAACCGAGGAGTGCTAACCACTCGACCACGGAAGTCGTCAAGTTATGCAAATAAATCTTCCTCCAAGTTATCGGATAACAGTAGCACGACCTGCCCCCTTACTCTTGAAACCGATGTCCGTGTTAGATCGGATTGGTATTGTGAAATTTTGTACTTTTAAGTTACGACACCAGCGCTAATTTGGATTCATATTGGGTGAACTAAATGGCACTGAGTTTTGTATTTTTTTCACTCAATGTACGCGTTATATGAATCCATATTAGCTCTAGTGTCGTACGTAACTTAAGAATACGAAACTTCACAATACTAATCTAGATCGATCGGGATCGGTTTCAAGAGTAAGGGGGCTGTTTTGCATGAGCTGTGATAACAATTGGTAACAATTAAAATAAACGCTTCGATAATATTAGATTCTATAGCAAAACACGAAAAAATACGTCACTCTCTCCAGAGTAAACCTACGGACGCGAGTGACTTTTACCCCCACGACGGTTGCTACGCTTCTGACACAATCCTGATGTGCTTCATGAAATTCGACCGGGCAAGTTTTACCTGATAGTGTCGAAGTCCGGAGCTTTAATGGCCTCGTTCCATATGGGGTTGGAGCACTCATCTACGTCCGTAGTCATTTTAACCCTCAAAACGATTGCTACGATTCTGATACACATCTTGTGCTTCATAATAAATTCGACTGGGCGAGTTTACCTGGTAGTGGCGAAGTCGGGAGCTTTAATGGCCTCATCCCATATGGGGTTGGAGCCCTCGACGATCACTTTTTCTTAAATCCTGTCCTTCATGAAATTTTTCCGAGCTGGTTTACCTGATAGTGTCGAAGTCCGGAGCCTTAATGGCCTCATTCCATATGGGGTTGGAGCCCTCGACGGCATGCTTGTTGGTGCCGGGAGCCAGGCCCACGCGGTTCAGCCCCGAGTCCACCGAGCCGTACTTGGTGGTGGACAGCGCTTCCAGGCGGCGGTTCAACCTGGACATAGCAAATACATTAATCCGTAAAAGTATGCGAAATAGTACCCGCATTGGGGGTAGCGAGGTTTATGACCCAATCTCCCCATGTGCAGCGGTGAGACGTTTATAGGCTGACAAGGTGTTACTTTTAAACTAATCGATTGTCCCTTTCACAATAAAAAAAGTGTAGTCAGAGACCTAACCACAAAAAAAACTTAGTAGGTACCGTCCCATCTATGGGGATACCTCGGGATCACGTACAGCAAGTACCGAGTTAGCCTCTGTCATACGAGCAGAACGTTGACGACGGCAGACTAACTGAGAAGGGATATAGGGTTTTGGTGAGTAAGTCTTTCGTCCCCTTTCGAGTTCTTCGCAGCTGGGCGCGGGAGGGGGAGGAGTCCCGCATAACCCAGAGTCACCCCTGGTTAATAAAAAAAACCGGCCAAGTGCGAGTCAGACTCGACCATGAAGGGTTCCGTAGCAGTAAGTAACATCATATAAAAGTTCTTGTAGTTCGTTGTAACTTTGATCGATGTTCTAAAAATAGTGTATTTTTAGAACAATTTTGAGTTTCAGTTCTAAATATGGAGAACCCCCAAAATTTATTGTTTTGTTTCTATTATTGTCTGAAAATCTTAATGCGGTTCACAGAATACATCTACTTACCAAGTTTCAACAGTATAGTTCTTATAATTTCGGAAAAAAGTGGCTGTGACATACGGACAGACAGACATGACGTTTGTTCTGTTTTTTGTCATTTGGCTACGGAACCCTAAAAAGGCGTGAGTATCGTGCTTCGGATGACACGTAAAGCCGTTGGCACCGGATTTTGTCGTAAGATGTCAGTGGTTACAACGCCTTAACCTGAATCGGGTCAGCGTGGTAGGTTATGGCCCAACCTCCCCGTGTGCTGCTGTCCATGTGGAGAAGGCCTGTGTCCAGCAGTGGGATGTTGATGATTTTATGGACATGACAAGGACTTTTTAGCGTTAAGATTGTTTACGCATTTCGGTTTTCCACTTCCAGACTATCAGACCAGACCAGACAGACCAACTTTTTAGCAGAGTTATTGCGATTTAAAGTCTACTATAGAAAGTTAAAAATCGCAATAACTTAGTTAAATAAACATTTTTTAAAAATGTTTTCTTCAAACTATTTTATATAAATATTATATATAAAATAAATATGTAAAATTTCGACTTGGAAGGTTGTATGGGAAACCGAAATGCGTAATCCCTCTTAAGAATACTTACGGCCTTTTTTTTAAATTAGGTAAAATGCTTAAACGCATACATACATAAAGCCTAGGGCGAGCTCGGGTTATGAAGGACTCTTCTTTTAAAAAAGCTTATTATAAAGTGTCAGATTACACAGAAGACAAAACAGCTTGGGTCTGAAATGCTCCAAGTACTCCAGCAGCTATTTCTAATTGTCTATATTTAATTTATATAGAGCACCATATTTAAATAAACTATTTATTTACATTCAAATTAATATTTTGTATTTTATGACCTGGTAACCACATTTTTTTTTTGTAAATGTCGTTGCTTCTGTGCGCTGTGGTTTCTTGCACCCGTTCTTTGCCACAGTTAAAAAATTATGTTCTGAATGGGTGGTAGGTTAAAAATGATTTGGACGATTCAAAGTACTTATTAATTGAGTTTATAAATATATATATTTTGACTTTGACTCCTCCCCCCCGCTTGCTCAAAGATATTGACGGGGAAGGGGGTGGCCTACCCACTAAAAACCCTTGTATCATCACTTGTATGCCATGGAGATGACTCGAGCCCACGAAGGCAAGCACCGAGTTGAGAATACTCACGCCCTAGTCCTGAAGATGAACGTGAACAGCAGCACGAGGCACAGGAACGCGAGTAGCGCCGCAATGGCGGCCAGCACGTACACGGCGGTCTGGTTGGGGTCGGCGGCGTCGGGGCTGGCGCCCGTCACCAGGTCCTGGAGCACCAGTTGCTGCTCGTTCAGATGGTTCTGGATCTGGTTCAGCAGCAGCGTGTCGCTGCGAAGCCTGCGACAAGATATCAGTTGGGTGGTTCAACGCTTGGTGCTTTAGTTTTTGGGGATACATCCTACTATCCTACTAATATTATAAACGCGAAAGTTTGTAAGTATGGATGGATGTTTGTTACTCTTTCACGTAAAAACTACTGACTGAATTTGGATGAAATTCAGCATACAAATAGTTTATAACCTGAAACCACATAGGATACTTTTTATCCCGATATTCCCACGGGAACGGGAAACACGCGGGTGAAACCGCGAGTGGCCGCTAGTAATACATACATATGCTCACGACTATTATCCCCGAAGGGTTAGTCATATACTAGGCAATGGGGACCGCCGTATAGTGCACTGCCACAGTCCATGTTTTACCATATAACAACTACGCGTGTGCTCAGCGTGAAAGGTGAGCCCATCGCCGCTCTACGTTGTTGGATAATGTGCAGTTATTAGTCCGTTAGTCGCCTTTTACGACACTCAAGTGAAGAGATTATGAAGTAAAAAATAATAAGTTGGCTATTTGTACTTTCACAAGTTACCTTAACGAGCACTTACACCCAGAAATTACATTTTCTAAATGAAATAATAAAAATAAAAGGAATAGCTTAAGAGTATGTTTGACCTAATAGGTAGACGAAATTCATAACGTTCAAAAGTACAAATACGATCGAGTTTTAGAACACAAATTTCTTTAAAAATATGTCTCTATTTAAAATTTTAAACACTGAAAAAAGACGACAACCTCAGGCGGGAATCGAACCACGCACCTTCCGCATTCCGGGCGGCTGCCTTAACCACTTGGCTACCGAGGTCTGGCTTTCAACCGTCGAAATTTGTCAATGCTTGATGCTTATGTTTTTAGTCAACATTGCTTCATCAAATCTTAGAAGTTTTCACCTCTGAGATCCGAAAGAAATATTTTTACAAATATTTGAACATTCGGTTAAGATGAAGCTGCGTTTATAGATGAATGTTTTATATTTTAGCGTTTTATTAACCACGCACGCGGAAGGTGCTTGGTTCGATTGCCGCCTGAGGTTGTCGTCTTTTTTCAGTGTTTAAAATTTTACTTAAGTATATTTAAGCGTTAATAAAACGCTAAAATATAAAACATTCATCTATAAAGGCAGCTTCATCTTAACCGAATGTTCAAATATTTGTAAAAATATTTCCTTCGGATCTCAGAGGTGAAAACTTCTAAGATTTGATGAAGCAATGTTGACTAAAAGCATAAGCATCAATGACAAATTTCGACGGTTGAAAGCCAGACCTCGGTAGCCAAGTGGTTAAGGCAGCCGCCCGGAATGCGGAAGTTGCGTGGTTCGATTCCCGCCTGAGGTTGTCGTCTTTTTTCAGTGTTTAAAATTTTACTTAAGAATATTTAAGCGTTAATAAAACGCTAAAATATAAAACATTCATGTCTCTATTGCCTAGTTTGCAGATGGTTTTTATTGCTTGTCATATTTATTCTTGCAATCAAGCATTGTTTACTTTTTTTATTTTCAAGGGATACAAATACACAGAAGTCTTCTTTCTCTAAAGAATTGCAAGTCATTATTAAAAATAAAAATAAGATGGGACCAAGAACTGACCCCTGTGGAACTCCAATTTTTCCCGTGTGATGGAGTGAGATGCAGCTATACTCACGCTTCGATCTCCTCGGCGGGCACGGGCACGTCATCGCGTATGAAGTGCGCGCGCACCTCGGTGCTGTCGTCGAGCGCGGCGCCCGAGTTGTCAGTCGCGGGCACGACTTGGTCGATGTTGCACGTCATGCCGAATGCGGTGGAGAAAGTCGTAGCTATCTAAGAATATCAAAATGCATATTTTCTTTTTACATATAGGTATGTTTTGCGTTTAAAATAAATAGTGAACTCCTTAGAATAGACGTATATCTACATATAAATTAATAAACTGATTGAACATTCATTTCAGTTCGTTAAAAATTATTATTTTCAATTACAATTCCTCCACGAAAAACTGAATACTTTGTTCAATTAACATTAGCAATGTTTTTGATTAGAGTTTAGTCAATTGAATACTTACGAAACCTCTGGAATCTTCAACTTGATCAACTGTGTTGAAGAACAAGAAGTAGACCCGGTTCAATGTCGATATAAGGTATATCTTCACTTGGGCTGTATCGATACTATTCCCTGAAAAAATATAAGAAAAACGTTAAATATAGCAAATTGTGAGTGTACCTATTACTTTTCATATTTAGATAGATAGATAAGTAGGTACACTTTATTGCACATACAAAAGTTAGTAAGGCCAAAGGCGGTCTTATCGCTACAGCAATCTCTTTTAGATAATTTTAACTTTGAATTCATACCTATAAATAATTCGCAATATTGCGTAATTAATTAACCTTAAAAATAAAACTAAGGAAAAAAATAAAATTGTTAATTCAACTAGAACTCGAACTAAGATCACGGCTAAGATTATGACTTACCGTCCGTAGCGATGACGTCGAACTCAAACATGCCGTGCATGCTCGCCGTTGGCTGTATGTTGAGCGTGAGCGTCCCAGTGCTAGGATGCAGCACGAAGGCGGAGCCCTGCACCGCCGCGAGGGTCTGGTCCACCTCCATGCTGGTCGCGTTGATGGCGTATGTGATGGGCAGGCCTAGGGAGTGCGTTGCCTGCGGAAAAGCGATAACAAGCCAGTAAGAACTTAACCGTAGTCGTCGAGATTATATTTAGAGACTTTCTGTGTCTTAAGATAATATTGGGTGGTAGGGCTTGTAAAGTCTGCCTGGCTATCTACCACGGAATAGATAGATCTTCTTTATCTGAGCTGTGCTAGCTACCACCATCTTAGTATGTCCCCATAAAAGCAATATAGCATTGTTGTGTTCCGACAGTTTAAGATAAGATAGTTCTACAGTGGTTCAGGAATTCGGGTGAAGCGCGCTTCCACCTGACCCGGAATGTCAGAAAGGTGCAGTATCGAATATTGCTCGTGGCATTTTCCACCTTATCCAAATTGTTATTTGTTTGCAATTGCATATAAAAATACTTTAATCTTTTATTTTAGCGTTTTATTAACGCTTAAATATGCTTAAGTAAAATTTTTAAACACAAAAAATACTTATAAATACAGACTTCTTCAACTGCCTAGACTTACGTGAACAGTTAGAAGCTCCCTTTGTATAACGTCCAAGGTAGATATCCCAGCGGTGTACAGGCTACTCTCGAAGACTGGACGAGGATCTTCTTCAATGACCTGAATCGAAAAAGTCAGTCAGTAACAAGAGGGCTAACACTACAGAGATTTGTTCAAAACGTAGGTAGGTAGGTACTCAAAGTAAAAGACATTAGGCAATTGGATCCAAGATCCCTTTCTTATTCTAACATAATCACATTTTAGGTTATAATACATCCATAGTCTTTGATCGAATCTTGAATGGGTGCGCTTGTTACCGTGCTTGTTCTACGGTGAGGAGCGCTCTCATTATTTTGGACTACATCGGCTGCTTACCATCAGGCAGGATGTAGTCACTATGACGTGTCACATAAACCGCGTAAAATCCATAACGTAATTAACACTTGACGCTGCGTAACGCAGCAGCTTCAGGCAACCCATGCACGGCGACCTGATAGGTCCATGGTTGTCTGAAACAGTAATGATGGCACCAACTGGATGCATGTGGCAGCAGACCGTCAGGAGTGGAGTTGCAGAGAGGAGACGGACGCTACAAGAGCTGCGACAGATGTAATGTATCATCATCAGATGATGATGATGGTAAATATGATGATGATGATTATGAAACTTACATTGATGGTGACAGTGAGCGTGGAGCTGTCCAAAGGCACTCCGGTGGCTGACTCCAAGTTGCTGGCCGCGACGATAATGGTGTGTGAGCGGCTCTCCTCCTGGCTGAGCGCGTGCAGCAGTTGCAGGCGGTTCGCATTCGGGTCCAGCGCGAAGAAGCCTCCCGTGTTGCCCCCTGGCGAAGACACGAGATTGTTACAGTTTTACCACACACAAATTTTGGGTGGAACCAAAGGTTTAAGAAAAATCATTAAAATCGGTGCATATATAGGTACTTACATAAAAACAAATAATAATACACTGACGAATTAAGAACCCCTTCTTTTTTGAAGTCGTTTAAATAAGTCCTTTTTAAATTAGGTCGCTATAACATCAGTGTTCTATGCATTATTGTGTTCCGTAGTCCGAAATTGTGAGATAAGATATGCAGTTCCACTGAAATTGAGTATTACATTCTGAGTAAGTTGCGCTTTCATCTTCGGTCTTATCATCATTTAACATCAGATGAGATAAAAAATGACAACACGGAATGTGTTGTAATATTAAATTTATCCTCCTAACTTTGAAGGATAGCGGGCCTAAAAGGTACATTCCGGTCCTATAAATCATAATACTAATCACATGTACCGACTGTTCCATCAGCACGACTTTTCAAAGAAATCTTAACGGAAATGCAGTATTTATAAGTACATACATAATTACGACTATTATCCCCGAAGGGTTAGTTAGAGACTAGGCAATGAGGACTGCAAAAGCAGTCCTCTTCCATAGTCCACCTTTCACCAAGTATCGACTGCACATGTGCTCAACGTGGCAGGTGGTGAGCCCATCGCCTCTCCACGCTGTTGGATCATGTGCAGTATTTAGTCCTTTAGTCGCCTTTTACGACACTCAAGGGAAGAGACGGGGTGGTAGTATTCTTTCACCGCTGCGCGACACGGTATTTATAAGTCTGTAGCACAAAATGGTAGACTCACCGACGATTCGGTAGTAGATGTTGTTGCAGTCGTCGTCGCAGCCGAAGTTCTTGGGGTCTTCGGCCTGGTGCAGCTGACGGCTTTCCTGTAGTCCGGTGGGGCCCTCTGGTGGTACAAAAACAAATGGTTAGGATATTCAGGCATGAAGCAGGTACCAAAGCAGGTAGCAACCAAAGAATAGTAAAGAAAAGGGTATGTCGGTTTCGGTCTTAATGTTCGATGTAAATGAAAAAGGTTGTAAAAGGGCCAACTGACTCGAACCAGTCGCCTTTTGTCCAAAATCCCACTGGCTAGCGACTACCATCATAACTTTTTCTGAAACTACAGAACATAGGCTTAGGGATGACTTACATTAGACCGAGGCGTGCACGGGGCGTGCCGTGTGCATGGCCCGGACGGGGCACTGATTTGAAACGTTACATACATTTTGTATTTATATTAGACCGGGATGTAACCCGTCCGCGCCCGGACGGGACACGGATTATGCACTGCGTAATATAAACTGCTTCACACAGAATGTATGCAACGTCTCAAATCAGTGCCCCGTCCGGGCCACGCACACGGGACGCCCCGTGCACGGTCCGGTCTAATATAATTCATCCCTTAATAACTAAAGCTTCAGTGTTGGCAGCGCACGTGATGCCCTTGGTCCCTTGCTGATGCTCTTGGTCTATGGGTTGCGGTGGTCGCGCACTATCACAAATACCGTATGCTCGAAGGAAGCGCCATTTTATAGAGTAAAAGGTAAGGAAGATCACGTTACGTTGGAGCATGAATACTCCCGGCGTAATACCACCCTCACACGGAATATCGGTATGAAACAAAGGCATTCATTCGCTGCTGTTGTGTTTCGTACCGGGTGCCTATCTCTCCTCGTCCACCCCTCCCTAATTCCTAGTCTTTCTTCAAAGGTCCTATTCCTTCCTCAAATCCGGCAACGCATCTGCGACTCCTCTGGTATTGCGGGTGTTCTTTTTACTTACCAACAGCTATGCGATTCTCTTACCGACACATAGACGCTGCGGTCACGGCTGTGGTCAAAGTTGAGGCTGTTTTACTTACAAAACACCGATTTTGAAGAAGTAGAAATATCAAAGAAGTGATTCCTTATCACGCCGCTTACAGCCGTGCAGAGCTTGTGTCGAACAGCGTTGAAAATTATTAAGAAGAATACCAATGCACGCTCACCGTTGTTGCAGCCGCTGCTACCAAGGCTTAAACGATGTTTGCTCTCAGATAATCGCACTACAGGCGACCCGCCTGCTCGTTTGTCTCCTTTTCACACAACAAAAAAAAGGTAAGGTGAAGGTAAAGGTATACCGGTGAACAGAACGGTCTGGGCCCCCTGGGCGAAGATGGGCTCGCCCAGCGTTGGAACGAGCAGCGCGCGCAATGTGGAGTCCACGCTGCGCGGGCCCGGCTCCGTGCCGCCGTCCGTGGCGCGGATTGTGATCTGAGTAATATACCAAATTGGTGACACATGAACAGATTTCCGCGTTCTTTTCTAACTCCAAAAGGAACATCTTCAAACACTTCAGAAAATAACGACCAACGACGAAGTGTCTTGAGTGATAGGACGCGGTTGCACAAAAGATCCCAATGGGTCGACGTGCCGCTGCGAGAGGGAAACCTCTGCAGGCCCCAATACGATAAGATAAGATAAGGACTTTGCATCGACTCAATGGTTTACTTTACATACTTTTCGTCTTTACATTCACGACTTATTATCCCCCAAAGGATTAGTCTGAGACCGGGCAGTGAGGAGCGCAGAAGCAGTCCAATGCCATAGTTCACGGCTAGAGGATTCGATCCCGGACCTTTTTTCTAATCCCGGGATGACGGGATTGTATATAGGTAATCCCGTAATCCCGGGATAACCTCGGGATTATTAACATGAAATAAAAATCATTTTTTTAAGTAAATCTCTTAAAAATCAATTTTTACTAAAAATTCTATATAAAAGGTTCTTCTTATATGCAAATTAAATATTAACATAAGTAGATATAAATAAATCTTTGAAATAATTTAAAATTTATAAGTTTTCTCCAAATTATGGCCTCTAGTGGAAGTCCAACTCATTTTTTTACATAAACAATCAGAACAGAACCTCCCTGAATGAGAGCGCAAACTAAATGAATCAGCTGACAAGACAAGATGGTTGCCAAATGTCAAATAGAATCCCGAAATTTTCGGGATCAAATATCATCCGGGATCCCGGGATCCCGGGATCGAATCCTCTATTCACGGCATACTAAATTACAACTGCACATGTGTTCAGCGTGATCGGTGGTGAACCCATTACGCATCGCCGCTCTGTGCTGTTGAACGTATGTTCGTTCGCAGATTAGCAGAAAACTGCTAATCTTGGTTAGTTAGCAGGTAGTGTACCGACCTGGAACTCGATGATGTGGTCAGGAATTGCTTGAAGCAGAATGAGGCTGGCGAGGTTTTCACCGTCATTGGTTACTCCGAAGTACTCCACTGCTTCAGCTGACAATAAGAAAACGTCTCATGTACTTATTAGGTTTTAATAGATACACAGTGTGGCTGTATCGCTTTTTAAGTGAAGATTACAAATGTTGCAATATGGAAAATGTTAAAAAAAATTCGAACCTGCACTCTTCTGATTCTGACAATCCGCGTCTGGTGCTTTTCTATTAGCTACCGTGGAGTTATTCAGATTACAAAGGTTTTAAGCGTGTTGGAAAAATGCTGGCCGATTCCGAGCCTAGTACCTTTCTGTCGCCGAGCAGCATTGCAGCACTATGTCAAAAGAAAGAAGAAAGTTGGTATTCGTACCGTTGCCGACTACGGAGAAGGTGACTTGGCCGGCGTGTAGGCCGTCGTCGTCGGTGGCGTTGATGCGCTCCAGGATCTCGCCGTTCGCGGCCAGCAGCACGCTGTTGGCCGTCGCGCGCTCCTGCAACCAACCACCAATCAGCAACGGGACACAACAGAGGTTGGTCCCAGAGACCTTTGTCTATCCGCTTTGTCTTTTTCTTTTACAGTTTTGTGAGCCGGCAGAGTGAGTGTGACTGATGCAACGTCACTGACGCTGCAATAGTTGTCCTCGCAACTGGACTTCACTTCCACTTAATACCAGGTGGAGCGGAGTCATTAGAAAAAGATGATTTCGCTCCACCTGATGTCAACCCTTTACCGGAACTAGTATGTTTAAAGTAATAAAAATTAAATTATGGTGACTAATTTATATCGACAATGCAGTAGGTATATATAAGGGTTTAATAATCTAATCCCGGCCGTATTGGGCCACAGCGACTTATTATGGTATCTAAAGAAAGCGACGTTCATGGGCGCTTAAGGTGACTTGACATAGCCGATTTTTGCTATAACAAAATAGGTAAGGGTTAAGAGGTAGCGAAGTCCAGGTGCGAAGTGGAACCTTATTAAATTGTACAGGTGGCGATAGGTTTCTCAAACCATAGTGAGTGAACAATCCTCGGAGGTTTTATATAGGGACTGCCATGCCACTCACTGGCACTCAATGGCATCAGGCAAGTGTGCCGTATCTTGCTAAAGTATCTGAGGCAATAGAGTACGACGACAAGAGTGAGATCTCGGGTTATATTTGTATTGAAATTGTAAACGATAACTTACTCTTGCCAATCTCACTGTGGTTTGATGTATGGGGAACTGGAACACTGGATCGTGGTAGTTGAATGGCCGGATCTCCATTGGGAACCACGCGTCGGTCCATAAAGGTGGGTTTCCGTGGTCGAATGCCTGTGAAAGATGTTATTTTTATTACGTAGCAAATGCTAGCTCGTGTCTATCATCGTCGTCATAAATAGTTTAAATGACAATGAGTTCAAAAAACCACTTATACTTACTCCATATCTTATTTTGCCATTGGTATCTTTAGTGATACACCGTCTCTTCTCATTAATATTTTTGAAGACGGCTGTTATAAGTTTATCAATGTCTTTGAGATTGAAAAGCCGGAAGTAATCTTAGGCTGTCTTTCTGTAGCTAGACAATCACTCCGTTTCTTCTCCACATGGCGGAATAATATTAGGTTATTTTAAATGAAGGCCAGTACTTTTATTACTTGGGGATTTCGAAAGAAGAACACTCAATCACGTTTGGCCAAGGAACTTATACGACAGAATACTCGTTTGGCTTTATCGTGATTCACCATACGACTAACAAGACCAAGAACTTAGAACTAAGAAGAAGCAACCATTTACCCTGATAAGTATGTAGTGAGTGCCCCAGTAGCCCCTCAGATCTGCGACAGTGATGAGCCTGGCGCGATTGCCCCCAGGGTGCTCAATGAGGACGGTTTCGAAGAGCTGAGGCAAGTCCACCTCCCTGCTGGCGTTCATACCAAGCACCTCATAGCCCACGCGTGCGTTGTCCGTTTCTGGGTCGTCAATGTCATGCGCGAAGATCTCCGGGTCCACCAGCACGCCCTGTGCAACAGTAAAGGCGTCACAAACTGTGGATAGCACTAATGTCAGCTGTGCTTATTTGAACTTTAAAACTCTTTCCTGTGCACTCGGGGAGAAGGAAAGTCAATGTTATCGAGAGATCTCTAATTACGGTTCCTTTCTACAATGGCTGCAGGAGCGTGATCGTTCCGAGCTTGTTGGTGTGAAGTTGCATGGTACAGACGCCAGCAGATCAACCTACCACAAAATATCAAATTTCTACAATAAATTTTGAACCTTGTCGCTTGGTTATTTATACAAATCAATATCGATTAGACAAATTTGACAGTTTTAGATTAGTAGATTTGCTGGAGTGTGTACTAAACGTAACTTAACAAAGTTACTTCTGTGCCTACCGTACTCAATCGCGGTAAAACGTTCCCCGCATGGGATATTGGTCCAACTGCCCATTGGAAGAATATGAAGTACAACCCGTCGCGGGCAAATGATAGTACATAAATAAATACCTCAAGAAGTCCTTCAGAGATACTCCACGTGTAATCTTCGACATACTCAGGAGCGTTGTCGTTGACGTCCAATAGTATAATCTCTATCGACAACTCGTCGTTTTGATTTCTTCGGCCATCTGAAATTATTTCACAACAATTAGTAAAGTTGACTTTTATTCCATAATGGCGAAGCAATTGGCCTATGTCTCGCCTGATGACAAGTGACGATAAGGCCGAAAGGTGAAAGCGAACATCACTCGGAATCTTTAAGTACTGATAATTTTACCTCTGATTGGCTGACTTAGATACGATAGATGTAAAAAATGGTAAAGATTGGAGCTTTTTATATTCAGCAATGGCTGATCAGATCAGGATATGTGTGGCGGCACCATTGTTCTTATTGAGAAAGACTCAGATAATATATTTTTAGCTATCGAAACCTCCAGCTGCATAAAAGTGGTCAATGATTGCTATGGGAATGGTGTGCGTGGGCTCGTCCTGATTGCCAAGTCTCTGACTAACCCTTAGGGGATAACAGTCGTAATTATGTAATAAAAATCCGTCGAGGCTTACCTCCAGCTGTATAGAAGTTGTCGATGAGTGCTATGGGAATGGTGTGCGTGGGTTCGCCGCGGTCCCTATCCAGCACAGCGTCTGTGGTGTAGTTGACGTACAGCTGGCCGGAGTCCAGGTCCACCTCGAAGAACGCGCGCAGCCGTGCGTTCCACGCGTAGTTGATTTGGAACCGGACGGTGTTGTACAGCTCTGTAAATTCACTTTAGATTTATTTAGGCGTAAGGCGAGACGATGTTAGTTAGTGAGCTGGGGCGGTTTTAGGATAGTTACGATTGCAAATGTAAATAGAAGGCCATTTCCCAGCAGTAAGAAACAGTATAGGTTACATAAATGACGATAACCTCCGTGGTCGAGTGGTTAGCGCGCCGGGTCTGGCGTCGCGCCATCTCTGAGGTCCCGGATTCAAATCCCAGTCGGGTCCATTTAGAGAAAACTGTTTTTCTGAATTGATTTCGTGTCTGGGTGTTTTTCTATGTTTAAGTATATGTATCCGTTATCTAGTTTAACCATGGCCTAACCTGAATAAATGATATTGATTCTTGATTCTTAAACCGTATTAACGAGTTTCACTTGGGCTAGATTTGGTGTGAGCGTAAACAAAGTTTTTTTTATTGTTTAAATACAATATAGTGTGGTTGCTGTACCAAATAGTGGCACACTAAAATCTCACTCTCTACCCTTGGGTGTCGTAAAAGACGACTAATGGACTAAAACCTGCACATACATCCAACAGCAAAGAGCGACGATGGAATCCCCGCCTATCACGCTGCACACATATGCAGTTGTAATGTGGTGTGCCATGGACTATAGTGGACTGCTTCTGCGGCCCTCATTGCCTGACCTCTGACTAACCCTTTGGGGATAATAGTCCGTTTAGGCGCATTAGGGCTAATTCTCATTATGGCAACCGACTCGCTAATGGACTACTTCTCATTATGGCCACTTCTCATTTTGGCTACTTCTGATTAGGGCTACTTCTCACTTGGGCTACTTCTCATTAGGGCTACTTCTCATTAGGGCTACTATTGATATGTGTATGTTATAAATAAATAAATGTTAGTTTCAAACCAGACTAAAGTAATTACAAGAATTAATACTTATAATATTGTATACTTACCATTATATCATGTAATATCATTGGTACAATTATTGTTGATTAATTCATAAAATAATGTCATTGATCTCTTATGAATGAATAAACATGTTTATATACACAAAGACAGTACTTATTTCAGTAAACATTATCAAATTTTAAGAAGTAGCCCTAATGACAAGTAGCCCTAATCAGGAGTAGCTAAAATGAGAAGTGGCCATAATGAGAAGTAGTCCATTAGCGAGTCGGTTGCCATAATAAGAATTACCCCTTATGCGCCTAAACCTAATAGTCGTGTCGCAATATCAGACTTGACCAATGTCGTAACACACTATGTATTCTATTCAAAACAAGAGAGGAACCGAGCTGACCGTCTCTGTCGAGGTCGCCGGCGAACAAGGTCGTGATCTCTTCGCCGCTGGTAGCGTTCTCCCACACGTAGTGCACCAGCTGGAACTTCTCCGTCTCCGCGTAGGGGATCTTGTTGTTGGTGTCAATGATCTCTATCTGGATCTGTCGAAGAGTTTAAAAATGGTAAGTAAATTAGAGTACAGCCTGTATACGTACTATCCCGCTGCGGGGCAAACACCTCCACCATTAACCTTGGAAATTTTTTGAAACAATTTTTAGCGCAACTGTCAACTATGCCATATTTTGCGATAACGATGCATAATATGTACCATAGAACCGAAATAACGAAACTTGTTCATACTAAAGTAGTCTGTAAGTCTATGAAAACACGGTAAAAAGTCAAGTGTGTTTTTGTAGGTGCGGTCGCATGAGACTAGAGGTTATTTCGGTTCTGTGGTACATCTTATGCATTGTTATCGCAAAATATCGCATAGTCTATGCTCGATTCTGTCAAATTTGACGTTGACAGTTGCACCAAAAATTGTGTCAAAAAATTTCCAAGACTGAGGGGTTAAAGGAGGTTTGGCACGAAAATGTGAAACTTTACGTATTTTTAAGTCACTTGTACTATGCGCTGAATCCCTCAGGACGACCTCGTCATTTTCTTAAACTTGACACTTTCCTAACTTGTCTCATTTTTAACTCGGCTCTTTCTTAGTTGGTCTCTTTTGCAAAGTTGACACTTTCCCAACTCGTCTCCCCTCCGGACGACTTCGTCATTTTCTTAAACTTGACACTTTCCTAACTGGTCTCATTTTTAACTAGGCTTTTTCTTAGTTGGTCTCTTTCTTAACTTGACACTTTCCTAAATCTTAATTTTTTCATAAACTCTAAGAAAGTGGTTACGGGACACCTGTATTCATATTTTTTTTCAAGATTAACTTAACTGGTTGCGTACAGTCGAGTTCATAAATATGTGTACACTTTAGTACCTTGTCACTTTAATCGCTTTGACAATTCATGTATGGCAGTTTAAACAGACATTAAATAAACAAGCCAAGGTACTAAAGTGTACCTATACATATTTATGAACTCGACTGTACCTACAATTATAAATGAGTTTACATACATCTCGTTCCGACGTAAGGGCCTGCAGCAAAAGTAGCATAACCTAAACCTACATACCTACAGGTCAGCACGCTGTTAATACTGGCGTCCAGGTAGGTCAGACAGTTTTATGTCGACAATGAAAAATCCAATTAGGTTAGAGTTGACCTAAATGGAACAAACAATTTTCTGACCTAAGCTTAGGTCAAAAAATTATTTGTAGCTGACTTAAGTGGAAGAAACTATACGGTTGGCTATGTCTGGTTGATCAAAACACTCAGTAAAATATGAGGTAGGTTTAGGTTATGTCAGTTCTTCGGCCGGCCCGTAGGGTTAAAACACCCAGAAATAGGAGCGACAAATATAAATTTTGGACAACCGGACATAGCGAACCGTACCGAATTTTCGATCCCTGATTATAACGGTTATAAGTAAGAAATTATGTTTAAGTAATTTGACCTCCGAGTCCAAGAGCTATAAAATACGAATATATTTCAATGTAAACCATTTTATTTTACTGCTTACGGTTAGTAAAAAAATTAAAAAATATGAAAGTGTCAACTTTGCAAAAGAGACCAACTAAGAAAGAGCCGAGTTAAAAATGAGACGAGTTATGAGAGTGTCAACTTTGCAAAAGAGACCAACTAAGAAAGAGCCGAGTTAAAAATGAGACGAGTTATGAAAGTGTCAACTTTGCAAAAGAGACCAACTAAGAAAGAGCCGAGTTAAAAATGAGACAAGTTAGGAAAGTGTCAAGTTTAAGAAAATGACGAAGTCGTCCTGAGGGCGCTGAATTACTTAAATACATTAAAAGATGTAAGTTAGCCTGATCATTGCACAAGGTCATGGCCTTGTTGAAATTTGATACAAATTCTTTAAAAACATTTTTTTTCGACTACTTTCTTAATTTTGCACATGAAACAATAATTCTTAGATAAAAATATTTGTATTGATATTCAGCAGGGCACCTCCGTCTTTAAAAAGTAAAGTGGTTTTGCACATTTCACAGATTAAAAACATTGCTCTGATTAAATTACTAGGTCTGAAACTTCAAAGCAGAATTGTTCTAATTATAAATATCAATATGATTGATTTTGCTTTGAAGTTCATTATGAGACTTGTGTCAGTTTTTGCGATCGCGCGGCACCCCCTTAATAAAAATTCATTGCTATAATTGATGCGTATTGGCTTATTCACCACACCTGCCAAATGCGGGTTGGTGATCACCAGGGATCGGAATAGGTAGTTTTTTAGTACCAAATGACGTCATTTTCATGGCGAAATCATAGCATGGACATGTCTACAAATAATTTAGATTACGAATACCTAATTATTTAATGTCCACTTATTTACCAATGTAGGTATATAATATACTTAAGAATCTACCTCAACACCTGAGATTTTTTTTTACATAGGTACCGTTTAAAAATCGAATACAGTTATTTTTTAATGGGCATATCCATGTTCTTAGGGTAAGGTGGTGTAAGAGTGCGCGGTCGATAAGAGTGCGAATCAAACGTCACGCCGGCTCTGTGCGAGGTCTGCGGCTAACTTCAGTTGTGTTTTGGTTCATTATAGTGATAAGGGTTGCGCTGCCGAAAAAAAATTGGTTAAAAAACGGAAATACTACGTAAGTCAATAGATTTTTACTCATTTTGATCTAATTTTTTTGCGTTTTGCAAAGATCGATCGTGTCTCTAAGTGGGGATCCAAAAACCTGGTCGAGTTTAATGCTAGCAAAACCCAGGTTTGTGCATTCTCGTCCAAGATACTTCCTTCCTTACTCCTCCCTCTCTTCAGAACTCTCCGTTACCCATTTCGGTGAACCTCAGCATTCTTGGCATGGACATCGGCCAGGAACTGAATCCAAAATGCTACATCGAGAGTGCTATTTTAACTGCCTCCCGGAAGTTGGGTATTCTCAATAAGGTGGGGCGGTTTTTCACTACCGAGCAGCGCTGTTTGCTGTACAAAACTCAGGTGCGATCGAGTATGGAGTATTGTTCCCATCTATGGGACGGCTCCGCTAAATACCTCCTCGATGCACTTGATAGACTGCAAAGGCGAGCATTATTGGAGATGCTGAGGTTACAGCGTCCCTTGAGGACTTCCAGCTGCGTAGAGACATTGCTTCTCTCAGTGTCTTCTACCGGAACTACTACGGAGAGTGTTCTGAAGAACTTTTTGATCTTATCGCGCCCTCTCCTTTCCTCTCCCGGACTACACGTGCTGGTCTTAGGAACCACCATCATACAGTACAGACTATCAGTACTCGTACCAAAAAATTTGGCAAGTCGTTCCTTTGTAAGATCATTCGGCTTTGGAATTCTTTGCCGGCGCATGTGTTTCCCAGCTCCTACAGTCCCGGGTCTTTTAAGCGGGGCGTAAAACGGCATTTATGCAGGCCGTCATAAATGGGTGCGCTCGTTATCATGCTTATTCCACGGTGGGGAGCGCTCTCATTATTTTGGACTGAATCGGCTGCTTACCATCAGGCAGGATGCAGTCACTATGACGAGCCATTATAAAAAAAAGATTTCTGTTCTGAAACTGTTAGTTTTACAAGAATATTCATTGATTATCCAAATAACGTATTTTCTTGGCTAACCGATTCGTTCGAAAAACTTTGCTCATCTTTCAATAGATGGCGCCAATGGTTGAATATGTTTCTGAAGGGTGAGGTGTACAAGAGTGCGCACGGTATGTGCGTATAAGATTGCGCACGCACTCTTATACTACATTTATTTTTCCCTACTGTAGTGTTTAAGATAAAGTCTAATTTTACAAACTAAGTATTTTTTTTGCAATTACATCATGTCTTGAAGAAAAAGAACTACTCAGCGACAAAATTGTTCGCTAGAGGTTCTTGATGAAGCTCGAAAGCTAATCGAAAAATGACAGTCGAAGTGTTCTGTAGCTGAATCTTTTGAAATCGCGGAGTCTACTTTGAGGAAGCGGTTGAAAACTTCTACCCCTTCCACTAAATTAGGGTGTTTAGAAACTACATTTTCCCGGGAAGTTGATCAAGAGTTCAGGAACCATTTCACACCATATGGTAAGTGTCAATAAATATACAAAGAGCAATTACTGAAGACAGGATCGAATGCTCGGTGTGTCAACAATGGTGGCATGAAAACTGCATTGCCTATTTAGGTCAAGGATTACATAGGTGCCACTTGTGCACTAAGAATAATGTGCGCACTCTTGTACAACTCGACGCGCACTCTTGTACGCCCGGGCGTATAAGAGTGCGCAATTTTAGTTTTTTATATTTCTTCAGTTCCTACTTTAATTAATGACATTAGTGTAATTCATTGTTCCATAATTTGTTAACAAATATATAGAGACTATAAATAAATAATGTTGATTTTTTTATTTAAGATACTTTATTTTTTATGGGGCCTCAAAGTTAAAATGCGCACACTTACACCACCTTACCCTATCTACGTATGAAACCTTGTCGGGTAGAGGTGAAAGAATACTACCACTAACTCTCTACCCTTGGTCGTAGTAAAAAGCGACTAACGGGCAAAAGACTGCACATACTTCCAACGGCATATAGAGGCGATGAGCTTACCACGTGTCACGCTGAGCACATTTGTATTCACTATTTGGAAAAAAGTAGACTATGGTAGAGGACTGCTTTTGCTGTGCTCATATTCTCTGACTAACTCTTCAAGGATAATAGTCGTGATTATATGTTTGTATGTATCTACGTATCGTATTTATGACCTCAGGTGATCACAAACCCGGGCTATGCATCTAAAAATCCGAAAACACACTTTTCTCGATCTGGGAATTAAGCCCGCACCCCTCTGCAATCTCTCTCTCTCACTCGCTCTCAATACAGCGTGCGCTTAGTAGATAGGGAACTTCCTCGATATGTATCTAGTAGCACAGTATAGTAGTAAAGTTTATTGGGCTACTGAATCTGATGGCAATGACACTCACATCCCCAGTCTCGTTCCAGTGGGTGGGGTCGGGCGGGCACTCCTCCTCAAGGCACTGGTCGCTAGCTACCACGGTGTAGTAGAGGTGGTAGCGCGGCGGCACGTCGGCGTCGATGGCCTCGTTGGCATCCACGGTGATCTGCCCTGACTCATGGTTGATGGTCACCAGGCCATCGGGGGTGTCCTTGCGAGGGCTACGGAGGGAACGTATTATTCGGATTTTGTACCATATTTACGCACATGCATTTCCACTACATAAGTAATAGAAGAATACCCATTATATAAACGTACGACTCCCTAAATAAAGAGTCAATAAAGCTACAAAAACAACAATCATCTCTTATTCGTTGCGCGAACCTTCTGCCTGTGCATTGGAATGGGGCTTTTGAATCATGTGTAACAATGATCACAGCTCTCGCGCTACTATTAAGCAGCTGCTAAAATGGTTTTCCTATAAACGCGTATCTAGTAAAACAAAAAATAAATTAAAGTGTTTTTCTATAATAAAATTACCTTTAGAATTATACAGTATACTCGTACGTTTACATGTGGTTTACATTATGCACTCTTAGAAGAAATAATTTTGTGGCACTATGTAGATATTGAACAGATTGGCTCGCGCATGATAGCATATAATAAAGATCTTCATAATAATATCTTATTGCGTCTAGTCTTGAGATGGTCTGCTAGAAGTGTCATGCGGAGACAGGCGCGTTGTTCTGACTATAGGGGTTGGTTCTTATCATAGAACCGAATACCTTTTCCTATGGAGCAAATATTAAGCCTCTTTCTTATGTTCTGTCGTTCTTAGACTATAGAGAAGTGCAGTCGATGTTAATAGTAGACACCACGTGCCGTGCACCACCGCAGGAGTCGTATTGTAACTATTAGCGCGTTGTCATGACCATGGGCGTTGGTAACTCACACTATGGAGTAGTGCACGTTGTTGTAGAGCGGGCCGTCGATGTCTGTGGCGAGCACGGAGCCGATCACCGCGTCAGTGGCTGACACCTCGCGCACCAAGAAGGTCTGCTCCAGGGTGCCGCTCGCGAATATCGGCCAGTTGTCGTTCATGTCGATGATGTTGATCGTGAATATCGCTGTGGAATTTTAATGACTTTTATGTTGAATGAATGTTGGAGTTTAGGTCAAGGTCAAGGAGGTCAAGGATCATAAAACCGTCGGTGGTCGCGAAACAGTTGACTTTTAATTGTGTCTGGTTTTACGATCCTCAAGGGGTTAAGAGCGCTATCATTTTAGCATTTTATTCGCGTGACAGCCAAGCGGCTGTCTCGTCCCTTCATACTGTCGCGCAGCTGCCGCTATTGCTGTCATATCCATCAATCCATTCTCATCATATCCATCCATCTCGATGTCCAGACATCCGACAGCAAGAGAAAGCGCTCCAAGAAGAGATTTTGCCTTCCAATGCTGTTAACCGCTTGGATAACGGGATGCGTTTAAGGGAGTTATCTATGAGACGGAGACACCCACGGCAGCCCTTGTAGGGAATTCATCCTCAACCTAGTCGTTACACCCATTTGAGAGGGCTTGCCATGGCGGGCCGTCGCAATAGGGGCATCGTAGTGCTTGCACTAGGGTGGTCCCACTACGCTCCTTTGTAATCCTCAACCCTCCCCAAAGCGGAGGCACGGCATAAGGAGTTTCCATAAGTAAAAAAAAAAGTGACGTGTTCACGCGCGTGTTACCCTCGTCGTAGTCTTCGTCGTGCGTCATATGGGCTGTGCTGGCCGCTCTTCATCAGGCATGCTCGTTTGTCGCCAAGCATAATTAATATTTTTAATTATGCTTGGCGAACTCAAAACTCTGGAAAGAACTTGAAATGATTTCCAGGCCGACCTCAGCGGGGTCGGCCATCTCTAGGAACCCATTGGTTGGTGACCATTGCCTAGCGGTCGGGATGTATGCATGATTACATCTGAGCCGCTTGAGACCCTCTGGACGCACACCAGACCGACTGGAAATAGGGGGCTCAGGATATATATGGATATTGAAGGACTTGGGGAAAACCTTTCCCCAGCAGTGGGACAGTGTAGGCTATAGCTCACCCTCATCATAGTCGTCGCCGTATATCGTGTTGAGGTCCCGCACTCTCACGCTGAGGTACAGCACCTCGAACTCCTCGAAGTCGATGGTGACGTTGTACCGGATCTCCTGCGCTTTGATCACGCCCCTGGCGACGCCCTTGATATCCTCGTCGTCGTACACTGTCTCGATCTCAACGCAACTGTAATTAAACAGAAATAGGAATGTGGGTAATGCAGGTTTTGTTACGTAGCCTTACTAAGATAGAAAAAAGTCACAATAAAGTTACAAGTTCCAAACATTCTTTATCGGCTGTAGTATAGTGTTGTTCCGTAACAACATTGACATGTGCTAACTAAAAAAATTATCCAATTTTCGTCTAACAGCACTTACTTGAGGTACTCGAGCTCATTGGTCGGGCGGCCTTGCTTGGTGGCCCAGGATTCTCCCCAGTTGATGTCGAACACCAGGTGGGCGGTGGTGTCGGGGTCTGTGGCGCGAATCGTGTCCTCGATCATGTGGCCGGTAGGCACGTTCTCCTCAACACTGGGACTGGCACGTGGCTATGGAGTTAAGAAATTTTGAATTTATTATTTTATGCACGGCAACGGCAATCGGGAAGGCGACCACCTGATGGATAGTGGTCATTGCTGCCCATTGACATCTACAGCATCCGTTATTAATTCTATTGCTTTTTTATTATTCTGAGTTATTAGAGACATTTTATTGTTAAATTCTTAAATGACATTTTGTCCAAGGAGCTTTATATTGCGTTTGTCATGATATAAAAAAAATACCAGTCGCAACGTAGGAGGCTGGTTGTTGACATCCTCCAGATATATCACAAGTTGGGTGGTGGTGGTGTGGTGGTTTCCGGTGCCCAGCGTGTCATCCGCTCGCACCTGTAAAGTTATGCTTTTTTTTAAATTGCCCTGCGGCTAGGTAGAGTGACGACATAAGCAAGGTGGTTGGTGACAGATGGATGAGGAGAGCCGAAGATTGGGCTCATGTATTGGGAGAGGCCGATATCCGAAGGTCCCAAAGGTAACTCCCAAAGTCGGGCAAACTATGTTTCATATTTATTGATGCACAGCTCAAATGTTGAAGTAATACAATAAGCTCCCGGGGCTGACTGTATAACTTCAACATCTATCGCAATACCTTTCAAGTAGAATAACATTGCTTCGCCAGTTGATTATTTTAAAATTTGAAAAAGCAAACTAGCGAATCAATATACTTGTACTTGAAAGGTGTTTTTTTTTTTTTTTTTTTTTTTTATATGAGAAGGAGGCAAACGAGCAGGCGGGTCACCTGATGGAAAGCAATCACCGCCGCCCATGGACACCCGCAAAACCAGAGGAGTCGCAGATGCGTTGCCGACCTTTAAGGAAGGAATAGGGTTAGGGGAAGGAAAAGGAATTGTGAGGAGGGGTGGGAGGGGAAGGGGCCTCCGGAACTCTCACTGGCCGGACGAAACACAACAGCACCAAGTGCCATTATTTCACGCCGGATATTCGTGAGAGGATGGTATTACGCCGGGCGAGCCGGCCCAATGCGTGCTGCAACGCAGCGTGGCTCTACCACTCAGTAAAATGCGATACGTGTTAAAGTTAGACAATAAAATATAGCATAGGTTATTGATGGCCAACTCGCATTTGGCAAGCGTGCAGATAAAGCTAACACCCATCAATTGTAACGACGACAAGATCCTTTCGGTCTCCAAGGTCCAGTTCCTAGGTACGTCTAGTGTGTTTGGATTTCAACGATGGACGCTTTTGACAAGCAGTGGGACAGTTCACAGGCTGTAGGTACCTACTTGACTTTACATCTTACCTGAACGAACAACACATTCTGCCTGTGATAGTCGAACGCCTCGTCTATGGCTACGAATATCTCTCCAGTGTCTATGTCAATCCGCAACGTATCCACGGCATTGCCCATCAGTGTATGCCTGTCAAGGAAATGAGATTTTATGTTATTTATGGAACTCACCATTATTCACATCACAATATAATGTATGATCTGAGCACCCTGGGCCTTACCATCCACTCTTAGAGCAGATTTTTTTTATTACTCCCATCTTACTACGTATATTCCATCGGAATTTTGCATAGTAAGATTAAAGTAATACGAGCAGTATATAATAGCAAGAGGTACTTAACAGTAGCGACCCAGGATTCTCATTCTAAGCGCAACCGAAACTGCAATGGCCCGTAATTTGTCGTACAATGGTGGGCTGAAGTTTTTTCACAAGCGATTGGTACAGTACCTTTAAAACACAGGAGTGTGCCACAGATTAGGAGTTCCCTTGGGTAAAGAAGTTTGAGATGCGCTTAGAGAAATAAAATATCGCACTCACGCGTCACAACAACGAAATCGCCTTGATCATTCGTAAAATCAATGCAATAAACTCTGGCGCTGACTGTCATACACCCTTGGCGGCTATATTATTTGAACACCTATTTCTCGCGGATAGCGTTCACGCCCTTCTTGACTTTATACCGCGACGTTAATGGATATTACGCCGTCAAGTAGATTAAAACCGCGGTTATTAACGGTTGCGTACTTTAATGCAGCCGGGCTCTTAAAGCAGCGTGATGAGGTGTTCGACTTCGCGGTTGAACACTGCATCGACATTTTCCTCATCCAGGAAACGTTTTTAAAACCCTCCAATCGTGGGCCCGGTATGGCCAACTACAAACTCGTGCGTAATGATAGAGACGGCCGTGGAGGCGGCACTCCTATCTATTACGAGCGGTCGCTTCACGGCGTCCCGCTCGATCCGCCACCGCTCGCGGAATAAGAGGCCTTGGTCTGTCGGCTAGGCATGACCTGCCACGCGCCTTTAACTATCGCGTCCGTTTATCTGTTCCCCAGTAAAGACATTAAACAACCCGATCTCGAAGCGCTCTTTGCTATGGGAGACGCCGTCATTCTTGCCGGCGACTTCATTAGCAGACACGCTCAGTGGAGTTGCGATAGTTCCAACCGGGTCTTGAGCAACCTCTCTGAGTCGATGCTCTTCGATATCTTGGTCCCTATGACACCCACACATTACCCGCTCGTAGCCGGGCACGCGTCTAGCTCTTTAGATTTGGCGTTGCTAAAGAACGTAACCTCACGGATGCGTTCTATAGAAACGATCCACGCGCTCTCGTCTGACCACCGGCCGATCGTTTTGCAACTAGGGCCCGCCGCGGATTCTTCGCCCGTCACTAAGCTGGTGACTGATTGGGACAAGCTTGAGAAACTTCTCGAGTCTACCCACAGTCAGCCGCTTAGCACGATTCCAGATGTCATTGTCTCGCCTCACGAGACAGTGGCCGTAGTCGACGCCCCCAGTAGTCACCTCACTAACGCTATTAGCGAATCGTCTCGGCGGGTTCCAGTGACGCCGGATCATCGCTTTAGGCTGCCGGACGATGCGAGGAAACTACTGAGGGCGAAGAACGCCGCCACCCGCGCCTATGACTCTTATCCCACCGCGGACAACCGGGCCCGGATGCGCTCCTTACAGCGTGCTGTCTAGCAGCGTATGCGGGAGCTCCGGTCCACGCAGTGGGATAGTCTTCTTGAAGAGATCTCGCCCTCTCACCAAACTTATTGGAAGTTGGCGTGAACCTTCAAGTCGGACGCGGTGACCGTTCTGCCGCCGCTTACGAAACCCGACTACTCTATCGCTTTCGACGATGATAAGAAAGCCGAATGCCTGGCCGACAGCTTAGAGTCGCAGTGCTCGCCTAGCACACTTCCGGTCAACCAAGATCATGTCGTCATGGTCGATAACGAAGTCGATAAGCCGAGCGAAGGGAGCCCCCTTCGCTCGCTCCCACCGCGATTCTCTCCCCGGTCACGGAGGATGAGGTGCAGTTAATCCGGCAACTCAAACCGCGCGGCGCCCCCGGTTCTGACGGTATCTCTAACAAGATCCTTAAGATCTTACCCGCTCAATTGATCTGCCTCCTGGCAGCCATTTTCAATCCATTATAGCCCTACTATATCACTGTTTGGTGATAAAATGCCTTGGTTATAGAAGCTTTTGTTACTTGATAAGTGGATTGGTGATGGTATTGTTTATGTCGCTATTATAGTTTGTCTTAGAGTTTTTTGGTATTACTACAGATATTTCGTCAGCAAATAAGTTACATTGTGAGTAGTCACGCAAGGTAGATCATTTATATAAATAATAACGTAATAAGTTCTCGAAAAATTGGTCAACAGACAAGTATATTCAGCTCTGGCACAGTTTGTCTCAGCACGGCTTTCTCACGGGACGCTCTACAATATCTAACTTGGCACTTTTGAATAATTACCTTACTGAAGCGATATATATGATGGGATGGGTGTCAAATAGATTTAATCTACACGGATTACAGCAAGGCATTCGATCGAATTTCGCACTCCATCCTCCTTAATAAACTTATCGGTATTCGTGTGACCTGTTGCGCTGGTTTGCCTCTTATATCAGCAATCGCTGCCAGGCTGTGGTTATAAATAATGAGGTATATCTCTAGCTGGGTTCCAATTTCTAGTGGCGTGCCTCAAGGCTCCTTAATCGGTCCGTTGCTGTTTATTGTTTTTGTTAATGATATTGAGTTATGCTTTCATACTTCGAATCTTCTCTGCTTTGCAGATGATATGAAAATATTTCTAGTAAATTATTTTTTTCTAGAACTTAAACATTTTATGAAAAACATTTTGCTTTATTTCTAGTAAACATTTTTTTCTATTAAACATTTTATGTAAATATTTGCTAGTACGTAACCTTGACGATGCTAATTTGCTGCGATGTGACCTAAATCGCCTTGAGACCAACTGCATAGATCATAATCTCTAGATTAGGTCTACCTTAACCCAACAAAATGCACAGTCATGCCCATCAGTCGAAAAAAGAATCCGATAACTCACAGCTATGCACTACATCGGCACAGTCTCAAGCGTGTTTATTCTATGCGAGACCTTGGAGTAACGCATGATCGTAAGTTGCTGTTTGATGAGCACATAAACCTTGTCATTTTTAAGGCCACTAAGGGTCTCGGATTTTCGATTCGCAATTGCAAAGACTTTACAAATGCAAAAACCTTCAAAATTCTCTACTGTTTGCTCTTTCAAGTCATTTGGAATATAGTTCGCAAATGTGGAATCCAAGATACGCTGTTTATATCAACAGAATACAAAATATTTAGACAAAGTTTTTCAAGTATTTGTGCTACCGCATTGGAACGCGATACCATTCTAGTGATTATCTCCAATTATGTAGCAAACATCATCTTTTAACTTTGGAAAGTCGTAGAACCATAGCTGACATCACCTTTTTAATAAAAACTGCCACAAGTGCTATCGATGGCCCCGAGCTCCTATCCTGGGGTTAAAGTTACTCACGTCCGTAAATTTACCCTTGAGACCCTACACGTGACCCCTGGGTGGTGCTAAATAAGTGACACTGACTGAGTGGTAGAGTCACGCTGCGTTGCAGCACGCATTGGGCCGGTTCGCCCGGGGTAATACCACCCTCTCACGAATATCCGGCGTGTAATAATGGCACTTGGTGCTGTTGTGTTTCCATGGGCGGCTGCGATTGCTCTCCATCAGGTTTGCCTCCTTATGTAAAAAAATCTTTAGTAACTCTGAATGTTCCAAATAAAAACCTGCGTCACTATAAACCAATTCATCTACCACTTTCGAATACTTACTAACTATAGGCAAAATTCTTTCTTTCTTCGTGCAGGCAAATGTTTCAACGAATTGTGCGAGAGACTTGATATGGACCTTTTCGGTTCTAAATGTGATGCGGTGAGGCGTAAGGCGTAAACTTGCATCAATGCTATCCGATTATTAAATCTAGCGGGTTGTATTGTGTTTGTTATATCAAATGTTTTTACTTTAAACAGGTAGCTTAATACATAGGTAGCTTGTTATACATAATAATACAAATTAAGTTCCATATCTTGCATGCTCTGTAATAGTTTAGTCATTTACCAATTTGGCGATTGTGAGTAATTGATTGTATTTGTTGCTTAAGTTTTTAATGTTACTATCACATATTTTTATTTGTGTGAATCTGTAAATGAATTACTGTTTTACATTTTCAGTGTTATGCTTTTTATAGAACTGTCGATTCACCTGTGAATATAAAATAAAATAACGGCCCTAGACCTAGACCTTACGGAACACCGATATAATTTTTACTTACTTCAGATTTTGCGCTAGTAGAGTAGAATGATGAAATTATGCGACTGACATAATCGCATTAGCCAACAATGTACGTCATTTAGCGAACATGCCAAGAGGCAGTTTTGCGTACCAGCTTTGGGAGTGTGGAAGGAACCTTTAACATTGAGGAAGGTGATATTGTCACCCCCATTTTTAACTTTATGTGATGGAGCTAAGATTGAAAACACGTGCACACATGCATGGTTTATAAAGGTGTACTCACTCGACTCTGTCGTCAATGTCGCGGTCTCTCGCGCGGACTGTCGCAACTGGAAATCCCGCCCCGACGGTCTCGTTGAAGGTGACGTTGTAGTTGCTGTATTCAAATATCGGCTCCTCGTCGTTCCAGTTCGTTAAGTTGATGTACAGTGTTGCAGTGCCGTGTAAATCGGTTCTGTTCAAGTCGGTTGCCACCAGCTGTTAAAATAAATAAACGTTTGTGAAGAGAAAACTTAAAAGGGTGTAATAGAGAAATGGTCATGCTATTAGATCCTCGGGCTATAACTTTATAATAAATTAACATAACAGGGCAAAAGAGGGCCTAAAACTGGTAAATCTGAACTAAACCAGCATCTTTTCCCTGTTACTTAACTGGATTAACATTTAGAGCAAGTAATAATTACAAGTGGTTTTCCACATCATCTTTACCTCCAATATGATATTCTGGAACTCTGGGACCTCAAAGTCCAGCATAGAGTGGTTGAGGGTCCCCATGAAGAAGGTCTGCCGCTGGTAGCCCTCCTGCGGGGCCACGTAGAAGGCGGCCGCCGCGCCCGGCGGATACACGTCCCGGAGCTCCACGGAGTAACGGGCGTTCTCACCCTAGTTATATAAAGGCGAAAGTTGTTACGCTTGTAAACTGATTTTGTTACATTTTGGTATGGAGATAGATAGGGCGCTATCGGTTACTTACGTTATACGATAGGCTACTTTTTTGCGCGATAAATTAACGCGAGGGAAACCGCGGGCATAAAGTTACTATGTATAAATGCAATAGTGCACAAGAAATATCTGTCATAAATTACTATGTCACGTTACATTAATGTAACACAATACTGGAGAAAGAAATAGCTCCAATAGCGAATAGTTTACGCAGCCATATGGCATAGATATAGAAACTGATGTCCACACACTTTATGTAAAGAACTTTTTGAATAAAGCATTTGTCTAGCATTTATTTTTGTAAAAATTTATTTTAACTTACCAAATCCCTATCATGGAAGCCGAATTCGTCTCCAAAGTCCAGTGTCAAAGGTGTTTCCTCCAATATAGTAGTGTAGTACACATTCTCCTTTTCACTATCTGTTCTCCCCTCTCCACTTCCTGTCCACTTCTCTATCAGCGGTATAGGGCTCTGGTCGTTGATGTCGTTGACTATGATGACGACGTTAGTCTCCGCGTAAAACGACTCGTTGTCGAACTTATGCGCGCCGACTTTCAGCTGGAACAGATCTTTCTCGAGTCTGTCGCGGTCGATGGAGTCGACGGACAGGATGGCGCCACTGAGACCCCCTTCCACAGTTTTGATGGAGAAAAATGTGTCTGCAAGTTTAAGATAGTTTCAAAGGCCTCTGTGGTCTAGCTCCATTTTTTAGCTTAAATTTATCTTACACTGTAAGACTGACTATCGATATACTTTAATTGAGTCATGACTGCAACCCGTTTCAATAAACTTATTCAGCGGTGATCGAACACAGTTTTATAAAGAAGCGAGGAGAAACCTACCTTCTTCGTCCGTGATGAGATAGTAGATCAACTCCTTGTTGATGCCGGTGTCGCCATCTATGGCGCGCATTGTGAACTGCTGCTGCGTTTTCTCGTTAAACTGCTGCACCGCGAAGGTCTCCACCCAGCGCGGCGGACGGTGCTCAACGTTCTCCACTTCAACCATCATCGTCACTGACGCGTTGTTGGGCAGAGAGTCCTGAGCAAAGGAAAAAGTTAATTGGGAACTAAACAAGACAAGAGGTGAAAAATTGTTCACAAGCAAAAATTAAAAATAGACAAGTGGCACAATAGAAAGATGAATGCTACGGTATGTTATTTATCGAACTTAAAACTGGTAATTTTTAAACTTTAAGAGCTAATTATTTTGTGATCATCATGATATTTTTATGTATTCTTTCTTCAATTTTATAATATAAACTTACTTATATATAACTTCTCCACCAATTTACTATTTATTGACATCGCCAAGGCGTTCGCATTTACAACAACAGAATCAATATGGAGCAGTGCCTAGTCTAGCTATGCTGGCCAGATAGATGTTGTTAATAGTACTAATGGTCTTACAAAAGCCTGGACGGTAAATATGTGCAACTGGCTGCTCTCGAAGTTCAGAGGCCGGTGCAGGCCCACGGTCATGTTCATCCTAAACCACTCGTTGGGGATGTTCTCGCCGTGCATGTAGAAAATGTCGCTGTCGTTCCGTTGGCCGACAACGGCGAAGGTCATGAACTCAGTGCTGATCCGTCCGTCGATGTCCCGAACTTCGTACGTACAGTCGGTCAGTCGTGCTTCGCCGAGTTCCTGAAGATAAAGAAGTTTTTTTATATTTAGATTATTGTCTCATCAAACCTCTTCGAATTTACATCGTAAGAGATTTGAATGAAATACAATGTTTTTAATAATTTTTGATTTATTTTAGTTTTGTATTCAAATTATGCGATGTCAAGTGAAAGTCCTATGTCCTTCCTGATCCATATTGTAATGCACGGCTAAGCTTACGTGTATGGAGCACGGCTCTAAAACATGTATGAAGGGTGCGTTGTCGCCTTCCTGATATTCTTTCTGATATCTGTCGGATAGCCTATCTGGCCTATGAAGTCTCAGATAGCCTATTTGACAGTGTATGCCTATGTTTGGATATTATAGGGGATCGGTTTAGCTTACGGGAATGGAGCACGGCTCCAAGGCCTGTATGATGGGCGCGTTGTCATCAATGTTGACTATGACCAGCGACACGCCCGCCTGCAGCGATTCGCCGGGAACGCGAATGTTGAACTGGAACAGCTGCATGCCTGGCGTCTCGTAGTCTTGCCTGGTAAAAAGGTAAAGTAAAGTGTATGTAGCCTATATGTTGCCCCACAGATGGGCAAAAGCCTTCGGTAAATATCGGAAAATTGAAATTTGGAATAAAGTTTTGCGAAATATTAAAGTGTTCCTAGCATTTTTTAATCGTCGCGATTCTAGCAGTAACAGATGCTGTTCCTGATAAGTGTCTGATATTCTATCTGGCACTGAATTTATATTTTTCTGTAAATTGTCTAATATCCTATATGGCATTCACAAATATTGTTCCGGATAAGTTTTGAGCTAACTTAGGCTAACTAGTTGTCTGACAGTGTGTCGGATGATATCCTTCCTGATAAGTGTCTAACAGATCTGGCAGTTGACCTCCTCAACTGCCAATATGGCTTTCGGCGGGGCCGATCTCCTCGGCATGAAGTTGACCTTCAATCTCAACTTAAGCGACAACATCGAAATCAAGGCTCAAACTGCGGCCAAAAAGCTGGGTGTTCTAAATAAAGTTAAGCGATATTTCACGCCGGGACAGCTTCTAACTCTGTAATATATAGCACAAGTCCGGTCGTGCATGAAGTATTGCTGCCGCCTTTAGGACGGCTCAGCAAAATATCAACTTGCCGCGCTCGATTTGGTGGAACGCAGAGCCAGGAAACTTATAGGTGACGATAAACTTGTGAAAACCAAGCTTCACAGTTTCGCTCACCGTCGCTCAGTTGCTTCGGAGAGTGTGCTGTTGCGCTACACGAGCTTATTCCACCGTCCCCTTTCTACTATCGGGAGTCCATACGTACGGCGGGCTACCACCCTTACTTGGTTGATATTCCACCCATACGCACCAAGCGCTATTCGTCTTCATTCATAATGCGTACAGCCAAAGTTTCAAGGGAATTCCACATTCCCTGCCGGCGTCTGTGTTCCCGAGTGCATATAGCCCCAAAATCTTTAAAGCCCGAGTGAATAGGCTGCTTCTGGGCAAGCTCGCTCCATCGTCGGCCACTTCTTAATCCTACGGATAAGAATGTGGCCAAGAGCAAGCACATTTATTATAAAAAATAAAACAGTTACCAAAACCAACAGCGGATAAAACAGCGCAGTTGAAAATTATATTATTTTATATTATTACCTTTGGGTGATGACTAGGTACCATCCATCAACCAGGTCTTCGACACGTATCACAGGAAGTAGCATGCTGAAGTCCCCCGATATGAAGGGTAAGATGGTTGGTGAGTCTGTACCTGACAAATTAAATCGAATCGCACAATTAAGACAAATGGCAAGTTAATATGTTTATGATGTTTTACAAGTTGTATGTGAAAAAGTTGTTTTGGAAATACGTTACGGGATACGGATTATCTATGAGGACGAAATCGCCGCATGTACTTAAAAAAAGTAGTCTAAAAGATTAATAGACCGGGAATGTGTTACTACGCATATTACTGGATCACCCTTCAAAATATATGAACACTGGAATGTCGGAGATAGACGCACGCATTTGGCGGCAATAAGTATAGGTTGCAAGCCATCCGCATTACAACACAAAAAAAAATCATCTTAAGAGTCACCTTGATAGTTCAGTCTGGCAATGATGACGTCACCCTCTATTTCTTCTTCCATGTATATGATCTGCTGGCCGGAGGCGGTGGAGGTTTGAGGAGGATAGTACTCGCCCATGCACACCTCCTCTCGCTCTGGCGGGGGAAGCAGAGGCCGCTCGCTCCAAGGCACTCCTGAGGGTTATACAAAGATTAGCACATTATGATTTCACTCTTCTTCCGACCGCGTTGCCATAAAATCAAAGATAAAAAAACGTAAACAATTTGACGATGTCTGTCATTGAGAATTAATGTGAAAGAGGCCATCTGTTTGTGGATTTTAAATCGGAGTCTCCGGAATACGAATCCCTTCTTGAGAAATGGATCAGTGTTTAGATGATCAAAGATTTTAAAGGACATTCGGCAAAATTGTATAAAAGCTGATTTAGGAACCAATAACGACCACACTGATGGTAGCTTGGTCATTTCATAGCTATTATAATGTACACTACAATAAAATACTATGGCGGCTCATTACAAAACACAAATCCATTATAAAACAACTCGAACTCACCATCGAAGTCTAATACAGGGTATTCCGGTGCAATTGGTGGTCGCGGAATCTCCACCATGTACTCACATCTGTTGGCTTCTGAAATTGTAATGAAAATGGTTAGATTTCATTATAACCATCACCCACAATGATATTATATTAAAAATTGTAACATCATTGATCACCCACATATGTCCACTGCTTAGTAAAGTTTCGAGCTAATCTGAACGTTATGACCCACATACACAGATACAGATAGGACATTTTTATAGTTGGACTATATCAATTCTAGTAATTTTTATTTTTGGGCAATATTATTATTGGACATTTGTATGGTTGGATAATTTTATCACATGGACATGCCTTTGGACATTTGTATTTTTGGATGTTTTTCTTATTTGACATAAGTCGCGCAAAGGAGATTTACATATCTGTGCCTACATAGACATACTAACGACGTTATCCCTGAAGGGTTAGTCAGAGACAATGGGCACCGCATAAGCAGGGCACTGCCATAGACCACGGCATACAAAATAACTACTGCAAACTCGGACCAAATATTTGGTCCGAGACTGCAAATGTGCTCGCGTGCTTAGGTGGTGTGCCAATCGCCACTCTATGCTTTTTTTATTTTTTTATTCCACAACGGGTAAGCGCTTGGCCTTCATCTCACCTGATGGTAAGTGACGATAAGGCCGAAGGTGGAAGCGCGCCGGAATCACCCGTAATCCTCAACCACTGAGGCAGTTCCTCAGTGGTTGAGGACGGGTGCTACCTTATCTCAAACTGTCGGAACACAACAATGCTATAAACATCGTTGTTATCGACAGACTTAGATAAGATGGTGGTAGCTAGCCAGGCGGATTTAACAGCCCTACCACCAACCAAACCGAGCACACAAAGATGTACCCCCCGCTGGGAATCGAACCCGGGACCTCTGGGTCTGAAACCGGTGGCTTAGCCACTAGACCACAGAAGCGGTTGGATGTGAGTGCAGTCTTTAGTCCGTTAGTCGCCTTTTACGAGACCCAAGGGAAGAGATGGGTTGGTAGGGTTGGTTACTTTGGTAGGGTTCGAATCCCATCTGAGGTAAGTAGTAATTTTTTTTCAATGCCTTTATTTCGCTTTTACCCGCGTAACATAATATAAAGCAATTCAATAATTACCTTGTGTGTTTGCTGAAGCTACGTATACCAGCAACAGCAACGTTGCGAAGGGATATTTAACCCCCATCTTGCATGTTCTGTAAAGCCGATGAATAGTTTATGAATCTATCTTATGTTAAATACAAAAAAAATATGTTCGTTGGTATTCTTTACCGAATGTGGCCATCATCATCATCACCAGCCTATAAACGTCCCACTGCTGGGCACAGGCCTCCCACGTGGACAATAGCACGTAGAGATATTGGGCCAAAACTCACCACGCTGGCCCAATGCGGGTTGGTGGGTTGCACGCGGGGATATTGGGCCATAAACCATGAATGTGGCCATAGGAACATAATCTAGTGTTTATTGTCCTCCGGTCCTGAAATAGTCTATACCTACTTAAATTAAACATTCCCTGTTCCCCGGTATATTAACCATCCACCATAAAAACATTGTAGAACGCATTAAATGAAAGAGTATCGAAGTTTTTAAATAGATAGCAGGACACAATAGTCATTGTTATCGCGGGAATCACTCTGCATTCTTCAATTCACGTTTCGTTAGTTGCGTATTTAAATTAAAATTATCTTAGATATAGATCACTATTTCACTTTAGGTAAACACGTAATTAGAAATACTTACAACAATAAAAGAATATTGCTTGAAATTCAAATATTTCTTCCTCACAACAATGGACACACACAATCGATGATATTTCAAAGTGCTATTCAGTTTTTAAGCAATGTTATGTAATAGGTAGGTATATTATATTATATATTATCCTACTAATATTATAAACGCGAAAGTTTGTAAGTATAGATGGATGTTTGTTACTCTTTCACGTAAAAACTGCTTAATGGATTACTTATTAGTATATTAATTAACGTTTAGTTTTGTGGTGAAATATAGGTGTGTTGTTGTGAAATTTTTTACGCCCCCTTCGTATTTCTTGAAATTAAATTATTGTAGAATATTGCTTAAAATTTGTTAACATACTAAAATAGCAGCCATCTTGTCTAAGTTAAGAAACGACTTCTATACATCAATTACAAAATGAAAAGGTCGCATAATGCGGTTTCTTGCGACCAAGATGGTCGGCCATGATAAATTATTTTAGAGTTCCGTGAGATAATAAACATGAACAGATAACCTTTAATTTAAATAAAACCTTTATACATGGTGTCATATTTTTTTTATTTATCCGACCTACAACCTGGCTTCATAATACGACGATATAATAGAGCAGTCGTAAAAACGTTCACGTAACTTATAGTCTAACACCACTATTCGACGTTGTATGAATCAGTCGTAAAAACGTCTACCAAACCTATACACAGGCACCACTATACGACATTGTAGGAATCAGTCGTAAAAACGTCTACCTAATCTAAACACAGGTACCACTATTCGACGTTGTATGAATCAGTCGTAAAAACGTCTACCTAACCTATACACAGGCACTACTATGCGACGCTGTATGAATCAGTCGTAAAAACGTCTAGCTAACCTATACACAGGCACCACTATACGACGTTGTATAAATCAGTCATAAAAACGTCTACCTAACCTATACACAGGCACCACTATACAACGTTGTATAATACAGTCGTAAAAACGTTTACTTAACCTATATTTTTGTACCATTATACGACGTTGTATAAAGTATAGTCGTAAAAACGTTTACTCAACTTATTTAGTGGACCATTTAGTTACGGGACTAAATCGTTGTAGGAATAACGGTTACACAACGTTGTAGTTGTCTAATAACATCAATTCAACAGTTATATAACCGAAAGTCGCATAGCACAGTTTTTATATGACCAATTTGCTAGTTGGGCTGTGCCCAGCAGTGGGACGTTTATAGACTGATGATGATGATGACGATGACATACATATATCACTCCCGTTTCCCGGAGGTGTGTATACCTACGCATAGACCTCAGCTTTTCATTTGGTACGTTCATGGACTCAATTTTACGTCCATGACTACGATACTGGCACACAGACTTTGCTTTATTTACTCTTTTAACGTTCTTTATACATGCTCGTCGGATGAGCATTGTCACAAAAGGAATAAGTTTCAATATCGATTGGAGAAAATTTGCAGGTTTGGATAGGTGGATCAGCTGGCGTGTGCAAGTTTGCCGCGAGCTCCAGAGCTCCAGAGGTTCGCGGGGATATGTCGCAGGAACATGATAAAAACAGAGATTTGGTCAATTCCATAAGTGATTTGATCAAATCACGAAGGATGTTCAAAATAACAACATATCATTTCCCTAAAGAAATCTAGGGATTTAAACAAATATCAGAGCTGGTTCCGTGAAATGACAAAAAAACATGTGAGCTAGTACCTATTAGCATATAGCATAGGGCAGTTAGTATTTCTGTTGTCTAATAAAAAAAAATAACCTCAAAATTCAAGACAATAGCTAGGTACGCTGCGATTCGCGATTTTCTTTTTCTAAACTGTCACGCGACCTACAGGAGTAGGGCAATTTATGTTCTAGTGGTGATTTTTGAGATCAATGTTACAATACTACACTTACTAATTGTTATAATTAGGCACGTAATTACAAATAAACGACGTTTAAAATACCATAGAAAAGCTTTTTTGCCATTTTACGGAACCAGTTCTGGTATTTGTTCAAATTCCTAGATTTGTTTAGGGTAATGATAAAATTGTGTTATTATTTTAATGTCCTCCGTGATTTGATCAAATCACTTAGGGAATTGACGAAATAGGTACGTTCTTGACTAGAGGTAAGTTCAAGAGTACCCTAAAAAGCGAGCACGTAGATTTCGTTAACATACCTTTTTGGTCGAAAATCCTTTTAGTCTTCGCTGGTGCAAAAAACAGTACTACTAGACTAAAATAAGGTTAAAAACATCCACTTAAAATCATTAATGCACAGAGAGTTCAGATTATTTCCCCAAATTATAAATGTTATAAGTACAACTAGCACTTTGTTTGTGTAATAATCACTGAACACATTCGCGAAACTATAAAGGAGAATGCTTTTTGTCGTGATACCGATAAGATTGTCTGCGATTATCATAATTATTCATTATTCATATCTATAAGTATTGGCCTGTGAAAAACACATCGATTAAGTGGCAAATGAATGTGTTTATCTGTAAATACACTGAAAATAGCAATATCGAAATGACGACTAAAGACTCGCCCGAGGTGGAAGTAGCAAACGCTTAAAACTCCAGACAACTGTAAAACCAGGGTAATATTAAAACGGATTAAGCTGCAGTATTTCGGTCACATCGTGCGTAGAATTAAGTAGGTACAACCTTGAAATGAAACACTTTTTTACGGATTAACTCGCGTTTAATAACCCTGTAAAGGGTTCGAAACGTCAGGATAATATAAAAAACTATGTAAATAGTAAATTAAACGCGAGTTAATCCGTAAAAAGTGTTTCATTTCAATGTGTAGTGCTCGCTTAAACCTCAGAAAACAATATAGGTACAACCTCCTAAAGCTCACACTACAAGGCAAAAGACAGGGCCGCAGAAGACGCGAAGATCGCTAATGGATCGGATTGGTATTGTGAATTATCGTATTTTTAAGTTACAACACCAGCGCTAATTTGGATTTATATTGGGTGAACTAAATGGCATTGAGTTTTGTATTTTTTTCACTCAATATCCACGCAATATGAATCGATATTATTAGCTCTGGTGTCGTAACTTAGGAGTACGAAAATTCACAATACCAATCCGATCCAATAGCGATCGATTTCAAGAGTAAGGGTGCTGGTCGTACGAAGACACAATGGCTAAAGAACCTCACCGATTGGTACAATTTGAGTACTACTCAACTCTTCCGTTACCGTCTCGCGTAGCGGTGAAAGAATACTACCACCCCCTCTCTTCCCTTGGGTGTCGTAAAAGGCGACTAACGGACTATACTGCACATACTTCCAACAGCATAGAGGCTCACCACCGGTCACGCTGAGCACATGTGCAGTCGCTATTTGAAAAGTGGACTTTGGTAGAGGACTGCTTTTGGTGTCCTCATTGCCTAGTCTTTGACTAAGCCTTCGGGGATAATAGTCGTGATTTATGTATGTGTGTCAACTCTTCCGAGCCGCAGCGTCACGGGCCCAAGTTGCCATCATGATAGCCGACCTCCGATAGATGGCAAGAAGAAGTGGAAGTCAAACACCTATGTACGGAATACAGAAGCTGTAATGAGCATTTTAGGGGATGGATTTTTGTATGTAAAAAGTGGGAAGGCCAATTCTAAGAAAAGTTTATACCGAAATGATGAAAATGCGTACATTGTATTGTTTTTAGCAACTTCGAGACGCTATACTACGAACTAAAAAAAAAAAAAACTTTCCTACACTCACACCAATTCTCTAGCCCTAGAGAAGCTTCATTATGGAACTCGTTAAATGGTTACTAGACAACGGATAAATATACTTAAAATCATACTTATTATACTTACATAGAAAACACCTAGACCCGAGACAATTTAGAAAAACATTCATTTCTAAATTAACAAGACCGGGGATCGAACCTGGGACCTCAGAGATGGCGACACCATGAAAACCCGTGTACAAACCACTCGACCAAAGAGGTAGTCAACTATGGAAAAACGTTCTTCTTCACATGCTATACTAATTAGTATTTTCGTTTTGTTACCTGTTGTATGTATTAATACACACAAATTATTGTGTGTTTATTACATACAGACCTAAATACATATAATCACGATTTTTATCTCCGAAGGGTTAGTCAGAGACGGACTGCCATAGTCCATTTTTCACCAAATTGCGACTGCACATGTGCTCAGCGTGACAGGCGGTGAGCCGCTCTATGCTGTTGGATGTATGTGCAGTCTTTTGTCCGTTAGTTTTACGACACCCAATGGAAGAGATGGGCGATAGTATTCTATTAATGAGTCGCTACCAGAGGGCCAATTCTGTATCTCAGTCAGCGCTGACAGAGCGCTTAGAATCGACTCCGTCTCTTTCCAATTCTATGAATATGAAAGAGACAGAGACAATTCTCAGCGCTGCGGCAGCGCTGACTGAGATACAGAATAAGCCCCCAGCACAGCACCAACATTCAAATTAAAACTCATTAATACCAGTGATTGCATTATCAGTGCATCGCGATCAGTTTATATTTATCGCAGAACAATTTGATAAGACAGCGGTATTAATCCCACATACCTATATTTCGTAGCAGGAAATGTCCCTATCATATCGATTTCTAAATCAAACACGTAGAACTTCCTTTATTAAAGCCGTTACAATAACATTAAACTGATTAACCCCCCCTTAAACAAGTGGCGATCGCTCACCCCCTGTCTATCCGTAATTCGTCGTAATTGATGTGTACTAAACAAAGCAGTTCGCACGTACATTGTATTACGAATAGACAGTTGGACGTTTGGCACTTGTCTTGGAGGTCTGCTCTATCTGCGGTAACGTTAATGTTAGAGAAAAGTCTCTGCGTCGCGATAATGTGGTAATATAGGCAAAAAATAATATTGTGTTGCGTTGCTATAACGCTCTATGACCATCTGGGCCCTGATTCTGTATCGCAATCTATACATTCCACACCTAAACCTTACCGTCAAACGGAAGATTTTAGGAAGATATCGTAACTTTTTAAGGAATTAACGTGGTTTTGAAACAAGGAATCGTTACAGAATATGGGCCCTGATGTGTCGAAAACCGCCACCCAATCTATCGGTAAATATGTAACGACATTTAATAATGCCGTTAGTTACTTATTACGCTAAAATTGGCCACATTCATACGTAATTCATTAATTATAACGATAATTATCGCGTTAAGACGTAGACGGCGCAGTATCATAGTAGGTATCTACTGTTGTAGTGCGATTCTCTAAGCGCAAACATCGTTAAAGCCTTGGTAGCAGCGGCTGCAACAGCAGTGAGCGTACGTTGGTATTCTTCTAAATAATTTTCAACGCTGTTCGGCGTGTTATGGAATCACTTCTTTGACATTTCTTGTAGGTATAAAATCAGTATTCTGTAAATAAAACAGCACAGAAGTGACTGCAGCGAACGATGTGACGGCTGTAACATCTATGATCAGCAAAGTCGCTTAAAGAATCGCTTATACTGTATGCAGCCACCAAACCAAAGGCTGTCATACTTCAATATTAGCACTCTAAAACAACGTCGGACTGTTCTGGACCTAGCGTTTCTTCACGGGCTTCTCAATGGGTCTTCGAAATGCAGTGAACTTGTAGACAGCGTCTCTGTCAGCGTCCCATCACGTCCTCCCCGTCATCCAATCACCAAAACTTTTGCAATACCAAGATTCATAACAAACGTTGGCGGTAATGCCCCCTTGATTCGATGCTGTGCGCATTAGAACACCCTGAACAAAATAGACTCTAATAGGATAGACATTTTTCATGACTTATTGCCCAAATTTAAGGTCAACATACACAATTTATTGCAGGACTAGTACTGTGCATGAAATCTTGTGTTTGTTTTTATAGAAGAAAGTTGTTAATTGTTTTTATTTTTCATTCATAATTTAATTTTGTTGTTAGTAAGTACATACCTACCAATTAATTAATTTGAATTTTCATTTTGTTTTTTTTTGTTTTTTATTTTTATTTTCAAATATTGTTTTTTTTTGTAAATTACATTTGTTAGCGTTTAACGAGCTTATTATTAATGTTGTGTACGACTGTAATAGGTATATGTATAAGTATTAATTTGTATAAGTAATGTTTTGTTTAATGCTTCATATGTATTCTGTTGGTGTACCTTATTCCATAAATAAATAAATAAATAAATGCAGCGGCCTATTTTCTAACTCGACGGACTGCTAAAATGACGAACAGCTAAGGAAGTGCTTCGTACAGAGCAGTGTACTGTGCCAATTACTAGTGAAAAATACAGACGGAATGTACGACAAATTAACTTGGATGTTCATAATTTTAACTGTCAATCGAATTAGAGAATATTTCATTTCATTTCATTTATTCCACGAACAAATAACTTTGTGTAGGAAATACAAATAAATAATACATTAAAAAAAGAAAGTAAGTAATCTAACAATCATAAATTAATTAATTAAAATCTAAATAGTAATTAAAATTTAAACATTAAAAAAAAGTAATAAAGTCAATACAAATTATAAATAAGTTCACCAATTAGAATAAACATCATTAAATAAAAATATAAATTTAAATAATCACAGACAATAAAATCAATTAAGTAAATTCATCAATACTATACAAACATTTTTCTAACAAGAAGCTCCTTAAACTGTTTCGAAATAAATTAACATTACTGATAGACTTAAGATCAGTAGGCAGAGCATTAAAAATCTTGACCGCTTGATACCTTACATACTGTGCTTAATTATTTCGAGTTTGGGCGCAAAAGAATTGTGTAAGTCCTAATAGACTGGTGAGGTAGTGAAACTTTCCAGAGGTTAACAACGTTTCAATTTCTTAATTCTTAGTAGTTAAACCATTTCGGTAGTAGATGGTAATCAAGCATACTTTAGCATACGGTTGTCACCATTGAAAGGGGGTTCCTTAGCATAAAGCATCTTTATTAGACAAATTAGCTGTTACGTTACGTAACGTTAACGTAAGTGACCCTTGTTTAAAGGATACCGCAATATTGGCAGGCAGCTTGAGATTCTTCCCGGGTTGTATCACGGTACCGGGGCGCCGTGTCGCGCGTCAGAAGGAAGGTGTCGGTTCTTTTACCAGGTCGGGCCCGTATGTCCTTACCCACCCGTTTCCCCTACGGGGGGGCGGGTGGGGACATATGGGTTCCAGCCCTGGACAGTGCATAGGGTGTCTCACTTTCCTCTCGAGGCCCCATGCCAGTGCAGAGAAGCATTTTCTCCGACTAAAACAAAGAAAAAGGCAGCGTGAGATTGCTAGTTTATTTTCATTGTACATAATTGTTGTTCAATGAACTTAGAATTTATTATTGGTATGTATACCAGTAACTCTTGATTAAAAAATAGTTCCAATCCAAAAACATTCTTGTTTCTATTTCTTTTAGATCTTTACATAATATTTCTCGCGATGTTCTGGCTAAATAATCGAAGAAACCAGTAATTTAATTCGAATGAGAAGCTAGTGTCTATGAAGATCAGTTATAAGAACAGTGGGATACATAGCCACTTCTCAGGCGAAAGCTCTTCATAAATTTTAACCGGTGCTCTATTACGTAGTTAAGATTTTATAAAATTTTTGTTTTCGTTTCGGCGTGCGATAACGTGCGCGTTAGAGAATAAGTCGCTGTGAAGATTTACTGAATTTAAACTATCTGACTTTGCATTTAAAACAGTCGCATTAATTGCGTAAAGTAGGGAAATAACATTGTTATAAAAAATATAATTTAGAAATATCAAACTTTTATGGTATAAAAGTAGCGCGTTGAAGTCTAATACTTTTACCTACTATGTTATTGATGCAAAATCTTAATATGGTTACATATAGATGGTAATGAAATACAAAGATCAAATTATTGAAACTGTCGGGCACAAATTTAATACTTTTCTTATTTATTATGAGTTACATCGGCGCAGTTAACAAACAACCTCAGGTGACCCCAGTTAACGAATTACGAATTAATTTTTATTTAACTATTTTGGATGTAATCTGATTATCAAGAAATGTGTTGCTATTATTATTTTGATGCAAGTTCCTGTTATTTGCGCGTAGGTTTGAAGGTTACATTTGCACCTGCCATTACACGTATGGCGAACTTAATTATAGAGTGATTATAGGTCAGCCTATGAGCAAACGTGGAGAAGGTCTGTACTACGATCTAAAAATATTTTATAAATACATACATACTTACATACACCACGTCTATTACACGTAGTACTATTACTTATTCTGTGCTTTTACCCCCGAAGGGTTAGTCAGGAGACTAGGCAATAAGAACCCAAAAGCAGTCCAATGCCACAGCCCACCTTTCATAGAATAACAACTCCATATGTGCTCAGCATTGTGTAACTGGTGAGTGAGCCCGTCGCCGCTATATGCTGTTGTATTTATGTGTATTCTGTAGTCCGTTAGTCGCATTTTACGACACCCAAGGTAAAACATGGTTGTAACTATTATTTTTACAATGAACTGCCAACACGATACGATATAGGTATGTTATAATTTATACACAAAACATATGATGAGCACAATAATTCTATTAATTATCAATCATTTATGATTGAACAAATTTTTATGATTTAGTTCTGTTAGCCAATCAACGAATCTATCAATAGAATTGCAAAACTATGAAATACAAGAAAGAAAGGAAAAATGAAAAAAGAAAATTGAAACGAAGGATAGGGGACGGCTTTCTATAATGGCTTCCATTTTTTTATTCTATTGCTTCTCTAATAATATTAATAAAATTAATATTTGTACGGATCATTCACAGTGGTGCGAAAAAGACATATATTTTGTTAAATTTTAGTGTTATTTATTTATGATAAATCTTAATAATTAATGTAATGATATACAAATAGTAAACAGCTCTTGATAATAAACAGCTTGGTACTTACTATTGTATGGATACCGCAATATTGGCAGGCAGCGTAAAATTGCTAGTTTATTTTCATTGTACATAGAATTTCTCCCTGTCTACTAACCCCGATAGATAGGGTATCGCAGCTGGAACTACGGGTCCGGCTGTGTTTTCAGGGGTACTACGGGGTTCCGGTTCAAGCCCCTTGCCGGTTGTGCCTTGACCGGCGCCTCCGGCGGGATCCGGACGTGTGTAGGACTCGTAGTGGCTTGTGGTTAGCTGTAGAGTTTGTGAATGTTCGTTTGTCCTGGTATTGTGTGCCAGGACTTCCAAACTCGCGCACAGCAAGTGGGGCCTAGTAGCGGTCTCTGAGGGGCCAGAAGCGGAAAGTCCTGCGGGGAACGTGAGTTTTCCTTATAGTTGGCAGCGTTCTCCGGTGGTTCTCATTGGACATTGGTGTTGACTTCTCTGGTACTGGTCTGGAGAACTAGTAGAGGCGGCCCCCTAGATGCCGTAGCCTCTGGTCCAGCCAGCCGCGTAGGACGTGGGAACTGGCTAGGCGCCCAGATGGGTTCCGAGAAGTGAGTGTTCTTACTACTTCGCGACCAAGGTGGACACTTGGAAGTCGACTTTAGAGTCGACGACCCTAGCAGTGGTAACTGCGAGTTGTGCCCTTCGTGCAACGAGAAGTGAGCGAGTTCGACAGCTCCGGTTATCTATCTGGACAATAGGCAGTGAACTACACGTGTTCAGATGGTCTCCTGCGCGAGTGTTCTACTGGCACAGGGACGTCTGGCACTTCTTGCATAACCTAACGTTTGGTCTCGAGGTGCCAGTACAAATAAAACTTAGTGAATTAAGGAGAGGGGATGTACATAGAATTAATAATTGGTATACCAAGAACTTTGATTAAAACAATAGTTCCAATCCAAAAACTCTCTTGTTTCTATTTCTTTCAAATCTTTACATTATTATTTCTCGAGATGTTCTGGCTAAATAATCAAAGAAACCAGTATTTTAATTTAAAAGAAAAGCTAGTGTCTGGGAAGATCAGTTATAAGGACAGCGAGCTCTTCTCGGGTAAAAGCTCTTCATAAATTTTAACCGGTGCTCTATTCCGTAGTTAAGATTTAATTAAATTTCTGCTTTCGTTTCGGCGTGCGATAACATGCCCTTTAGAGAATAAGTGGCTGTGAAGATTTATTGAATTTAAACTATCTGACTTTTCATTTGAAACAGTCGCATTAATTGCGTAAAGTAGGGAGATAACATTGTTATAAAAATATACTTTTAAAACATCAAACTTTTATGGTATAAAAGTAGCGCGTTGAAGTTTAATACTTACTTTGTTAATTTATTTATTTATTTATTTATTTAAGGAAAACATACAGCATATTATACACTTGTAAAACAGAAGTTAATAAACATTTCGTTAGCCAAAAAAGTTTCCACAAATGTAAACAACACAAATTAGTTGTTATTGTGTGGTATGTTATTGAATTAAAACCTTAATATTGTTACATTTAGATGGTAACGAAATACAAAGTTCAAATTATTAAAACTGTCGGACAAAAATTTATGGGTTTGAATACTACTCTTCTTATTTATCATGAGATACATCGGCTTTATGCTGTTGTATATAAGTGTATTCTGTAGTCCGTTAGTCGCATTTTACGACACCCAAGGTAAAATATGGTTGCTACTATTATTTTTACAATGAGTCGCCAACACGATGTGTACACAAAACATATAAAGAGCACAATAATTTTTTTAAATGACAATCATTTATGATTGAACAAATTTTTATGATTTAGTTCTGTTAGCCAATCAACGAATCTCATTAACTAGTTAAACATTATAATTTTGTAGGAGTCTAGATTATAAAATATGGATTCGTAACAGGACACGATTTTAAATTAGTATCAATAGAATTGTAAAACTATGACAAGAAAGAAAAGAAAAAGGATAAAGTAAATTGAAAAGAAGGATAAGGGGCGGCTTTTCTATATGGCTTCTATTTTTAACCCCTTATAGGGCAGTGTCAAATATATTGACACCATATTTTGAACTTTATGCAATTGAGATAAGGTCGAAAACCAATGAAAATTTTGAACATGCTATGCTCGTTAATGGGTTACCGACTTCAAAAAAAGGAGGAGGTTCTCAATTCGGTTGTATGTTTTTTTTATGTTTATTACCTCAGAACTCCGTCATTCATACACCGATTTAGAAAATTCTTTTTTTATTTGAAAGGATATACTTCCAGATTGGTCCCATTTTTATTAAAATCCAATTCTGATGGTGGAATCCTCAAGGAATAGAGGGAACTCTTCAAATATTGTAGGTGATTTTGGTATTTTCAGCAATAAGTCAAGCATTTGCATTCAGAAAGTATCATTTGATGAAGTAGAATTGATGAAGAAGACCACAGAATGCCATTGGAACTCCTTAATGATAAGTATTTCACGGGTGGCGATAAGATATCTCGATTAAGATGGTTAAGCGACTATGACGAAGCAAAAGGTCCAATTGTTATCAAAATCCAGGTCTGATGGTGGAATTCTCAAAGAATTGAGGGAACTCCTCAAATATTGTAGGCATACCTATAGCGATTTTAGTATTTTCAGCAATAAGTCAAGCATCTGCATTCAGAAAGTATCATTTTATGAAGTAGAACTGATGAAGAAGACCACAGAATGCCATTGGATTTCCTCAATGATTTTGAAGTATTTCACGGGTGACGATAAGATATCTCGATAAAGAAAGATAAGCGACTATGGCGAAGCAAAAGAAGGCAGATACAGAAACTCAGTTCTGATGGAGGGATCCTTGAGGAATTGAGGGAACTCCTCAAATATTTTAGGCATACCTATAGCGATTTTGGTATTTTCAGCCATAAGTATATACACATATAGCCAATCAACAAATCTCATTAACTAGTTAAACAGATGATTGCATTTTATTTTTAGGAGTCTAGATTATAAAATATGGATTCGTAACAGGACACGATTTTAAATTAGTATCAATAGAATTGCAAAACTATGACATACAAGAAAGAAAGATTTGTTCCGGATTCGTAACTATGACATACAAGAAAGAAATGAAAAAGGAAAAAAGAGAATTGTAAAGAAGGATGGACGGCTTTTCTATAATGGCTTCTATTTTAATTCTATTGCTTCTCTAATAAAATTATTTTTTGTACGGATCATTCACAGTGTTGCGAAAGGGACATATATTTTGTTAAATTTTAGCGTTGTTTAAATATAATAAATTTTAGTAATTAATGTAATGACATAGTAAACATCTCTTGATAATAAACAACTACCTACTTACTATTGTATGGAATATGTTGAGGTTTCTAGGTCAAAGTGCAATACATACCTTACTTTAAGTTATTCGTTATTATTATGACAAACAAGGTAAAAGTTATCTGAACTGAACCCACATTAGAAACCTATGTCATTATTTACTTACCGAAACCGCATTTGTGGCCAAGTGGTTAAACCATTGGTCTCAGGCCCAGAAGGGTTCGATCAGGTTCGATTTCAAGCGGGGGTTTAAAAAATAGTAATTTGCTCGGTAAAAATAATTAGTCTTTGGTCCTAGACAAGACATTATCGTAGGAGGTCCATCCATCCATGGTGGGCCATACCATCTGTGTCTCCCCGGGCGTGGTGAATGCGTAAAGCAACCACTTTTGTTGTGCCTACAGTATAAAAATACTGTACATAAAAAGTCTCGGACCAAATGTAATATTTGGTCCGAGTAAAAAGTTGTTTTGACATCTGACAGTGAATATAGAACATAATAAATATCTAGTTTCTCTTCGATTAACACAAACACTCTCTACGTTTTAAAATACATTAAAAAAGTTAATTTGCTTATTTACTACTTTTTAAGCAGAGCCACGAACAAAGACCAAACATAGCACGCACGGCCCAAAGAATATATAATCAAACATTTATCACAGCGAGCCATCAAACGAAAAAAAATAATTGAACATATCTATTTTGCTGACCATTATTTTAGAAAAGTAGTACTAGGATAAACAAACAGTTGCACTATAGCACTATGCACTGCATGAGCATGACAGATGGTCGTGGTTTACGGTTTACAGCAAACAAACACAAAGTCCGGTGCACGCCTTAGCGATCGACCGTCTCTAATGAACACAGATAAATTACAAACAGAAGGACTACTCCTTACTACACAATGTACAGGACGCGCTGTAGCTGTAGATTATGTAAAATTAATTATTTAGAACCAATTTAAAATAATTTTAACCATGTTGCGTAGCGGTGAAAGAAACCCCCTCTCTTCCCTTGGGTGTCGTAAAAGGCGACTAATGGACTAAAGACTGCACATACATCCAACAGCATAGTGCGGCGATGGGCTCACCACCTGTCAAGCTAAGCATAAAAATGTGCAGTCTCTATTTGATGAAAAGTGGACTATGGTAGAGTACTGCTTTTGCGGTCCTCATTGCCTAGTCCCTGATTTCCCTTCGGGTAAAATAGTCGTGATTATATGTATGTTATTATTTAGAACCCAGCTAGGTACAGTAAGTTGTATCCAACGACGGCCTTAGAGTAGCTTAACACGTACACTACAGCAACAACACTACCCACTATTCTACATAATATTTCTAAATTGTTTGTTGTGTTGTTTTTAGGTACCTATTCGAATTGTATACCTTACCAATAAACTATATTTTTTTATAATGCCACAGCAAAATACGGCTTCCATTACACAAACACGAATGAAAAAATTATAGCACACCTTAACTACCTACTTAAAAAAGAAACTAAAAACTAAAGAAAACTATGAAAGATGTCCTCCAACTGTATTGTGTTTGTGTACGGTGCCAACAAGAATGCTTTCAACATTACCTCTTTGAATTGCCAGGCTTATACGCTGGCTGGCGTAACTGTCCACTCCCTTGTCACCACCGAAAGCGGAGGCATCAATAAGGCGAGCACTTATCTCTTTAAAGAGCTGCCTTGCCGCCCGCCGCCGCGCGCTGGTCTCCATGGACCTTAAAGCATTAAACCAAATGCTCTAAGCCATGGACCCATTGTCTCCACTACACCACAAACGGAACAAATAAATATATTTGTCTGGTGCAAAATGTATAATCCTGTATTTTTAATTTAATCGTTTGGGGGGAAGGGGGGGGCGAGGGGGGAATCTAAGAGAGGGGGAGCCAAAGTGCGGAAATGCATAGTTTTCAAGACATTTTTATTTTGACGTTATGTCATATATGTTCTATGATTATCGTAGGTTATTTTTAGGAAAAAAAAATTCTACCAAGTTACCATTACCGTAACCTCTCCATCCCCGTCCCCCCAAGATATTTTTGAATGGAGCTAGTTTTCTGTTGTCTAATAAAAAAAGTAACCTCGAAATTCATGACAATCGCTACCCTGCGCTTCGCGATTGTCTTAAATTGCTAACCTATTAAGTGACCTACAGGAGTAGGGCAGCTAGTTGCTTAAAACTAAACGTTTTAATATTTTACGTCAAACAACAATACACGTCGATTTTTCTTAAATTCTTGACTACTTTGCAATTTTCAATCAATTCTAGCGTAAAAACTAAGCAACTTCGCGCCGTGAAATTTTAGTAAATTATACTTCTATATTAACAAACCTATCTATAAAAAAATATGGTGCTTATTGATGGTGATTGATTGACCTGATGGTGTTGACTAATTTCATCTGTTCCATGATGTGTCACACCTTTATGATACTAATGTACTTGTGTACACATAAAAGTCTCCTTGTTGACATTAATGTAGTTCGTTCCTCGAGGGAGGATTGAAAGGGAGTGAAAGCGGACCTTCTGTGTTGTTTAGCGTGACTCGTAGTGCAAGCTTGGCGTCCGCTTGCCCGCGCCGCCGCTATTAGTCGCCTCACGCCTCAGAGCTCAGTCCTCAGCCGCGCACCCGTATCAACGCACCCTTATCAACAGTGAGTACTCGCTATGTTTTTGTTAAAGACCCGTTAAAGTAAACTGCTGATAATGTTACGTCCCACGTTGATTAATAAAATTAAAACTTTGATTAATGGTTCATTTGAAAGCCAACGAAAACAGTTTTGTTATAGATACGTTGTATTTTGAAACATTTTTGTTTTACCTGCTAGTTAGCAAAAATTTCGCTTTATAATGTAAGTACCATATTCAGTATAGTAATAGTAGTAAACTATTGAAGGTTTTACATCATCTTTCTTCAAAAATTTTTTATACCTATACTACTACTATACTAAATAACTAAAAACTTAAAAAATATTACTAAATAATTAAAAACGTCGGTCCTATCGGATTTTTTGTCTACCCTCATTGTAAGAATATGTGTGTGTTAAATTAATAAGTTGTAACGGTTTTGTCATCATCGAATATTGTATTTTACATTATTAAAATATTATGTTTATGTAAGTAGGTAAGTACTCACATAAAATCATTTGGAAAACTGTAAAAGCACTTCTTTGAGATCATATCACCACCCAGGAAGTATGGTACCTATGTTAGTACTTAGAAGATTGCTTTAGTTGAAAACTGCCCACTAATAAAAACATAGACCAGGTATGTGTTATACGAATGTATAATTATGTTCGTGCATCTTTTTAAAACGCCTATTTGGCTAATTATTATTGATTTTGTTGTGTTGGTTATTGTCAGGACAAGATTTGCGAAAAAAAGGTTTTTTTTTGGAAATTTGTCATGGGTATAGTATCTATAGTGTATCTTTAACCCACAGATATAGATTTACTATCTGTGGGTTGTACCACATGAGTAAATACGTACTTGTTTACGGTGTGTTCACGTACTAAATTTATAAATGTAACATCCTAATTTACTGCATTCTAGCAAATAAATATAACAGTATCTTAGGATAAATGTTTACTAACTAGAAAAAAAATCAACCATTCTCAGGTTATTTATTTTCTAGTAAACATTTTATCCTCTATGTATATAGCATTGTGAATGCAAAATTTCAATAATAAAGGTAATAGTGTCTTAATTTCTTATTAAACAAAAATTACAGTAAATAAAAAAATATTCGGTGGCTTTTTTTCTATATAAAATCAATGATATCTAAAAATTCCGAGGCCGCTACACACTATACGACTTCATAAGATAATATTTTTTTTTAAATTTCATTTGTATAGAACAGTAGTTCAATCGAGGAGTCAAAAAAGTGCCTTTACGCATTTTATGAAAATCTTTTTCTGCAATTTTGGGTTTAATTAAAAAGTTAAGCGAAATTGACAAAAAGCGAGCCGCTGCGAACTATTCCAATAGCTATTCTACACTATTCAATAAGTCAAAACTGTTAATGTATTTTTGTTTATGAGATCAAGAACGCCAAAGTTGGCCATTTTACGCAAAAATCAGTCTAGATTTAATAGGCCTCTTAAAAGTACCAATTGTATTCTTTATATCGCAAAAAGAAATATTGTGATAGTAAATCAACCTGTGATTACTTTAGCAGACTTTTATTTTTTTCAATATTACTAGTATATTAAATTTGATTGACCACTTTTTCTGCTGACGGTTCTTATAAGCTAAACATAGCATTGATTAAGTTCATGAAGATAAAAACAAATCGTGATCCTTCGGGACATGATCCTCGGAGAATGTGATCCTCGGGGAATAACCCGATGGGTCGACGACGACGTAATGTACTTAACTCTATTTTCTTGTGTGTGTGTGTATATTATTTCTTGTATGTTTTTGTTTGTAACTTGTTTTTACTTGTCTTTTTTTCTAAAGTACTTACATTGTCGAGTTAAAATGGGATTTAGGATAAAAGGTTTACTAGAAAAAAATCAACCAGTCTCAGGAAGCACGAATGGGATCCCCATTCGAGCTTCCTGAGACTGGTTGATTTTTTTTCTAGTAAACATTTTATCCTAAATCTATATAGCATTGTGAATGCAAAATTTCAATAATAAAGATTAAAATGGGATCATGTTCTGGGGGAATTCTGTTAATAAAACTGCAATATTTAGGGCACAATTAAAGAGAAGTATAAGAGCTATAAACGGTCTAAAATCTGATGATAGTTGTAAACCAGTTTTTAAGCAGTTAAACATACTAACACTTCCATCTTTGTACATCTTTGAAGTAGCAGTATTTGTCCACCAGAACCGACATATTTTCCCTACTTTCGATGAACAGAATTCACAAAGAAGTCATAGACATGGACACAAAAAATGTGCACCTAAACATAAAACTGCACTCTTTGCAAAAAGCTTTTTTGGTGGCTCCAACATTATACAAACAAAGTTTCCAATGAATTTAAGAACCTGCCAATTAAACTTTTTAAAAAACATTCAGGAAAGCTATTAATTAATAAAGCATATTACTCGACCACTTAATTTCTGAATGACATAATAGTATTATCTTTGAAGTAAAATGATCTCAATTGTTATTTGACTTATTCCTGAATTTATTATGGCACAGTGTAATTTGAAAATGATTTAATTATAATTACTATTATTATAATTATCATATCATGCATCCGAGCGTTCATTACTAAATTGTAATTGTATTGTCAGTCGTATTTTTGTTTATATTAAACTACTAATTGATTTTAGAATTTATAGTTTCTCAATTTTGAATTTATTAATTAATTATTTAGTAATGATTTTGGACATGTGTAATTTTTATTTTATTAATGTTGAACATTTATTAGTATTAATTTTATATTTGGACATGTGTAATTTATATTTTATCAATTAGGAATTTGTTTACTTTTATAATTTTATATAACTTTTAGATATTTGTATAGGTACTTTGACGAAGGTGGAAGTGTAGTGAAACTAATTAATAAGTTTAACACCTATGACATTGTACCTAACCTGCATTTCACAAATAATTAATATTCTATTCTATTCTATTCTAAATACCTACTGTCAATATTATTATTCTGTCTAGAACTAAATTACGCTTTTCCCCTTTAAATGTTAATACCGAATTTTACATTAACTAAGAATGCTGACAACAACAGTATTTATTCAACATATTCCCGTGGTCGAAGTATGACGAGTTAATCCCAATATCTCATTTAAAAACATGAAAGATTCTAATCGTTACAATATTTTCAGGGTCAGGGTGAACTATTGAACCCTTTGTTAATCAAGAGAGAAGTAATCTACACACTACATACATTAAATGTTGTAAATGGGTATACACGCACTACGCATGTAGACTTTTTGTAGGCAGTTAACTACTAAAACAGCAGTAAAAATTATCAATCCTTTGCTCCGAAGATTAAAAAGGTTTACGCATTTTACGCAGTTCTAAGTTTACCATAGAAAGTTTTAAAAACCACAATAACTCAGTTAAAAAACCTTTTATTAAATCTTTATAGATAGATTACATATCTCATGCATTATTTATTTATCATTATTTCTGTCGCTCTCAACCCTACTTATTTCATTGATTTAGTTAGGTATTTTAAATTAATAAAAATAAAATGTACCATGGGTTGAAATGATTTGCAAGCATGCTACGCTAATTTTGGATTGTTGTCTGGTCTTACTCTTATCATGTGGATGTGCAGCGTACAAACGGACGCTCTTGTTCATAGAATAATATGCTTTATTATTCTGAGCTCTTGTTGTAGTGATTATACTCTGCTAGTGTACTTATATCACAAATAAATAAAATCTAAAAAAGTACTGTGCTGGTAGTGGGTCATTAAGAACATTACAGCCCTATCTCTTTTCTTGAGTATCGTAAAAGGAAGAACTGACCGAAACTGCACATACATCCAATAGAGCGGCGATGGGCTCACCACCTGTCACGCAGAGCATATTTATGTGCAGTTATCATTTGGAACGTAGACTGTGGCAGTGGACTGCTTCTGCTGTTCTCATTGCCTGGTCTTTGACTAACCCTTTGAGGATAATAGACGTGAATCTATGTACCTATGTATGTACGTCAATAATAATTGTATCTTAACCCCTCAGCCCCCAAGCGGTCGCATGAGACCGCACCTACAAAAACACACTTGACTTTGTACTGTGTTTTCATAGACTTACAGACTACTTTAGTATGAACAAGTTTGATTATTTCGGTTCTGTGGTACATTTTATGCATCGTGATCGCAAAATATCGCATAGTCTATGCTCCATTCTGTCAAATTTGACGTTGACAGTTACACCAATTATTGTGTAAGAAAATTGCCACCAGTGCGTGGGGGTAAATTCCATTGGGTGTTGTTGAATATTTCCGTTTGTCCATTTTATCTAGCACCGCGTCTGAGCCGTTTGGCCATCAACACTATCCTATCAATCCCGGATCCGTCTCGATATGGAATGGCTTACACTTTAGACCCTTATCAATGCGGTGATTCATTATTGGTTTTAGTTAGCAGACGTTACATAACTTACTCTGTTTTACACCAGAATCTTAAATCTACATATTTTGGCATGCTAATGAGACACTCAATTGCTTTTTTCGCTCGCTGGCAAATTTAACAAATTATACCGGTCTATTTGCGTGACTACCTATATGATTATTTAAACCATGTCGCGAGCTCAGCACCGTAATCTTATGGGTGATTATCAGATTTTGTGCACATCCAAACAAAATTTGATATTTTTTTTAATTACGAAAATGTATTGATATTATCAAAATATACCTACATTATTATTTTCTGATTTGCCAATTTATAGACAATTGCACTCACAAATTAAAAAGCAATGATCTTTTAAAATTTTATTTGGAAACGGTAATGATTAATAGTCGAATGGTAATGAAAACAGTGCATAATAATATTTTATATTGGTAATGATTACAAGCCATTCCTTATGGATTTTTATGTGAGGTGTTTCAAACGGTAATGATTTCTTTAAAATAAAATACGTTGTAGATAATTCAAAGTTTAATCACAATAAAATGAAGAGGAAACATTATTTATGCTCCCTCTTCATTTTATGAACTTATTTTTCTTCTTCTTCTATAATTTCAAAAATATTAACTATCATAATTACAAAAATATTTGTTGAATTTAAACAAAATAAGGTAGGTATTGCTGTGCAGTCCTACTTATCATTTTATAAGAGAAAGAAAGGATTATTTGAAAAGTAAAGAATAAAATAAAATAAAAGGTAAGTAAAAATAAAATAAACAAGATTTAACGCCACGGCACGGCAACAAAGACAACAAAGAAGAAAGTGGCGAGAAAATCGGCAACGCTATTAAAAAAAGAAAAACGTTTGTTTTTCTTTTCCATTTAGTTTATTTTGTTCTTTACGCTTCAAATATCTTAACCTTTCCCTATCTTTTTGCACTTTTATTTATTTATTTATTTATTTATTAGATTCACCAACGATTGTTTACATTGTTTCTACAAAGTTCATACTTAGGTAAACAGATAACTAAATGTAACAAACACTTACAGGTAAATACAACATGCAATTAAATCTAAAAATTAATTTAAAAAAAATATATAAAAATATGTCTACAATAAATTCCTTTCCCATTTTATACATAACTTTTCTCAGGGTAATTTTTTATCTCTTCATACTTTTGTTTTTTTGTGAAGTCAAGACTTGCAAGCAAGCTTGCTTAGGCCAAGCAAGCTTGGGCTACAAAATATAAATCCCGCTATGGATGATAAGTATTTGGGTGATGGATATACATTTTTTTACATAAATCAATAATGTTTATAGTTTGATTATTCGTTATCGTTGTTATTTGTTACTGTACAAGTTTTGCTTTCTCTAGTTTGAGTTTCAGAATTTGTTGTAGAAGTATTTTTATTTAAAGTATTTTTTATATATAAAAGGCGACTAACCGACTCAAGATTGCACATACATCCAACAGCATAGAGCGGCGATGAGCTCACCATCTGTCACGCTGACCACCCCCGAAGGGTTATTCAGTGAACTGGCAATGAGAACTGCAAAAGCAGTCCACTGCCACAGTCCACGTTTTACCAAATGATGGATATACAATGTGCTGTGTATTCCTACCTAGCACGGCCCCCCGAGCTAGGCACGTAAAACAAATGGCAATGCTTCAGATGCTCAATGTACTTCCAGAATTTATCAACAGAATTCAATGTAGGTACCTCAACCGTTTTGACAGAAATTACGATAAAATGCCTGATCTTCCCAGCTGGGACTTCGGCTGTATAACACTCAAAATACATAAAAAAATATACTGATCTAACGTACCTCTAATGTACCTGTAGATTTATGTATTAAATCCCAGAAATCCCAATTAGAACAGAAAATATTCAGCTTTAAAGTTTTGCCTTCCTAGCGGGGCCCTCTGTAATCAAAGTGAATACGAATAAAAAAAGTATACCATAATTATGTTTTCGTACCACTTGCTCAAAAAAGTGACATTCTATGTCACAAAAAGCGAACATAACAATAGTCATTTTTAATCTGTTAAAAACAGGGAAAGAAAATGGGCGATTTTCCGAGATCAAAAAAAAAAAAGAAATTGGTTCGTAAATGACTTCATAGATGGCGCTTAGCATAGATTAGTATGGCGCTTAGTAAAAGGCGGGTTCATGAAGAGCACGTGTATGACTGCGTAATATTTATTCTATTCCAAAATAGAAATAGGTTCTGGATGTCCTGAATATAAATAGGTAAGTAAATACTATTTTTTTATTCTTTTGGTAGACAAGTAAAAGTGTAGAATTTATTACAGCTTATAAGTAGCCCAGCTTTCATAAAACGACATCTATCGAGTGTTTTTGAACTAATTTTTACTTTTTAATTTGGGCTGTCAGAAAACCGCCCATTGTACTGAATTTCATTCATCCTCTAGGGGGAGAATGTGATTTAAATTTGGAATACTTACCGAAATTTATACTGAACTACATCTGTGTTTACACCATTGAGTTTGTATAAAAAGCATTATACATCTTTTTGAAAAAGGAAATAAATCAAATAAAAATAAAATAAAAATAAAAAATACAAAATTACAAATCATCTCATCAACAATAAATGTACCAAACAAAAATGTAACTCTCTCTATCAATAATTGGACCAATGTTTCGAATGTTAACTTTTACTTTTAATTGTCATTATTTTTAATAAATGCTTATCTCATATTATTATTGTGTTAATTTTTTCGCAAATGGTACGTAGAGTATTTTCCTCGGTGATAAAGCTGTCTTAGTCTTGGGTGAACTTAAATCCCTCGCTATTTCAGGACTCGTCTTAAATCCCTCGCTTCGCTCGTGATTTAAGTTCTTAGCACCCTCGCTACGCTCGGGAGTAAACCTCGAGTCCTTCGTTACGCTCGCGATTTAAATCGTCACCCGCGACAGAAGACACTGCTTTATCCCCTTGGTTAATAATCTACTATTTTCCAATGTACCTCTTAGTTTTTCGCAATTTACCAATTATGATATTGGTAAATAACAGTTCACGCTTGGTAAGGTAGGGTCAGCAACAGGTAATATTTGCTGCAATGAGGGTAGCTGTGAATAGTTTATTTGTTAATTTTCCTACCAAAAAACAGTTTTAATTTAGTTAGCATACCTACTTATTTGTTTTGTTGACCTTACCTTACCAAGCGTGTACTGTTATTTGCCAATATCATAATTTTGTATCTAAATTTAGTAAATTGCGAAGAACTAAGAGGTACATTGGAAAATCATTAAAATGGTATACTTTTTTTTTATTCGTATTCACTTTGATGACAGAGGGCCCCGCTAGGGAGACAAAAGTTAAAGCTGAATATCTTCTGTTCTAATTAAGATTTCTGTAATTTAATACACGAATCAGGAGATACATTGGAGGCACATTAGATCAGTATATTTTTTTATGTATTTCGAGCGTTATACAGCCGAGGGCCCAGCTGGGAAGATCAGGCATTTTATCGTAATTTCTGTCAAAACGGTTAAGGTACATTGAATTCTGTTGATAAATTCTCGAGGTACATTGAGCATCTGAAGCATTGCCATTAGTTTTACGTGCCTAGCTCGGGGGTCCGTGCTAGGTAGGAGAACACATTAATGTGCCATGCTATTGGATGTATGTGCAGTTCTGGTCCGTTCTTCCTTTTACGACACTCAATGGAAGAGAGGGAGCGGTAATCAGTGTTGCCACATATTGTTTTGTCAAGTCGGGATTTTGAAACTTGTTGAGTGAAAAAAGCATTATTCTTTCCTCGAAAGCGGGACATAGTATAAATCTGTAGAAGTTTTTAAATATATTTTTGTCTTTTTATTTGAGTTTTAAATTACGTTTACTCGATAATAAATAGCAAAAATAGCCATAGAAAATTTATTTTATTGAAGTTACATTTTCTGTGGCTCCATGGCCGCGCTTCCTCAGCACTCTGCACGCACGGTCGAGTTATCCCCGAAAAGTGGAACTGAGCATGTCCCGCATTTAATTTTGCTTTAAAAATCGGGGCGTCCCGCCAAAATCGGGACGTCTGGCAACGCTGGCGATAATGTTCTATTAATCAGCCGCTACCAGCACACCACTTTTTTACATTTTATTTATTTGTTATAAAAGTACACTGACAGAGTATAATCGCTACGACAAGAGCGTACAAACGTGTGTTCTTCTGTGGCCGGACCACAGTTTAGTAATCAGATGCTATAGTTCGAAATAATACCTACCTAAAGTCTACTTTCATCAGAATATTTATATTTTTTAGTACCACAACTGATAACTTTTTAATTAACAATTTATGTGGTCCGGCCGCGAAGCAGTGCTCTCTGGCCGCGCCACCTCAAATTAAATAAAGTATAATGAACTATTAAGAAATCAATATCCCGAATAAATCTACCTAAAGAGTACCTTGCATACGACAACTATGGTCCAATAAACCCCTTTAGTTATGGAGTTATTGGTCGTAGTCATAGGGTGTGGTCCGGCTGGAAGGTAGGTATACTCTGCACCAAGTCAATTTCCCAATATTTAATATTAACTATCTATAAATCCATTCAAACAATAGTACCTTTTCTCTACTCTTTGTTGATACTTTTTTCTCTCAAGAAACTATTAATTTTGATTAATTATCCTTGAAAGTCGTGGCTAGGGAGGATTACTTTCAGCAAATACAACGAAATATGGTTTATTTCTTTATGACAACCAAAACTGCATAAAAAAATACTTTATAAAAAGACCTGGACTTCATGTATAAACTTTTATTTTTATTACCAACTAGCTGACCCGACAGACGTTGTCCTGTCTTAATTATGATTTTTTTTCATAAGAACCTTCTCCTGACAATAACAAACACAACAAAAAAAGAATTAGCGAAATCGGTCCAGCCGTTCACGCGTGATGGCGTGACCAAGGAAAACAGGGATTCATTTTTATATATATAGATTTTAAAAAAGTGTTTGTTTTAATTTTTTCTTCCATAAGAACCTTCTCCTGACAATAACAAACACAACAAAAAAAGAATTAGCGAAATCGGTCTAGCCGTTTACGCGTGATGGCGTGACCAAGAGAAATAGGGATTCATTTTTATATATATAGATAACGATTTTGAATAAGGTGCACTTGCTGTTTTTTCCTTACCTACTTACCTAGATTTTTATTACCTCTTAAACCTTTTTCCCATATGGATAGTTAATATTAAATACTTCGTAATTGACTTGCTGCAGAGTATACCTTCCAGCCGGACCACACCCTACGACCAATAACTCCATAACTAAAGGGGTTTATTGGACCATAGTTGTCGTGTCGTATGCAAGGTACTCTTTAGGTAGATTTTTTCGGGATATTGATTTCTTATTATTTCATTAAACTTTATTTAATTTGAGGTGGCGCGGCCAGAGAGCACTGCTTCGCGGCCGGACCACATAAATTGTTAATTAAAAAGTTATCTGTTGAGGTACTAAAAAATATAAATATTCCGATGAAAGTAGACTTTAGGTAGGTATTATTTCGAACTATAGCATCTGAGTACTAAACTGTGGTCCGGCCACAGAAGAACACACCGTACAAACATATTCCACATGATAAGACTAGCCAATAATCCAAAATTAGCGTAGCATGCTTGCAAATCATTTCAACTCACGAAACATTTTATTTTTATTAATTTAAAATACTTAACTAAATCAATGAAATAAGTGGGGTTGAGAGCGCTTCGTCACGAATTATGTTAGAAATAACTCTTATACTGCCGTATCTCATAAATTGTTAAATATATTTGTTTTGAGTACTTATTTAAATAAATAAGTACTAGCAAATATATTTAACTAACAAATTTTTAAGTTTAAACACGATTGAATTCGTTATCTACAAGCCCCTCTCTCTTTCCTTCAGTGTCTTAAAAGGCGACTAACAGGCTAAATACTGGATATACATCCAACAGCATACATCTATATCTGGAGATCATCAGCCTACAAGTGGTAGGAACATTAAAATAAATTAATAAAAATTTAGAAAAGTAGGGGAGATAAGACGCCACCACACAAGCATCGTATTGCACCACATAGAGAAAGATTTTTCAATACATAATGAGTTGCCTGCGTCCTAGCAGATAATTTTAAAACCAATCAACCACTGAGAGATATGACAATAGTACGTAAAACACTGAGGAGAACGTCAAAATCCAATGAGTTAAAAGCATTACTTAAGTCTAATTAATGTCAACAGAGTAAGTTGGCGATTCTCCATGCCACGATGAATATCGTCAGTATGGAAATTACGGAATCGGTACGGAACCCAGATTGAAAGGGATTAAGGAAATTATTTTTGTTTAGGGAAAACGAACATAAATAAATAAATGTTGTTAATAATATTTTTTGTAGGAATTTTAGTTTTCTTCATAGCTCTTGAACTTGAGTAACGTATGCAACATTAGGATAATTAGCGATGCTTACTGAAATCTGCAATAACATTAAGACTAAGTATGTTATACCTATGTCATTCCCAATTAAGACGATGACCTAATTACATGATTCCGAGACGAAGGTTATTTCAAAACTAGTAGATAACCTTTACAATATCCAATAAGTATTAAACAAATGAAACAATCAGTTGTCACGTTCACTAAGCACGATCAACACCCAGTGCAGTGTTAATAAAACAAGATTTTTTTTTAAATAATTAAGTACAAGTTCAACAAACCTTTTTTGAATAAATATTAAAAAATAACTTTTTGCTTTAAAAACCTTATGTCATTTGAATATCGCGCCAAAATAACGGTGACAAGCAGAATGGCGGGCAACGGTGATGTGCAGAAGAAATCATTCAATGGAACGTGCACTCTCGGATTGAACAAGAGGGCAAAAGGCTCAATAGCTAAGAAAGCTGAAGCATACTTGCAAGCCGTCAGCCACAGTCAAGGGCCTCCAAAAGGTATTTTGTAAAATTTTTAATCATGAAAATGAAACCTTTTTTATCTATTCCTTGGGATTTCCGAAGCTAGTTTTCGACGAGATAGAAATAGGTACCTACATGTATTAAAATTTTAATTGAAAGAAAACTAACTACTTACCAATAATAAGCCTAATAGATACTCATGGATAGTTTTAGCAGTCCAGTAGTAATATTATAATACTTTAGAATCAATTCAGTCGTGACATACAAACAAACAAACACAACTTTTTAATATATTTGCTTTTTTTATAATATATATTTTGTTTATCATGAACAAAACAATAAAGATTTTTATTATAGTTCTGCATTTCTGTCTACTTCAAGCAATAGAAAGGATAATGCAATAAATTGTGTGAGCTAACCATAAAAGTGGATCATAAAATGACTTGCTATAGCCTAATTTAATGCCAATGTTTCTCGGAACTATCATAATAATAAACCTATATCCACCTTCAAAGCCATATCTAGCTTTATACCAAAATTCATCAATATCGGTTAAGCTGTTTAACCGTGAATGAGTAACAAACAAACAATTTCACGTTCGCATTAGGATTGTAAGTAGGAGAGAGCATTGATGCGGAAATGTTGAATAAAATTCTTAAAAAAACTGGCCTAGAATTACGAATACCTATACCAGTAACAAGTTTACATTACACAGTTTGTGTATTTTATTATAATAGATTTAGTAAATATTATTAAATTAAAGAAAATCATCTATAAATATGAATTTTGTTTTAAACTCAAAACATTTGGCTATAGCATAGACTTTCGATTGTGTTTTACATGAAACATTAGTCAGAATCTTAACCACTATGGAATTAGAGATACTTCTTTGAGTCTTCTAATCTCATACTTTAGTAACAGGATTCAGAAGGTCGACATTAACGGTAAAAGATCGCCGGGATCAGTGGTAAAAATGGGAGTTCCACAGGGTTTAATACTTGTCCATTCTTGTTTTTGGTTTATATTAATGACTTACCTTATTTTGTAAAAAACAGTCATGAGATAGTATTGTTTGCTGATGATACTTCACTTTTATTCAAAGTGAAACGACGACACCCAAATAATGACGATGTGAATAATGCGGTCTCACAGATTGTTCAGTGGTTTAGGTAAATATCTTGCTATTAAACGAGGGAAAAACCAAATGATTTGTATTGCCTAATGTTAAGCAGGTAACAACTAGTGTACAAATTAAAGATAAGAATGTGAATCCTGTGGACCCCACTGTGTTTCTAGGCATCACATTGGAATGTTTGTTTGTTTTGTTTGTTTGAAAATATTGAAATGTTTTCAAAAAACAGTGATATTCACTATTTAAATACTAGAAGTAAGAACAAATTAGCAGTACCTCATACTAGGCTTCATAAAATAAATAATTTTTTTTAAGGGTCTGTGTGTACGATTTTACAACAAAGTACCAATTGATATTCAGAAATTAGATCTTGATAAATTTAAAATCCATATCAAAGAAAAGCTTTATAAAAAAGCTTATTATAAAGTGTCAGGTTACACAGAAGACAAAACAGCTTGGCTCTGAACTGAAATGCTCCAAGTACTCCAAAAGCTATTTCTAATTGTCTATAATTAATTTAAAGTACCGTATATTTTACATTCAAACTATTATTTTGTATTTTATGACCTGGTAACGACATATCTTTTTTTTTGTAAATGTCGTTGCTTTGCTTTTGTGCGCTGTGGTTTCTTGCGCCAGCTCTTTGCCACAGATAAAAAAACCGGCCAAGTGCAAGTCGGACTCGCGCACGAAGGGTTCCGCACCATTATCTATAAAACTTTGATCGATGTTTCAATAATAGTGTATTTTTATTAAATTAATGTATTTATGACGCATTAAAAAAAACTACTTACTAGATCTCGTTCAAACCAATTTTCGGTGGAAGTTTGCATGGTAATGTACATCATATATTTTTTTTAGTTTTATCATTATCTTATTTTAGAAGTTACAGGGGGGGAGGGGGGACACATTTTACCACTTTGGAAGGGTCTCTCGCGCAAACTATTCAGTTTAGAAAAAAATTATATTGGAAACCTCAATATCATTTTTAAAGACCTATCTATAGATATTTTTGAGTTTCTGTTCTAAGTATGGGGAACCCCCAAAATTTATTGTTTTTTTTTCTATTTTTACACTTCACAGAATACATCTACTTACCAAGTTTTAACAGTATAGTTCTTAGAGTTACGAAAAAAGTGGCTGTGACATACGGACGGACAGACAGACCATGACGAATCCATGGTTCCGTTTTTTGCCATTTGGCTACGGAACCCTAAACATGACGTCTTGAAATGGGTGGTAGGTTAAAAATTTTGACCGTTTCAAAGTACTTTTTAATTGAGTATTTTGAATAAATATAGTTTGAGTTTGTGTTTGACTTAACGGAAGGATAAATTATGCTGAGACTTCAGCAAGGGCTTTAAACTTTTTTACCTTCTGATAAGAAAATACTTATCATGAAAGATACCACATTATTATTGTAATGTATCTATTAAGCAGGATGTACGTTGGTTCAACTTTAATTACACCGTTTTTTTATGAATGGCGCCCTTTTACCCGTCTACTACGAAGGGCTTATAAATGATTGGTCTCGCTACGCGAAGCGCAGCGAGACCAATCATTCATCTAAGACGAAGGGTTGTACTTTTTTATAAATGACTTGGGTGTTATAGGAGAATGTGCATATATGTGCATTCATTATTTATCATAAACGCACCGCTACCGCTCCTGCGATAAGGCAGTGATATAATATGTTATTTATAGGCAATGCCGATTAGTTCAGGCATTTATACTTTCTTTGACACAGAGTTCGTACTCAATGAAGAACGTTTAATTCATTAACTAAGTACAAGCAATATAAATAGTTATGTAGTTATAACTCTATAAAAACAAGAAAATAAAATAGTGTTACAAATTACCACGTCTCGTGACGTAAGCATACCAGAACCGCGTTCACAAAAGCAAAAAAAGGGAACAATATTCCGTACTACTTTAAAAAGAATCATCTTCCAATAGAAACAAACAAAAACACTGTTTTTCGTGAAAACCCAAAAACGTAATTTCTTTTGCTTTCATCAAAACAGTATTCTAAAAAAAAGGATGAATTAGAAATTGCCATTAACAATTTTAAAGCAAGCTGCAAATCCATGGACATAATCTGTTTTTCGGAAACTTTTATCAAAAGGGGACATGACAAAAACTTAACAGTGACCAATTATAAAATGAGATTTTCATGGTCACGGGGCTATGAAAAAAGAGGGGGTACATGTATTTTGGTAGCAAATCATATTAACTACATAAAGCTACAATTAGCAGATACACTTTCTGACAAAAACAATTTTGAATGTTTCGGTATAATTATAAAAGGTATAAATTTATTCGTAATTTGTGTAAACTTTTAAGCAAAGTCAACAAAAAACCAAGAAAAGGTCATAATCTGTGGGGACTGGAACATTGATATCCTAAAAACAACAAAAATACTCAGACTTTAATCGGTATCCTCCAGAACTTTAACCTAGATGTAGATATACTGATAAAAACACCAACTACAAAAAACGCCTGTTTAGACTTGATAGCAAGCAATTTAGACAAAGCAAATGGATTAACAAATGGGTTATCAAGATTTATCTGCCCATATAGAAAACTATAATAAAAAAATATACTTACTGGTATGAACTACAAAGAGATTACTACGTTGAAAATAAGGAAAAATTGATGGGACATTCAACTCCATGACATTTTGTGATGTATTAGAGCAAACAAACACTGATGAAGTGTTTAACACTTTTCATGACAGTCTTTCCCTTCTTTATAACCTTTGCTTTCCTTTTATTAAAGTAAGAAAAGATCATAACTTTAAGAAACTGAAATGGCTTACCAAGGGTCTAAAAAAGGTGTGTGAAAAAACGTAAACTATATTATAATTATATGTATACACTCACACAAAATAAAGAAAGATGAAAATAAAAAGAAATATATAAAATACACAAAGTTATTACAGAAATGTATAAATGCTGCACAAAAAACAAACAATTCTAAATACATAGGTACTTAATGCAAAAAACAAATGTAAGGCGTCCTGGAGAATAATAAATAATAACATTAACAAAAATCCAACATACAATGAAATAAAATTAATAAGACAAAAATACAACATTATGTTTGGCAAAAAAGAGTAGAAATTAAATAGTGGCAATATTGTATGGAGTATAAGTAATTTTTGACAACCACTCCATACAGTATTGCCACTATTTAATGTCTACTCTTTTCTACTGTATTTATAATAAGAAAGACATATCTAAATTATTTAACGATTTTTTATTGAATTAGCCCAGAATACAAGAAATAAATTAGTAAATCCAAATAAAATCAATTAAATAATAGCATATTTTTGTACCCAATAAATAAATATGAGTTCAAAAAATATTATGAACTTAATAAACGCAATATCAGTAGGATAACACGAAATTAGTACTGATGTTATTAATTTATGTTCTCCAGTGATCAGTATTCCTCTAGCCTACATAATAAACCTTTCTATGGAAAATGGTACTTTTCCAGCAAAATTAAAGTTAACTGTAAGTAGTTAAGTAAACCTTTATTTAAGAAAGGAGATGAAAGCGATATGGGAAATTACAGACCCATCGCATTAATACCAATCATATCGAGAATTTTTGAAAAAGTGATCGCCATTTGCCTATGTGATCGCCTACGTGACTTTATTAACAAACATAATATTTTAAACAAGCAACAATTCGATTTTCTGGAGGGTGAATCTACTTCATTAGCATGTTTCTCATTACCCATAAAAATCACAGAAGTCATTAATTATAAAATATCAACTGTCGCACTATTTCTAGACATGGCAAAAGCTTTTGACTGTGTAAGCCATGACATACTACTACAGAAGCTACATGATTACGGCTACATTATTATAGGAATAGCAAATCAATGGTTCGTCAGTTATCTATCGAATAGACAGCAATATGCCGAAATAACGCAAACAGTTAATCAAACCAAAGAATATGTCCGAGCTAAATATCGTTGAATAAGCAATGGAGTGCCCCTTGGGACCACTGCTGTTTCTTTTATATGTTAATAACCTCCCAGATGATTGTTTCTATCAATCATCAGACTAGCAATGATTGTTTCTTATTTGCTGATGACTGTACACTAATGTTTCAAATTAAAAATATTGACGGTATCTGACGTAATTGAATGGTTAAATAAAAATAACCTGAAAATTAATACATCTAAGACTAAAGCAATACAATTTCATACATATAAAGCGAAAGAACTTAATATTGACATACAATACAATAATAATAAAATTGACATCGTAAATAGCACAGTATTTTTATGTATATCTTTGGACGTAAATTGCAATTGGAAAGCACACATAGAAATCTTATGTGCAAAAATAAATATATTTGTATTTGCACTAAGTATAAAGAGTCAATAATTCTGTGTCTTTTCAAGTAGGTAGCCCTTCAAGCGTACCACGAATCATACGTATCTTCTCTGCTGCGATACGGTGTGGTAATGTGGGGTAATAGCGTAGACATCGAAAGGGTATTTAGAGCTCAAAAAAATGCATTCGTGCCATGTGTGGAATAAAACAAAGAGATTCATAGAGATAGGGGTTTACCCCCTATTTTCAAAACATAAAATACTCCCTCTACCCTCTATGTACATACTAGAAATGTGTAAAAATCTATTGGTTAAAAATACCCAGAATATTTTGTAAAAAATAAAGACATATAATAAATTTACGGGATTCAAGAAATAATAAATTAGCTTTACCCAAGCTATACCTAAATGCAATGAAACTTTGTTCCAGAAGAATGTATTTTTCATGGCTATAAAAATATTTAACAAATTACCGTTAAACATGATGAATCTACCGTTAGAAAGAAAAAGATTTAAAATAATTTATCACAATGGCTCTTAGAGCACAATTTTTACTCTGTCAACGAATATTTGGGGATATTTGGAATATTTGGAAATATGACATCTTGCTATTTATTATCATTGACATGTATAGTTTGATCTAAGTGAGTACTTAATAACTCATAATTTGCAATAATTTTAATTCAATAATTATGACATTTGAATGAATTGTAATTTATTTGTACTGTTTGTATAAATTGTAAAGACATTTTTAGGTATTAAGTAAAACGGATAGGTATGTACCATAAAGTTACTATACCTAGCGGAAAGGTATAGTAACTTTATGGTATGTACTATAATAATTAATATCGGACAAATAATCAACTGATTGTAATTATAACTGTGGACATTTGCATGCCTACATGGGTGTATATTGTATCGCCCAATGTTTTGTTCTCCTAATAATTGTCAATGTACACAAACCATACGCCTTAATTTTTTTCGCACAATTTTACTTTTCCTAAATGTGTTAAGCATATTTTTACTTCGCCTAACCCTTTATAGCCGAATTTAAACTTCCCAATTGCGACATTAGGCGGAACCATTCATATCCCTACTATTTACAATTACTAAATTGTAATTCGCACAAAGTTTAGACGCACAAGAGTATAACGCCTAATCATTTTTATATAGCAAAATAACTTTGCAAGTTAATTAATTGCGTGCCTGCAAACAAGCATGCACGCAACCAAGCATACAGCATGCAAGCATAAATCTAAGGGTGTTACCAGACCAATCGATCGATCGTCGATCGACGGCATCGATCGACGTCGATCGAAGTTGATCGACTGGTCTGGTAGCTTTAATCGATCGACGGATACCGTTTGACTAACCAATCGACGGCGGTCGGTGGACGTTGATCGATAGGTGTGGTAGCTTTAATCGATCGACGTTGATCGATTAACCCCGGCTTTATTCCATCAGTTTCTTTCGAAATGTATTCAGAAGAAGACTCGTTGTTCTTGGCCTGTACGATGTTGCTCGTACTATTATTACTACGCAAACGTAGAAGAATCTGGATGCGGCCGTTTTTTAAAGCCAAAGATCGCTTATTTTATCCAAATGACATTTTAAGCAGCGGTTTTTTTTTGCGTAGCGATTGTCATGAATTTCGAAGTTAGTTATTTTATTAGACAACAGAAAACTAGCTCCATTCAAAAATATCTTGGGGGAGGAAGGGACGGGGATGGAGGGGGTACGGTAATGGTAACTTAGTAGAATACTTGTTTTTTTCCCTAAAAATAACCTAAATAAATAATTAAACCAACATAACCTTAAAACAAAAATATCTTAAAAACTATGCATTTCCGCACTTGGCTCCCCCTCCCCCTCCCCCCTTTTTCGGTGTTGCTTAATCTAAAGTGCTTCCCAAGGGGTTTGGGGGAATATCATTTAGCATTTAAAAACGTTCATATTATCATCACTGATTATCATCAACTTTAACGGGATCCTGCGCGAAATTGTGAAAATTTACGTATTTTTTGTTACTTGTACTATGCGCTGAATTAGTTAAATACACTAAAAGAACTTACGTCAGTTAGCCTGATCATTGCACAAGGTCGTGGCCTTGTTGAAATTTGAAATAATTTCTTTAAACAATAACAAACAACAAAAAAATGTAATGACTCCTAAAAACATTTTTCTTAAACAACTTTCTTAATTTTTCGCATGAAACAATAATTCTTACATGAAAATATTTATTGTAGTATTGATATTCCGCAGGTCGCCCCCATCTTAAAAAAGTAAATTTTAATTTTTAACACAAGCGCGTGATGGTTTTGTACATTTCGCAGAATAAAAACGTTGCTCTAATCAAATTACTAGGTCTGAAACTTCAAAGCAGAATTGTTCTAATTTTAAATATCAATATGATTGATTTTGCTTTGAAATGAAATGAACTCTATTATTACGACTAGTATCCATGGGCACGAAAATAAATTTATAAAAAAAGTGAAGCGGCCGGCGCGTCTAATCAAACAGCTCGATCTAACACCCAATCCATTCTACCAGTCGATTGTCGATCGACATCGATCGATTGGTTTGGTAGAAACTATCGATCGACGTCGACTAATCTGTTTTACCATCGATCGATGTCGTCGATCGACGATCGATCGATAGGTCTGGTAGACACTATCGATCGACGTCGACTAATCCATTCTACCATTGATCGATGCCGTCGATCGACGATCGATCGATTGGTCTGGTAATACCCTAACCTGGTTAGGTTGCATGCTGTATGTATGCTTGCCTGCATGCAGCATGCCCCGCTGCGCTTCGCGATTGCCTTAAATTTATACCCTATCACGTAAACTTCAGGAGTAGGTAGCTAGTATTTCTGTTGTCTAATAAAAATAAATAACCTCGAAATTCAAGACAATCGCTATGCTGCACTAATTGAAATCGATTTAGGGTTAAATGCTATTTTTATTTATAAGCAAAATTATATCAAATGATGTTGTAGAATATGATTATTCTACCAATATAGCTTTATAGAAAAAGTTGTTAGAGAATATAAGTATTATATCAAATGAATAATACATATACGTAATATTGTTATAGGAAGTGTAATTAGAACAAGTAAAAATTATATCCAATGAACGTTATGCCCTTTGAAATTAGTTCATTTGTCATTAAAATGAAATGGTACGCAACCATTTCTGTCGTCTAATAAAAAAATATTAAAAATGTTAATTAAAGTTTGAACTTAGTTACTTAATTATAATAATAAACTAGGGCTTTCAACACTAAAGCGTAATCTTCGTAATGCCGAAATAATGTTATGCCGATACATTTAGGGATTCTAAAATTAGGGTTTTCAATTTTTAGGCAAAACTATAATGGTGCGAAAACAACTATTAGGCTAGACAATTATTGTGCGTTAAAAGTTAAAGCCAACATAGTTCGGCCATATGAAATTAGAACCAAAAATTTTAGGCGAACCGTAGGGCATCCTGCCTACACACTTATGGCAGAATAAATAATAAACTTTCCTACACTCACACCAAATATCTAGCCCAAGAGAGGCTTCGTTTTGAAACTCATTAAATGGTTACTAGACAACTGATAAACATACATAAAATACTTAAACATACTTAATATAAGTACATAGAAATCACCCAGACCCGAGACAATTTAGAAAAACAATTATTTCTAAATTGACCAGACCGGGGATCGAACCCGGGACCTCAGAGATGGGGACACCATGAAAACCGGTGTACAAACCACTCCGGTGTACAAAACACCAGAATATTTCTGATACCTACCTTAAATCATGTCTTACATCTTTTGTTTTAATATAGGCTTAAGTACATTAATATTCCGCAATTATAAATGATTTATGATATAAACTTTTTAAATTGTATATTGTTTTGATTATTGCTTGATCGAATGACAAATAGAGCTATTTATAGTTTTATCTATTGTATTAAATATAATTTAAAATAGTGCCAATGAGTATTTTTGAATTATTTTTATAAGTACTTACCTATATCGCCTCTCACTTCGACCACAAAACAGAAAGGTACAGAAGGCAATCACATGTATGTACTTCACTTTTCATACCTATATGCCACGGTAATATATACTGTGCCTACGCTCGGCGGTCGCGCAAGGGTTGCGCGCGCGACTGAGGGGGCTACTCCAAGCCTGTACTGTATAGCCCGCATAGCATAAAACTTATTCTATAATATTAAAACAAAACAATAAACATACTTTAACAATACAAAAAGTTTACAGAACATAAAGATATAAAATTTTACATTTGACAATTTACAAACATCGAAAATACCTAATTACTTCGAAACGGATTACTCAATTTACACAATTTCTTTTGCCCTATCCATTTTAGACCTAAACCTATCAAATGAGACTAAAAACAACACAATATCTACACAAACAAAAAAAACTTGTTTTCAACTTACGTAATATTTGGTGGCGTGAATTTATCTTACAATTATTTTTGTACTTCGTTTATACTAATAAGATTTAAAATAGCAAACTATTACATAAATCGAGCTTAGATTTACAACACCTTACAACATAGGAATTCTCTCTTACCTACCTACGTTACTGTGTTACGTTATTAAAACGAACCATCGAAATAGAAATCTGGCTAGCGAAAGCTGAATCAGGAAAAACGCGACAAATTAAAAAAAATCATGACTGGGTAACACAGGGATACTCACACAGCTGAAAATTTCACAGAAAAATTTCAATTTGACATACGACATGACACCTCAGATAGACACACATAGAGACAAAGTGTTGCCAATAAAATAACTACGAGGTTCAGCTTTCGTTGGCCAGAAGGTCTCTCTGAAACTCTCTGAAACAACTGGTAGCTTAAAAACGATAATTCACCGTTTAATGTTGTTGCTCTATTTTTGCACATAAAAGTTCACAGACGCGTGTTTAGTCACAGAGTGCGATTCGCACTTGACTGTTCCCAGCCGGTCCGAGATATCGTGTCCGTGAGCGGTGTCTATGTGTGTGTTGCTCGAGCGCGCTTTGTATGAGATTGCCTTCTGTACCTTTCTGTTTTGTGCTTTGACCCTCGCTTGCAGTGGCGGGACCTTCGATCAACAATGATCGAAGGGCGGGACTTTAATTTTTCATGACTTCTGTAGTTTAAACATTTCATACTTTTATTTAGTGCCCATAAGAGTAGGGATATGAGCTCCACACACCCCTCTAACGCTCGTTCTTTTTCCAGTGACTGTGACAGAGCAGAAACAGAGTATAAAGCTGGAGGCGGTGTCGAGAGTTGTGGCCATACCGATCGTGGAGTCCGGTATCGAGGTCACTGAGAAGATATACCACAGGATTAAAGTAAGTTACTATAGTCCTTTTTCTTTGACGAGGGAGATTTTCAAAACAAATAGTCAGCGGCTTAGGATCGTGAGCAAACACGAGACCCTCTCCGCACTCCGCAGCCTCCAGCCTAGTCAAGCCAGGGCCATCTAGGTTTCCGAAGCATTTGACACCTCTTTATTTATTTTTTATTTGGTTGGAGAGAACACGTGCGTCTGCGTTTGGAAAGTCTCAGATGGTTATGTGAAAGTCGACTAATACCCAGTCCCAAAGAGCTCAGCAGGGCGCAGAGGAAGGCAGGCATACCAAATAAAACTTCAGCTTTCTACTTCTGGTATCCCTACCAGACGGTGCGGGGCTGCGTTATGCAGCGTAAACCCCGACCCTAGGTCATATTAAACCTTATACTTAGCATTATGGAAAGATAGTAAGAGGATTTAAGTTACTACAACCAGGCTCCAACTGTTGAGAATATGATGATTTCGCAGGAAGCTGTTGAATAGTTAGCACAATGTTTAATTTTTTTTGTGATAGTTGTTCAGTGCCTTGTATAAATGTCTTAGGGTGGATTCGATCAAACTGGAATAAGACTTACTCTGAGATTAGTCTATATAAATTCGGCGCCTAATTTAGGTATAAAACCTTTTTCCAGTCTTGTCGAATCCACCCTTATTGTGATAAAACCCTGAAGATTTACAAATTAAGTGCTGGTATAGCGGCTCATCTATGGAATACTACCGCCCCATCTATTCTCTTAGGTGTCGTAAAAGGCGACTAACGGACCAATGACTGCAGTGAGAGTTCCGGAGGCCCCTTCCCACCCTCCCCCCTCACAATTCCTATTCCGACTCCTCTGGTTTTGCGGGTGTTCATGGGCGGCGGTGATTGCTCTCCATCAGGTGACCCGCCTGCTCGTTTGCCTCCTCTATATAAAAAAAATCATTTAGTGAAACGTGGACGTTGGCAGTGGACTGCTTTTGTAGTCCTCATTGCCTGGTTTCTGACTAATCCTTCGGGGATAATAGTAGTGATTATATGTTTGTATAGTTAATCATTTTTTGTGAAAACTGTTAAGTGCCTTGTATAATGTCTTATTTGTGATAAAACCCTGAACATTACACATTAAGCATCTTCGTATCTAGAGTGAAATGTGGAAAGACAGTTTGGACTGCTGGTGTGTCACATCATATCATTCTTTATAGATTTTAATATTATTATTGTAAATTAGCAATGTTGCGAGAAATGCAGCGCGAACCGTGGAAAATGTCAGTTGAAGTCAATATAATGATTTGTTCAACGCTTATTAACACCCAAGTTCTGGTTCCAGGACTCTAACCCTCTGTTCCGCTGGTACCTGTCAATGGGCGAGCGGTCGCTGGCAGTGGGCGCGCAGCTGGCGCTCCCGGCGGTGCTGATGCTGGAGTCTCCCATCCACCAGCTCGACAGGTTCCTATGCAAGAGCCTCGACCTGGTCGGCGAGCGGGTGCCGAGCATTTATCTGCCACCTCAGGCTGTAAGTCTCATTTAAGATATTGCCAATTTATTTAGAAACATTGATAATGAGCGGAAATAGTGGCGGTCCAAGTGCTCCTCCTTGTGGCATACACAATAGTGTTGATTAAGGCTTGTATTCTAGAACCAAACTAAAATCAAATTCATGCTTGAATACAGTTAGAAAGGGATGGCGATATATGCGATGAATAGCACCATCCCTTTCTAACTGTACACAAGCAGAGTTTTGAGTGGAAGTTTGGTTTTAGAATACGAGCCTTTTGAGATACGTAACAATCTTACATTCAAAGTTAGTCCAATTATTAAAGTAGAACTTACTAGAAACACGTATTGGTATGCGTTGTTTGCGATATGAGAAGTGTGGAAAATATCTGCAATTAAAATTAAAAGACTGAAAACTAAATTACTAGGGATGAGTAAATAAAAACGTACTTAATTCAGGCCAGCTAATATATAGGCGATACAAATGCCTACATCGTGATAAAGTCATCGGTCAACATCATAAATCATGTTAATTAATACTCATTGACCCGCGGATTATCTATGTAATTCTAGAATGCTCTTTTTAAAGAACAGTGTGGTCCACCAAAGAAAGCAAGTGATCAAAGTTCATGCAGTGTTTGAATTTTTGGAAATTCTCGGGATACGTGGGTTGTCCACGCGGGCGGAAAAATTAAGAAAATATAAGTATTAATTAGAAAAAGTACTATTGACAATAAAGAGAATACAAATCAAATATCTAAATTAAATTAATACAACTAAACCTACGTACTAATAGAATTTAAAACTATAAATTATGAGGCATCAAAAAAATGGTCCACATCACTGTCATTGGGTAACGTGCCCAGAAGACTGGCCGCATTGCCACGCTGAATGGCAATACTGATTCTCTGGCCGAGAAAAGCACCAAAGTCCAACCAAAGTCACGTGAAGAGTCGACAAGAAAATAAGTGTAATAAGTATCTCTTGTTATTGTATGCATCTACTGGTATACCGAGTCAATATAATGTTAATGACGTAGGAAGCAAAGATAAAACCTGTTTCCTTTCTTTCAGGGTAGAAAGCTGACGATAAAGTCACTGTGATAACAATGTTTAATTGACCTACAATCACATGATCGCGATAGTTGGTTGACGATTGATTGATCTAAAACAATGATCACGACGCATGCGTAATCGTAGATAAACACACAACATACTGCACACGACCTTTCTACAAAGCAATTTATAACTCAAGAACATGTGAAATTTATAACGTCAGTCTTTCACTCAACAATCTAAGATAATTGCCTTAAAAATGTTATACTTACGTACTACGTAGATAGAGTAGGGTACTTAATAGTAATTTAGTTATTTATACGTAAAAAGTATCTACTTGCAGTTGCAGAAACGCACTGCACAATAAGTCATTCTCTATAGTTACTTATACTCACTTTCTTCCCACATAAAACAATAGCACATGGAAATAAACTTGGCTTGAAATTTTCGATCATTAGTTATGATCGAAGCTTGAAATATTTTAATTTGGTCACCAATACAGTCACCGCAACCCGAATGCGCTGTGCAATAAAATGCTTGATGACGACAAGACGACTATCACCCATAATTCTGTGCTCAGATGTACTCAGAGACCCGGCAGTTCGTGCTGCGGCGTGCCGACTCCGTGAAGCAGCTGGGCACCGCGGTGTTAGAGTCGCGTGTCACCGCCGCCACGGCATCGGCGCTGGACCGCGCACTTAGCACCGCCGACAAGTACGTGGACAAGTACCTGCCGCCCGACAATCAGGATGCCAGCGAAGGTGAGCCGTAACAATGTAATATGTAATGTAGGGGAAACAGTTGGGCTGGATGCCAAGAGGTGTCCGCGCTGGACCGCGCACTTATCACCACCGACTTAGTATTGCCTTTGGTGGCAATTGTTGTGTTCCGACAGGTGGAGATGAGATAGCTTTTTCTAGGGTTTTCGTAAAGTGAGCCGGAAGCAAGTGTAGGTTAACTAATCCAGGAAATCCGAAGTTTTTTAATCCAGCAGGGCGCGTATTACCGTGTTGCAAGATTCCATCAGGCGGGCCATATACTCTAAAGCTGGCTCTATTACACAATATAAACAATAAATGCAATGCAAAATAATACATTAGCAATATTTTTTTCTGATACAGGTGTAGGAAATAAACCGCACACACAATCAACATATTGTGTTTAGACTATACAAATACATAATTGCCTCGATATCTTATTGTTAGTTTTAGTAATTAGTGGCTTAATTTGGATCCGGCAATAAACAGTAAATAACCATGGTCGTCTGATAACATGAAACCCGGAGGCAGCGATAACGTGCTGGTTGAAGCACTTGTGACTAAGTCTTGTGTACGGAAATAAAAACAATATTACGACTAAGTATTATTTCAGTGTTTTTGTTGTCTTGTCGTTACATCACTCACAGACCTTGAGGTCATTCTCATTTATTCGGGGACTGGGCTCGTTTAAGTCCGCCTGACAAGCTACTATTACCATATCTTACCACCTTCTTACCATTAAGCAAGATGAAGACCAAGCGCCTCTTTGTTGTTAAATCTGTCTATGTATAAGCAAATAAAACACAATGGCCACAAATTACTGTACTTACCTAATTGGCTATATCTTTTTTTTGTTTGTCATTGTCAGGACAGATTTGGAAATTCGTCATGGGATACGGGGTGTTCGCGGGGAATAAGACCTGTGAGACTTTATATATGTTTAAAAATAAACTTCTACTGCATATTGCAAAGAGTACCAAAATTGTACTATCATTTATTTTTTAAGTAATATTTATATCTCATTATAAGTGAAATGTAATTTCAACCTAAACCTCAGACGCGTTTGGGCCGAAAGTAAAAGATACATAAAAAACAGATAGATAGAAAAAACAAAACTGACTCAAAAGAGTTAATAATTAAAGTATTAATCCATTTTATTTCAAAGAAACAACATATAATGACTGGAGCATTATTTAAGCAACCCGTTTCTAAGCAGTACTTGCAAAGTGGAGAACGCTAGACTTATTTGTTACCTACATAAAATTAATAATTTGGTTGGTTATCTCGAAATTAAAGGAACAATTAAAATTTTCCAGCGACACATCTAATGAGGCTAATGATTGGAAAGGTGCAATTACACTAGCCCTGCTTATCAGTCGTCTGGCCGACAAATTAGTACAATCAGGCGGCAGTCTAGTCGCGTGGACTCTGCGCCCATTCGCGGCGGGACATAAACGCGTAGCTGTACTCGTATCATCGCGGGTCTCTCACCTCACACCTGCACCTTTGAGTCATAGTGAACATAGGCATTTCGAATTAAGGTTTTTAAGTGGGTAATGAAAATATTAGAGTATTACTGAGAGGACTTAATGTTTGCATGCTATTATAAAATGAGCTTGATATTGTGATCTATGTATTTCTAATGTAACATCTGTATACCATGTCAAAGCGCAAATAAATAATTATCTTATCTTATCTTATCTTAAATATGCGCGATATATATCATGCCCGTTTCCCGGAGGGGTACACAGAGAGCACTGCATTCCATTTGCTATTGACACACATTCTTTTGTTTAATTTTCTGAAAATATGAGGAGAAGCCTTAAGTTAGGTATGCTTTTTATGGGACAACATGCCTGTATATAAAAACCACCTAACCATAAGTAAATAGCATTTTAACTGTTATGTTTGAGCAGTATTATTACACAGCTGTAAGTAGTAGTGCACGACACTGGCGCGACGCGAGTTCTTTTACTTATAAAAAGCTCGAGTCTTCTGTCTTTTATTATAACGAATTTATCGACTAAATCTTATTAGTAGAAACTGTTAACTTTAGCCTTTTCTGACTTAGGTAAGTCGTGTAAGTCTGAAGTCGATATACCTATATGGCTGAGTTTATTGCATCACTACACTAGTGCGGTCGCAGGAAAACTGAGGTGTTGGTTGTCTTTAATTATTATTTTTTTCTTCATTTACCGTATTGAAAAACTTACAAAATTACAACCGTACTTATTATATAACACAATTTTAAACCACTAAGGTTTGTCTATGCGATGCGATGCATTCACAGTTTTGAATTAATAAAATACATTAAATTCTTTTCAAAGTTACTACGGTATTTGTATTTGGCTACTATCTATTTTAATCGGGTGTGTCTTATGAATAATATCGAGGATACATGAGACTATTGAAATTAAAATACATATTTTCAATAGGGATTACGTATTATCTGCGAGAACGGAGAACACAATGCACTAATTCAGTAGGATTGTAAGCAGGCTGTGCAATATTTCATTTTGTAAGCGGCAAATTCATATGTGACCAGTGCCATCATGGTCTGAGAGACAGGGGACGAAAGGTTGCGGTGGCAAGAAAGAAGAGTGCGGGCGGCGGGGCCGCGTGGTAGGAACGTCAGTTGCGTGTAGATGTCACCTCTCCCACGTCGCCCGCAGACCATGAGACTATCACGTACGAATATGCCAGACGCCATCCTAACCAAGGTCTAAAAGCAGCCTATTGTTAAAAAGAGATACAGCACAGCACGTTTACAACCCACCAAGCATGTGTAGTGACAATTGCCCTTACTGTAGTGGTGATCATAGTGACGAGCGCGGACGGCGAGGGCGCGGCGTGCGAGGGCGGGCGGGCGTGCGCCGCCCAAGCCGTGCAGCACGGCGCGCGCCTGCGCAGGAAGCTGCAGCGGCGGCTCACCAGGCAGGCGCTGGCTGAGGCCAAGGCGATTAAAGAGCAGATACACGTGCTCGTCTACGTTGCTGAACTGGTGAGTCTACTGAGAGAGTCAAAAATATATAGAGAGAGAGAGCATACTGTAGATTTTTGCAAATGAATGCTTTTCGAAAGGATTTTTAAAATCTGAAATAGCTATTTCTAATATATCTTTTTCATTTGCCATCAAATGAGTCCTTAATGCATTTAGAGTTTGAAATATTGTTGGATAGGTACTGTGTTTATACCATGTTAGGGCGCTGGCTGGGTTTACTTTGTAACAGATAGGTAGATAGACTTGCTTGTTGTAATTTGGTAAAACTTGGACTATGGCAGTGGACTGCTTCTGCTCACTGGTCTGGTCCTCATTGCCTTGTCTCTGACTAACCCTTTGGGGATAATAGTCGTAAATCTGTGTATGCATGTAGATCTCTTACTTTTCAACGTTTAAAAACAATACGCGGTTGGTTTAGGGCTCGTATTCTAAAACCAAACTCACACTCAAATCTCTGCTTAAGTACAGTTAGAAAAGGATGGTGCTAATAATCGCACACATCGCCATCCCTTTCTAACCGTACTCAAGCAGAGATTTGAGTGTGAGTTTGGTTTTAGAATACGAGCCTAAGATGCTAAAATACCATTTTCTAAAACCAATTCAGTTCAGACCAGCGGGCAGGTAGTCCAGTAACCTTTCTATAGAATGGCATTGATTGGTAAATTTAATTATACACAGATTGCAATTTCTTGCAAACCCAGTGCTTGCTTATAAGAAAGCCAAGTAGCTGAATGCATATCTAAGCCATACAACTGGAGCCTGAGACCTTCAAAGGTCCTTAAAGGTCCAGAAAAAGGTTCTTAAAATTGAAGAGTCTCTAAACCAATATTAAACTAAATCATTCACAGGTCGCAACAGACCCAGTGCTCGCTTGGAAGAAGGCCAAAGAGCTGATCGCGTCTCTAAGCCAACCGGAGCCTGAGAACCAGGCGCGCCCCGCCACCGTCGAGGAGCTACTGGTGCTGCTGGCGCGCGAGACGGCCCGCAAGATGGTGCACCTCGTCAACTACACCCACACCGACTTGCCTAGGTAAGCAATCCAATCGGACAAGCCTTTCTTAACAGCTTTTCTCAGTTGACTGCTCTCCCCTACAAACACACAGTCTTGCCAAGAAGACAACTTCCATCAGCCACGCCAGCTTTCAAACTTTCTTGCCAGCTCTTCTCGTTGAGGAGCTGCTGGTGCGCGAAATAATCTCTATAAGTTGGTGAACCTAGTCAACTACACCCACACCGACTTGCCTAGGCAAACAATCCAATCAGACAAGCCTTTCTTAAGGCGGGTTAGGCGGTCAGCGAAACTTCCGGGCCCTCGCGGGTGTTGCGCGGTGCGGGGTCCGCGGTAATTCTTAAGCGCCATTCACACTTTTATCAAAAACTTAATAAAAATGCTTAGTTTTTTGGAAATCCAAAACAGTCAGGACATCGAAGAGAACTTATTATTGTAAAACACGGTCGTATAATGTACATTTATATAAAATTTTAAAGGTAAGTTCAGGATTTTTTTTCTATCGAGCAAAATCTTTCCAATCGTGTTTTGGAAACAGTCATCCAGAAAATTCCGTGCGAAATATCTAAAATATTTTGAATAACAGCTAATTAAGCAGCCAATTTTTTCCGTTTTCACCGCCTTACCCCCCTTAACAGCTCTTTTCAGTTGACTGATCTCCCCTACAAACACACAGTCTTGCCAAGGAGACAACTTCCATCAACCAAGCTAGCTTTCAAACTATCTTGCCAGCTTTTCTTGTTGAGGAGCTGCTGGAGCGCGAAATAACCCATAAGTTGGTGAATCTGGTCAACTACACGCACACAGACTTGCTTATGTAACCACAAAGCCATGCCGAACCAGCTATTTGTTCAAACCTTACCAGTTCTTCTTTGTAGACGGTTCTCGTAACATGAAAAAATATATATATCCGAACCTTAATAAGAAACTATGGAAGACACGTACCTATGCTAGCGGAGCATTGTTGCCAACCTCAAACCTCAAAATACCAAACAAACACGTTAAAGAATACCCTTACAATGTTATTATTGTAAGCTCTATATAAGTATGTATATTCTTAGAGCGGGGACATTAAATATCACTTAAAAACCTTTAATTATTTAACAGGAACGTGCGCCAAGGTATGAGCCTGATCACCCGGCATTTGTCGACGGCAGCGGACACTTTGCTCAAGGTACAGTCCGACCTTCATCCGTTTAATCCACCCTAACCTTTCCTTCTGCCTGTCAGAGAGAGAGAAAGAGAGAGTAAGAGAGCAAGAGAGAGAGAGAGAAACATTTACCTGAGAAACCAATATAATTTTGCCGTCGTTGTTGGCGACAAGCCACGCCATCGTTTGTCGATTATAGCCGACGATAATCGTCTACTATACTTCGCAGACGCTGCCCGTGGAGACGGCCATTACCGAGGTAAAGGGCTGGCGCAACAAGCTCGCCGCGCTGCTGCAGCAGCTCAAGCAGACCTCCCAAACCTACCTGGTAAGACTGGTGAAGTGGTAACCCTAATTTAACCATCACTTGGTAGGTACAAGATTAAGCGTGGTTCTGACTTCTTGGCGGGAAAGTGAAACGTCATGTCTGCAGCTTTGCTTTATTTTCTATAATTTGTGTTTTGTGGGTGGTAGGTGACTTTTATTTACTGTGTTTTGTTGAATATATTAATGTGAAATAATGGTGGATTATTCACTGTTCGTGAACGTGCATGAGTGTTGGCAAACAAAACTAAACAGTAAAACATCACTTTTCAAATTCTTCAAGAAAGTCCGTGTAAGATCTCATTAAAGTCCCACAGCTTTATTGAGTCTCAAGGGGTTTGTGGGAATATCATGTACCAATAAACGTTCATTTTCGTTCATTATCATCTACAGCAAAGAAAATAATAATATACTATATTTCGTACTTGACACTGGCTAAATGTGCTGATCGCACGTAGCCATTAGGGATGATTTATATCAGGCCGTGCACGGGGCGCGCCCCGTCCGGCGCCACTGATTTGAGACCTTGCATACATTTTGTATGAAGCAGTTCATAATTATTACACCGTGCATAATCCGTGTCCCGTCCGGGCTCGAACGGCCCGGACGGGACACGGTTCATGCACGGCCCGCTCTAATATAAATCATCCCTTATTTAAGAGAAAAAAAGCGTGGTTCTCTTTAAAATATTTTTACACTTTTAAATAAACCAGCGCACCCCTAGTCAAGTAACAAACGCTCACCCCTGTCTATTCGTAATACGTCGTACAATACGCGCGCGCTGCTGTATTTTTACAAGCAATTGGCTCAGTACACAGCAGTGTACGACGAATTGCGAATATACAGGGGGTGAGCGCGTTTACCACTAAGTAGCCCATTTTCAAGCAAGGGCTATTTCATTTGGAAAATTATTCAATAGAAATAGTATAATATATTGACTCGTCATAGTGACCGCATCCTGCCTGATGGTAAGCAGCCGATGCAGTCCAAAATAATGAGGGCGATCCCCACCGTGGAACAAGCACGATAACAAAGCGCACTCATTCATGACGGACGAACGTATGCGCCGGCAAAGAATTCCAAAGTCTTACTGAGGAATGACTTGCCAAATTTTTTGGTACGAGTGCTGATAGTCTGTACAGTATGATGGTGGTTCCTAAGCTGGTAGTCCGGCAGAGGAAAGTAGAGGGAGGGATTAGATCAAAAAGTTCTTCAGAACACTCTCCGTAGTAACTCCGGTAGAAGACACTTAGAGAAGCAATGTCTCTACGCAGCTGGAGGTCCTCAAGGGAGGCTGTAACCTCAGCATCTCCAATAATGCGTACCGCTCGCCTTTGCACTCTTTCAAGTGCATCGAGGAGGTATTTAGCGGAGCCGTCCCATAGATGGGAACAATACTCCATACTCGATCGCACCTGAGTCTTGTACAGCAAACAGCGCTGCTCGGAAGTGAAAAACGGCCTCACCTCATTGAGAATACCTAACTTACGGGAGGCAGTTAAAACTCTCGATATAGCATTTTGGATTCAGTTCCTGGCCGATGTCCATGCCAAAAAGCTGAGGTCCACCGAAATGGGTAACAGAGACTTCTGAAGAGACGAAGAAAAACACTACATCAGGTGGAATGTAGTCATATGCCGTGCTAAGTGTATAAAAAAAACAGGCTATTCCACATGGACAGCAGCACACGGGGAGATTGGACAAAACCAACCACGCTAGCCCAATGCGGGTTGGTAGGTTTTAACGACTGCTATCTTACGACAACAAGCAAGAGCAACTGCTACACGGAGGAGCTCGAGATGTTCTAATTTGGTCACCTCAATTCAATATAATGTATTCAGTTTGGGCTACAATAATTGAGCACATATGGATGTCACCATGCCATCGGTTCGTAAATCTATAGGGCGGGAGACCTTGGATTGAGAAGACCCGACTAGACACTAAGCAAGTGCATTTCTTTTCTCCAGATCTTTTACAGTGTCAAATAAAAATTAGAAAATGCCCTCCCTATCTAGTGACGCGGCCTTGCAAAAGATCGCAAGATTGCCTTAAAGCGCTGCGCCTAAAAGGTATAAGGTTGTCATCATCATCAGCCGGATCAAGGACCAAGTTTTCCTTAAAACACTTTAAAAAACTAACAATAATCCTTCCTTCAGGAGCACCTGGCAATATTCGTGGCGGGCAACGAGGAGCGTGAGAAGATCGCGCCGCGCTCGGCCTACGAGCAGCGGGACGACCTCGCCGCCATTAACGGGGTCAACTGATCCACACACTTCAGTTTACGCAATCTATCTAAAAGCAGACCTCATTCTTAGACCAAATGCCTCCTAGCAAGAAAACTTTTAGATTAGCACTTAAGTTAGATCGTACCAGAAAAGTTACATTGCATCGCTAGTTTGATTGTTTAAAACTAATTTTATTAACTACCGAAGCAATGTAGGTACTTCTACTCGACTAAATAACTAGCGCAGATGCAAACTAGGCATAAGCACTATAACATTAATATCTGAATGCAGAGTGCTAGTCTTCTCGATAGTTGATCGAGTTGATAAGTTTAGTTTCACAAGTGTTACTAGTTGGCGCTTCTTTACTTTAGTTGATTGTACAATTAACTAGATCGATCGAATAGTTTAAACACTCACGGGCACACAGAAACGTAAAATGTTTGCAAGTAAGTACATTATTTAAATATCTGTAGAATTTAAATGATTACGTTCAAATTTACAGTGCCTGTAACACATCTGGTTTAAAAATGTAGTCCGTACCTAATTATTATAATAATTAATTTTAAGCGTGAGAACAACACTGTAGCTTTTAAACATCACACTGTATTGTATACTTATTGTATGTTTTTAATACTACCTACCCTATTAGTAAACCAAATTGATTGGTTGTCTAATTTCGTCCGTAATACACAATAAAATTGTAATACCTAGGTACGTAGATATTAAATTTCGTTAATGTTCACCTTGTTGTTACAATTACTAAATCAACTTCCGTTAGACATTATGTAGCAGAAATAATTATAATTTTTAATCTCGATAATATTATACTGTGTTATTTAATTATGTTACATTTTATTTATTTAAGATAAATCAAATATGTGTTTTTTTAATTATTTAATTTAAATCAGTTATTGTTAACTTTATTTGATGTTATATTATTAAATCAAATCAATTTTAAATACTCGTAGTGCTTTTATACTTACTATTCTTCTTGAAAGTGTTAGATATAAGTAAATATATTATAATTTAAAACCGCTAAAATCTTTCTTGCGATAAGGAATATGCGGGGGCTACTTTTATAAGTTAAAATTTTTGCCTAGATCTAGTTTATGGAATAAAGAAAGATATTTCATTACTTAAATCGTTTTTTTATTGATGGTAATTGCTGTAAAAGATACCTACACATGTCTCACAAAGGTTAGACGAATCTTAGAACAATAAATATCAGAGCGTAAGTACAAATATGTTTGATTTATTAATTTATTTATTTATTTTATACATTCAATACATCCATACATTCCCCGAAGAGTTAGTCAGAGACTATAGGTGATGAGGACAGCAAAAGCAGTCCTCTACCACAGTGTTACTATTAAACTGTTTCTCTACTATACAGCGTGTCCAGAAAACGCATATCGCATTTTGTAATTTTAGTTTAGTCAAAATCGCACGATTTTCGAGATATTGTCTTTTTTCTTTACTTTTAGAGAAATCTTCCCTTGTTTAGTTTATTTCATGCTATTTCTACAAATGATAAGTTTTAAAAGCGCTATTTAAAAAAAAATACTTATGGTTATTTGTTTCATCTTAAACAATATTCTTTTGTTTCCTAAAGTACCTACTGACAAAACCACATAAAAAATATACTTAAACTTATGCAAAGTTTTCATACAAACCCAATCAAACGGCTGACTTTGATAGCCTTTGGTGTAATAAAATTTACGAGGCAGACCGTGTAAATTACTTTAAAACATTGCTAAATGGTATTGCTGTTTTACATTCCTTTTTTATTTTATTTTTTATGGTAATTCAAATGCACAAAGGTTGTAATTTCGGATTTTATTGAAATAAAAGTCAATTAAAATTAAGTTACCCTACAAGTATTACGGATACCAGGAAGTGGTAGTGGTGAAGGCAGGCCTCGAATGGATGTAATGAAGAGGTGTTAGCTGAAGTTGATGCTGACCCCTCAACTTCCGTGCGAAAAATATCACGGAGAACTCGCATTGCAAAAAGCACAGCGCACAACACTTTAAAAAGGTATGAATTGTACCCATATCATGTGAAGCGTGTACAAACTTTAAAACCTGCTGACTACGCGCGAAGAGTAGAATTTTGTTGCACCACACTCCTTCCACAAATCCTTTGGGATTATTTCGACAAAATTTTGTGGAGCGATGAGTCTACGTGCTGAAAAGAAGGCTACTTAGACATGCATAATTTGCATTACTGGTAACTAGAGAATCCCTATACTATACGGGAAGATAGGTTTCAAACCCAGTTCAAAATTAATTTGTGGACTGGGATCATAAACGGTGAAGTGATATGCCCGTATAAACTGCCACCATCGTTAACAGGAGCAACCTACCTGGATTTTCTTGAAAATCAACTCAATATTTTGCAATACGTGACGCTCTCTGCAAGGCAAGGCTGCAAAGACCTTATCTTTTTACGCCCGAGTGGTCCGAGACTACTTAGACGAGACGACAGATACCCACGAAGGTGGATCGGGCGTCTCGGCCCGATTTTATGGCCACTTTGCGTTCCAGTAACACTCTACAAGGCAAGGCTGCCCGGCCAAAGACCTTATCTTTTTAGGTCTTTGTGTCCGGCACACTACGTACGAGACCACTTAGACGAGACGACAGATACCCACAAAGGTAGACCGGGCGGGCGTCTCGGCCCTATTTTATGGCCACTTTGCATTCCTGTAACACCTGTTGGAGCTTTAGGTGAACTTTCGATTTCAGTCGCAAGAAATAAATGTGACGGTACTTGCTGTAGTCGTCTTTGAATAAAATGAGGTAACGGAATTTATTGAAGGAAGGCGGGAATGGCCCACACACATCAGCGTGTATAGTTTCTGCAGGTTCCGTTCTCTTGTTCCAAACATTTGCTGGTGAGATTTTCCGTAAATACCGGTAAGTACATATTTCAGAATCTAGACGAACTTTAATTCCGACTTCCCGTTCAATAACTCCTCTGACGTGTTTCTTATTCTGGTGGGCTAACCGTTCGTGGTAAAGTTGTAGTGGGTCATGATGGGTCACGATAAAGGGGTTTTTGTATAATTTTCGTCACGATTTTTTTTTAAATAAATTCTCTAGACCGGCAATTAAATTTTGAAAAACGTTAAACTCTAGAAAATTATGTATTTGGGACTTCAATGTAGTTTCAGGTTTTGGATTTATGAAGTAAGTAATAATGTTTTGGGCGTGACCGAAATTAGATTCGCGGTGACGCAAATTAGAAAATTGTTCAAAAAAAAATATTTTATTGTCATATGACTCAAACAGAAAATAAATATAAAATAAACCTAACAAGTAATTGTTTAGTCTTCAAAAAACCTAAATGAACAATTTTAGTAGGTATCACCAAAACCTCACTGCAACGGAGAAAGCAAATCTTTTTGAATCTCTGTTTGCGGGCAATTCGCGAATTTCTTTACAGTGCAAAGCCACCAACTTTACTTTACAGTCACAGAGAGGTAACTGTCTAGCGCAAGGGTCCGCCAGGCCATGCATGGATGAGCTGACAAATTTGATTTTAAGTCCTGTCTCCCAATGGGGTGACGATAGTTTGGTCAGTTTTAACGCCACCAAAACGCATGCGTGTTTGTTCTCGGTAGAAAGGAGTCCTTTAACCTGGCTCCTACTTTCCAGGATGTACCAATTACCGACAACCTCGATCTCCTCGGCATGAAGTTGACTTCCAATCTTAACTTCGGTGACAACATCGAAATCAGCTAAAACTGGGGCCAAAAAGCTGGGTGTTCTAAATAAGGTTAAGCGATATTTCACGCCGGGACAGCTTCTAAATCTATAATAATAATAATAATAATATCTTTATTTAAATACGCTTATTTCTATAGTTTACAAAGAGCTCTTAACTAATAATCAAAAGTAGATTAAATTCTGTTGCCTGAGCTAGGTAAACCCTGTTTTTCAGGCGAATGTGGGCTTAGTCTAAGTTTAATATAAATCGAAACATAAATGAATATAACAGGTTCCTTATACGCTAAATTACAATCTAATATAAAGACATAAATAAAATAATAATAAGTTTTTTTTTTTAAATAAGCTTTTAAGTTTTACACAGAAATAAATAAAACAAAATTACCTAACAGCGGTCATTAACCCCTCCGTATCGTCGTAGGTAAATTTTTGTAGTTCTTCCTGTACAACCTTTCTGCAGCTGATAGTGTTTAACGGATAAATATAACACTTAGCATTAATCCTGTTGTACAGAAATGGTCCTAAGAAAATAAAGAACCTCGATGAGAAAGCGCATTTTGTACCTTTGAGATAAGTGCAAACCATGTCCTTCCTCCTTTTATTAGTAATTTCAGTGCTGTAAGGAAGAGCCGTGTGTTGTTTTAGTATCGTGCTTTTTATAAATAATTGCCGAACTGTTAAAACTTTACAGGATTCATATAAAAGATGAGTAGGATATAGATAAGGACGGAAAGTGGACACCTTTAGGATTGCCCTTTGGGCTCTTTCGACAGTTAATAACAGGGACTTATACGTACCACCCCATGCAGTGATGCAGTAAGTTATATAAAGCTATATAAAGCACAAGTCCGGTCGTGCATGGAATATTGATGCCACCTCAGGGACGGCGGCCGCGATGGTCCGGCGTTGGCGGCGCGGCGGATCCCAGCAGGACCCAAATCCCGTAGCCCCACCATTCCACGGTCCTCCACATGGGGTTGCTGGGCAGGTGCTGACGCCCTCCCACTACCGAGCATTAGACCTCCGACCGCTTGGTCCCCGCGCGTGGTTCCCGGCGGGTTGGGCCACCTAAGGTTCCCACTCCAGGCCCCTGCATGGATCCCGACAGCAGCGGATGCCGTGCCGGTGCACCCGAAGCCGAACGTTTGCCCCCGCGGTGCCTACAACGTCCAGATAGGGTTGGTCCCCGAAGGTATCCATCCCCACTATGTTTCGCGGTAGGCCCCGCCGTACACGCGCCTGCCCCCGAAGGAGTATCGCACGCCTGGGTACCTTGCGGGACAGAAGGAACGCTTCCTGAGGCAGCCTTAAAAATAGGCATATTTATTGCCCCCGCCAGATACAAGGGGCAGCCTGAGCCCGAAAGCCCAGGGAGGAGTTCTCCGGCCTTGCCGGTACCCTCCTGTGGTCAATTTGTTTTTAAATCTGCCATTATTTTTAAACAAGTTGACAATGTTGGGGTCGAGGTTGTCTTCCCTCCTAGGATAGGATGGGAAAGTATTAGGAAAAAAGGGAAAGAAAATGGTAAGGAGAGGAGTTGCTGTGGATGGGATCATGGAAATAAGGGTAAGGGAATGGCCCACCGTGCAGGAATCACTGGCGGGTTAGCCCCCCACACTCGGCTGCTGAACGTCGCAAGGTAAGTGGTAGGTGTGCGATGCTTGCTTAGTGACAGCATTATCCAGGACCGATGACCCACTTTAGAGTGGGTCCGCCGCCTGTCTGTACAGGTGGTCGACAGGACAGGACGGCGACGTGGACGTGTGTGAATAGGACTTGACGGCAGACGCTGCTAGCTCAACATCGCACAATTGAGCATACATCTAACCGCCCTTCAGCCCCAAAAAGAGAGGGGTTGGTATTATTATTTTGAAGAGCCCATCGCCGCTCTATGCTGTTAGATGTATGTGCAGTCTTTAGTCCGATAGTCGCTTTTTACGACACCGAAGGGAAGAGAGGGGTTGGTAGTATTATTTTGATGTGCCCATCGCCGTTCTATGCTGTTCAATGTATGTGCAGTCTTAAGTCCGTTAGTCGCCTTTTACGACACCAAAGGGAAGAGAGGGGTTGGTAGTATTATTTTGATGAGCCCATCGCCACTCTATGCTGTTGGATGTATGTGCAGTCTTTAGTCCGTTAGTGGCCTTCTACGACACCCAAGGGAAGAAAGGGGTTGGTAGTATTATTTTGAAGAGCCCATAACCGCTCTATGCTGTAGGATGTATGTGCAGTCTTTAGTCCGTTAGTCGCCATTTACGACACCCAAGGGATTGGATGTAAAGACTTTCTTTCACATACCTATATTTTGTCGATTCAAACAGCGGCTTCTTGTTCAATACTTATTACTTTGAAAGTTTAAAAGTAATAATAATAATAATAATTTTTAGTAATGAAGAACTAAATTTAAAGTCAACATAATAAGTGAAGCACAAAATGTTACTGACAGCCTATCATCTAAGTCCAAAGAAAAATATATGTTGGCTTACCAAAGATTTATACACTAGAAAAACAACAAAAACACGCAGTCATTTTCAGAAAATGTGTTTTCCTCGCAATTATGTTATAAAATACGTGCGCTTTGATAATTACAACCTCTTCTTTCTTTCTTTCTGGTAATATGGTCTCGGCTGTAATTTTTAACTTACCGCACTTATATCATAATTCACCATTATTATGTGGTTTTATCAGTACTTTAGGGAACTAAAGAATATTGTTTGAGATGAAACAAATAACCATGAGTATTTGAAAAAAAATGGGGCTTATAAAAGTTATCATTTGTAGAAACGGCATGAAATAAACTAAACGAGGGAAGATTTTTCTAAAAGTTAAAGTAAAATGACGATATCTCGAAAACCGTAAGACTTTCATTTAACTAATATTCCAGAATACGGTAGGACATGATGTGACCCACCCGCAGTTAAAGGATTATCTTTCGTTTTCTGGACATGCTGTATGTCCACTTTTCACCAAATGGCGACTGCACATGTGCTTAGCGTGGCAAATGTTGAGCCCATCGCCGCTCTATGCGATTAATCGCCTGTTATGGCACCCAAAGGAATAGAGAGGGGTAGTAGTATTTTTTTACCGCTACCCGACTCGGTTATTATAGAATGCTGATTTTGTAATGTTGTTTTTTTGGTAACAAGTCAATCAATGACTTGATAGGCTGCATGGATTTATTCATCTTCAAGTTTTTTTTCAAACCAGTCAATATTTTAAGACAGAATATTGACATTACGATCCCAATCAATCAACTAAATGGACGACGTTGTTTTTTAATTTATTTTTATATTTTTTATAGAAGTTTTTTTTAGAAGCTTTTTATTTTATAGAAACATGTCTCACACTACTAAAATTTTAAAGGAAAGTTCGTTACACAGTTATTACGTAAGTATACAGCCTGATATTTTAGTTGAAGAATTTAGAAAGCTATTTTTCATGAGTACTTATCTTAGATTGTTTTAATCTAAGGTACTTATGCGTTTAATTAGCACCTCAATGAATACTTGTATTGATTTTTAACGGTAAGACCGATTCAACCAAGACTCTTAGGCCTAGGACACCCTCACTTTACCTTTACACCATCGCTTTACACTTTTCCCAGATTTCCGTGGCAAACTTATACCAATAAGTCCATAACTTCAGAAACACAAAATTGCTCCAACTACCAGTTAGGTTAACAACAATCCCTACTGCTTTTCTGGGAATCAAGGACGAGCAGCCGCGACAGTGCTGCCCTCATTGAGTTTTTCCTTAATTATAATAAAATATAGAAACATAATTACAAAAAACGCTCTGTTGTGCAATAAAGAAACACCTTAGGATATTTTTAAGACATGTATTGTCTTGATTATCTACTAGCGGCCTGCCCGCGATTTCATTATACTTATATACCTAAGTATACATACTTCTAATTACGACTATTATCCCCGAAGGGTTAGTTAGAGACTAATAATGAGGACAGCAAAAGCAGTCCTCTACCACAGTCCACTTTTCACAAAATAGTGACTGCACATATGCTCAGCGTGACAGGTGGTGAGCCCTTCGCCGCTCTATGCTGTTGGAAGTATGTGCAGTCTTTTGTCCGTTAGTCGGCTTTTGCGATATCCAAGGGTGAGGGGTGGTGGTATTCTTTCACCGCTACGCGACACCGGCTACCTAATTATTACATTTAGATTATTGCTTAAAGTGGATACAATAATTTTTTTCAAAAAATCAAAAATATCTAAATATTGTTTCTTAGTGCACTACAGAGTGTCTTTTGTGAATTCGGTTGTAAATTCATCATAAGTACCTAAGACAAAACTCAATTTGGGCGCAGCACTGTCGCGACTTTATACGCGCCCTTAGGGCCAGAGCAGACATGCTACGAGTACTTTTAGCAGCGGCGATCGGCGAATTAGACGATTTTTAGAAGCTGAACGCAGCAACTGAATCCCTAAAACGCGCGATTCCGATACTGAAATCGAACGCAGTGACTTGCCACAACGCGATGCCATGCCAGTCGCAAAATTCCCGATCGCTGATGCTAGAAATATCATGTGTGCGGTGGCTCTAACACCCAATATTCTAAGTCTACTACCGTAAGAGTAGCATATCCAGCCTCTAGACAAGTGGCAAACGCTTACCCGCTGTCTATTCGTAATGACGATAAGACGAATTACGATTAAACAGGGGATGAGCGATTGCCACAGACTACAGAAACGGCGAATGATTGACTCCTCGTTACAATTGCAGACTGATATTGAAAATGTGGAAGCCCTCGGGGTGCCCAGACGAGCCGTGCTGATTGGAAACGACTGGCGGCTCAGCACCACCTTATGGCTGGTGGTGATCGCGATGTTCCTGTGGCTCCTGACCTACCTGATGACCATAGTCATCACCATGTACTTTGATTACGGGATGCGGTCGGTGGTGGTCCTGAGAACACTGCTGGGGTGGTCCAATGAAACCACATTCATTGCTAATGATGAAGACACACAATTGATTGTTACGTTTTAGTGCAATTTTTTTATTATAATTTTATTTTTTTATCTAATGCTTTTTGTTTTTACGTTTGATAATGCAGACATAATTTATGGTCTTTATGCACTAACTTTAAGTTGGTAAGAGGTCGACTTTTCAAAAGACGATTTCCAAAAGTCCTTAGTCCCGACTAAACGTTTGTCGAAGATGGAACGCAGTATTCTCGGCATCAAAAAAACGGATCGTGTTCGAAACACCATACTGCATTTCATGACTGGCGTAGCCGGTATTAGACAAACATCTGCAACGCTAAAGGAAGACTGGGCGGCTCATGGTCATGAACCCAGAGAGGTGGGCAAACATCAGCCCGTATTGGGTAAGTACCCAACGACCAACGACGGCATCAAGGCCGTCCACGAAGCGGTGGCGTGACAACTTCGATGCCTTCAAAAAAAATTCGTTGGAGCTGGCTGCTGGGGAGAGAGAGAGCGAAATGGAGGAGAAATTTGCCCAGCCGTAGACACTAGGGGTTAAGTTAAAAAAGCTGTTTTAATGGCGCAGCGGCTAAAGCTATATTGCCAGTTAAGCAACTTTCGTAGTTCCACCGGGTCACTGGATGGGTGATAAAATTTAAAAAAAAGCATCACTAGCTTCTCCAGGCAACGGCAGGCATGTAAAGACGTTGGTCTCGGTTGTTGTAGTAGATTAGTCGTTAAAACCTACCAACCCGCATTTAACCAGCGTGGTGGGTTATGGCCCAATGTCCTCATGTGCCTTTGTCCATGTTGAAAAACCTGTTCCAGTATTGGGACGCTTAAAGGCTAATGAAGAAGAGGTTACAGACCTACTTATTATTCTCCTTGTGATATACATTTAGATAATATCTTAACTTGAATAAGTCTGCTACTATTGGCTGCTACAGTTAACATGAAGACAAACTTAAAATACTTGACAAAACAACAGTAGGTAAGTACTACAATCTACCATAACAAAAACTTATCGTTGCTATTTTACAGTACCTATTGAAAAGATTAATAATTAAAAGTTATTTACAAATAATTACGTAAAAATGAATGTTGATTTTAGGGCTCATTATTAAAATAATTGGTGACTGTTTGACTGCACTCTTCTTTCTCCATATTGTTTTATAAAAACCTAATACTTAACCAAATGTCATATGTCACGGACTTCTTGGCGGGAAAGTAAACCGTCATGTCTGCAGTTTTGTTTTATTTTCTAAAATTTGTGTTTTTTCGAATATTAATGTGAAATAATAGTGGATTATTAACCGTTATGTGTTTGTGAACGTGCATGAGTGTTGGCAAATGAAACAAAACAGTGCAACATCACTTTTCAAATTCCCTCAAGAAGTCCGCGTGAGCCCTTAGTAAAGTCCCACATCTTTACTGAGGAGTCCTCAGTGAGGACTCAAGGGGTTTGGGGAACATCATTTATCATTCATCATCTTAATCACCACTCATTATCATCAAGGGAAAAATAAAAATAAAAAAACTAATGACTAGGCAGTATGGTCTCAGACCTTAGCCTGTTCCTTCACGGAACAAATAAATTAAAAAAAAGCCATATGTCACTGTCAATTTGACAGATTTCTTGCAGCGTTGCTGTTGCAGCGAGTTTTCACTTCCATCGTTCCATCCCATGTTTATTTTCTTGCTACATTGTTACTGTAAACATTGGATTCTCATTAATTAATGAAATAGTGAGTTGAATTAGGAAGGCAATGCCGTCCATCGACGTGATGGGCCCTCCGGGGCAGTCGCCGGAGGGGCCGATGGAGGAGCCTCCAGCGCCGCCGCCGCCAGTCATTGGCATCATTTATCCACCACCTGAAGTCAGGAGTATCCTTTTCGTCTATCAAAAAGTAATAAAAACTGGTTAACTTGTTATCCTAATCTTAATCCAAACATAACCTAACTTTGAACTGAATTACTTTGTTGTAAACAATAGTAAGTGATATTCCAAGCTTATTAATATCTCGGCAACTTTCATTGTCGGAGGCCGAGATCTACTTTGGGTCGCTGCGCCATCATAGTAAGTAAGAAATATAATGTCTGATGTATAAATAACTTAACATTATCACAGCTTATTACAAATGACGTCAAAATTGCACCCTTTTGAAAAAAAATAGTACTCTAATATCAAACAATATTTTGTCGTTCTGTAAACAACAATATAGTAACTGATATATTTCCTATCCATCAGGTATCAAAATAAAGTGATGATTGCAACAGTTTATTTGTCTTATAGTATTTCTCTAAAAATCACTCGGAAATCGGTAACATGCTAACGGACTTTACATGATTTATCTAGTAGTAATAACAATGTACTTACAACTTATTATATAAATCATTATAGTGTCAATAATCATTTTCTAATAAGAAACAGTACTTACATTAGATAAATCCAATAAAAACAGCTTTCAAAACACAGCGACTAATTCACTCCGACACAGAAATTGGCTCAACTGTCAACACCGAATATGACAGAATCGAACATAGACTATGCAATATTTTACATTCACACACTATGAAATCACAGTACAAAGTCAAGTGGGAGAGAGCCGTCTCATGCGACTGCTTGGGGTTCTAAAGGTTAAAATAGTATATTGATAGTTAATTTGTAGTGGTTATGGTTAATAATAGTTTGGCAAAAAATTTCCAAGACTGAAGGGTTAACGCTTCTGTGGCCATGTGGTCAAGCGCTTGATATTCAGTGGTCCCAGGTTCAATTCCCAGGTCGGGCAACGGTGTTTTCGGCCCCTTAAGAATAGTTTACTTTTTATTATGTATAAAAGTACAATATTAAGGACATCATAATAATCAACAAATTATCATTTGCATTTAGGTAAGGATTTCTTTAACCGCTTCACATAGATATTGTCGATAAGACTGCCAGCTTCGTGGCCCGTAACGGTCCTGAGTTTGAAGCTCGTATCCGACAGAATGAACTTGGCAATCCCAAGTTTAACTTTTTGAACTCGGGAGACCCCTACCATGCATACTACCAACACAAGGTCAAGGAGATCAGGGAGGGAAAAGGTATGTATTGTTACAAGTTGACTATTTTCAAATCATTTGACGTAAAAGACATAACTATGATTGTTACTTCTACTCTGTATACTATAAAGTAGTCCTATAAAAGCTCCTAAAAGTAATTAAAGTTACTCAAAATCATAGATTTTATCATCATCATATATTTTGCCTAATATTGTGTATAGAATGTTGGGTCACCGTTGTTGGAGACTTTAATGGTATTTCATACAATCAACTTTATTGACATAGATTGATTTCCTAGATTTTTCAAAAAGTATGAAAGTTATTAAAATATTTTAAAAAATGTGTGACAGCTAATTTTGCATTTTTTATTGAAATATTTTTGGAAAATGCTTGACATTGATCTATTGCCTACGTATACAGTTTCAATGCCTGTCATTTCACTAGGGTTGGAGAAAAGTCTCATAGCTATTGGAGGTGGATTGTTGATAAAATTGATTGTATTATACTATACATTTGACTGGATGCAGAAAAGTCAATTCTGGTTCTATCTATGATAATGTTTATTGCATTAAAAACTTTTTACAGAAAACTGAAACAAGTTAGCATTAACTTTACTATTTTAAGTTTCTTCTAATAAGATCGAAAATAATTAAATAGAATTAGGTATCAAAAAACTTAAGATTTTTAACTTCTGAAATTGGTTGAAATAATACATTATTATGCTTGTCAAACAACTAATTTTACAAAAATAATGTTACTTTTAAAATTAGGACCCGATCCATCAGCACCGCCGCTAGCGCCACCTATAACTCGAGGCGCGCTCGCGCCGGCCACCGCGGCGCGCCAGCAGGAGCTGCTGAAGGCGGCGGCGCCCGCGGAGCCGCCGCCCCCGCGCGACCCTCCCCCGGACTTCGAGTTCATCGCCGACCCCCCCTCCATATCCGCCCTAGAGCTCGACATTGTGAAACTCACCGCGCAGTTCGTTGCCAGAAACGGCCGGCAGTTCCTCACCGATCTAATGAAAAAGGAGGAGAGGAACCACCAGTTTGACTTCCTCCGTCCGCAGCATTCTCTTTTCCAATACTTCACACGCCTCCTTGAGCAGTATACGAAGGTGTTGCTGCCGCCGAAGGAGTTGGTCGTCAAGTTGAGCTCTGAGATCCGCAGCGGCGTGCTGGATCAGGCGCGCAGCCGTGCGGCGTGGCACTCGCACCAGGCGCGGCGCAAGGCGGCCGACGAGGCGCGCGTCGAGAAGGAGCGCCTCGCGTACGCCTCCATCGACTGGCACGACTTCGTCGTCGTCGAGACGGTTGACTACCCGGCCGGGGAGCTGGGCGAGTTCCCGCCGCCGACCACGCCGCTAGAGGTGGGGGCTCGCGTGCTGGCGCAAGAGCGCGGGGAGGACGTCTCCCACGCGCCCGAAGACGACGACACGGAGATGCAGCTCGAGTCGGAGTCCGAGTCGGAGAGCGACGAGGACTTGGACGAGATGGAGGACCGGACGCAGCAGCAGCAGCGGCCCGACGACAACCGCGTGCAGGATATGGAGGAGGAGAGCTCCTCGGAGGAGGACGAGGCTCCGGCGGCGGCGGTCCCGAGCGAGGAGGCGCCGTTGCCGCCGCGGCCGGACCGCGTGGTGGTCAAGAAATACGACCCGAAGCGCACGCGGCCGCAGCAGGCCGCGGGCGAGGAGTGGCTGGTGTCGCCGATCACGGGCGAGCGCATCCCGGCCAACAAGGTGGCGGACCACGTGCGCATCGGGCTGCTGGACCCGCGCTGGCTGGAGCAGCGCGACCGCGCCGCCGCCGAGCGCACCGACCGCGACGAGGCGCTCGCGCCCGGCGCCGCCATCGAGGCATCGCTCAAACAGGTAGGGTCACGCTATCTTATGCTACTATATTCTATGCTCTGCTTTCTTTTTCAACATCGAAAAAAGTTCAGTAACCTTTATTTTTATTCATAGACTTGAAAGTAAGTTTCTTATAATTTATTTAAAAACAGAATTTGGTCCACAAGACAAGGTAGGCCACCAATTTGCTGAAGGCCGTCGCTGGATGCGTGCAACGCAAGATTGGTCGTAGTGGAGATCCTTGAGGGAGGCCTTAGTCCAACAGTACCTCTTTCGGCGGGTGATGATAATGATGATGATGACAAAATTGATTTCAATTTGACAAACTATTATAACATCAGTTCGTAGGTAAAACTGCATTTTGCGATACTAAAACGTGACACGCTCTGTCACACAGCTCGCGGAGCGCCGTACCGACATATTCGGTGTGGGCGACGAAGAAACCGCCATCGGCAAGAAGATCGGCGAGGAGGAGCGGCGGCGCGACGACCGCGTCACGTGGGACGGACACACCTCCAGCGTGGAGGCCGCCACGCGCGCCGCACGCGCACACATCACGCTGGAGGACCAGATCCAGCAGATACACAAGGTAGCTATACAACTGCGTCTGGCTAAGAGGACTGGCGAGAAGTTAATTTGAGAAACAACAGATAAAATATGACTGCGTGTAATGTTGCTTGTTTCACAGTTGTACAGCGAGTGTTAACCCTTAGCTGGTTTCGCTAAAGTGGGCAACGTGGTTGGTATTGGGGGTTCAACGGTAAAAAAGAAAGTCTTATCATGTAGTACCTACATGAAACTGCATGTAACCGTATGGTCTTTACTTAAAAAGAGAAAGTATTTGTTACACATTTCAGGTTCTTTTTGAGATGACATAGTTTTGGCACCTCCCTCTCTTTTGACTGTCTATTTGTGGATCATCAGTAGGTACATAGTACCTTGATGGTCTTTGAATCAGATTCGTGATCCTCATCTCCTCCTAAGATGATTATTTACTGAAAAAATAATAAAATTTAATATGCGTATTGAAACGACGTGTAACGTTCTTGGTGGCGTGGGTGATTTTTGACCCCAGCAGTGTGTATACCTCTACTCCCAATAATGTTAGAGTGACAACAGTCCGTCGTCCGCCGCACCTCGCGGCGTAATGAAATTAAATGGAAAAAAAAATTGAATTTTAGGAGTGAAGCTGCAAAGTTACGATGAGAAATATATTTCTGTGGGGTCATTTTTGACCCCCGATACCAGCTAAGGGTTAAACAAGATTTATATTGAAATAAAGTAACTGCGTTATTATGATTAAAGTATTACAAATTAGGTAATGACGTAATACATTAGTAAGATTAAAATTGACCTAAATATTTGATACACATAAAACTTGAGCCTAATGCATTAAAGGACGATGTAATAATATTATCTATACATACACACATCAGTAAAGTAAAGTAAGCATTTATTCGGCGTTTTACATACATAAATAGTTAGGTACAACTATACTAGTATTAACTAAACAGCCGTAATTGCTGACCAGCTCAGCAATGCTGTGAATTTGAAATCCCCAGCGCTGGTTTTCAGCTGGACCCGTATAATAAATAAATAAAATATACACTCGGCGTCAAAAAAATCGCACCTCTTAGAAAATCACTTTCAAATGTCATTTACTCTTGATATGCACATGCAGTCGCATTAATTATGATTTTATTTACAAGGTTACTTAATTAACTTAATAAAAAACATTACTTTTCATTATCAAATAAAACCTAATGCAACAAATAAAGTGTCACAAAAATTCGATGCAAATTTTGCTACCCGTGAGAGTTGCTAGTTGCGCTTCCTTTGTGGGTATAAAACGGTCAACACGGGTTCAATGTGGGTCATTCGCTATTCAACCGTTGAAGAGGACACACGCACAGATTTTGATGGATACCACAGCTGATAAAGCCGCTCAAGTGGTTGCACTACTGCAATCAGGGGTGCGGCAGTGTGATGTCGCCCGGCAACTGAACCTGAGCCGTTATTCCGTTCGAAGAGTGTACCAGCGCTTCATAGAGACCGGTGGCTATATCCGCAGACACGGTTCGGGTAGACGTCGCTGCACTTCGGAAAGAGACGACCGGTTCGTTGTGTCGAACTCTTTGAGAAATCGTTTCTCCAACGCTGTTGAGTTGCAACAGCAGCTCCAGGCAGTTCGCAGACGCACCGTAAGCGTATCTACGGTTAGAAGAAGATTGAAGGAGAAGAAGATAGCGGCCCACAGAGCTGCTACGGGTTCAAAATTGACTGCAGCGCATCGGCGAGCCCGCTTGCAGTTTGCTCGTGACCACGTCGATTGGACCCTTGAGCAGTGGAGAGCTGTTCTCTTCTCAGACGAGACGCGAGTGTGTCTTTTCTGCAACGACCGACGGAGAAGAGTATACCGGAGGCAGGGTGAACGTTTCGCCCAAGCCTGCATCCAGGAGACGGTGGAATATGGTGGCGGATCCTGCATGTTCTGGGGCGGTATGTCTGCTGCCGGCAAAACCGACCTTGTCTGCGTCTCCCGGACTGGAGGTGCTCGCGGACAAGAGTCGCTGACTGCTCGCCGCTATGTCACTGAGGTCCTGGAAGTGCATGTGGTCCCCTTTGCCGAATCTTTTGGCGAGGGGTTCACATTAATGCACGACAACGCTCGCGCTCACACTGCAGGCATCGTGAGCGACTTCTTGCAGAGGTCCCAAATCTCTGTGATGCAGTGGCCAGCGCGAAGTCCGGATCTGAATCCTATAGAGCACCTCTGGGACCATCTTAAACGTAAGGTTCGATCTCGGGATCCAGCTCCTTCGACTCTACAGGAGCTCCAAGACGCGGTGATTGAAGAATGGGGGCTTATCCCTCAAGAAGAGCTCCTGAAGTTGGTGAGGTCCATGAGGGACCGTATGGAAGCCGTGATCAGGGCAAGGGGGGGTAACACTAGATTTTAAGTTAATTTTAAGACACTTTTTGTACATTTTTCTTTGTAAATTATCTGTTGTTAATTAGGACTTAATTAAGGATTTTTATTATTTTATTAATTTTAATGTTGTTTGTATAATTATAATTAAACAGAAAGTTAAATTTAATTGTTTTTTGATACTCCTTTTTGTTACCTTTCTAATGATACCCAACACTATCCTCTACATAAGGTTTAAGAATTTTTAAAGATGATTTTTAAAAGGTGCGATTTTTTTGACGCCGAGTGTATAAGTGTTAGAAAAATAATATAAAATTGGTTGTAAAAATATACCAATTTGTTGAGTTGCCTTTTAGATCATGTGCTTATATGTTATTGTAATACTTACACATAATAAAGCTGCTTTTTGGTTTTTTTTTTCGTTTGTGAAGCAGACACCTTCTCGGACACCGAGGGGAGGGAGGAGGTGAACTCTACATGACTACCAACACCAGGCGGCTGGCGAAGTTATGTCAGACCCCTACTGACTAAACACCCCCATGAAATTGCCACAAACCTGGAGAGATTTAGAAACGACGACAGCTAGCCGCCGACTCCTAACGTCGATTGCAAGTTATATAAGTCGACAGCAAACTGCTGCTCGTGTGTTAGAGCCCTTAACTGGCAAAAAAATATTGCATTTTGTGTTTTAATTTGTGTCGTAGGTCAAGGGTCTCCTACCCGACGAAGAGAAGGAGAAGATAGGTCCGAAGCCCGTGACGGGCGCTGCTCGCGCGCCCCCGCCGCGGCCCGCGCCGCCCCCGCGCGCCCCCGCCCCCGCCGCGCCCGCGCCCCCGCCGCCCGCCGTCATGCTGCAGCCGCTGCCCCCGCTCATGGTAAGCAACTACAAAAAACTTATTATCATACTAATTGACTACTTGACAGTTCTCGGAAAAGTATTTTAAAAATTGCACACTCTTAATTTATACCTCTTAGAATATTTTATTTCTAGATAAAGCTTTATTTAATAGAAAAAAAAACAAATTTTTCTTAATTAATTTCATATTTCGCGTAAAAGGTTGGTCACATGACATTTTGCCCTGTGACGTCACACTTCAATAAACAAACAAATTTTATCTTGAAACCTGACAAATAGTTTTTGTTTACATAATTCATATTTTATTATTACAACTGTCAAATAGCCAATTGTCATCATTCGCTTTTAAGGATCTTCGGCTGGGTTCACTCGTTTTTGTACACTTAATTGCAATAAATCACTTTGACTGACATATCAACGTACAGCTCAAACTACTAGGGTGACAAACAAGAAATTTTGCACCATGTTTCCTTTTATAGAGTAAATAATCACTAAGAAAGGATTTTGGAAATTCGCCCTTTTAATTAGACATTAAATCAGTTTTGCTTTTCATGTATTAAGATTATAAGATGATGATGATTCTTGCTCTATAAGCCTACTTTGACGTGCAGGTCCTCCCGCCTATGGGCCCCCGGCCGCCTTTAATCCCGACGCCCGTAGGCGGCGGTTTCTACGCGCCGCCCGCCGCCGCGCCGCCGCCCGACGACGACGATGTGCCCGCCGCTAAACGCCCGCGCACCGAAGACGCGCTAGAGCCTGAGGCCGTTTGGCTGGCTAGGCATCCCGGCATCGTCACGATACAGGCAAGTATTTACAGTAGTGTTGCCGATCTATCGATAGTTTTACTATCGATAGTTGACCTCGGAAATCATCTATAATATCGATAGGCCAATCGATAGTATTGATACTATCGATACTATCGATCAAGGTTCGAAAGGATAATTATGATAATTATTGTGATGGAAGATGAAATGGAAACGAATGGATAATTATCGATTGAAATAACAAAAAAATTCGCTCGTAAAAGTGAACTGTTTCAAAGTATTTAAACGTGTGCGTCCGCACTTGCGTGTATCTGAACGTACGAATTATCAATGTCAACGTGCCGAGCTGTAGGAATTACCCTATCAAGAATTTGAGATTCGGATTTTGCAAAGTTGAGAAAACACGTGTGTCATTGTTTTGTTAATGTGATAATTATTCGATAATTATAATAATTTATAATAATTACTATCGATTGTATCGATAGTATGGGCTAAGACTATTGTAACAATAATCGATAGTATTGATACTATCGATATATTAGCGCTATCGAATATAGGCTGCGACTATAATATCGATGCTATCGATAGTGCCTTTGTAATTGAGCTTCGATAGTATCGATAGTATTGCTGTGTCAATAATATCGATTAGCCTATTGATACTATTGCTTTTGCTCAATTATCGATAATCTATCGATAGTAGACAATCGAGCGGCAACACTAATTTACAATACACTAACTTATTTAGAGGCGATAGGCTCGCAGACTTATATTGCTGGTTGTTATTTTTCAGACTATAAATTTTACTAACGAGAGAATCATATTGCGATGACATGAACTCCATTGGTTTTTGTATTTTGCCATTTTGTTCCAATAGTCGCAGCTCCCTGGGGAATCAATAAACCTACGTTTTATTATTTTCGTAACATTTCCAATATTTTCCTGCTTTGAAGTACCTTCCGATGCCAGGTTATAATCTGTATCGGATCCAGAGTGAGATGGAGAGGGTTCATTTTGACCTTTTTCCACTTCCACTTCGCGGCGGAGTGCGCTGAACTATTGGCATTGTCTAGGGCCTAAATGAAGCGAGTGCCGACGGCAATTGAAGGGTGCGAGGCACGGCCTTGCGCTATCGCACACCCAATAACTTGAAGGCAGGTGTTAGGGTTGAAGGGACGCCGCGATTGTATATCTAATTTGCTCCCACAGGTGTATGTCTCAATCACTCAGTTTTAGCTTATCTTCACTAGGCGCTGCGTTAGAGGGGGGGTCTTGCGCCAGCGCACATCCACTAACTTGTAGGAATGTGATGGGGTAGAAGGGACGCCGCGATTGTATATCTAATTTGCTCCCACAGGTGTATGTCTCACTCACTCAGTTTTAGCTTATCTTTACTGGGCGCTGCGTTCCTGGTAGAGCTTGTCTAAGCTGAAATGACGCGCCCCACTACCGCATTTACGCACAAGTTAATTTAAAATATGGCGTTGTCGGATTTATCACGCGACTAGTCGACCGTGATGTAGCTGCATACAGATCCTAGTTGTCGGAACAGTCGAGTTTCCACACAGATTAAGTGTCATTATTAATTTACTCACACATTTAAATAGTAGTGGGGCGCGTCATTTCAGCTTAGACAAGCTCTACACTTTTCGAAATAAACTTTGATTTTACTCATTGAATAATTTAGAATGAAATAAAAATAAACTTTTAGCGAAAGCACATCTGATCTCCTCAGAGGTTTGAGGGGGGAGGGGAAAATATTATGTATATATGTAATGTAATAGCGCGTTCGGCTTGCGATCTTGTTCGCTTAAAAACGTCTCGAGCTTCTCCGTGCTTCGGAAGTCACGTTAAGCCGTTGGACCCGGTTGTTGTCGTAAGATGAGTCGTTAAAACCCACCAACCCGCTTTGGGCCAGCAGCGTGGTGGCTTATGGCCCAATATGGTCTAGTGGCAATGCCACCGGTCTCAGACCCAGAGGTCCCGGGTTAGATTCCCAGCAGGGGGTACATCTTTGTGTGCTCGGTTTGGTCGGTGGTAAGGCTGTTAAGTCCGCCTGGCTAGCTACCACCATATTATCTAAGTCTGTCGCCATAACAACGATGTTTATAGCATTGTTGTGTTCCGACAGTTAAAAGATAAAGAGTTCCTCAGTGGTTGAGGATTCCGGATGATGCGCGCTTTCACCTTCGGCCTTATCGTCACTTACCATCAGGTGAGATGAAGGCCAAGAGTTACCCGTTGTAGAAAAAAGAAATATATCCCCACGTGCTATTGTCCACGTGGAAGGCCTGTGCCCAGCAGTGGGACGTTTGTAGGCTGCAGATGATGATGACAGTTATTTGTAATGTAAGGCCCTTCGTACACAAGGCTACGCAAATCTCCGATGCTAATGTTGTATAATATAGGCAAGGATATTTCTCCATCTCAGAAACACATTTAATATTTAATAATTGCTCTGCCATCTTGGATATCGCCGCGACTTAAGTAGCGAAGATCTCGACTGACGCGACTATTGTACAAACCCCAATGGATTTGTATGGCGGTAGTCGCTTGGAGACAAATCGTCGAGTATCGGAGATTTGCGTAGCCTTGCGTACGGAGGGGCTAATGTGGCGTGGCGCAGGTGGCGCTGCCCATGCTGCCGGAGCGCGGCGAGTGGCGGCTGGACGGGCGGCTGCTGCCGCTGAGCGTGGCGCTGGGCGCCAGCGCCGGGGACCTCAAGGCGCTGCTGCAGCGCGGCACGCGCATGCCCACCGCCAAGCAGAAGCTGCACTACGAGGTGGGTCGCGGCTAAATTATAGATAAAAAAAAATTGGTTGCCTGTAAAGTCGGTATACGGGCGAAAGTTTTACGTGACAACGACTTTGAGTGGTAAAATAATTTTAATGTGAATATTCATTCGTATAGTAGGAAGAAGGATGAAATAATAGTAACAATTTAAAACATTTATTTAAACAAAGAATTATATTTAAAACATAGTTGAGTGGGAGAGAGACGCAAGGCATTCGGCGGGCCTCTCTCTCGTTCGGTGACTCATCGTAACGTTACCGAGCGTTACACTTTTTCATAAGTGACTCCCAGCCGCAACCTAATTTAAGACGTTGTCACGTCAAAATTTCTACGCTCACACCTATTTTAAATTATTAAACTATTTTAAAAGTAATAATTAATAGATTAGCATTTTTTTTTTCGATAATATTTATAAATATTAGTTTTAAGTAAGTATTAGTTTATTTAAAACCGGTAGATACTGTTGTTACGTAACGTTCCAAACATTATACAAATATCATGCTGTGTACACTGATTAAGGATTACCGTCTAGCAAATAAAAGACAACAAAGTGCTATTGTACGCAGGCATTGACTGTAATCTGTTTGTGTACCAATTGAAATAAATAAATAAATATTAAGGTGGGATTTATCTCAGATAATATTTTATCTTTTATCTGAGATAATTCTCAGCACAAGTTAAGCGTCTTTTGAAACTTGTTTGAAGGGTTTTAACTATAGTCCGGCAACTGCGTGCGCGATCGTCCTGCGGGGTATAGACGTTGGCGGGGACGAGGTAACACGTCATTCTAGAACAAGACTAAAGAGTCGCCTGAATTTGAAGAAACTAACACACTGTGGGGGAGTCTAACGGGTTCTTTAATAAAGGTTTATTAATATTTTAGCTGCCGCCGTTGCGTTAAAATATTTTAAAAAAACCACTTGAAAGTTTTGTCAAAATCGGTTACCCCCCCGCGAACGGGACTCTGGGGGCGAAGCCCCTGCCATGAATAAAGTCTAGGGTTAATTAGGTTAGGTTAGTATGTTGATCAAAAACCGCGAGCCGAGCGAGCGTGCCGTGGGAGCGGCTGGCGAAGTGCCAGAAACGACGTTTTTGTAAATTTCCATATTTTTTCAAAATTAACATAACTTAAAATTATTACTTGTCTGTGACAGGAGGGGTGTACTCCTCGCTCCTTTTCTCCCTCTTCCCTCCAATTCAGGCGACTCGATTCATAAGTTTTACCACGATACATAACCTCAAAATACAAAAATTAACATAACTTAAAAACTACTTCTTTGCGGCAGAGGGCTAAGTGGGGGGGGTACTTCTCCCCCCTCCCACCCCCAATTCAGGCGACTCGACTCAAAAGTTTTACCCGCGTTGCCCTTCCCCGCTACACCACCCGCTGCCCGCTGACATGTTGGGTACCCCGTCCCCGCCACCGTCTGTCACCCCGCGGGACGGTCGCGCACGAAGTTGCCGGACTATAGTTAACGGATAAACATAAGTGGTCAGCGAGCCTGATTCGAATCCAGCCGTGAACTGAATGTTTGTGTGATGTTTTACTACTACTACACTCGGCGTCAAAAAAATCGCACCTTTTAAAAATCATCTTTAAAAATTCTTAAACCTTATGTAGAGGATAGTGTTGGGTATCATTAGAAAGGTAACAAAAAGGAGTATCAAAAAACAATTAAATTTAACTTTCTGTTTAATTATAATTATACAAACAACATTAAAATTAATAAAATAATAAAAATCCTTAATTAAGTCCTAATTAACAACAGATAATTTACAAAGAAAAATGTACGAAAAGTGTCTTAAAATTAACTTAAAATCTAGTGTTACCCCCCCTTGCCCTGATCACGGCTTCCATACGGTCCCTCACCAACTTCAGGAGCTCTTCTTGAGGGATAAGCCCCCATTCTTCAATCACCGCGTCTTGGAGCTCCTGTAGAGTCGAAGGAGCTGGATCCCGAGATCGAACCTTACGTTTAAGATGGTCCCAGAGGTGCTCTATAGGATTCAGATTCGGACTTCGCGCTGGCCACTGCATCACAGAGATTTGGGACCTCTGCAAGAAGTCGCTCACGATGCCTGCAGTGTGAGCGCGAGCGTTGTCGTGCATTAATGTGAACCCCTCGCCAAAAGATTCGGCAAAGGGGACCACATGCACTTCCAGGACCTCAGTGACATAGCGGCGAGCAGTCAGCGACTCTTGTCCGCGAGCACCTCCAGTCCGGGAGACGCAGACAAGGTCGGTTTTGCCGGCAGCAGACATACAGCCCCAGAACATGCAGGATCCGCCACCATATTCCACCGTCTCCTGGATGCAGGCTTGGGCGAAACGTTCACCCTGCCTCCGGTATACTCTTCTCCGTCGGTCGTTGCAGAAAAGACACACTCGCGTCTCGTCTGAGAAGAGAACAGCTCTCCACTGCTCAAGGGTCCAATCGACGTGGTCACGAGCAAACTGCAAGCGGGCTCGCCGATGCGCTGCAGTCAATTTTGGACCCGTAGCAGCTCTGTGGGCCGCTATCTTCTTCTCCTTCAATCTTCTTCTAACCGTAGATACGCTTACGGTGCGTCTGCGAACTGCCTGGAGCTGCTGTTGCAACTCAACAGCGTTGGAGAAACGATTTCTCAAAGAGTTCGACACAACGAACCGGTCGTCTCTTTCCGAAGTGCAGCGACGTCTACCCGAACCGTGTCTGCGGATATAGCCACCGGTCTCTATGAAGCGCTGGTACACTCTTCGAACGGAATAACGGCTCAGGTTCAGTTGCCGGGCGACATCACACTGCCGCACCCCTGATTGCAGTAGTGCAACCACTTGAGCGGCTTTATCAGCTGTGGTATCCATCAAAATCTGTGCGTGTGTCCTCTTCAACGGTTGAATAGCGAATGACCCACATTGAACCCGTGTTGACCGTTTTATACCCACAAAGGAAGCGCAACTAGCAACTCTCACGGGTAGCAAAATTTGCATCGAATTTTTGTGACACTTTATTTGTTGCATTAGGTTTTATTTGATAATGAAAAGTAATGTTTTTTATTAAGTTAATTAAGTAACCTTGTAAATAAAATCATAATTAATGCGACTGCATGTGCATATCAAGAGTAAATGACATTTGAAAGTGATTTTCTAAGAGGTGCGATTTTTTTGACGCCGAGTGTACTACTACACTGCATTGTCGACGTCGATATTGTATAATACGCTTTTCTTATAACGTAATTCCATTCGCAGGGTCTGTTCTTCAAGGATACCAACTCACTGGCCTACTACAACGTGCCGCCCGGCGCGGTCATACACCTTCAAGTGAAGGAGCGCGGTGGCCGCAAGAAATAACAGTAAAACACTACTGGAACCCCCACCCCCTTCGTTGCCTCCTTCCTTTCTAATTTCTACTTGTTCTTCAAGATCGGCAACGCGTCTGCTGCGGGTATCCATGGGCGGCGTCTCTTCATCAGGTGACCAGCCTGATCGCTTGCTTCCTTTTCACATAGAAAACAAAGTATCCTCGTTCCCGACGCCTGTGGACACCCTAGCATTATGAAACCTTTGGAGAAGCAAGCGAAACACTGAGTATAACTAAGGTTGAGTGCGTCTATGTATCTGCCTCGATAGCACGTTTAGAAACTTTGATTAATAGTAGAATTGTCTATGGTAGAAGTAAAGTAAAACATGTCTTCATTCAAGCAAGCTAACATTTTTAAATAAAACTACATATTAGGATCACTGTCATCCATCGACAAGTGTCCGGAATTAAACCTCTGTCTATCCTTTAACAGTTAGAACGCGTCGCCACTAGACACAATAGAAATTCTATTCATTAAGCACTGATCAGTGCGCGGCCAGTTAGGAAGAATGTTTAAATCTATGTTTACAAACTAACTCTATAACGTAACAGTGACATACACCTACAAAAGGTTAGAAGATACAGAAGTTATTATATATATATACAAGCAAAATTTTTGTCAAATAACTATAGATTACATACCTCATCGCATTGGTTATGTATTCAACCCAATATTAATGAAGGGAAGGTTTATTTAAGATTGGTGTTGTATGTAATAGAATAAATAAACACTTTACTTCAGATTCAGTTATTTTGTTTGTATGCCGTTTTTACCCTGCCCCTTCAAATTCAAACCTGCAATGCAAGTGCTCGCCACCCATAGGAATTCTAAGCATACTCTTACCTTCAGTCCTAGATTCAGATATCTATTCCTTTCTTCATTCATTTCCCAATTATCCGGTTATTTTCCATCTTCCTAGGATTTTCGCAAACATCCTAGTTTTTTAAATTATCCTACTACTGAATGCATTATCTAGCATAAAGTTCAATAAGATGAGAATAATAGCTACTACAGCATCTTGAAGTAGTAAAGAAGTAATAAAAGAAACAACTTACTTTAAAAAAATAGTTTATTAAAAAGGTGTAAAATGTATAACAAAATGCATTCAGCACATTAGTAAATATAATAGGTAAAAAAATCTTTAGGAATGTACGCGATTAATATTGCACTTGATTAATATTCTTGAAGCACCACTATCGAATATCGACCTTCAAAACAATGTCAATACTATAAAAAAAATCTGTAAGTACTAATAAATAAAATATGAAATAGATTTCTCTTAAATAACTATAGATCACATAATATCAGATTCCTCAACAAAATTGACTAACAGGTTACTGTAAACTATTGTACACATAGTCTTAGGCACTTATGTCTTAATGTTTTTTTATATATTTTAGCGTTTTATTAACGCTTAAATATACATAAGTGAAATTTTAAACACTGTAAAAAGACGACTACCTCAGGCGGGAATCGAACCACGCACCTTCCGCGTTCCGGGCGGCTGTCTTAACCACTTGGCTACCGAGGTCTGGTTTTCACCCGTCGAAATTTGTCAGTGCTTGATGCTTATGTTTTTAGTCAACATTGCTTCGTCAATTCTGAGAAATTTTCACCTGAGATCCGAAAGAAAAAGTGGTTCGATTCCCGCCTGAGATTGTCGTTTTTTTCAGTGTTTAAAATTTCACTTATGTCTTATTTAATGGAATGTGTTATTTTATTAAATATTAATGCTATAAATTTTTCGAGACATCATAGCTTGTCACCTCATCGGAATGTGTTATAAACGCGAGTGAGTTAAACATAAAGTAGATGGAGCCATTAGCACACTCCGTAAACGAGAAAGCTAAACATTTTTATTCAAGCATTAGCAAATTTAAAAATAAATATACCATAGAAGGTATAAATATTATGCAATTTTATACACAACAATAACATTCATGATTGAGAAAATATTCTGAAAAAATCCCACTAGTGAAGCCGCACCTTCCGAAAACCCTAAAGTCTTTAGTCCAGCAGTGGGACGTTGAGAGGCTGATGACGTGCTAGCCCCACCTAATCTGTCGGTTATTGTGGTAGGAAGTTCTAGTTTTTTGGCGTCGGCGCGTCGTCGAGTTTAGGAATGTTCTCTATGATCTTCGAATAGCGCTCCAGCATGGGGCCATAGATCTTCTCGTGGTCCGGGTACGGAGTAGCTATTGGTGACAGTTTCGGATCTGAACCTATCAACATATGAATAATAAGAATTTAATTTTATAAAAGTGGTCTGATACTTACTCAGTTTAAAAAAAATGTATATTCAAAACCAGTAAAAAAAGGACCGCACACATTGAGGTAAATAAACCAGAGAAGACGTCCCATACAATAAATGTGCACAGCTACAATGATACTTGTACCGTGGTGCGGGGCTACCTAGTTGTACCAAGACAGAAAATATTGTTACTCTATGCATTTTACCGAAACATGACATCGATAAAAGTGGTTCATTTGGTTTTATTTGTATTTCCTGAGTTGTTTAAACAGTACCTTAGCTTAGCACACATAAAGGCATATTTAAATAAAATAGAACACAGAATACATACGTATTGTTGCGTCTAGCGCCTGCCACAGACTACTACAGTTGGAGCGAGCTGGCTCTAAAAATCTTCTCTCGTCCAAACAATCTAGAAATGAAATGAATGAAATATTTAATTTGCGTTTGAGAAAGGTACATTTTTGGTCTTATTCTACTTTTCTTCTCTTTCTCAGCTGACAATGTAGCATGCAAATAACTTTAACATTTTTATTTTCTAGATAACAATGACTATTCTAATTACATACAAAATACAAAATTAATAGGTACTCCAAATTGTCAAAAAAAAGTATTACAATAAAAATACAAAATTAATATACTATAAATTAACCATAATCAATAAAATGTCAAAAATATGTCAAATCAATTTAGCAACCTAAAGTCTGTGGAGCTTATAAACTTTACTTCTCCATGGCAGTCCATTTTTGCCTTGGCTAAAGCATAAATCGTGCGCGCCATAAAACATAAAAAAAAATGGCAGTCCATCCATGGAGGAAAAAAGAAAAGTTTGTGGACTTCTTGGCGGGAAAGTGAAGCGTCATGTCTGCAGTTTTGTTTTATTTTCTAAAATTCGTGTTTTTGAACATTAATGTGAAATAATAGTGGATTATTAACCGTTAAGTGTTTCTGAACGTGCATGAGTGTTGGCAAATGTAACAAAACAGTGCAACATCACTTTTCAAATTCTCTCAAGAAGTCCGTGTGAGACCTCAGTAAAGTCCTACACCTTTACTGAGGGCTCAAGGGGTTTCGGGAACATCATTTATCATTCATCATCTTAATCACCACTCATTATCATCAAGGGGGAAAAAAAGAAATAAAAATACTAATGACTAGGCAGTATGGTCTCTGATCTTAGCCTGTTCCTTCACGGAACAAATATTTAAAAAAAAAAAAAAGTTTGTGAAAAGTTACACAGTTGTCGGAAGTTATTGGCAATCTAGTTATAAAATACAGCAATAAAATAATAATTAAAGTCAAGTGATTTATCAAGTTTGGTCAAGGTGAACAGTATTTTAGGACATCAAAAGAAAATAATATGTCATTAACTTAAAAGTAAAATAAAAGCAAAAATTTTTGCTTGCTATCTAGGTACACTTCTTACATTTATTAAGTGTATGCGTAAGAAAATCTTGCACCGAATAAAATAGGTGTCCCATAAGCCATTTATGTAACTCTGCTAGAAATTGTTTTACAATAAGTTTTCTAATTGTTTCAGGCAATTTATTAAAAATACTTATGCACATGCAGAAACAATTCTTTTGCATACGAGTGCTTTTTGGAACAAAGGCCGACACCAACCTATTCTCATTTCTAGTGTTTCGGGGATACATATCCTTTGCTGTTTCAAAATAATGTTGGTTGAGTTTGACAAATTTGGCTATTTCAAAAATGTATAGACATGGCAGAGGTAAGACTTTTAACCTTTTAAATAAGGGTGCACATGGCTCATCTGGTGCAGTGTCACAGATTGCTCGAATACATTTTTTCTGAGCGATAAATGCTTTATTTGTATCTTTGCTGTTGCCCCATACGATTAAACCATAACGGAGGATGGACTCAATATATGCAAAGTATGTAGTGAGTGCTGCACTTTGAGAGGCTACTTTAGTGAGTTTATATAGTGCAAAAGTAAATCTATTTATTTTACAACATATGTTTGTGATCTGCTGCTTCCAGTCCAACTTATGACAATTTCTATACCCAGAAACTTAGTTATATTTGTGCCATGTAGTCCTAGTCCTTGATAATGTACATTTAACGTTTGATAAGGTGTATTATTAAAATTCATGAAATAAGTTTTGTTAATATTAATTAAAAGGTTATTATCTTTAAGCCAGTTTATTACTAAGTTGAGATGTCTTCTCTAGTACGTAGTACATTATAACTCAATGACCGCACACCCTTACACAAAGGTAAGCCGATCGGCCGAACGATGGTGACAGCACAAAGGCAATAGCAAAAGCATAAAGGTTGCTTCACTTGTTAGTATCGCGACGCGGAGTCATTCATTTTTTACTCGTCCATGATTCAAACTACAGCAAACTTAAAGATGCCAAAATAAGAAAAATACGTATAGGCAGCACAAAATTGATTCACGCATCCTAACTGATTTAGATTAGGGCAAAATTAGTTTTAACGCCTTATTAAAAGGCAGCTAAGATGGTTGATTATCCTTTCAATTACTTTTTCACACATTTTAAGGTTAGTTTATTTGATGAGATTTCAAATACACATATCTCCATAATGTAAGTACTGGTCACACATTGAAACACAGAATGTTTATTGCCATAATGCTTTTTGAATATTACATCTTCTGAACATTATGGCAAGTAAAAAATATGCCTTTTGTTACTTAACTTACTTACTTTGTTAACATAGTGTATATCAAGATGACGTCTACGATTGTAGAAGCCGTGGCACAGAAATTAAAAAATATCTTTTCTTTTCTATTATTACGATATCACTACCTAATAATGACTTGAATAACAATTAATTTCAATTACTATTCAATGTAAAGCAAGGTGCCGAGTCGACTCCGCAGATGAGTCCAACATAGGTACGTATTATAATGCCGAATTGTAAAATACCGAATTTTATAAGAACTATGAACGGAAGGCCGAATATTAAAATGCCAAAATTTCAAAATCCCGAAATATAGATTAACCGTGTTTTTACAATGTAACTTAAATTTCTAACCTATCACGGGACCTACAGGAGTAGGGCAGCTAGTATTTCTGTTGTCTAATAAAAAAATAACCACGAATTTAAGACAATCGTTACGCTGCGCATCGCGATTGTCTTAAAGGAGAACCTATCACGTGACCTACAGGAGTAGTGCAGCTAGTATTTCTGTTGTATAATAAAAAAACATAACCTCGAAATTAGGTCTTATAAAATTCGTTATTTTGCTTCGATCTTTGTATTGTTGATCGAAGGTATTTCTATCTTTCGGGATTTTGAACTTTCGGTTATTTGAAAATCGACATATCCAGCTTCGGTATATCGGGCATAGGTATTTCATACATTCGGTATTTTGATTTTCGGTATTTTAAACGTAAGTCTTTTAGTAGTAGGTATTATGAATTTTCGGGATTTTAATACGTACCCGTCCAACATAGTGCGTGTTCGGAACGCCCTCTCTAGTGTAACGTATACATCGCTGATGTATGTATGTGAAATGAGTGTTGCCCAGTTGTGGGGTTAATACCTGGCAGCGTCTCGCCCTTGGCGGCGGCCCACACGTCGGCGGCGCGCACAGCTGCTCCCACCAGCGCTGCGTTAGCGTGCTCCTGCGCAACAACCACTGTTATTAGCCCCTTGTATGTCAAGCGCCATTTTGCCAATATGGCCGCATCTGTCACTCTACTTCCGAATTACTTCCTGTTTATATCCGGTCTAGGTTTATTGACAATTTCCATGAAATTTGGTATGGAGCCCTTATTAAAAATGTATAGCACTGGGATCATTATTAAATAAGCTATCTGGCGATGTATAATAAAGTGTAGTTTGATGCTACCATTAAATTGCGAAAAAAAGGTGAAAGTAATTTTTATTTTTTTTCCCGATTATTTAAAAAAAAATTATATAATTATAAATAAAACCATGAAAGAAGTTATAATTACTATGAGTATTATTTGTTTTATTTACAATTTAGAATACACGTTTAAAACAGAATAAACCTCGCCATACATTTTTTATTTGCGCCAGAAGTGACGCATAGTATCGAGCGATAACGTTGACTGAACGAACTTATCGTTTATCGGTGCCATTTTGAAACATTTCTTGCGTTGTAATGCCGTCTTTGTCCCACTCTATACATTAAGGCAAAGTAATAATAACTAAAGAAGGATACATATAGTTTTAACAGCTCAAATTGTCAATAAAACAGATTACACCATATTTTAAATCGACCCAAATTGGGCATGTTGCGCATGCAAGGGGTTAGAATAGTTTCATTCGGAAGTATTTTATTTTATTTATTAGGACAACCAAACTTAACTAAGATTTAATGTAAAAGGTGGATAAACATTAAAAACACAAGAAGGAAAATGGAGATAATAGCTAACTAAACAGACCCGGGCGAGAAAGAAGTAAGTATTGGTTGTTATGTTACTAAAACTTATACAACTATTATTTAATGTAATGAATGTTGGTGTATTTCATGAGATCTTCGCTCAACCATTGTTAGAAGAAGCCAAGGCCCTATATCGTGTTTTGTACCCGCCGCGACCTGCACTTAATTAACTCGCCCCTTCGTACACAAGGCTACGCAAATCTTCGATACTCGACGATTTTATCAGTTTATACATGTCGTTTGAGCGTAGTAGCTGCCAACCTCTGATCTCTAAATCGACTGTCAAATCGGCAATACTTACTTTCTAAAGCTCCCTAAAATTTTTACTCCGATTTGAGTATACTTTTGTAGAAAGTGCATAGGATTAAAGTGGCATGGTGGTTTTCCGGCGGATTATCGTTTTCTTGCAAGAACTCCAACGCACTGGGACAGAAAAGCGATTCGGCAAAAATAAACAAGGGTGAGTGTGACTCACCTTGATTTTTAATTGTAGCTAGATCCAAACAAGCAAAGGATTTTGCCCATACAGCCTTACAAAGACTAGATCCACGACAGGCAAAGGAATCTCCCAACTGCCTAATAAAGAGTGAGGAAAAGTTCGGTGTTATATAACTCCTTTCACACAATGAACTGTCGCGCGTGCAAGAAGGCTTTAAATCCCAAAGAGTTTTTGAAATGTCGACTTTGCGTCGGCAAATACCATCGAGAATGTATAACTTATTCTACTACTAAACTGACCAAAGAACAATTATCAAACTGGCTTTGCCCTACATGCCTGAGCACCACCCGCCGTCTGCGTACTAACGACAGCACACCAGCACGCCCAGGCACATTACTGCCCCGCACTGAAGATATTCTGAACATGTCTTGCGACGAAAACAGCAACTCCGCTAATTCACCTGAAGAACCACAGCCGGCGCCCTCCGGCGTTGTCATAAACACGCGTGAAGAAATCACGATGGACAAAATCAGTGCTCTTTTCGATGAGCGGCTTAGCGCGTCCCTGTCAGTCTTTATGAACAACTTTCGAAAGGCTCTGAGAGAGGACGTCAAGGAGATGGTGAAATGCGACATGGAGTCCGTAGTGAAGTCCATTAAGGACGACTTCAGCGCCACCACAGACTTTATTTGCGCCGAACAGAATTCACTACGCTCGGATTTAGAAAAAAACATCAATATTATTAAGGAGCTTGAGATCGAGAAAGCCACGCTTCAGACTGAGTTAGCAAGATTAAACTCTCGACTAGCAGGAGTTGAAAAAATCTCAAGAAATTGCAACATCGAATTGCAGGCAGTACCCGAGCGCAGAACAGAAAATGTCCTATTTCTACTCAAGAAACTATGCGACGTTTTAAAAATACCTATTGAGGATGGGCAAATCAGCGCCTGTCGAAGAGTAGCCAAATACAACCCTGACTCGAAAAGGCCCCGTAACATCGTTGTGAGCTTCACAACACCGCGTATAAGAGATCTGGTTCTATCCGCGGTGCATAAATATAACAAATCTCACCCTGGCCGTGGACTGCTCTCCTCTGACATAGAAATTCCAGGTGATCCATGCAGAATCTTCATTTCAGAACATCTGTCTCCAGAACAAAAGTCTTTACATGCAGCTACAAGAATAGCAGCCAAGGAACACAACTTCAAGTACGTGTGGATAAGATATGGCCAGATTTACGTACGCAAGGAGGACTCATCTGGCGCACTCCTTATCAAGAACTATGACTCCCTCAATAAACTGCGCTAGTGTCAATAGTTTTAAGTTAGGTATTTCTTGTACGTTTGGTCTTAGACATATGGTGCCAAATCTCATCCTTGATGTATAGTATCCTATATCAGAACTTAGGCAGAGCTAGATCTAAGCTCAAAGACATTTATTTGAACTTATTAACTAGTAACTATGATATTATTTGTATGACTGAAACGAATTTCGACGGTGGTATCTATGATGGCGAACTGATAGACGATCGCTATAATGTTTTTAGACGGGATCGCGAATCAACATCCTCCAAAAAACTGAGTGGGGGGGGGGGGGATTCTAATTGCTGTAAAAAGTCACATTGGTACCATCCGAAGAACATCGTAGGAGAGTGAGGTTGAGGATCTTTGGGTTACCATTTTGCCTTGTAACTCTAGTGAAGCAAGTTTACATATTTGCCTCTGCTACCTACCACCAAGCTTAATAATCAATGATGTTGCCACATTTCACAACAACACACAAAGTATTATACTTAACTCGTCGTATGGCGATAATTTTCTATTGTTAGGCGATTTAAACACAGCTGAGATTACCTGGGAGAAGCGGGATAATGACAGCGCCTTGACACCGTCTAACCCACGCGATAGCAGAGCTGTTTTGCTCATGGAAACGATGAGCCTTTGCAACCTGACACAGCTTAACTCTATTCCCAACAATAACAACCGATTTCTTGACATTGTTCTTTCCACTTTACCAAACTCCACTGTCACGGTCACTGTGACCGATCCACTCTGCCGTGTGGATCAACATCACTTAGCTTATTCCATCAAAATTCTCAGCCTTAAAAGGGACAAACCCTTAAAACCACTGCACAATAAACGATACAACTTCAACAAATGTGACTACACTAAAATAAATTTAGAATTGAATCGTATTAATTGGGAAAAATTGTTTCTGTCACACGATATCAATGATTGTGTGGATTGCTTCTATGATACGGTTAATGAGATCATAACAAGACATACTCCTCTGACTAAAAACCGTTCGGAAAAGTATCCGCTTTGGTATAGCCACGCACTAATTCGCTGTTTAAGGGAGAAGAATAAGTGTCACAACCGTTTTAAAAAATTTGGTAATCCCCGCGACTATGACACCTTTTCTTTGTTGCGAGCCAGATGCAAATCTCTAGTCAGAGAATGCTACAGAACATACCTGTCCTCAGTCGAGGAATCTGTAACCGAAGATCCAAAAGTATTTTGGCGCTATGTCAACGACAAGAAGAAGGGGCGCGTTACGATACCTCATTCAATGTTCTACAAAGATAAGTCTTCTTCCGACGGTCAAGGTGTTTGTGAGCTCTTTTCAGAGTTCTTCGGTTCAGTCTTTGAGAGAGAGCCTTCCTCTCATTTGACTTTGCCATTGAACTTACCTGATGTTTGCAACTTTACCCTATATAATCTAACAATAAGTGAGCAAGATATAGTCTCAAAAGTAAAACGTCTAGACCATGGATGCACAGACTTATTAAGACTAGGGGCCACTCGGGCAAATTATGAACTGATGGTGGGCCACCAGAAGTATAGGTAATTAAAGACAATGAAAAAGTTTTATTCTGGAATAGAACTCAATATTTTCGAATGTACGAGAGTATTATTTTTGCTGTCGGCGGGCCACCAGTATTCGACCGGCGGGCCGCATGCGGCCCGCGGGCCGTAGTCTGTGCATCCCTGGTCTAGACGTTCGTAAAGGCCCTGGTCCAGATAATTTACCTCCAAGGTTTATAAAGGAGTGCTGCAATGAATTATCTGTTCCGCTAGCAATATTATTTAATAAATCGCTTACAGCCGGTGTTTTTCCTACCAGGTGGAAATTTGCACATATCATTCCTATATTTAAGTCTGGAAAAAATACATCCTGTACTAACTATCGTCCCATTAGTATCCTTTCTTGTGTCGCCAAACTCTTCGAGTCACTGGTATATCCTTCTCTTTATAGTCATCTAAATACATATATTTTCAGTAAGCAGCACGGGTTTGTCAAGAAAAGGTCCACTCTTAGTAACCTTCTAGAATTTAAAAATTATCTTAGTCAAGTGTTCGCTACAGGTGGACAAGCTGACGCCATATATCTAGACTTTAGCAAAGCATTCGACAAGGTCGATCACTCATTACTTTGTAATAAACTCATTACGGTATCCATGAGTGCCTGCTACGATGGATTACATCTTATCTGAGCAACCGTAGTCAACTTGTCACGTTGAAGGGTTTCTGCTCCTCCCCAATACCTGTCTCTTCTGGAGTCCCACAGGGCTCGCACCTGGGACCTCTGCTCTTTATCACTTTTTTAAATGATCTGATTAGCCGCCTCTCCTGTCCTGCTCTATTATACGCAGACGATCTGAAGATTTTTACTGATATTGAGGACAGCAAACAGCACAAGATGCTTCAGGACGATCTCCTGGTGGTTTCGGAGTGGTGTAGGGAAAATAAAATGAGTCTCAACGTAGACAAATGTTGCATAATCTCATACACAAATAAGAAAAACAAAGTTATCCTACCATACCATCTAAACGATAAGTTGCTGAACAGGATCGATATTGTTAAAGACTTGGGGGTTCTTTTTGACGAACAGCTAACTTTTCGTCCCCACTTTGAACACATCTTGAAACAGAGCAACAAACGGTTGGGATTTATTATAAGATCTACCAAAGACTTCAGAACACCACAAAGCATATTGTCGCTCTTTTTTAGTCTCGTAAGAAGTGTTCTTGAATACTGTTGCCCAGTCTGGAGTCCCTATTACCATATCCACATAGACAAAATAGAAAGAGTGCAAAAAAACATATTAAAATACCTTTCCCGTAAGCACAAATTCAATAGATCACTGAAACACTATGATGAGAGGTTGTCCAAGTTCAAGATGATACCGCTGGAGACACGAAGAAAGCGTTACGACTTACTCTGTTTACATAAATTAATTCATTCTAAGATTGCGATACCAAATCTTCTTTCTTCCATTAACCTAAATACACACTTCAGAACCCGTTCACCAAATATATTTGCACTAAAGGTATTCAAAAATAACACATCTTTTTATAACCCCATATCTAGAATGTGTCGGACCTACAACGAACTTATACGCAGTGGCAAAGACGTAGACATATTTAATGACCGATTCCCTTTATACAAAATAAATATTTCGCACATACTCGGAGCCGAAGTATCCTCGGCTCACAAGTAGTAAATTGGATGTACAAAAAAAATATATATATATAAATATTTTTCGCGGAAGGCAGTGTGGGGCGCTGGGTGATTCTGAGTCACTCTAGTTATTCAGCGCTTTGCATTGTTTTCTATAAATTTTCATAGATATTTTAAGAATTTCTCACTTTTATGTTTAATGTCATTGTTTTAACAATTTGAATGCAAATTTTGTCGAGAACAAATTCTGCTCGTTGTAATTTTTTTCACTTTTTTAGTTTGTAATTTGCTTTTATTTTGTATTCGCTGTAATAATGTCACTACACACGCTGTGTACACTGTTTCTTAGGTTATTGTCAAGCTCAACCTGAAATGCCAAGTATGTTGTCTTATATGACTGTAACCTGTATGTGTACCTAAACCAAATAAATAAATAAATAAATAAATTTTAGTCTCCAAGCGTCTACCGCCATACAAATTGGAGTCGCGGGACAAATGTCAGCGACGCGACTCGTGTACCTACGATCTCAATGGATTTGTATGGCGGTAGTCGATTGGAGACCAAAATCGTCGAGTATCGAAGATTTGCGTAGCCTTGTGTACGAAGGGGCTAATGGTCTGTGTAAAATTAAGCATAGGGTCCGATAGGACTGCCAGAATTTAAAAAAAACTATATTTTCTTAAACATTACAAGAATAGAACTTTAACCACTACCATTGAGGTCACTCGCGCCCGTAGATTCCCCCCTAGAGGGGACCCCCGTAGACACCCCCCCCCCCCCCCCTCCTCACAACTCATCAAGGCCGGCAACGCATCTGCGACTCCTTTGGTTTTGCGGTACCTTTCACAAAAAAAACTACGAACAGTAGTGTCTCCGTTATAATAACCTCTACCGACTATCGTACCTGCACGTAGACGGGCGCGTTGAAGACGTCCGCGAAGATCTGCAGCAGCTCCTTGTTGACTGACGCGCCGCCCGTCGCCACGACGCGTGACGACGCGCCTGCGAACGATGTTATTTAAGCGACGCATAACGCTAAGCCAAGGGGCTTTATATGTACTTAGAAAACTTAACACTCACACTCGATCAAAGGCAAAGTCATAATATTTTTATTTAAGAAAACTTTATTGATTTGACGACCTCCGTAGTCGAATGGTTAGCACGCCGGGTCCGGCGTCGCGCCATCTGTGAGTTGAATTCCCGGTCGGGTCAATTTATTGAAAAACTGTTTTCCTAAATTGTTTTCTGGTCTGGGTGTTTTTTCTATGTTTATGTATATTTTTCCGTTAACTTACCATATTCACGAGTTAATTAATAATTAATTAATTGATAAACACTTAGGACGTCTATTTTTAGTCGTGCAGAAGATTGAGTGTGTATGTAAAGAAAATAGTATGTTTATTCCCTATTTAACCAATAAAACTAGTTCAGTCAGTCAGCGTTGCCACAACAAAAACAAAGCGATTTGCACGTTTGCTTACACCAAAAGTAACACTCACACCGCGGATTTAAATTTGTATAATTATTATTAGTAATAAATAGCAGTAAAAATAACGAATTGAATATTTTTGGTGATTTAGGATATTAGGTCTTATGTCACACGTCATAGAATCCATAGTAGTAGTTCATACGCCAAACCAAAGTCATACGATATAACCACAAAACGAATAGGTCAGTAAAACAGTCCCAAAATTAGGTTTTCTTGACTAAAAGCCACTTTTATTGTGGTGCATAATAGTACATCTCGTAGGCAATAGGAGTCGCTATTGTCTGAAAGCAACTGTCTAATCTGCCGTGGAGTTTACATACCGACGAAACTAGATGGCGTTGGTTTATCGATAAAATTATTTTAATGGGAAAATAGCAGAACATGTTATATATTAATATTATGCGTTATTGTTATATCTTTATAACGTTGCCTCTAGCTCAAGACTCTGTAGTAATGCCACTTACCCAGCTTTAGCCCCATCTCTTCAGCGTGCTTGCGCCGCGCCAAAGCTTGTCCTTCGAGTAGCGCGCGCGCTTCAAACTGCGGCGCGGGGGATACCGCGCGCCCGGCGCTGTCATACAGGTAGCGGCCGGCGCACGCGCGGGGGACTATCTCGGCAGTGTCGTAGTAGATGCCTTAAGGGATAATACAAAAGATATTGGTTAGACCGACGACATTTTTCAACGCTTTTGACTTTGTTTTACTAGCGGCCTCTCGCGGTTTCACCCGCGTGGTTCCCGTTTGCTTGGGAATATCGGGATAAAAAGTATCCTATGTGTTAATCCAGATTATAAACTATCTGTAAGCCGAATTTCATTCAAATCCATTCGATAGTTTTTACGTGAAAGAGTAACAAACAGCCATCCATACTTACAAACTTTCGCGTTTATAATATTAGTAGGATAGCAAGTGTCTTATCCAACCTCTTAGTTCGATTCCCGCCTGAGATAGACATTTTTTTCAACGTTTCGTTATCTTTGAGTTTATTTGAGCGTTTTTAACGCAAATAATCAAATATTACAAAAGATATTTTCTTTCTGTCCGTAAGCATCCCCACCTGGGTTCTGCAAGTTGGTCCTCTTTTCTCAACAAAAAATCTTAAAAAGGGTGGAAATAAAACAATAGCTATATAATAGATCTAACCGTGTCACGTAGCGGTGAAAGAATACTACCACCCCCTCTTTTCCCTTGGGGTGTCATAAAAGGCGACTAACGGACTAAAGACTGCACATACATCCAACAGCATAAAGCAGCGATGGGCTCACCACCTGTCACGCTGAGCACATGTGCAGTCGCTGTTTGGTGAAAAGTGGACAATGGCAGAGGACTCTTGCTGCTAAAAACATTCTGCAAACATTAGTACTCACCCATATACCCCATATTTCCCCTAACAGTGGATCGCAGCAGTTCATCGAAGGCATCCCAACTAGGTCCAGCCAGTCGGTCTCTATGCGATTGCCTTGTCAGGGAGCCATTAGCAAAGCACAGCAACGCCATGTATGGGGCGTGGGCGGTCGGGCCCACGAGCACGTGGCCAGCGCTGGGCGCGGCGGGGGATTGCAAGCCTAACAGCAAGGTGTCACTGGTGCCCAGGCTTAGGCCCACCCAGCCGGAGTGGAGGCGAAGACCTGTATGGAGTTATTGGTTTTATACTTTCTGTTTTGCCTAGAAATTTTATTATATTTCTTAGAAAATATACTTAAATACCTACAATACTTAACAGACTTATACGTACCATATTAAAAAAGAGTACTTATCCACTAGAGCGCGCACGAGCCCAAATGAAACCATTAAAATTTGATACCGGCTTTCTAAATTAATTTATTAAAATATTTAGAGGCCTAGTGCAAAATTGGCTTTATTTTTAAGGCATTCGGATCGAATTCCTTGTCCTGTTCAGTCTATGGCAACAATTAAAAGTGTCAGAGAATCAAAGACAAAATATATTGAAATACGTACGTCATATTTTATAAAGCTCAAATTTATTGACAAAATGTAATTTTTAGTGGTAGCTGACTGCTGCTGTCGTCTGTACATCATGCACCTGTAGGCCTAGCATGCGCAACACGAGATATGTCGCGGACGATATTCTCTCTTCCTTCGATGGCGGGAACGACAAACTATCTCGGTTACAATCGTCAAAACTCGATAAAATTATGTTGCATGTTATGGTTTGTAGACAAAAATACCACAGACAAGCAAATACTACTATTATGTCTATTTTTGATATATCGTGTATAGACATAACACGAGAAAACGGGTCGAGAAAATTTTCTCGTGTTGCGCATGCTACTGGTAATAAAAAAAATATTTTAAATTAATTTAACCATGGTAAGGTCTGATGTATACTACCACATTATAAACATGGTTACAATTAAATCTAATGTTATAAATTGTGATGGCTCATTATAAACTTATACTAATCCGTCGTGTCGCGTTATCTTATCAACCATTGCGTGTTATTCCCCAAGGGAGATAAACTTGATGTCAATAACTGTGTGCCGTTATCATTGGTTTTAATCTGGTTAATGAATGAATGAAGCTAAAATTACATATTATATTCTTTTCTTTCAAGCGTATTCTACATATTTAATTGAAACAACGGCAATAGCTAAAAGCTAAAATTACATAACATATTATTTTCTTTTAAGCGTATTCTACATATTTAATTGAAACAACGGCAATAGCTAAAAGCTAAAATTACATAACATATTATTTTCTTTTAAGCGTATTCTACATATTTAATTGAAACAACGGCAATAGCTAAAAGCTAAAATTACATAACATATTCTTTTCTTTTAAGCGTATTCTTCATTTTTATTTGAAACAACGGCAATAGCTAAAAGCTAAAATTACATTTGAAACAACGGCAATAACAACACAAGTCTTTTTTATATTGGTGGAAATAGCGTTACGCATACCCGGGGTATCGAGGGGGGGGGGGGGGGGGGGTTATGTGAGACTCTCCCCCCAACTTCGAGAGGAGGGGGACCTACCCACTAAAACCACCAGTACATCCTCTCCAATTCAGTCTATTCATGGGCGGCTCGAGATCGTGGTGACACGTCAACCGAGGCGGGGTGTCACAAGCCTAACCTAAACCTAAATATGCCCAAAAAACATTTAAGTCAATGTATGACCTAAAGTATTTAAAAAAAATATATGCCTAACTCGTTATGCCAAACTAAATTAGGAATTAAAAAATAGTCAACTCAAAGTGATCCTGTCTGGAAGTTTCAAGAGTTAGGCCGCATCAAGCAAGTGAGTGGTAGAGTTACGCTCGCTGCGTTGCAGCACGCATTGGGCCGGCTCGCCCGGCGTAATACCACCCTCTCACGAATATTCGGCGTGAAATAACGGCACTTGGTGCTGTTGTGTTTCGTCCGACCAGTGAGGGTTCCGGAGGCCCCTTCCCCCCCTCCCCCCCTTCCAACTCCTTTTCCTTCCTTAAACCTATTCCTCCCTTAAAGGCCGGCAACGCATCTGCGATTCCTCTGGTTTTGCGGGTGTCCATGGGCGGCGGTGATTACTTTCCATCAGATGACCTGCCTGATCGTTTGCCTACCTCTTTAATAAAAATAAAAAAAAGTGGTTACCTACACCGATCAGCAAGATCCCACGCAATCTTCAGTTATCTTATCGTCATCGAAATGTAATAGCATTTTTATTGCCCTGCCCACTTCACATATTTGGCTACACTCGAGTTTAAGTTTATTTTTTTACTTTGCAGTAGTACCTACGTAAATTTTTTTTTTTACGTGTTTTAGCATTCCTCAAACCAAAAGTCATGTACGGGAACTCGTACAATCCGAAGGGTGTCGTGATGGCAGTTTTGAGTATATCAGCAGGATTCACAGAATTTTGATTGTAAGCCTTCAAAAAATCGATGGTGGAGTAGATGGAACACCAAGATAGCTGGTAGGAGAAGTCATGAATATAACGGATGGGGTAGCGGTCCGGAATAGTCCTAGCGTTGAGTGCGCGGTAGTCACCGCATGGTCTTCAACCATCATCCTTCTTTTTTACCAGGTGTAGAGCAGAAGATCAAGGGCTCTCTGAGCGTCTGGCTGTACCACAGGCAAGTATGTCCTCGAACTCCTTCTTCGCGGCTTGGGCGTAGATTGGATCTAGCCGACGAGGCCTAGAGGAAACGGGCTGGCCGGTGGTCGTTCTGATGAAGTGAACAGTATTGTGCCTGGGTGGGGAATGTACACCTGCGGGTCTCGTGATATCAGGGTACTCACGCAGTATGCCATGGAACTCGGTCTTACCAGAAGCAACCTTGACTGAAGCGATGTCGTCAGTAGTTCCGGAAGTGAAAGCTGCTACAGACAGGGTCGTGGTACCATCTACCAAGCGCTGCTTCCTGCAATCCACAAGCAGATTGAAGTGGCTCAAAAAATGAATTCCAATAATCGGCTTTGAAACGTCTGCTATTGTGAAGTTCCAAGTAAAATCTCGCCCGAGTCCCAAGTTAAGGTGTAGAAGTACAAGTCCATCCATAAGTATGAATGATGGAGTTATTTGCAGTGACAAGATCATACTTGGACTTGAGGCAGGGCGTCTTGACGGCAGATCGCGGGAAAACACACAAGTCTGAGCCAGTGTCCACTAGGAACTGCATTTTTGATGCGCGATCTATAACGAAGAGTCGGCCTGTTGCTGAGGGGCCAGGCCAGAGAGGGCCAGTCTTGGGCGGCTACTTCCGACTGCCCGGAGAGTTTTCCAAATGCAAGAAACTGCACGGCTTCTTGCATTTGTTTACTTTGACTCCGTAGGTGTAGTGGTAAAAACAGTGGGGTTGGTCAACTGGTGGTTGTTTAGGTCTGGAACGGCTGCGGTAGCGATCATACCTCCTTGATCGAGATCTCGAGCGTGACTGATCCGCACTCTCCAATCTAGTGGTCAGCATAGCCACTTGCCTGGTCAGCTCAGATATCTGAGCTATCTCGTTCAGAGGGGGTGCTGGTAGGGCTGCAGAAGTACTCTAGCTACCTGACGTGTCGATGGTGCAATCTCATGTACCTTATCCGCCAGTTCGCCCAGTTTGTCTAAGTGGAGGTCCATTGAACTGCGAGGGCTTCCGATCGCCGAGCTCCTCATGCATCAGAAGCTGTTTGACGCGCTTTTCCTGCGAAGCTGAGAGGCGTTTAATTAACTCGAGCTTCAGCTTCTCGTACTTTCCAGTGACGGGCGGGTTGGTGATAATGTCTTTCACATCAATCGCATGCTGATGGTCTAGCTGCGCCACAAGATAATAAAATTTGGTCTCATCGGAAGTTATCTTCGAAAGAGCAAACTGAGATTCGACTTGAGCGAACCATAAAGCAAGTTCTTCTGGCCAAAACGATGGTACTCGAACACCAACACGCATTACCTCCTCTTTGGGTTCCAACGAACAGTCATAAGCCTGACTCATTTTGGAAAATGTTTAAAATCTCTTACCGTCATTATTCACAACCAACCAGCTTTTTCCCGTCTCCTTTGCGGAATAATCCTTCAAAAAATATGTCCTTGTGTTCGGATCACGTCGGGTCTCACCAGATGTGGGACGCAAATCGTAGCAATCCCACATAAAATATCGGGTATCAAACCCGAACGAATAATTGTGTTTACGGCACAACAAAGCTCAGTAGACGGGTGGTAGAAAGCACAACACACGAAGATTAAAGAATGTAAATTATATTAAGTAAGAAACAATAATAACACACACAATTCCACATAAAAGCAACTAATCAGATAGAAAGAATAAAACGTAATAGTGCAAGCCGTGTTTTCAACATAGATAATTATTTTCACACTGACTATGAACTGAAAATAATATACTATCAAAATACATAAGGAAACAAAGATGACATGAATGAAGTGCAAGGAGTATGAATGTACAATATGAGTTTTAATGTAAACACAAGAAGATGGTATGATGGGGAACGCCACATCCGAGCTGATTACTCGCCACAGTATCAATATATAAAGAGTTCACCTAAGAGGGTTTACGGTTTCCCATACAAACTTCCAAGTATTTTTTTTAAAACCACTATGCCAATTTTAATGAAACTTTGCATGCTAAAGTAAAATACAGGGATCTAAATAGTTTGTTTAAAACATTTTTTAAAAACTTTTATTAAAGTGAGTTATTGCGATTTTAAGCTTTCTATACAGAACTTTATCGCAATAACTCAGCTAAATAAACTTTTTTAAAAATGTTTTCAACAAACTATTTAGATCCCTGTGTTTAACTTTAGCATGCAAAGTTTCATCAAAATTGGCTTAATGGTTTTTAAAAATGTCGACTTGGAAGTTTTATTACAATTACCACGAATGCTTTTTCGCGCATCACTTCAGAACATCATCTGGGCACAGGCCTCCCACGTGGACAATAGCACGTGGGGATATTGGTCCATAACCCACCAGGCTGGCCCAATGCGGGTTGGTGGGTTTCAACGACTGTCAATCTTACGACAACAACCGTGCATTGACTTAACGTGCCTTCCGAAGCACGGAGGAACTTGCCACAGAGGAACTCGAGATGTTTTTAATTGGGTCACCCATCAGTGACCCAGCGTTGCAAAAGTTGCTTAGCGGGCAAGATCGCAAGCCGAACGCGCTAGCCGCTGCGCCATCGAGCTCCTGTACTTCAGAACGGCTGCAACCTATTTTTTCTTTGTTTGTTGTATTTGTAATTGTCAGGATAAGGTTAGCATGAAACATTTTTTTTGAAAATTCGTCACGGGATTCCTTAACATTAGTTAGGTACATACCCGCGAGCGCCGAGCAGTTGTCCCCAGTGAATGCTACCACTCTGCAGCCGGCCTGCAGCCCGTAGCGGTCCGCGAAGTAAGGGGACACGGCGCCCAGGTCCGTGGCCGTGGGGACAGGCCGGCCCAGCTTACTCGCCAGGGTATCGTCCCCGCATGCCTGCATGGGGACATTCTCATCATCATCATAATTTTAACATATTAACTTTCCTTACTGCTTTAAGGGTCGTCCATTAATCACGTGATGTTATTTTTAGCATTTTTATCCCAAAATCAAATTCACGTGTATTTTTAGTACCTACAAGGATCTTAAAATTTTAAGAATATTATCTTTAAATACAAATAGGTATAAAGTATAATCTATTCTCGAAAATTAAGGACCATGATATTAATTTCTAGACAGGAAGGTTGCAGGTTAATTTTTTTCGACGGCGAGTCTATTGTGATATTTCGTGATTTTGCCGAACCCCCTTCCCCCTTTTCGAGCCTCGCGTGATTGATGGACGGCCCCAAGACAATGATGAAGAGCCCATCGCCGCTTTATGCTGTTTGATGTATGCAGTCTTCAGTCCGTTAGTCGCTCTTAATCGACATCCAAGAGAAGAGATGGTGTTATAAAGATAATATAGAAATACAAGCGGCCGCTTGCGGTTTCACCCGCGAGGTTCTCGTTCCCGTGGGAATATCGGGATAAAAAGTATCTTATGTGTTAATCCAGGTTATAAACTATCTGTATGCCGAATTTCATCCAAATCCATTCAGTAGTTTTAACGTGAAAGAGTAACAAACATCCATCCATACGTTCCCGTGAGAATATCGGGATAAAAAGTATCCTATGTGTTAATCCAGGTTATAAACTATCTGTATGCCGAATTTCATCCAAATCCATTCAGTAGTTTTTACGTGAAAGGGTAACAAATATCCATACATACTTACAAACTTTCGCGTTTATAATATTAGTAGGATACCAATACTATGTCCAAATTGTTATGGCTTATAGGTGGGTTGCGGAGCTGTGAACCGGTTAAGCATCTTATCCAACTCTGCCGCATTGTGTACGATAGAACACGACAATAAGTGTCAATTGTAATTTAGATACAAACGAAGTTGTATAGACGCCAGCAGATGCACCTACCACAAAATGTCTCTCTAAGGGTGTTACCTGACCAATCGATCGATCGATCAACGTCGATGGAAGTTGAGCGATTGGAGGTATTTGTGGCGAGCCGTGTGGCACTGATTCATAATTCATCCAAAAAAATGGTTTGGCGACACGTTCCCGGAGAAATGAATCCGGCTGACTGTGCCTCTCGAGGATGCGAAGCGTCGCAACTAATAAATAACATCCTTTGTGGTGGGGGCCCCAGTGTCTGACGCGACCAGAGTCGGACAGGCCGCAGTCCCAGAGCATGTGGATAGCTTTAATTGATCGACGGATACCGTTTGACTAACCAATCGATCGATTCCATCGGTCGACGTTGGTCGATAGGTCTGGTAGCTTTAATTGATCGACGGATACCGTTCAACTAACAAATCAATCGACGGTCGGTCGGGCCAAGTAGTAAGCGCGCGGGGCGGAGGGCGGGCAGCGGGTGACAACTGACAATGTGAAGCGGCCGGCGCGTCTAATCAAACAGCTCAATCGACGTCGACTAATCCATTCTACCGGTCGATCGATCGTCGATCTACCATCGATCGATAGGTCTGGTAGAAATTATCGATTGACATCGACTAATCCATTCTACCACCGATCGATGCCCTCGATCGACGATCGATCGATTGGTCTGGTAACACCCTTAAGTCTACCTTTTGGCTATAAGGTTCAATAATACATTAGAGAAATTTGACACCTTTGGATAGGTTGATCGACGATCGGCTGGCGTGTGTACATGCATTATAATAAATTTTAAATTATCCATTCTGATAAGATATATTTTTACAACCAGTTTAGTTTCTTCTAATAAAAAACATTATAATCTCAAGGACATTAGATGGGCAACATTTTTCGCTAAGCTTATAAATCCCTGTTATTAGAAGGAGATATAATATCCGACAAATAACTGTTTGATGGAAATGCGCCCTTTTAGCGTTTGTTTTAGTTAGACGCTATCTATTACCTACATAAATAGAAACCGTGCGTAAGCTTTTAAAAAAAAAGAGTTTCATCCGAGTTGTACTTGAAATTGTAACGGACAACGCGTGTTGTGATTCCATGTTTAATTAAATCTACCGTACAATATACAAACAAGTGTTTCCTAACATACAAATCCTACTTGAAATTGGTATTAAATGTTATTCGCGAAGCCATTAATTGAGACAGGTATTTAACTATTTAAAAAATATACCATCTTATTGATTGGATTTAAAGGTCCTCTTCCCAGTCATATGCAACAACAAAAGCATTACGAGAAAAAACTTTAGATACTTAAAAGTAAAATCGCAAGTTCCTCATTAGATAAGAATATCGGATAAAAAAAACAAGATAAACAAACCAACAAGTTGAATAAAAAAAAAGGTTGTCTCACCATCAGCGCCCTCTCGTCCCACTCCATAGTCCTTATATCGAGGAGATTCATTCCTGAGCCGTCGGCCAGGTCAATCGGGGCTATTTTGCCCAGGAACAGGGAGCATGCGAACGAGGACACCAGGGATACCCGGCCCGCCGCCTGGTACACGCGCGGCCGGGTGCGCCGCATCTTGCGGATCTGGCTGCCCGTGAAACGCTCGTACGCTCGCGACCCGGTCACCTTGGCTAACTCCTGGCGATGGAATAGAATAGTTTAATGCGTTTGGAAAGCTATGGTTTATGCTTACTCCATAGAGAGATGGGCGTAATGAGATCAGGTGCCATCTCCTTCCAAGTTTTGGAGGTCAGTTGACATAATTTATTATAAGTATTTACAATCAATGAAGTTCCCTGTTCTTAAAACTAGTTCCAACTGTGCTGAGCTGTGTGGACTCGAAAGCTTCCTCAAGTACCCTGTAATCGTTTATGGTGCTAAAGTCCATCTCGTTTGTCGATATGCTAAAAAGGTCCGTATTACACAACACGTACATGATCCAACACTTGCCTCCGTTCCTTCGAAGGCTTCCTCTAAGGCCGTGCAATCGTCCGTGGACCTGAAGACTGGCGAGAAAAAATAAGAGTTAATGCTGAAAATGTCAGTATGAAAAAAGACCAGCGCGGTCCAAGACTTGCCTCGGCTTCCCCGAACACTTTCTACAGCGCCCTGCAGGCATCAGAGGTCCATCTATACAGGCGTGGGAAAGGGTATGTCGCTTGCAAAGAAGGAATGAAAAAAATAGTCGTGCTCTACATCCAATCTTGACTCCGGTCTTTCTCAGGCTTAGCCTAAGGCTCGTATTCTAAATTAAAACTCAAAATCAAATCTATGCTTGAATACAACTGTATTCAATTTCTAACTAGAAAAGGATGGCGATATATGCGATTTTAACCGCCTCTGTGGTCTAGTGGCTAAGCCACCGGTTATAGACCCAGAGGTCCAGGATTCGATTCCCAGCTGAAGGTACATCTTTGTGTGCTTGGTTTGGTTAGTGGTAGGGCTGTTAAGTCTGCCTGGCTAGCTACCACCATCTTATCTAAGTCTGTCGCCAAAACAACGTTGTTTATAGCATTGTTGTGTTCCGACAGTTTGAGATAAGATAGCCAGTTCCTCAGTGGTTGAGGATTCCGGGTGAAGCGCGCTTCCACCTTCGGCGTATCGTCACTTACCATCAGGTGAGATGGAGGCCAAGCGCTTACCCGTTGTGTAATAAAAAAAAAGCACCATCCCTTTCTAACTGTACTTAAGCAGTTTGAGTTTCGTTTTAGAATACTAGTCTAAGTCTTCAAATCGGAGAGAAATACATCAACAGAGGTCAGAGATACATGATTTCAAGCTTACCGTCAGGAGGCCCGTATACTTGGCAGCCGGCTCGGTCACATAGAAAAGCAGCAGTCGATCGAATGGTGAAAATACTTACTTTTCATAGTACCTATACATGTTCGGTAATAGGTAAAATATGCACATTATGTTATGAAACTAGTTATAAAACACTTGTGTGGTCCAACACTTGCCTCAGCTCCTCCAAAGGCTTCCTCCAGCGCTTTACAGTCTTCCGTAGTGCTGGAATCCATCCATACGGGCGAGTCAGCCACGAAAGCTGTCGCCAGCTGCACATGCAAGAACTGGTCGCTGCTCAGCTTGCCGAGGCGCTCCTCCGCGTCACGGCCCCACCACACCGAGCCGTGTTGCTGTACCACAAAATTAATTTCATTCCATCACTTCCTGTCGCTGAATAGCTAAGCGTTTGGTCCGATAACTGAAGGTCCAGGATTAATTCCCAGGTCTGGCAAAGTGTGTTGGACCCGAATTATGCATATTACAAGCGGCCGCTCGCGGTTTCACCCTCGTGGCTCCCGTTCCCGTAGGAATATCGAGATAAAAAGTATCCTATGTGTTAATCCAGGTTCTAAACTATCTGTATGCCGAATTTCATCCAAATCCATTCAGTAGTTAAGTAAAATTTTAAACACTGAAAAAAGACGACAACCTCAGGCGGGAATCGAACCACGCACCTTCCGCATTCCGGGCGGCTGCCTTAACCACTTGGCTACCGAGGTCTGGCTTTCAACCGTCGAAATTTGTCAGTGCTTGATGCTTATGTTTTTAGTCAACATTGCTTCATCAAATCTTAGAAGTTTTCACCTCTGAGATCCGAAAGAAATATTTTTACAAATATTTGAACATTCGGTTAAGATGAAGCTGCGTTTATAGATTTTTTTTTTTTAAATATAATTTAGCGTTTTATTAACGCTTAAATATACTTAAGTAAAATTTTAAACACTGAAAAAAGACGACAACCTCAGGCGGGAATCGAACCACGCACCTTCCGCATTCCGGGCGGCTGCCTTATCCACTTGGCTACCGAGGTCTGGCTTTCAACCGTCGAAATTTGTCAGTGCTTGATGCTTATGTTTTTAGTCAACATTGCTTCATCAAATCTTAGAAGTTTTCACCTCTGAGATCCGAAAGAAATATTTTTACAAATATTTGAACATTCGGTTAAGATAAAGCTGCGTTTATAGATTATTTTTTTTTAAAATATAATTTAGCGTTTTATTAACGCTTAAATATACTTAAGTAAAATTTTTTAAATTTAGTAGTTTTTACGTGAAAGAGTAAAAAACATCCATCCATAAGTTCCCGTGGGAATATCGGAATAAAAAGTATCCTATGTGTTAATCCAGGTTATAAACTATCTGTATGCCGAATTTCATCCAAATCCATTCAGTAGTTTTTACGTGAAGGGTAACAAACATCCATCCATACGTTCCTGTGGGAATATCAGAATAAAAAGTATCCTATGTGTTAATCCAGGTTATAAACTATCTGTATGCCGAATTTCATCCAAATCCACTCAGTAGTTTTTCAGTTAATTTTTTTTATTTCACTTGTTTACAACAGTAGTTCAATCGATGAGCTCAAAAAAGTGCCTTCGCGCACATTATACAAATCTTTCTCTGCAATTTTGGGTTTAATTAATAAGTTAAGCAAAATTTACAAAAAGCGAGGCCGCTACACACTATTCCAATAGCTATTCTACACTATTCAATAAGTCATAATTGTTAATGTATTTTTGTTTCTGAGATCCATAACGCCAAAATTGGCCATTTTACGCAAAAATCACAGTCGAGATGTAATAGGCCTCTTAATAAGATAGCTCTTGACCTCGATCTCGCCTGATGGTGAGCGTAGCTGAGGTCTACGATGGAGCGAGCTGCCCCAGAAGATGCCTATTAACTCTCGCCTTGAAGGCATTCAGGTTATAAGTTTTTGGGAACACAGACGATGGCAGAGAATTCCACTCCTTGCCAGTGCGCAACAAAAATGATGACCTGAAGCGTTTAGTGCGACATATAGGAACTTCTACTAGGTGGGGGATGATATCCTTCAGTACGTCTGGAGGTTCGGTGGTAAAAGGGTGTTGGTGGTATGAGCTCGAAAAGCAGTAGAAAGTAGCGATCACCTGGGTGCATTAAACGCAGGCGAATTTAGTAAACGAAGTATACATAATGTACCTAGGTGAATTAAGATTACAAATAGAATATTTAATTCACCTGGGTGCATTAACGCAGGTGAATTAAGTAAACGACGTAGAAGACTTGATTTCAGTGACAAATAAGGCTTTTACCGAGCAGTGGAGCCCTACAGTATACCAAGACCCTACAGTATACCTAGAGTATACAATATGTCCAGGGATGTAGTAATAAAACTTTAGGAGCAGTATCTACAAGATATTTCATCGACGGAAATACCCCTTAATTAAGTCAATTCCAAAACCCCACAAGACAGCAGAGACTATTGATTTTAGTTCTAAGTCGTGTAGAAGATTTTGGTGTTTTTTTAAAGGCAAAGGTGTAGGGTAGCTAATACAATAAAAACAAGCTATCAAACAACTCCTTTTATAATTGCCGAAAGGAGAAAGTATATTTTTTACAGTTTTTGTGCGCATTCGGGCACTTTTTGAACCACAATAACAAAACACAATTGACCCACCTTATGGGTATTCGATGTCGATGAAAAATATTGTAGATACTGCTCCTAAAGTTTTTTACTACATTCTGGACATAATGTATAGGCTAGACAGTCAGCAGTCATCACCAAATTGATTGATGCCAAAATATTCAGTCAGATGATTAGTCAGATCAGATCAGGTCAGATTTTAAATCCCCTTGTCTGTTACAAAGACTTAGAGGTTACTAACATTTGGAATTGTATTGTCTGGTTATACGGCAGCTAAGTAATTATAAAAAAATTGGCGCCCATTTAAAAAACTGTACAACACCTGTGCAGCTCCAGACAGGGCTTCCACAGTTGAGAAGTCGACCCCGGCCACCACCAGCCGGTCCATCACCATGTCCAGGGCCTTCACCCACAGCAGGGGAGGCGCCGTCACCTCCCCATCCTCGCCGCGACGCACGCCGCCATGGGTCCTATGCGACAAAAAAAACACATTTTATACGAAAATCAAAAAGTTTTGGGGGTTAAAATTACTCGCGTCCGTATGTTTACCCTTGAGACCCTACACGTGACCCCTGGGTGGTAATAATGAAATAATGGCGCTTGGTGCTGTTGTGTTTCGTCCTTCCAGTGAGAGCTCCGGAGGCCCCTTCCCCCCCCCCCCCCCACTCACAATTCCTATTCCTTCGTTAACCCTATTCCTTTCTTAAAGGTCGGCAACGCATCTGCGACTTCTCTGGTTTTGCATGGGCGCCGGCGATTGCTTTCATCAGGTGACCCGCCTGCTCGTTTGCCTCCTTCTTATATAAAAAATGTTAATTTACGAGTATGAACTAACGGGATACAGGATGTCATCAGTTTTTTTTCAAATGTCTGCCTGTCAATAATAATAATAATAACGAAAATCAAAGTCAAATTCAATTTCTTATGTACTTTTTCTGTATAATTTTATTTATTTAATAAAAGCTGTTCGGAACAAATGGCCACTTACGGCTGGCAACCTTTTTTGTAGTTTTAATTTGTATTTGACAGACGACTGTCAGTGTCAACATGGCACACACTCACGTTGGATTTTGATGAGGTTAGGAACTTGAACGCGGGGTCGCGTGGAGATTATTGACCTTTTTGGTGTAATTTGGTATGTGGAACACATTGTTTTGATTCCGGGGGCCCCGTAACAACCAGTGAAACAGTGTTCATAAATTAGTACCAGGGCGGGCTGGTTAAAATCAGTTATTGGTTTGGTTGACACGGACGTGTGGCGTGCTAAGTGGTATTGTGCATATTGGTACGTATTTTTCTGGGGTTGAGAGCTCTCAGGGGTAGCCACGGGACGCTTAGGGCCTTCCACCCACCACAGCAGCCAGAAGATCGACCACCACCACAGCAGCCCGCAGCCAGTCGGCGCGGCGGACTGCGGCCGAGCTGAGGACCTCGAGGAGACGAAGCGGCGTCGGGGACGCAGTCATCGTCTTCATAGTATGTAAGTCGTTTTAGATTATCTTGTAGTTTAATTATAATTTAAGTTTAGGTAGTATATCGTTAAGTCGAGAGGGTGCGGTCTACAGGTGACGGAACAGGACCTCGGAACCAGGCCTTCTCTGGTAGCAGAGATTCACTTTAGGGAAGTCAGTTGATGTAGACTATCTATATCAAACAATTTTTGGTAGCAGAGCGTAGTTTTGTCTACGGACCTCAAGTAATTAGTTATTTAGTTTTAGTTCTAAGATTGTTTGCTACCGCATATTAAATTGCATTTAGAATGCAATGTTAATAGGTAGGTTTTGTTGTGTGATTATTGTGTGATCATAGCAAGTAGGCACCTAGTGTAAGATTTTCTCACTGCGGTCAGTGTAATGGTAATTATCTTGGATCCGTTGTCCCGCATTTAGAATGTGTTTAATTGTGTAAGATTATTCCACTGCGGAAAGTGTTGTCAAACCTAACTTGCTATAATTACAATAAAATAGTCATATAAATATCATAGTGCAATGTAAACATTTGGTTTTTTGATTACACATTTGGAATGTAATTACTTGCTTAATAGTGCAATGTAAGCATTTGTTTTTTGGTCATACATTTAGAATGTGTTTACTTGAGTTAGGGTATAACTGTTGGTTGTATTAAAATCATATCACTGTGTACAGCACAGTATTTACTTGCTTCTGTTTGTGGCAGTTTATTGTTGTTTTGTTGTCTAACTTTAATTTAGAATTAGTCTCGCTAGGGTAGTGTGAATTTGTGACAACAAATAAATGTTTTGATTTTGGTTGTTGTATTTGTTGTGCAAACTGAATTTTAAGATTCTAGCGGTTTGCCAATAATTAAACATTTGTTTGTTCCTTGATTGCTTAAAAACTAAATTTGGAATTTAAAGTTAAATCATTGAAAATTGTGGAATTTTGATTTGGTTTGTTGTTTCATTTTGAAAACATATTTAAATATTGTAGGCATTTGATTCACAATATTTGTAGTTAGGTTGTTTAGCGATTGCAAGGCTGTAGACACATATATTAATATTGCAGTTATGTTACATTATAAATAGTAAATTTGGCCTATGTATAATTAAATAACATTTTGTTTATTGTAGTTTTCTTTGGGAAACTAATTTGAGTTCCATTTATTTGTAACATTTGTTTGGTAATTGTTTTGTTCTACACAGCGGCATATGTAAAATTTGGTTGGATTATTATATAACGGTTTATACAATAATAATGGCACATTTTGTTTTGTTGGTGCCTTCATTTTTGAAAACCAATTTTAAATTTAATTAGATTATTACATTGGTTTTAACTTGATTGATTTATGCATAGGGACTATGTAATAATAATACTTGTACATTATATTTGTTAGTGCGCCTCTTGTAGCAAACACGTGTAAGTTTATTTGTACTTATTAATTTGGTTGTGCCTACATTGTAATTGAAAGGGTATGTGTGTAGGAAATATTGTTCTGCCATATTTGTGCTATTGTTGGACATAGAATCTAATTCCTCGTTATTTGTTTTTTGTTGACAACGCGATGGCGGAAGCAGTCTTTGCAACGCAGCTGCGCTAGTTCGTGCATACGCAGGATCTGCTGTCTCGGAGGGGCTGCGATGATGACATCCTCGAGCGAGCCAGGCAGTTAAGGCAGCGGGTGTCTCGGTTGAGACCGCCATGGTGGTTTTGTCGGAGACTGCTCCAACATCCCACAAAGAGGTATGGTCGGTATATGAAAATGATTTTGACCAAATAATGGAAATCAATGATAATGTCGTCCAGGCGGCCTGCGACATTAAAAGGCGACGAATAGGGGATGTCCAGCCATCCATACCGCCACCAATGGGAGGGCCTGCGATGCCTGATGGGCTTCCTACCCATCAGTTAGGAAATTTGGGTGGCGCTGTGGAAGAGGGGTCGTTGGTAGACGCACACGCGCGCCAATTGTTGTCGCTACCTAAGGTAGCCAATCGGGCGGACTTAAAGACGCAACTGTTGACGCCAGTCACAGTTGCGTGTAATGCGTTGCGACAGTTAGGGTTGCCAGTAGCCGAGTGGTCGCTCCTACTGATGCATATTGTGTTGGACAAGCTGCCAACGGACGTTCGTTCCCGGTTTGAGCGGGAAACGGCAGAGAAAGGGGGGGCTACTCTGCCGGGATTGGAGGAACTTCTAAAGTTCCTCGGCGATGAGGCGGGAGTCGTAGCGACCTCCCAGCCTGACCTGCCGCCATCAGAGGCGCAGGCTTCAATGGGACGCCAGGCGAATCCCACTGTACAGCTGCAGCCAGGACACACTACGTCGCGGCAGGCGGCGCTGACTGCAGCGGCCGGCATGGACCCGGCTTGTACACAGTGTGGCCAAACGGGTCACACTACGACGCGGTGCCAGGACCGACGAGGGCTGCGTGTAATGACGAGGCGGCGTATAGCAAGGCGCAGCGGCCTTTGCTTTGGCTATAGGCCTCAACGCCGCAGTGCATTTGGTGCACCACTCTATTTATTATTGTTGTGTGGCAACAGATCGGGAGCGGCTTCACCGACCACACAACAGCGGTGGCAGCGTTACACGGGCAGGGGTGCTCCAGTGCGGAGCACACACCTACCAGCGGACTGGAGGCCCAGTCATGCGCGAGGCGCGCCCCCACACCGGAAGGTGAACCATGCACAGGCGCGCAAACCCGCGCCTGCAGGTTACCATGCCGCCGGCCCATGTGCGATTCGGGTATCACACGGGCGGGGGCCCGGTGTCACGAAGGAGGGACCCCTCCCTGCAACTAGCTCTGTGCGCGCCAGCGTGCAGCCGCGATCGAGCTATGCCGCAGCGGTTATCGTACCACCCGCGGTATCACATGGGCGGGGGCCTTCTTTGGAGATTTGGGACCCGAGCAGGCCATAGCTAGCCTGCCCCTTTGCGAGAGCAAAACCACGGACGGTTTTGCTTTATACTACGGCGGCCGCGGTTTGAAAGATTTAAGGAAACCTTAAATGTGAAATTTGTTTGAAAGATTTTAAAGAAATCTTAGATTTGAAATTTTAATTTGTGCAACATTGTTTGGTGGCATGCTTACTGGGTGTTTGACGGGGCAAACACAAGTCACCCTCACATCGGTACATAATCTACGGTGAGGAATTTAATTTCGGTAACGGTAATGAAATTCGCCCGCAGGGATAACGGCACAGACATTGGTCTAGATCGGGCAGACCCACACTTTGTCACCTGGCCCAATTGACCTACTCTTGGGCGGGTACTAGGACGGGTCCTACTAGGCACCCAGATAGCTCTGGGTCGCTCTACACTGCTGGCAGTGCCAACTATTTTGGTCTTGTTTCTATTATGTACACAGTTTGACAACTCGACTCCGCATAGTCTAGAGTCAGTGTGTTTGTGTACCATTTCCATAACTATGCACAAGTTTGGGAAATTGAGAAACCTCCCATGGTCTACATGGTAGCCCATGCCCATGAGGATTGTGAAGCCTTTCAATAGGCCAGTACGTCACGGTTGACGTCTGTTGGATGTGTTACTAGGTAACGTAATTTGTAATTTTTAATATTGTTTGTCCAAAGAGCTTTATTTGTGTAGTGCTCTTTCGGTGTTTATTTTGTCACAGTGGACGTCTTCACCCGTGCAGCCGCAGACGGGGGGTCTGCCTTCGGACCGAGTCGCTCAGTCTCGTCCGTTTTTGGGGGTTTCACGCAACGGGTTCTGCTGGACCTTTCTCGGTAAAACCGATCAACTGCGCAACGCTCGGGTTGTAGGTAAATTTTTTGTGTTTTTTTTTGTGCCTGGCTACTAAGGCCGTCCTCTTGGGAGTTTCTTCGTTGTCCACGGAGGCCTTCGTCGTCGCGTTGGATCGTTTCGTGTCGCGTAAGGGTCTACCTTCACTTATTCGCTCCGACAATGGCACAAAATGGCAAGGGCACGGGTGTATTTAACTGATGTTTGTAAATTTTTAGAAAATAAGCTTTGGTGAATAAGATAATTTAGCAATTTGGCTAATTAGATTTATTATGTTGTTGAAGGAGAATGACTTGCTCTCCTTGCTTGTAGCTAGGGCAGCATTGTAAAGTTGTTTGTTGGCGAGTATGGGACTGCGGTTCGATTCCGCGATGAGCCGCAACAACTGTCTCTCCTTGCCCGATGGATTGAGCTAACGATCGGAGCCTTCCGATCGGGGCAGGGGTCTGTTCGGAACAAATGGCCACTTACGGCTGGCAACCTTTTTTGTAGTTTTAATTTGTATTTGACAGACGACTGTCAGTGTCAACATGGCACACACTCACGTTGGATTTTGGTGAGGTTAGGAACTTGACCGCGGGGTCGCGTGGAGATTATTGACCTTTTTGGTGTAATTTGGTATGTGGGGCACATTGTTTTGGTTCCGGGGGGCCCGTAACAACCAGTGAAACAGTGTTCATAAATTAGTACCAGGGCGGGCTGGTTAAAATCAGTTATTGGTTTGGTTGACACGGACGCGTGGCGTGCTAAGTGGTATTGTGCATATTGGTACGTATTTTTCTGGGGTTAAGAGCTCCCAAAACAATGTGCCCCACATAGCCACGGGACGCTTAGGGCCTTCCACCCACCACAGCAGCCAGAAGATCGACCACCACCACAGCAGCCCGAAGCCAGTCGGCGCGGCGGACTGCGGCCGAGCTGAGGACCTCGAGGAGACGAAGCGGCGTCGGGGACGCAATCACCGTCTTCATAGTATGTAAGTCGTTTTAGATTATCTTGTAGTTTAATTATAATTTAAGTTTAGGTAGTATATCGTTAAGTCGAGAGGGTGCGGTCTACAGGTCCCGGAACAGGACCTCGGAACCAGGCCTTCTCTGGTAGCAGAGATTCACTTTAGGGAAGTCAGTTGATGTAGACTATCTATATCAAACAAAAGCCTTAACCCTTTAAAAGGCAAGGGCACATATTTCCACCACATTTTGAACTTTATGCAATTGAGATAAGGTCGAAAACCAATAACAAGGGTTAACAGGTCATTTTGACGTCAAAACAACAGTATGTTTAGTAAATAGCATAGACCAGCGTTTCCCATTTGCCGGGTCGCGACACGGTACCGGGCCATCAAAACAAAATACCGGGTCGCAACATTTCGCCTTATTTTAAAAATAATACTAATTATCGATCGACGCATCGTAAATATTCGTAAGCGGTGAGCGGCGCGCGCCACAATGACAAAAGAGATAGGCTCTAACACACGAGCAGCAGTTTGCTGTCGACGTATGTAACTGCATTGCTGCTGACGATAGGAGTCGGCAGCTAGCTGTCGACATGTCCTCGGCCAGCTGTCGACGTTTCAACTGCTTGACGCAGGCAGGTCGACAGCTAGCGGCCGACAGGCGACGGCGTCTGCAGTCGCCTCTGCCGTCATCAGCTAGCTGTCGACCTGCCTGCGGCAAGCAGTTGGAACGTCGTCAGCTTGCCGACGACAGGTGACGGCGACTGCCGTCATCAGCTAGCTGTCGACCTGCATGTGGCAAGCAGTTGAAACGTCGACAGCTCGCCGACGACGGGTGACGGCGTCTGCCGTCATCAGCTAGCTGTCGACCTGCCTGCGGCCAGCATTTGAAATCGACCTGCCTGTGGCAAGCAGTTGAAACGTCGACAGCTTGCCGACGACAGGTGACGGCGTCTGCCGTCGTCAGCGAGCTGTCAACCTGCCTGTGGCAAGCAGTTGAAACGTCGACAGCTTGCCGACGACATGTCGACAGCTAGCCGCCGACTCCTAACGTTAGTAAAAAATAAGCAGCAGCTCCATACTTCGCACTAAAATTTAGTGTCGAAATAGGTGATACTAAAATATGTAGTATTAATAAAACACTTTTACTAGTTAATAAATGTGTATTATTTTACCTAATGAAACCAGCTTGGGTTTAAAAATATTTGTGGGTCACGAAGGGGCAGTGTGGGTACTACCGGGCCATGGCAGAACAATGTTTGGGAAACACTGGCATAGACAAATAAGATAATATAATAGGTATAAATTCCCACAAGTGGGCCATTCAATTAAGTTTAAAGAACAACTCTTAAATTTGCGAAAATAGAATATTATTTCATACATTAAGATAGAATAACATTTAATTTTGCAGTTATGTTTAGAACTGTTTTTTCCACACTTTTATAGTTTCTTCTATACAAATTTTAAACTGTTCTATGCACTTATAAGGCTGCCCCACTTGCATTGCAGGACTATATGGCTAAATGCCAATTACTAAAATAATAGTTACTTAACGAAGATTTATTATATGTAAACGACTGCATCTACTACCAGTTAGATTTTGGGAAGCCTTCGTCTGAGAAGAGCTGGCAAGAAACTCTGAAGGCTTTATATTCTTTAATAGTAAGAAAAATTTGTGCAAATTACATTAATGCTATTTTTATATTAAAAATGTATGTATTGTGACATTTACCTGAACTCTGGAAGGTCCACATCAAACTCCACATCTGCCTCGTGCAGTACTTCATAATCTTCACCAATTACAATTGCTTTTAACTAGAATGTAAGAGAAAAACAATAGATACTTAATTACAAAATACAGTGCGACTTTGAAAAACATAAAGATAAATATGTTATTAAAAAATTGTTGACAGTAACAACTGCAAGTACCATTGGGAAATACCGACCATACAATCCAAAAACTAAACTATTCTCTCAATGTTTGGTAGGTACATGGAAACGCACCCACCAACCAATCTGCATTGGGACAGCTTGTTTGGTTATGGCGTCATCTCCCTATAAGGTATGGTGGCAGTGTGGTAGTAATGGTGATAAGATGTCATGACCACTGCATCATGCTCAGTTCAGTTTAAAGAAAACAAGCAGCATATGATTTAGAAAACAACATTTCACAGAAGCATTGTGTGGACTGCTACAAAACAATACACAATAGATAGGTACCTAAGTAATTGTTATTCAGTCACTGTTTCAGTTTATGGTGATTTTTTGTTTTTGTATTTAATTGTTTAAACTTATATTTCTTTTTATATATGAATAGTGGGCAGTGGCCAATGTTTACTATTTTTACCAAGCTTATGTTTTCATTGTGTGGCCTTCAAAAAATTTATGTGACATTACATGACCTCAAAGATATACTATTGTCAAAAAAAAAAAACTTTGATACCTAGGTACTTTGAACTAACAAATATTTAAAATACTTACCTACTGCTGTAGAGACGTCAGAAAGTTTTAATGACAATTAAGTCTCTTGCTGTCACTTTCTCATGTATAGTGCTAAATAGAGAGGAAAGACATTTAATAATTATTGTCATTAAAACTTAATTGATGTCTAGGCAGTTATTGATATAGGTGACTATGTAGGTATCTACTTAAGTAAAAATGTATGGCTCTTGTTTAAAACTGACTGAGTTGGTGGGCACATTTGAACAAAAACTTAAAATAATAATTAAAAGTTTATTTACATAAAGAAGGATTTGTTAGATGATAAATAATATTTTTTAAGAGTAGTAAGTAGTAGTTACTAGGAGTCCATCAGTAACATGTTTTAGGCACCAAAAATACAGACAGTAGATACCTACACGCCTACACGCTAGAAAATCTCAGGTAGAATCTAGATGTTAATCCAATTAATAATTCCTAATTATAACACTCCATAAAAGGAACTCGAATAAAGAATGAGTCACATGCAAAAACTGTAAAATTTATTTAACGTACAAATATGCTAAACGTGTAAATCTATAATTACTTAAAATTAAGTCATTAAATATACTTGCCCTTTGTGTACTAAAATCAAATCCCAAAAAAGTTTTCTTTCGCGTTTCGTCGTCAAACATTTTGTTTTCTTAATTTTTTGACAGCGCGGGCAATGACACCGATTGGACTGCGTTCAGGATTCTACTGCACTGCACGGCCTTCGTGTTCGTGCCCCGTCCCTTCCGTGACTGAATGCCGTTTTGCTTGAAATATTGTGCGCGGTTCACTCGCATTATTATTGTTAATGTATCAACGACGTCGAGCTAGCGAAATTCTAATCACCGTTGTATTTATTTATTATATGATGATAACTGTCAAGGTTGCCGCTATCTGTTGTATTTCATTAAATTGTTGCAGAATTACTTAAGTTGCGTTTTTGTAAAAACGTAAGTAGGTACTGTACTTAATTAAATAATGATCACGATTTTTACATGAATTAAATATTGCTATGTAAGTCAGTGATATATACGTTAATGTAAGTAGGTATTTTAATTAGACATAAATAACAAGTGTTCCTTCAATTAGGTACCAAGATCAGATCACAATTAATCGCCATGAAAAAATCCATGCCCAAACCCAAAGGGATAATAATGGTGGCCCTTGTGACGTCCTTAATCATTAAGTACCTAAAACTTAACCGTATTATTATGTTATCTACGTTTCGACACCAGATAAGTTTAATACTGTAAGTAAACACATAATAAATAATAATGTTAACTGACTTTAGCATAAAATTAATTAGGTACTTATTCCACATTTTATAATCAGAAAGAGACAAGGTAGTAGGTAATAAGCACAGCCTAGTATACTATCCCACTGCTGTAGGCTTACTCTTGAAACACAACAGACTGCAATTAATCAATTTCCAATCACAAATCTAAAAAATGTCAAATGGCACTTTAGTAAGCGACAATAGCGCCACATTGGAATGAAATTGCGTGGAAATTGATTGAACAAATTATTATCGAGATGGCGTTCCGGAATTATCTTTACTTATCCCAATATCGATACATATTAATCGCATTGGAATTGTATTAAGATTGAGTTTGCGTTCAAGAGTAACCCCCCAGGGCAAAGCCACCATATTGAAATCAAGCCATCGCTACAAAATAAGGGAATTGCCTTAATCACCACGTTTACTGTAATAAACATTAAGTGACCTAAATATAATATAGGTAGGTAGGTGGCTAGGTACTTAATGAGTCCAATCCAAATATCCAATGAGACGTAAAAAAGCGCCTGTGCAGTGCACTACGCCTAAGAAATATAAATAAGCAAATTCAGTAAAACACAAAATTGCTTCTTAAACATGAAACATCGAAGAAATCGGAAATAAACGATAAGTATAAAAAATAAGTCTCAGAATTTTTTGCACATTTATTGAGGATTATCTATTGAGATTTATTGATTTAGGAGCACTACTAGATTATTCTAGACTAACTCCTTTTCTTGTGTTTTCTTCTCAGTAGGTACCCACAAGCTCTCCTGCCCCGTAGACCTTGATGGTACAATTGTATTTTTTACATCTGCTACTGGTAATTTAAGTACTTATGCCCTTCATCTCACTAGATGGTAGTGATGGTAAGGTCAAAGGTCCGCCTTTTGTACAATTTTTTTACTATGTGCAATATTATTATTATTATACTCTTTATTTAACATATACCTTAAGAAATTTTTTTTACAATATTTTATATAAAAACATACTTATTTACAATATAAAATATTATAAAAAACTTAACCTAGGTTGCCACCGGCAGCGGGGATAGACCCAATATCGGTGGTTAGGGCTGCAGAGTGAGGAACCTCCTCACAATACGTGCCGTGTCAAGGAGTACTGCCTTCTGTATCTGACCCTTGACCCAACCTTTTAGCGAGAGCCTCACTAGATGTTGATCGAGGCTCTTAGCTATAAGACCGTGTGCCGAAACGACTATCGGTACAATAATAGTTGAATCCACATCCCACATGGCGGCAACCTCGTGAGCCAAGTCAAGGTACTTACTGAGCTTGTCCTTCTCGGCTTTCACGAGGTTCTCGTCATGAGGTATGGTGATATCAACTAAAATTGCTTGGCGCTGAGATCGGTCGATCACCACGATATCAGGCTTATTGGCGACAATAGTCCTATCCGTGATGATAGAGCGATCCCAGTAGAGCGTTGCATGACCATTTTCGAGAACTGGCGCAGGTGTGTACTTATAGTACGGCACCTCTGATTCAACAAGGCCATATTTAAGAGCAAGTTGCTGGTAATTAATTAATTAATTAATTAATTAATTATTATTCTCGTATTTTTTTATTTTCTTAAGTCTAGGTTTTTTATAATATTATTATTATAATCACGACTATTCTGCCCCGATATGATAAAAGGCCGCTAAGCCACAAAATCACATTTTGAGAAAAACGACAAAAAGGTGCGAAATGGATTTTCTTGATCACTACTAAAGATTTTACGAATTTATCTATTGGAAGCGAAAGAGATAATTTTGGGTAACATATTGTGAGTTTCTTATTCAAATTTTATAACAATTGTCATATAAAAAACATAAAAATGTAGTTTACGTATTTATAAAATTATTTATTTTTATAAAGATCATAAGACATAAAACGGCTAAGTATACCTGACCGCCTTTTAATGTAGTGCTGATACTTGTCCTAGAGAAAAAGGCGGCTAGACGGCTTTAAACCCCTTTGAGTTTCTGACGAGTTGACGTAACTAAAATATTTTACTATGCTAAAATGCAGCCAATGACTTTAACTGTCTTTTAATTTAGTTTACTAACTGCGATAAACAATAATCTTAGATCAAACTTAAATAAAAGACACTTAAATACTCATCTATTTCACGTAACCGCCTTTTTTGGTATTAGTAGGTAATAAAAAATTTAAGATAGGCCCTCAATTAAAGAAGTTTGTTGTGAAAATGGAGTTAATTTAACAAAATAAGTAACTCGTACCTACACTATAAAACAAAACAAGAAACAAAAACTTCTAGAAAGGATGAATGTATTCATCAAATTAAACAAAATAAACAAAAAGAGACTTCCATAAAAATTATAGGTACTATTAAATATGGCAACATAGTCTTTAATTCTATAAGATCAGGGACCTAGTTGTGCCAAAATAATCCAATCCACAATTTTGTCAAATTAGAGTTATCGATGCCAAACTACATTATGTAAAAATATAAAATACAAAATTGTAAATAAATAAAATAAAAAGAAAATGAGCCCTATTTTCATGTGACAAAGACTCATTTTCTTATCTGTTATCTACGAAAAGATATTTATGATGTATAATATCCAACCCACAACAGCTATAATAGGGTTACCTATCATAAATTCGAAATTTGCCTGTACGAATTTTATTTGGCCGAAAACGTTTTGTAATTTTTTGTTTTCCTTAATATTCTCTTTATCGACAACACAATTTACAAAGTTTTGAAATGCCGATTATCGATTGTTATTTTTTTCAAAATCTTTATATTTTGAAATCCCACTCAACGTTTGGCCGAAGCTATTAACGCTAGACGATTCATTTTCCAGAAACACGTTTCCAATATTATTAAAATACAACATTTCAAATAATTGAAATCCATAATATCATCAAACAACTTGTAATCGTAGTAACGTTTAAGCATGCAAACAAGCATGCAGCATGGAAGCAAGCATGCACCACGCAAGCAAGCATGCAGCATGCAAACAAGCATGTAGCATGTAAGCAAGCAAGCTGCGGCATGCATGCAAGCATGCAGCATGCAAGCATGCAGCATGCAAGCAAGCATGCAGCATGCAAACAAGCAAGCAGCAAGCAACCAAGCATGCAGCATGCAACCAAGCATGCAGCAGGCATGGTTTCTGTCACGGCTCCGGCGGTCCCACGCGAGCTTATGTCGCAGGTGGCTTACGCTCACCACCGCAGCTTCGGCTTGCTGGCCGGCTCCACCAGCCAGCCTCAGCCGCGGCGGCGAGCGTTAAACCCACCTGCTCCTCAGCTCGCGGGCCGCCTCGCCCCTCCGCGCCTACGCGGGTTTGAAGTACACTCTAGCGTAGGGCAGACAAGAACTACGTGGAGTCGGTTTTGCCGCGATTCGTTTCTGTCACTGACTTTTGAAACACAATCTTACCGGAAACATAAAGTATTAACTTTTTAAAACGTTTAAAATTATTCACCTAATAATATGAATATATGGAAAACAAAAAAAAACTGGGTATAAGTATGATATTTTAGAGGAAAAGTTACTTCGAATTTTAATACTTCTAGATATTAAATTTTTCGCGTTCCATTATGCACACATATTTAGACGGGATTTAACGCAAAACTACTTAATAAAGGCATTCTACGCATACCTTTTTATACCCGACGTTTCGACCGAGTTGCACCGGCCGTGGTCACGGGTGGACAGTCCACCCGTGACCACGGCCGGTGCATCCCGACTAAATATGTGTGCATTAAATTTATTGTAAACAAAACATCTTCCAAAAGAAAAAAAGTAGTTTTGATAATTGGCTAATAGTTTTTCTGGAAAATGAAACGTATGTATGATAAGTTTATGGAATAACAAAATTATGTAAAAGCAACGATCTGGGGGGTTACTCTCGAACGCAAACTCAATCTTAATACAATTCCAATGCGATTAATATGTATCGATATTGGGATAAGTAAAGATAATTCCGGAACGCCATCTCGATAATAATTTGTTCAATCAATTTCCACGCAATTTAATTCCAATGTGGCGCTATTGTCGCTTACAAAGTGCCATTTGACATTTTTTAGATTTGTGATTGGAAATTGATTAATGCAAGTCTGTTTCAAGAGTAGCCTACCTGGTATTTAAAACTTCGTCATACCGTTTTCGAACAATTGAAATTCGTACAGGAAAGTTTCGAATTTATGATAGGTTACCCTATAATAGACTTAAATAAAAACATTGTGCAGAAAGAATACGTTACTTGAAAACTCATTTAATGAATAATGATCCAAGTATACATAAGCAACTTAGATTAATTTGTTTTAATCTAAGATAAGCAATAAAAAAGTGAACTTGCTAAAAACAAAAGAAATCCTTATAAAAAGCCCACCAATTATCAATTTCTATGAGGAGTAGTTTTGATAAAGAGTTCGAGGAGCTTGATTTAAAAAAAAAGGGGTAGATAGGAGAATGGATTTTCGATAGAAAATATCTAGGTTCACTATGGCCACAGGGGAAGGACAGGAGATTGCCCAAGCGAAATTAGATGATATCAAATCAATGATGCATTTGTGACACCTGATGATTGCAAAAACTTTTATAAAAACTTAAGAGGGAGTAAAAAAAATCACTGAAGATGTTGAGGGATTTAAACTCGATTTTACCATTTTGTTGAGTACGAGTGGATTGTTATTTTTTTTTTTGGAAAAAAAATATTAAGTAATTTAAAAAGTGTTTTATTCTATAGCTATGCCTAAAAACAAGTTAATTTGTAGAAAATATAAAATGTATCATTAAACACTTGACCGTCATTAGAAGCTTATAATATTGAGATCTGACAACACTATAACACAACAACAGATAAATGAGTTAAAAAATGAAATATCACAATTAAAAATAAGCGAATCTACTAATCACTCGACTTCTAAATCGCCTATTCTTAGCCACGAAAACCTCATCCTCGAGCTAAAGGAGCGTTCCGAACGCGAGAAGAACATTGTGATCGTAGGAATACCTGAAAAAAATGACAAAAATTTTAATGCTCGCCGTACTTATGATATTGAAGAATTCTCAAAACTAACTATTCCAATACTTAATGATTGTCCGAAACCGACAAAAGCAATACGACTCGGGAAATACGTTTCCGGCAAAGACCGCCCATTAAAAATTTGTTACCATAACAGCGAAACAGCCAAACTCATACTACAAAACCGGACAAAATTCCCAGCAAATGTAAAGATCTACTCTGATCAAACCCCAGCACAGAAGCAGTACCTACAGTCTGTTAAAAATGAATTAAGCAAACGCTTAGAGAACGGCGAAGAGGATTTAACTCTTAAATATACTAAAGGAATACCCCGGATTATCAAAAGCAAAACTACTCAAAAAAACTGAGTCCTGCCCTACTACTAGACGAAAAGTGTACGGAAAGATTAGGCCATCACCTTGTTAACAAATATAAGGACATTCCGCTCGCACCATCATCCCTGCGATTCTTTTACACTAACCTACGTAGTATTCGTACTGAGGGCAAATTTGATGAAATAAAGTGCATAGTAAGAACTATACCCAAGACTACACACTTATTGATATTCACAGAAACATGGATAGTATCTGAGGAAGATGCTAGATTTTATCAAATCCCTGATTACACACACATTTATAACTATCGGAGTAACAGTAGGGGTGGTGGCGTTTCTATCTACGTCCACGATACAATAAAGTTCAATATAACAGAAGATTTGATTGAAAACGGTAATCATTATTTATGGATATACATAAATAAATTGTCACTACACATTGGAGTTTTATATAAGCCAGATGGGGATTATAATATAGACAATTTCCTGGACATCTACTCATCCCAATTGGAGCAGCGGAATCGGACTATCGTCTTTGGCGATTTCAACATAGATTTGCTTAACAAAGACTCATACGTCAAGAAATATATCGATGAGATGAAGGAATGTGGATACGAAATTCTAAATAATATCAACCCTATTTACTGCACTCGAGAAACCAGTACCACAAAGACAATCATAGATCATGTTAGCACGAACATCAATAACCATTCCTTTAATCTATCAATCATTGAATCATCTCTGTCAGACCATAAGCAGTTGTACCTCGAAGTTGGGAAACTAGCACCAAGAAAAAGAGTAAAGATTAATTATTCAGCGCTGGACTACGATAATCTGTATAAGAGCTTATCACAAACATTAGATAGCGTAGAAAACAACTACTATGCTTTAGAACTATGTATATTACAAAATATTGATACAAGCAAAACTGAAAAAACAAAAATACAAAACCCACCACAGAAGGACTGGATAAATAAAAACATTATTAATTTGATAAATTCAAGAAATCACTTGTGGAAGGAAACTATAAAAAACCCAAAAGATGAAGAACTGCTGAAACGATTTTCAAACGAACGAAACAAGGTCAAAAAAATTATCAAGACGGATAAGGAAAGTTACTACCATAGCTTATTTGATGAAACACATAATCAACCTAAAAAAATGTGGGAAATCATAAATGGCCTTGCAGCAAACAAAACAAAAACTAGCCCTGCTCCCCCAAATCTGAAAGCTGACTCGAGACTGGTAACTAACGGTACAGAAATATGCAATTTGTTTAACTCCTTTTTCTCTTCAATTGGTGCAGACCTAGCAAGTAGAATACCTCATAAATATCACATTTGTACAGAAAATATAATAACCTATGGACACAATTATTCACATGACATAACACTAAATGAAATCAGACCTTGTAGTACAGACGAAGTGAGTAAGATAATAGATGCCCTAGATACTAACACGAGTACCGGCTTGGATGGAATCTCCACTAAAGCAATTAAATGTGTAAAAAATCTCATTGTCGAAAAGTTAGCTTCTTCAATAAACACTTGTTTTGGGCTAGGTATCTTCCCTGACTCACTTAAATTAGCCAAGGTAAGTCCTATACATAAATCTGGACCAAAAACCGACCCAAATAATTACAGGCCGATATCAGTATTGCCCGTCATGTCCAAAATATTTGAAAAACTATTATACAATCGGCTCAGTAACTATTTAACCGAAAAGCAATTTCTTATTGAGGAACAATATGGGTTTCGCCCGAAATCTAGTACTTTAACAGCTGCCATAGATTTAATAACTAAAATTAAAACACACATAGATAAAAAGGATATTGCAATAGGTATATTTATTGACTTAAAAAAGGCGTTTGATACAGTGAGTCACCAAAAGTTACTTATAAAGTTAAGCGACTTAGGTATCCAAGGCAAAGCACTAAATATATTTGAATCGTACCTACAAAACAGGCGTCAGACTGTTAAAATTGAAAATTTCGTGGGCAGCTCTAAAAGTGTTTCGTTCGGAATACCCCAAGGATCCATACTTGGGCCTTTGCTGTTTTTAGTCTATGTAAATAACATCAACAAAATAGGGCTAACCGGATATCTTACACTATACGCCGATGACACATGCCTATTTTATTTTGGTCAATTAATTCATCAAATCATTACTGATGCTCAAAAAGACTTAGATTTGCTAAATGAATGGTTCTTGCAGAATTTGCTAACAATAAACACACAAAAAACATCGTACATGATTATATCTGCAAAAAACAAGGTGATACCCGAATATGAGCCACTGAAAATAAATAACGAATCTATCAAAAGATCCTATCAGGAAAAATACTTGGGATTACTCATTGACGATAAATTAACATGGAGACCGCACATAGAACATATTAAATCTATTCTAACACGTTTAGTAGGAGCACTTCGAAAAGTTGCACACTGTATACCCAAACAGATTAAATATACTATTTACAACTCCCTTGTCAAACCCCACTTAGATTATCTCATAGAAATTTGGGGTTCTGCTGTACCAACCAATCTTAATCCATTACAGAGAACTCAAAATAAAATTCTTAAAGTTTTGTTCCATTATCCTTTTCACACGGCATCAAAAGAACTATACACAAAAGCTAAACTATTTAATTTATCACAACTATACACATATAACACATGCATCTTGATTAAAAAAATTATAACTGGCACTATTAAAACTAACATAAATCTAAACCTAAAACGTAATACACATAATCTTAGAAATAAGTTTAAACTCAAAACAGTAATACCAAGAACTAACTACGGAAAAAAGACGGTACTATTTGAGGGAGCACAGCTATTTAACAAGTTGCCAAATGAATTGAAAGATTGTGAAAGTTTGAGTGTTTTTAAAAATAAGCTTAAGTTACATATAGCAGCAGCTAGTATCGGTGCATAATCTAGCACAATTGTTATTGTTTATCTTTTGTATCTCATTATAAGTGAAATGTAAATTTCTTATGAGAATAAAGTTCTTTAACCACAGATAGGCATATCCGTTTCCCGTCGTATTTTCCTTCTCTTTCTTCCGGTATATCGCTGTCTCTCTCGCTCATCCCACTCAGTGGCGTCACCAGGTGGCGCGGTGGGGGAACCAGGAGATTTCACACCCGTGCCCATTTGTTCATCATTGGCGTGAAATTTCCCGTCGGCGTAACTTGTGCACTACATAGTGATCAAGTGACAAAGAAATAGAATTATTTTTATTTAAACTGCAACACAGTTCTCGTGAGTTTCTACAATACACGTGAGTACTTAGAATAGTTTCTTAACTTAACGGTGTTACCGTTAGCTAAATTTATAGTTTAAACTTATCTGGTATATCAAACTTTTTATTTTACCCGCCAGAGATGTAGATACACCTTTTCTTTTAAGATAAGAAAGCATTCGAGTAAAGATAGTATTTTTAAAAGTGTTTTTTGTGTTTAATACGTGGTATCTACCCTCCAGGCACTTTTTCTTTTTATTTTAGATAAGAAACCGATAATTACTGCTTACATTAGATAATGAGAAAAATGAATTGTAGCTAAGCGGCTATAGCTAGTCCTTCTAACAATCCCGATCGCATCGGCGAAGGTTGAGTTCGAGTTAGTCGTCATCGTTCAAAGAAGCATGGTCATCGTACCTACCCGCCTTTCATGACGATAACGACAATGTGTCTGCTTTATTGGACGTTAGAGGAAATCTTACAACGATTGTTGCACCTCGCAGGTGTTACCAATACTGACTAAAACAGTTAACAATTTAAATATTCCGTGTAGTGATCTAGATTTGATTTTTGATTTTAAAAGTAAACTAAAAGAGCCAGCTAGGCCTTAAGCACCAATATTCTGATAAATTGGTGCACAACCAATAACTTTTGGTATTTTAAAACTAAAAAGATATTTTTAATAATTGTCTGCGCAGTTTACTAGTTGGTCGCAAACATCTGATGCCTCTCTTAAAGGTCTTATTTTCAGTGGTGATTAGGTTGTAGACTGAAACTATAAATATACGAAAAGAGGATAGGTACTCATAAAAATGTAAAAGACCCTCTAATGCTTGCTACTTTGAATAAGATTCTACCTTCAAACACACATTTGTTTAATTCTGAACAGATTACAGTTGCATTAGAAAAAAAAAAAAAAAAATTGTCCTGTACGAAAACTTTTTGGCCAGTTATTAAATACTAGTACTGGGAATGCCTCGCAAGTAAAACCTGTACTAACAACAAACGGTTACCTTTCGCAAGGGCAAACTTCTTATAGTGTACTATCGCGTTGTTCTTCTGGTTCATGGGACAGACACACGCACAGCATGCTGTGAACCGCCCTCGCAGGGCGCTTACCAAAATAATGTCCTCCGCAAGGACATACTTATGGCAGCCACGAACCATATCGTGGCTATAATCTGCCCGCCCTCGCAGGGCGCTTACCAAAATCAATGTCCTTCGCAAGGACATACTTATGGCAGCCACGAACCATATCGTGGCAATAATCTGCCCGCCGCGGGCAGGGCGCTTACCAAAAACAATGGTTATTACATGAGTGTTCGCGGTTTTGCGAGAAGATGCGTATATGTTAATATAATGCTAAATGTACCTTATTTAATTTATTTAATATTGAATGATATGTTTAATTATTGTAATTGGTATTTAACCGTTTTAATAAAATTTAATAAATAAATGTCCTCCGCAAGGGCATGCTTATGCCAGCACGAACCATATCGTAGCTATAAACCGCCCTCGCAGGGCGCTTACCAAAATCAATGGTAATATTACTTGAGTGTTTGCGGTTTTTGCGAGAAGATGCATGTATGTTAATGTTATGCTAAATGTCCCTTATTTTATTTGAATTTGAATAATACGTTTAATTGTTGTAAATGGTTATGTAACCGTTTTTAATTAAATTAAATAATAAATGTCCTCCGCAAGGACAGGCTTATGCCAGCCACAAACCACATTGTGGCTATGAACCGCTCTCGCAGGGCGCTTACCAAAAACAATGTCCTCCGTAAGGACATGCTTATGCTAGCCACGAACCACATTGTGGCTATGGACCGCCCTCGCAGGGCGCTTACCAAAAACAATGTATTCCGCAAGGACATGCTTATGCCAGCCACGAACCACATCGTGGCTATGAACCGCCCTCGCAGGGCGCTTACCAAAATCAATGTCCTCCGTAAGGAGTCCTTACGGACGATCCTTACTAAGGACATGCTTATGCCAGCCACGAACCACATCACGGCTATGAACCGCCCTCGCAGGGCGCTTAACCAAAACAATGTCCTCCGCAAGGACATACTTATGCCAGCCACGAACCACATCGTAGCTATAATATAAACAACGGAGGCTGTTCTTACTTTCGATCTCCAGGATCATAGGCTTGGCAGCTCTATCAATCAGGACAAAAACGTCCATCTTCTCTGCTAACAGAGGTAACAAAAGACGTAGACAATGACGTTCCGAAATTTCGAGCCGGTCAATTTGCACTTTATCGACACCGTTGGGACTAAATAGGTGCTCCAAGTTTTCTATCATAACACAAAGGTATCGAATACCGTTTTATCTGAAGCCATCGCTCAAGGTTCCAAACGTTACAATCGACAGTTGTTACACGCTTGTATCGGACAAAATGTCTGCAATGCTGACACAGATGAAGGAACATGTTTCTAGAAACAGTAAGTTTTTTTTTTTTTTCCCAAACTTCATTTTAACCCAGTTCTTAGTACCAAAGAGCACTCAAGAAAGGTCACTCCGTCCAAATTTTTAACCTGAAGTCGTTAAATTATTACATGAATTCCGGACTGTGTACGGCCAAGAGACGAGATGTACAAATTACTTTTCTCAGACCTAGGTACTACCATCTGATTATAGCCAAATCCCACAATGGTTTCTTCGTCTGTTCTACAAAGGCGAATTACTAAAAATTATATGCCTTCCATTTGAGATGAGCACGGCAATGTTTTCTTAGACTATTATCTTATAGACATAAAGACCAGATGGTTCTGTCCAGACATGCCAACATTGTAATAGAAACACTTACTTATTTTGGTGTCCACATAAACTTCAAAAAGTCTGTTTGACCGCCCTCGCAGGGCGCTTACCAAAATCAATGTCTTCCGCAAGGACATACTAGGATACATGGAGGAATCACAAGCGTCCATACATACCTACATATACTCACGACTGTTATCCCCGAAGGTTTAGTCAGAGACCAAGCAATGAGGACCGCAAAAGCAGTCCTCTGCCATAGTCTACGTTTCACCAAATGATAACTGCACATGTACGTGACAAGTGATGAGCTATCGCCGCTCTATACTGTTGGATGTATGTGAAATCTATGGTCCGTTAGTCGCCTTTTACGATACCTAAGAGAAGAAATTGGGCGGTAAAATAGACTCTACCTTACGATGTAGTTAAATGTATTGGTAGCTAAAAATTATCAGAAACACCAATACATATACCTCCACCAACATTCTTTTTGACAACCGTTGCTTCAGGATTGGGGGGTCACAACTCAACAATTCTGCCCTATCGGGAAGGTGGAGTGCATCCGAACAAAAGCTGCACTGCAATCAAAAAGAAAAGCGGGTTGTTCTAAGTCTTAGAATTACAAGCATCGAACACGAAGCCTGCGACAATTTTATTTTAATCCTCCAAATTGCCAACCAACAAATGACCACCAACCAAATTGTGGTCAAAATTCATTACATTCCAGGGAAATTGAACAGCCATGCAGATGAACTGTCTCGACATAGCCAAGCTCTAGAGTGGCATCTACTGCCAGAATTCTCACAAACGATATTCGCGAAGTGGGCCTAGCCAGTAATTAACCTGTTTGTATCCAAGAACGCTCGAGTAGTGGGTAAACTATGCAGATTTATCTCAATGATTACGAAGCGATGTTTCACAATGCTTTCAGCCTGAAGTAGAACGCTTCCCTCTGGCTTGGAAATTCGCACCACCTTCCCTCATCCCCCACCTTTGTAATGTATTTCAAACCTAGAATCAACTAGTTCGTAACACTGCAATATTATTGTCGCATTGCTCCTTTGTTACCTTGCTGTGGACACCAAACATTATTTTGTTCAGGACAATGCAGTAATATTATGGCGACAGTTTGGGTCAAAAACTGACTGTTGGGACTACAGACAAACAAGCTAGAAATTACTACTGGTTAAAAGGATCAATAAATATTGTACAAAATGGCTAAACTAATTTATTTAAAACTTCGAGTGGTTCACCTGTCACCTGTTTCATGCACTGTGGTAGCTAGATGGATATTACAGCCACACCTGGTTGTGTTTTGCTCCGCTGTAGCATCTACAAACTAGATGATAAGATTTACCCATTGAGGATATACTAACTATTGGTAATTGGAGATTAGTTACTTAATACTTTTTACAAGGTTTATTGTCGTGAAATATTGATTCAGGCGTCACGAAGTTTTTCATTTTTTATTTTTACCCTGTAAAGTGATTGAAATCAAATAGTAAACAATATTTATTTCCTAATAATAATGTTCGTTTACATGCTTTACAAGCTAAATTATTTGATTTTTCATCAATGACTGGCCAATTATTTTCTTACATGACTTAAATTGTAAATAACCTTTTGTTTAAACCATAATCATATGATTAACTCTCTCGCACTTATTGTTTAATTTATTTCTCACATTGGCGTTTTCACCAGGCGATAACAAACAGGTCTCAATATTATAAGCTTCTAATGACGGTCAAGTGTTTAATAGACGCGTTTTACCTGAAATAAAACGCATATTAAATACTTACCTCATTAGAAGCTTAGTTTTTATTTCCGCCTGGTGCTTAATGCATATTTCGACGCAATGATGAACAAAGGGCACGGGTACGGGTGTGAAATCTCCTGGTTCCCCCACCGCGCCACCTGGTGACGCCACTGAGTGGGATGAGCGAGAGAGACAGCGATATACCGGAAGAAAGAGAAGGAAAATACGACGGGAAACGGATATGCCTATCTCAATATTATAAGCTTCTAATGAGGTAAGTATTTAATATGCGTTTTATTTCAGGTAAAACGCGTCTATTTTGGCAATGTTGTTTAAAACTTTCATACATACGAATTCACTTTTTGCCAAAACGATCCACAGGCATATTTTTTCGGTTTATATCTTAGGTAACATTAGCATAAATCTTTAACTTACACTAGTCAAAACCGACAATGTAATACTTAATTTTAAAATTATAAAATGTATCAAGACTAACAGTGTTATTATTACAAATTGATGTTGAATGTTCGCGCTCAAATATCTCGAAACAAGCATTCCGTTGCATGGAGCGTTTTGGCACAACTTAGGTCTTTATGACAGTCAAATCACATAAACTATTTCTAATCAATAATTATTCAACATTTTAGTTTAAAAATATAATAATTTAATATATTCTTCAGTCTCTTCGTTGTCATTCGTTGGCAAGGATTTCCAAAATGTTTGTTTATGTTGCCGAGTTTCTTTAAAATATTAGTCTTCCTTGATGTCTTTATGCCTCTGGGGATTTTCCTAGACAACATTACAGAAAAAAGTTGATTCTTTGACTTTAAATAACTAATTTTTACAAGGATACTGCATCAACGAAGTCTTGAAAATCGTGTAGATTTTTCTTTCTTTTCATTGAAAGCTCCACCTGATAATGAAAATGGTTTCGACAGAAACGGCCAGGTAGGCCATTCGCCAAAAATATCGCCGCATTGGCAGAGAATATTATACACTACTGGCATTGGCCAATGAACACTTAGCCACTTTTTAGGGTAGTATAGTAATTTAGCTGCTTTTTAAAGTATTTAATTTGATCTATTAAATACGTTAAACTACACAAGAAAGCAGTTAAATGTGCATAACGGCCCTTTAGCTTCCGCTACTGGTGTTAGACGCTGTTTAACGTATAAACAAAAAATCTCTTAATAATTCCGAACTACTGATGAACACAGTTAAGTGTGTATAACTGCTTTTTAGTTTAGTAAACACCAGTTGCGGCTTTCTTGAGTAGTTTCACAAAAATAAAAATAAGTTAGTTACTATTTTAAAAAAACCGTTAAAATCACTTTGCGGATCTTTAGGTTAATAATTGCTTGTGACTGCTTTATAGATTATGACAAACCTACAAAATCGGTACTTAACCGCTAAAATGCTTAAGGTATCTTTGAAATTATGATACATAAAAATATGAGTCTAAGATGCACCGATGCGGAATCTTTTGCTTAGTTCGGATATTTAAAAAAACGAAAATTGAATTTTTGCACATAACGGCCTTCTTTCTTATCAGGGCAGTATTATCCCCGGAGGCAATGAGGACCGCAAAAGTAGTCTCTGCCATAGTCCTCTCTTCTCTTCTTAGTCGCTTCGCTCTTGCCAGAGTGGTCGTGGTTATCACGTTCCGGTAGGTTGGACAGCAGACAGTACCCGCAGCACGACATCCCGCCACCTCTGCCTGCTGGTCGTTAATCGGGCACATTCGTGCACGGATTCATGAGCGCCCACCCATAGGCTTAGTCCACTTTTCACCAAACAGCGACTGCACATGTGCTCAGCGTGACAAGTGGTGAGCCCATCGCCGCTCTTTGTGTTGGATGTATGTGCAGTCTTTAGTCCGTTAGTCGCCTTTTACGACACCCACCCAAGGGAAGAGGGGGGTGGTAGATTCTTTCACCGCTAGGCAAATTATGTACTTACCTATGTAAGTATCAAAAAGATTACTTATTTAATACTAACAAAAGAGATTTGTAAAGTAGATAGATGCTACTTTAGATTCACTAGTATTCTGAGTTATGTAGAGGCGGCTAATTAATAGAATACACCAACCCATCTCTTCCCTTGGGTGTCGTAAAAGGCGACTAACGGACTAAATACTGCACATACATCCAACAGCACAGAGCGGCGGTGGGCTCACCACCTATCATGCACGCTGAGCACATGTGCAGTTGTTACTTGGTGTGCCGTGGACTGTGGCTATGTGGACCTTTGCGGTCCTCATTGCCTAGTCTCTGACTAGCCCTTTGGGGGTAATAGTCGTGAGTGGAGTGCGTCCGTATCTTGTATTTTTAAGGCTAGGTGTTAGTGAAAAATTAAAATAACACGTTTTTAGAAATACTTTCTGAAGTAGTAAACAGTAAAATTAAAATCTGCGAAAATTATGAAATATTGTTGAGGTTTTATTCTGTAGAATACACCCGATTGAAACACGATTAGATAAAGTTGGCTTTTTAAAATAATAAATTCACAAAGTTACATATTTTTGTGTCATTTTATCTTCTTTTCCAGGTTTTATTCTTAAAATAAGTAATTTGATGTTATGAGTCATTTACCAAAATGAAGTTCATAGATAACTTGAGGGATCATAATCGATCGTTTTTTATCAATTTTTTAAAATATAAAACGCGTTTATTCGCGCCGCTTTGCTGTTATGTTACCGTCCCTTACCGTTGCGTACCGTCAAGAGAGCGAGTGTGTGTGTGAGTGTGTGTGTGTGTGTGTGTGTGTGTGTGTGTGTGTGTGTGTGTGTGTGTGTGTGTGTGTGTGTGTGTGTGTGTGTGTGTGTGTGTGTGTGTGTGTGTGTGTGTGTGTTTGTTTTAAGTACCATACGAGGACGTGGGCCTGAATACACAAGGCACATCCGAGGACGTTTTCAATCCGAGGACTTTTTCGTGGGTCCTCGGTTTGACTTGACTACGGCATCGTACTCTACGTGCGATTGTGAACCTTCCTCTATACTTAATAAGGAAAAGTCAAGGAATCCTCGGATTGGTCTTGAAAATTTCGGTTAACACACCGACAGAGTGTGAACACTAGGCGGCGCCACTATCGATTTATACACACTCGCTCTACACTCGACTCATGTTTGTTGTACTGTGTGAGGACTTATGTGTAAATTTTACACTCAAGACCTCGTATTGGTGTCAGTACCTGACAGTGTGTATTTAGGTCCTCATATGGATACATTTTCACATCGTGATTAAAGAGTGTGGTTTTTCCGTCTTTGTTTTGTAAGAACGTAAGCAAAGTAAGTATTTTTACAAGCTTTTATTTAGTTTCACCTGTCCGTTTGCAAATTAAATTTCATCCACTTCCCGGTTACCGATAGAGCTGAAATTTTGTATACATGTGTAAATCGCGTGACAATGCAATATTATGATGACATGGAGCTGATCTGATGATGGAGCTGGAAGGTGGCCATAGGAACTTTGCAAAGAAACGACACAATCTTATCGAGTTTGGGCTCGTTTGAATCGTCTTGACGAGTAGTTTGTCTTTCAATGGTAACCACGGTCTGATGATGGACCTGGAAGGTGGTCATAAGAACTATGTAATGAAACAACGTAGCCCCATCGAGTTTCGGCTCGTTTCATTCGTCTTGATGAGTACTTGGTTTTTAGATTGTTACCAGGGTCTGATCTGACGATGGAGCTGGAAGATGGTCATAGGAACTCAGTAAAGAAACGACGCAACCTCATCGAGTCTCGGCTCGTTTGATTCGTCTTGACGAGTACTTTTGTGCTAGATGGTAACCAGGGTCTGATGATAGAGCTGGAAGATGGCCATAGGAACTCAGTAATTAAACAACATAACCCCATCGAGTATGGGCTCGTTCGAATCGTCTTGACGAGTACTTTTGTGCTAGTATAAGTTTAATACTAACTAATAATAGGTAATGTACCTATCTCACGATATGGGATTATTGTGACGTAGACGAATATGGTTAATTATCGTTAAAGATTGCAATGTAGGTACTTATACAATGATATTTTTCTTATCAGGTTTAAATTATTATTTTATTAAAAGCATTTTTTCTTTAATTTTAAACGGTTTTATTTAGCTTGTTCTGTTTATTTCTTTGGGTCAAATCTAGTAATTAAAATTAGACCCACTTCCTGTTAACGGATTGATCTTAAATTTGGTACGCACCTTTAGTTCTAATAAGAATATAATTTAATTATTTTGGTATCATTGTAAACTTAAGATGGCCGCCGCTACAAAATGGCGGATTACATATTTTATCACTACATCCTCAATAGAGGTATCAAATGAAAGAGCTTGATTAGTAAAACAGAGTTCTCTATGAAATAAAATGAGAATCCAATATGGCCGCCAAATAATAGCAGGTTCATTTTTCTTATGACAACCCCTTCAATATGGGTATTAAATAAAAGGTCTTGCCTAGTAGAATAGATTACACTATGAAAAAAATTTAAATCCAATTTGACCGCCAACAAAATGGCAGGCAAATTTTTTTTTCACTACCCCTTCATTATGGGTATCAAATGAAAGGGCTTGAGTAATAGAATACTGTTTAAATGTTTTGATAAATTTTTAAATCTAAGATGGCCGCCGAAAATGCCAGATTTCATATTTGTTTCAATATGGGTGATGGATATCAAATGAAAGGGCAACTTGAATGAATTAAAAAGAATGAGAAATATGATATATTTCTCATTCTTTTTAAATCGTTATAACAAAATTAAAATTAAAAATAAAGATTAAGATGATGTAGACAATGTACTAAAAGCTAAAACATAATTCTGTATGTCCTAGGTACCAGTCATCAAACCACTCTCCTCATCAATCTAGGACATTGATAAGACAAAAAAATAAAAACGTTGGGCGTGTAAAATTTCTATCAAGTAAACGATTTTTTTTTGTCTGATCAATGCCCTAGAATGCCCCAGATTGATGAGGAGAGTGGTGTGATGACTGGTACCTAGGACCTACCGAATTCTTATTTAGCTTTTCGTACATTGTCAACATCATTTTAATCTTTATTTTCAATAATAACTTCAAAAATTTCTTTACTATTTTTTTTTAAATGGACGATCATAACTTTTAGTTCAATCTTCGTTATTGACGACCGCTCTAGTCGAGTGGCTCGCACGCTGGCGGACTCTTATGTCGCCATCTCTGAGAGCCCAGGTTCGATTACCGGCTGGGTCAATACAGAATCAGAGCAATGTATGTGATGTTGTCTAATATTTTTAACGGACTTCTGAAAGGAGTAGGTTATTAATTCGGTTGTATATACTATGTTTCTTTAATGTATTTTCAAGTTACATTGATTTGGATGATTTTTTTTGTATCGATAGGTTTTAATCGTTACATCTAAAATATAGTGAAGATAAATGATGAAGACCCTTGGCGACAGGCAACAAAACTCCTCAATGACGAATGATCAAGTTGTGATTGGTTATTGTATTAAATGCAAAGAAAATAGCTGGTACCTATGAGTAGAAAAAGGATCACAGACTTCGTAGATACCTTATGGAACTCCTTAATGACCGACAGTACATATATTGTGATTGATTATTATGTTGAGTACGAAGAAAAGTAGCTGATTAGGTAACTATCAACGAGCTAAGTATCCCAGACTTCATAGATACCATATGGAACTCCTCAAAGACCAACGGTACACATATTATAATTGGATATTATGTTGAATACAAAAAAAAATAGCTGGCTAGGTAACATTCAACGAGCAAAAGATCCCAGACATCAGAGATAGCATATGGAACCCCTCAATGACCGACAGTAGACATATTTGGATTTATTATTATGTTGAGTACGAAAAAAAGTAGCTGGTTAGGTAACTATCAATGAGCCAAGGATCCCAGACTTCACAGATACCATATGGAACTCCTCAATCACCAACAGTACACATATTGTGATTGGTTATCATGTTAAGTTCGAAGAGAAGTAGCTAATTAAGTAACTATCAATGATCAAAAGATCCCAGACTTCACAGATACCATATGGAACTCCTCAATCACCAACAGTACATATATTGTGATTGATTATTATGTTGAGTACGAAGAAAAGTAGCCGCTTATGTAACTATCAATGCGCAAAGGATCACAGACTTCAGAGATACCCTATAGAACTCCTTAAAGACCAACAGTACACAAATTATAACTGGTTATTATGTTGAATACAAACAAAAGTAGCTAGTTAGGTAACATTCAACGAGCAAAGGATCCTAGACATCACAGATAGCATATGGAACTCCTCAAAGACCGACAGTACACATATTTGGATTTATTATTATGTTGAGTACTAATAAAAGTAGCTGGTTAGGTAACTATCAATGAGCAAAGGATCCCAGACTTCACAGATACCATATGGAACTCCTCAATCACCAACAGTACACATATTGTGATTGATTATTATGTTGAATACGAAGAAAAGTAGCTGCTTATGTAACTATCAATGAGCAAAGGATCACATACTTCAGAGATACCGTATGGAACTCCTCAAAGACCAACAGTACACATATTGTAATTGATTATTATGTTGAGTACGAAGAAAAGTAGCTGGTTAGGTAACTTTCAACGAGCAAGGGATCCCAGACTTCAAAGATACCATATGGAACTCCTCAATGACCAACAGTACACATATCGTCATGGGTTATCATGTTAAGTACGAATAGAACTAAATGGTTAGGTAACTATTAATGAGCAAAAGATCTTAGACTTTACAGATACCATATAGAACTCCTCAATGACCGACAGTACACATATTGTGATTGATTATTATGTTGAGTACAAAGAAAAGTAGTTGGTTAAGTAACTATCAAAGAGCAAAGGATCACAGACTTAACAGATACCATATGAAACTCCTCAATGACCAACAGTGCACATATTGTGATTGGTTACCATGTTGAGTACGAAGAAAAGTAGCTGGTTAAGTAACTATCAATGAGCAAAGGATCACAGACTTCACAGATACCCTATGAAACTCCTCAATGACCGACAGTACACATATTGTGATGATTATTATGATGAGTACGAAGAAAAGTAGCTGGTTTTCGTACCTATCATTGGACAAAAGATTATAAAGTCATAGTCAAAATATGATTATTTAATAAACTCAATTAATAATTACTTTAAATCGTATAAATCTTTTCAACCTACCACTAATTCAGGACATCATTTTTTAACTGTTTCAAAGAACGGGCGCAAAAAACCATAGCGCACAGAGGTAACGACATTTACAAAAAAAATGTCGTTACCAGGTCATAAAATACAATACATACTCATCATATATCAGGTCATATAATATATATATACAGTCGTGGTCAACTAATTAGGGACATTCAAGATAGTGAAGAGCAATAACCGGTTATGTACATATAAATATAAAACCCTATTGATTTTTCAGCACCTATTATTTGCATAATTTGGTCCGATTACTATACTATAAATGGCTGTAAATAAGAGAATAATTAAATAGAAAAAAGTATTTAATATCAAAGGTTGAACATGTATTAAATTTTAAGGTATAATTATGTAGCTGGACATTTAATTAAGGACAGTAAAGTATAATGATGAATAGAGTTAAACAAAACGAATAATCTCCAGTATTATAATATTTTTAAAAGCTCCATTTTATTACGTGTAAAATCAGTACCCAGTAGCAAAACCTTTGTTAGTAATTACCGCTTGACACCGATGTGGCATAGACATTATCAGTTTCTGACATGTTTCGATAGGAATGTTTGCCCACGCCTCACAAAAAGCTTGATTAAGTTGATCTAAAGTTGTGGTACGATAAGTTGAAACTTTTTTCTTGATTTCGTGCCAAAGGTGCTCAATTGGGTTGAGGTCCGGGCTATTTGCTGGCCAATCTAGCACCGATACTGACTGACTGGTAAGAAACGACTTGACTGAACGGGCGGTATGTTTCGGGTCGTTATCATGCTGAAACGTCCATATAATAGGGAGATGCTCCTCAGCATAGGGAAGCATAGTTTCCTCCAATATTGTTTTGTATTGATGTTGGTCTAAGTTACCCTGAACTTTTCTCACAGGTCCCACTCCACGTCCAGAAAATGAACCCCAAATTTTAATGTTTCCACCGCCATGTTTCACCTGCTTTTTTGTGAATCTTGGATTCATTTCCGCTTTTACAGGACGCCGTACGTATTGCCTTCCATCTGAAGAAATTAAATTAATCTTGGTCTCTTCAGAGAATAATACATGTTGCCATTGGGCGTAGGTCCAATGTCCATATTTACGTGCAAACGCCAAACGAGCATTTCTATGTTCTTTCTTCAACAACGGTACTTTGCGAGCCAATCTTCCGAACAACCCTGCTTCTACCAGACGTCGTCGAACGGTCCTCGCTGATACACCGGCTCTTTCGTCTGCCCCAAACACTTCGTGTTTAATTAAAATAGAGCCTAGAAACGGATCTTTCTTAGCTAACCTGGTTATCATTCTATCTTCTTGCGGAGTTGTTTTTCTCGATCTTTTTGTCCTGGGCACATTTAAAGCTGTGTTATTGCGCCTGAAATGTTGCACTGCATTGCATACCATAGCTTTTTGAACAATTTAAATGTTCTGCTATCCCTCGGTATGACCAACCACGCTCGACAAACTTCATGATAATTGTTCGTAGTGTTGGATCGCAACTTTTATTTTTGCCCATATTTCTTCAAAATAATTTTCAAAACTTAAAATTAAAAATCTGGATTGCCGCCAAAACTACCACAAAACAATAAAAGAAGAAATAAAAAAGTATTGAGATTCAAATTTTGAAAATAGAACGCAATATCTCAGTGTCCCTAATTAAATGGCCAGCCAGCATTCTTTGAACAAATAGCACACTGATAATCTATCAGCTATACTGTAAAGAGGTTTAATGTTTAAGAAGTTGTTATTGTTTGTATAATCGGGCACATCAATGACTAATTATACTTACGTGTAAAAGATATGGAATATTGTTAAGACTCGTTGGAAAATAAAAAATAAATTCACAATTTGGCTTAACTAGAGATTGTCCCTAATTAGTTGACCACGACTGTAGATACAAAATACAATAAGTATATAATAGACTTCAATGGTAACTTATGGAGCCAAATAATTGGCTATTGTACAAAATATATAACAACGTCGGTGGTTAGGTACCTAGCCGTAGTTAACTAACAATCACTACGACGAAAGCAAATGCATAAGTTCGCAATGTAGAAAACAATAATGCTGATAACATTGTCGTCATGGCGACATACTTAGATAAGATGGTAGCGGTAAAACTGGTGGTAGAATGTCATAGCCTGTCATAAAAAATATCAACATTTTTTGTACTTTTAACCGCCTCTGTGGTCTAGCGGTAAGACCTTAAACCATGAGGTCCCGGGTTCAATTCCCAGCGGGGGTACTAACTGTGCTCGGTTTGGTTAGTGGTAGGTGTGGCGGCCTGCGTCGCCACATAATTTATTATCCTCACGTATGGTTAAATAGTTTGTAAGCGCATTCTTAAACGCGTGTGGATCCGATAAAGATAAGACGGCACCCTCCCTCCAACATCTACGTACGAGTAGTATAAATCGTCTTGTATGTTTTAGAGACAATAAGTTAGTTACAATGTAGTCACTATAAATATACAACATCACATAAGAGACGCAGACGTTATTAACCATCACTATGGAACCTTCCATCATCACAACCTCCTATAACTCGCCAGACGGAACAGTAGGCCTTGTTCTAAGTCCGCCTGGCTATAGCTACCACCAACTTATCTTAGTATGTCGCGTCGCCATAACAACAATGTTATCAGCGGTTCGAGGTAAGATAGCCAGTTCCTTAGTGGTTAAGGATACCGGGAATGACGCGATTTCACATGCCTTATCATCACTTAACATAAATCAGGTCCGGTCAAGTAAAGAGCTTATGTACATCAGGACCACATCGAATGTTAAATACAAAATAAATGTTCTCGAATGGTACTTAAAACATGTATGTTTACACATTTCTCCTTTGGTCCTCGCTTTGTACATGCGGGACTCGGAAAAACGTCCTCATATTGTTTCTGTACAGTCAAACACACGGTCCTCGAATTGTATTGGATTCAAGAGAAAGTGTGTGAAAATGAGTCCCCGGATTGCCATGTGTAGTCAGGCGATTGGGTCCTCGAAAGGTACACACAGACGTCCTCGGAAAGATGTCTCCACAAGCGTTTGCAGTGTATAATAAGTCCACGCATTGGTCAAGAAAATTTAATAAATAAAATGCTGCAATAACGTTAGACAAATAGACCTGATCATTAACAAAGTGTTTTCTGTTTCTTTCTATCGTTTTAAAGTAACAATACAAGGTCATTAACATGGTTTTTGAGAGAGTCCTCGGATGGGTCATATAAAACCATAGTCCTCGAAAGGCCGTCTGTACAAACAGGGGTGTGTGTGTGCGTGTGTGTGTAATGTTTTATGGCGCATTTTCATTGGTCGATAAGTCGGTCGTTAGTGCGACTAACTTAATGTTTTATGGTTTACAAGTGCCGATGGATTTTTATGGAGATTCAGAAATAAAGAGAAGACCTTTTCAAATGTAGTATAAAAACTTTGGGCCCTGTGGCATATGAGTGTGCCGTATTGCGACCAACGGTACTTGGTTTAATTTTAATCGTGGCTTAGTTACTGAGTTAGCGTTAGGTTTTAGGAAAAATAAAATAAGATGCGTGTCCGTTGAAAAGCATAAGGCGTATATTGTGCGTTAATGTTACAAAGTTCGTGGAGAGAGAGAGACAGGTAGGAAATAATGTTGTACTACCAATAGCAGCGTTGGTTCGATGCCCACGTGATGCAGCACGTATTAGGTTGTCGAATGATCGATCCATAGTGGCTAAAATTAATCGATTAGGCATTAGACAATAAATCACAAACATATTTGTTTCAAAAATCTTTCCGCACCCCGCATGCAGGCGACTAATGAAAATGCGCCCCTTATAGTCGCCGTCTTTAAAGTCGTAGCGTGCTAAGCTGCATTATAATAATATTGTTAAAATAGCTCTTCCGCAGAAACACGTAAAGCCGCTCGTTCCGTTTTCATTCTAGACGTATGCGATTCACATAACTTAAATTGTCATTTAGTAGCTCTTACGTAGGTACTTTTTTTGTGATGTGCTTTTGTAATTACTTACCTACATCAAATATTTGCATGTTTACCTATATAGTCCTTAAAACTTAGTTATACCATTTGGGCGTTGCAATTTTACCAGACATCTATTAGCTTACCGGGCTTAAATCTGAGTTAGTTCATCACCTTGTCCGTGTCGCGTAACGGTGAAAGAATACTACCACCCCCTCTCTTTCCTTGGGTGTCGTAAAAGGCGACTAACGGATCAAAGACTGCACATACATCCTACAGCATAGAGCGGCGATGGGCTACACCGTCTGTCACGCTGAGCACAGGTCATCGTCATTTGGTGAAAAGTGGATTATGGCAGAGGACTGCTTTTGCGGTCCTCATTGCCTGGTCTCTGACTAACCCTTCGGGGATAATAGTCGTGTATATATGTATGTATGTAGATATGTATGTTCATCATCTTCATCGTCATCATCATCAGCCTATACTTGTCCACAGCTGGACATAAGCCTCTCCGAGAGCACGCCACTGGGTACGATCCACGGCCTCGCGGCTACTTTCATTCAGCTCTTGCCAGCCACCTTGCGAAGATCGAAGCCCCATCTAGTGTGAGGGCGTACTACCACAGAATAACTAATAGTACTACCGTACAGAAAGTTCAACTCTAACGACTTTCACTTTCAAAACTCCAAGCACTTCCTCTTTTGCCACACTAGGGTGATCTGGGACCGCACTATTAACGGTGGTGGGATTCTTTCTGCATTTGTAGATTTTGATCCACAGAAATTACAGGGCAGAAAAGCATAAGAACTGTGATGCTTTAGGGTCGGCATCGTGCGCCTGATGCCTTAGGTGTCCCTCGTGTCCTGGGCTGATGTGGCCAGGAACCATCAGGAGCACCGTATGCTCGTTGGCTGGGTCAATGACTGAGGAGAAAGAATACTTGAGAGACGCCAGAGGGACAAGAATGAAACCTGCGACCGTAGCTTCGCACCATTAAGGGTCAGTAAACATGGCGCTTATTCGTCCCGCCCGTTATTCACGCTTGCTTATCATAATACAACGCACGCTAAAAGATATGAAAGAGAAACGGTTCAGTCGTACTATACTAAAGTGCTATCCAAAATAGATCGTATTATTAAATCATGTTTTTTATTTTACTTGACTGCTACTGTTTATCGCGTAAGGTAAGAGCCGTCTCATCCTAATACAGGATTTTAAATCTAAAAAGGTGCGATCTATAGGTACATATAGATCGCACCTTTTTAGGTTTACCTTTTTAGCCTTTATTAGGTTATAGCACATGTGCAGTCGCTATTTGGTGAGAAGTGGACTATGGCAGAGGACTACTTTTGCGGCCCTCATTGCCCAGTCTCCTCCTACCCTTCCTAGTCTTATTATTTGTATGTATGTATGTATGTTTATTGTTTATCGCCTCGGTTACCAAGTGGCGAAGAGTTCGGCTTTATACACAGGCGTCCAAGGTTCAATTTGATTAATTTATTAATGTTTTTATAATAATATGACATGATTATGCTTTTGCCGACCTCTGTGGTTATCACGCCGGTTCTGCCGTCGCCATCCTATGGGTTCCGGGCTCGATTCCCGGTCGGGTGAATTTTGAAATAATATTGTTTTTCCAAATTGATTTCGAGTCTGGGTGTTTTTTTGTTTATTCGTTATCCAAACAATAAAAAAAAAGTTGTGTTAAAGGAAAAGTTACATTATAGGTATAGTATATTACGCAAGTAGTTATAGGAAGAAACGTTTTGTCTCATCATTACCTGCTACAAGGAGTATCTTTTTAGAAAATTTACCTACACCCACACCAGTACATAATATATACACCGAACAGGCGGGAATCGAACCCGCATCCTTCGCAATCCGGGCGGCTGCGTTGACCACTCCGCCACCGAGGCATTGGTAAGACCTGACGAAATTTTTCAACGCTTTTGACTTTTATGTTTTTATAGCAAGTGCCTTATCAAACCTTTTAGAATTTACATCCTTAGAGATCTGAACGAAAATATTTTACAATAATTTAGACATTCAGATAAGTTTGAATTTATAGAATACTACGTAGCTGACCCGACAGACGTTGTCCTTTCGTAATTATGAATATTGCAAAAAATATTTAAAAAAAAAAAGAATTTATTTTAATTTTTTCTTTCATAAGAACCTTTTCCTGACAATAACAAACACAACAAAAAAAAATCAGCCAAATCGGTCAAGCCGTTTTCATGTTATGTCGTGACAACGGAAAACTGGTTTCATTTTTATATATATAGATTTATAGAATTCGCATATTTGATTTTTGCGTTTAAGAACGCTCAAATAAACTCAAAGATAACGAAATGTTGAAAAAATTCACAGATTTCGCAATCACCACAAGAATCGGAGCTCTGAAAATGAATAAAAAAATTTACGAAAAAAAAAATTGAGTACTTGTTTAATTTTGAACAACACATTACAAATTGAATAATAAGAAATTTTTATGGAGAATACTTCCCTAAAATTACACAACTGCATTACCTACTTACTTACAAGTCGAATAATAACATACGAATGTAAAACACTGCACAACACAGAGAATTTTCTTTTCGTACCACTTGCTCAAAAAAGTGACATTCTATGCCACAAAAAGCGAACATAACTCGGACCAAAATTGGTCCGAGGAACATAACAATAATAGTCATTTTTAATCTGTTAAAAACAGGGAAAGAAAATTGTACTGAATTTAATTCATCCTCTAATAATAATAATAATAAGGCTGTACATCCCGCGGAGATGTGGGGGTCGCGGCTTTTTAAATGCCAAGGACCTACATAACCGTGAGGTGTGCAGTCTCAGGGATTATTTCCTTAATAGTGAGTGCGGGATGCATTTGGATGTCGTGGCAGTTGATAGACACTTTACGCCGCTCTCCTTGGCAACAGAAAACTGGCGCAAACCAGTGGTGCTAAGCACTCTCGATCGCAAGGACATTTATGGAAGAGCAAGGTGCTACACGGGCGCTACTATCGGGCTCTAACTGGGCCTGATGTAGATTTGCCTGCCTCGGTGAACTGGCTACGTTTCGGTGACCTCTTTGGGGAAACCGAAGGTTTTGTCTGTGCCATTGAAGATGAAGTTATCAAGACGAATAACTACCGGAAATATATTATGAAGGACGGTACGGTCGACATCTGTCGGGCATGCCGCCGTCCTGGAGAATCACTCCGACATATTATTTCCGGTTGTTCTCATCTTGCTAACGGAGAGTATTTGCACAGACACAACCAAGTAGCCAGAATAATTCACCAGCAACTTGCTCTTCAATATGGCCTTGTTGAATCAGAGGTGCCGTACTATAAGTACGCACCTGCGCCAGTTCTCGAAAATGGTCATGCAACGCTCTACTGGGATCGCTCTATCATCACGGATAGGACTATTGTCGCCAATAAGCCTGATATCGTGGTGGTCGACCGATCTCAGCGCCGGGCAATATTGGTTGATATCACCGTACCTCATGATGAGAACCTCGTGAAAGCCGAGAAGGACAAGCTCAGTAAGTACCTTGACTTAGCTCACGAGGTTACCGTCATGTGGGATGTGGATTCAACCATTATTGTACCGATAGTCGTTTCGGCAAACGGTCTTTTAGCTAAGAGCCTCGATCAACACCTAGAGAGGCTCTCGCTAAAAGGTTGGGTCAAGGGTCAGATGCAGAGGGCAGTACTCCTTGACACGGCACGTATTGTCAGGAGGTTCCTCACTCTGCAGCCCTAACCACCGGTAGCTTGGGTCTATCCCCGCTGCCGGTGGCAACCTAGGTTAAGTTTTTTATAATATTTTATATTGTAAATTTGTTTTTTTATATAAAATATTGTAAAAAATTATACTTAAGATAATATTTTAAATAAAGAGCATAATAATAATATATTTATTTGCATAAAACATGGTATACAAAGTTGTTAAAATGTAAAGAACAGTTCTCATGTTTTGCACATTCGAGTTGCATGCAAATTGTTACAATTAAACCTAATTTTTATTGTTTAGAAATTGCTTAATGTCATAAAAGTTTTTATCCATAAGCCACGTATATAATTTACTTCTGAACAAATTGAAGCTGAGATTTTTAAATTCACAGGGCACCTTATTATAAATTCGAACACACATGACAATACAATTTTTGTTATATTTTTCCGATTTAGGAATATTACTTAGGACTAATCTATTAGGATTTCTCTTCATCCTAGAGTTAACATCTCGAGCTTTCTTAAATAGGTACATGTGGTTATATACAAATATGCTAATCTCATAGATGTACAGAGATGGTAGCGGTAGCAAATTAAGGCCCCTAAAATATGGTCGACAGGATTCATTAGGTGGGATACCACAGATAGCCCTGATACATCTTTTTTGTGCGATAAATGCTTTGCTTGCGTCTGTGCCATTGCCCCATAATATCAATCCGTATCGTAATATAGAATCTACATATGCGTGATAGGTTGTTACTGTTAGTTATCTTACTTAAGCGTAAACAAATTGATGAATCCTTTTGCATAAATTTTCTACATGTAGTTTCCAGTTTATGTTTTGGTCTATAGTAACCCCTAAGAATTTGGTTTGTGTTACTTCCTCTATTTTATTATAATTTAATTTATAATTTAATTTAAAATTGTATTTAGAATGTATAGATTGATTAAATTGTATATAATTCGATTTAAGTAAATTAATTTTTAAATTATTATTCTCTAGCCATTTCATAATGTTGTCAATAGTATAATTCATGTCCTTTTCATGGTCACGTAGTGTAAAATTGTTCTTATTAGTAGTCACAATAATAGAGATGACATCTGCATATAAACAACATTTATGATTAGTCGCTTCTGTTATGTCATGAATGTAGAGTACGAATAGGATTGAACCTAAAACGCTACCCTGAGGGACGCCGCTGCCATTGTTAATAAATTCAGATAAGTGTGACTTAAGTCCATTTTTAACTATTTTATTAACAATAACACACTGACGTCGATTAATGAGATATGACGATATCCACTGTAGTGCGAGCCCTCTTATTCCTATCGCCTCCAATTTTTTTAATAGTATACTATGAGAAACGAAGTCGAATGCTTTTGATAAGTCAAAAAATAAGGCAGTTGTCAAAAAAATATCATTAATATTTGTCAGAATTGTACTGATCAATGTAAATATAGCTAGTGTTGTCGACTTATTCTTTTGGAAGCCAAACTGTTCTTTATTTATTATATTGAATTTGTCGCAGTAGTCTAATAGTCTCAAATACATGCACTTCTCAAATATTTTAGACAAGACCGGTATTAAGGCAATTGGACGGTAACTATTGATTTCATCCTTATCGCCTTTTTTATGGAGAGGTTTAACGATGGACGATTTTAGTGCATCAGGAAAAGTTCCTGTTGAAAAAGATAAGTTTATAAGGTACGTCAAAATCGGTACTAATTCAGACGCACATGCCTTAATTATTTTCGTATTAATACCGTCAAAACCCTCAGAGGTTGTATTGTTTAAAGTCATGATAACTTTTTTTACCTCTTCTTGAGACACAGGCCTTAGGAACATCGTGTTAGCACTTAATTTAAGTTGCAAATTATTAAATGTTGAATTGCTGACGTTGGAAGATTCTACGAAATATTTATTGAAGGCACTAGCAATTTTTTTGGGTGACGTTAAACATTCATTATTTATTTTAAGACTTGCAATATTGTCATCTAACTTTGAGGAGCTAATTTCATTTTTTATTACCGACCAAGTTGCTTTGCACTTGTTCTTACTGTGGCATATAAATTTTGTATTTGAAATTTTTTTAGACCGATAAATGCAAGTTTTTAGCAATTTTGAATATTTCATGTACTTATTTTTATTTAAATTTGATTTATTTTTGTAGTACTGGAAGCGCAGTTTTCTTTTTACTTTGCAACTTATTTTTAGACCTCTGCTGATCCAATTTTGTTTTTTGTCTTTATTATTTATTTTTATTTGTATAGTTGGAAAACATAGCTTGTAAAATAAGGTTAAAGTTTCATGAAAATAATTGAAAGCTTTATTTAAATCGGTCTCCGAATATGTTTCAGACCAAGTTAAATGACTTAAATGTGCTTTAAATTTTAAAATATTATCAAAGCCATAGTCTTTTCTATAGATTATATAGCGTTTCGGACAGCTGTAGTTCTGTTTAACGGAGAAATTTATAAACTGAGATGTCTCGTGATCCGACAAACAAAGAGGAATCACATCAACACTCGCATCCTTAATGTTACTCAGTATATGGTCAATACAAGAATTTTTACGTGTGGGGACATTAATGTGGATTTGCATATTATAATTGTAACATAAATCGCGCAAATCATTCATTATTCGCCCCTGCTTAAAGGTATCTATATTAAAGTCACCAGTCACAACCATCTTTGTTTTCTTATTGTATTTTCTCGTTAATTCAAACAAGAGCTGATTAAGTTTATTCAGCAAAATGTTTGGATCAGACTTGGGCATTCTATAAAGACAAAGTATTAGTAATTTGTGTAAGGGTCGTTCAATGCCACAAGCCCCAAAAGTTTGTTCAGATACATATCGTCTCACGCTTGTCAGATCCTTAAATATTAAATTCTTTATGACCAAAATACATGTGCTGCCCCTCTGCTCATTCCTACAAAAAACAGTCGCTAATTCATAGTTCTTTAGATTCAACAATCTTTCGGTACCTTTGCGCAAGAAAGTTTCTGTTAAACAAATAACGTCCGGAACGTTATTAGCTTTATGCAGTTCTTACAAAGTTAACTCTTGTATTTCCTGTTTGGCAAATATGCTAGCAATATTTTGGTGCATGATTCTAAATGTATGAAGAGGTGTTTTAGTTAAATTCACGAAAAAACGGGGTTTTACTACTTTTTGAAAAATATTGAGGTATTGTTTTTTGTTTTAATGATAAAGATTTGTTGCCGTCAACAGTAAAGTGGCCTTTTGAGTAGTCTTTTAAAATAGTATGGGATTGTACCTTTAGTATAATTAAGAACGTCTGTGGGTATTGAGTTGGATTTTAGGGGCAATGATCTACCACGCGCTATCATCTTTTTTATTTCCGTAACATTCAAGTATTTGTTTTTATAATCACAATAGTCAATATTAAAATTAATTAATTTGCTAATTTCATGTAAATTACTGGAGTCAGAATCTATAAAAGAACAATTTTTACATTTATTACAAAAGTTTTTAAATTTATTATTTAATTCTAACACATTTATATACTTATTATTTAAAGCTGCCGAAGCGCGGATCAGCGCATTGGCTTATGTGCACAAGCGCGGATCAGCGCCACTCAGCGCTCTTCCGACTAGGGACACTTTTCGTTCTATTTTAATTCATAAATGCATCACAATAAAGTTCTAAATATTTTATTTAAATACTCCGATGAATGACCGAACCCAAAAAAATACAATCTTAGAGTGAAGCTTACAGAACCGTTTCTCTGACAGTTTGAAATTTTCGTACCGGTCGCGAGGTGTCAAAGTGACGTGATTGTGATTTTCAAAATAGTATTTAGAAGTGAATTATCTCTAGAAAAGTTGTATTTTTCATATGAGTAGGTTGCTCTGTTATTGAACTAAGGGGGATAATAAATAAAACCTTAAATAACACAAAGGTTCCAATATTTATGAGTGTATATTTAGTAGTGAAAATTGCACAAATGCTTCGATTACCAGTCAGAAATAATAGTACTTATAATAAATATTAAAGCAGTAAAAAATAATGCAAGAAGATACAGTGTCTATCTTACTTTCAAATGAGATCGTTAGTTATATGTCCACCATACATTTTTATTTAAATATACAGTTATTTCGAGCCCTATCCAGAAAGCGCTGTAATCGTAAAATGTCGCGGCAGACACGGGTGCCAATCAGCGCGCTCTCTCGGCCGCAGAGAGGTTAATACAATTATATTATTATTATTTTGATATTTATTCATGAATTTACGTAAATGTGTCAATACAATTTTAAAGTCATAATCGTTTTCACCAACATAGATTATTATTTTGTCTTTCTCTTTTACTTGAGGATGACAATTCAACAAGACATCAGAAGTAAATGCGTCCGGTTTTGTTTGCGATGTAATCACGTATTTTCCATAAGATGTGTGTTGCCTTGTGCGTGAGAGCACAGACGCCAGGCCAACGGGGAGAATGTGATTTAAATTTGGAGTACTTACCGAAATTTATCCTAAACTACATCTGTGTTTACACCATTGAGTTTGTATATAAAGCATTATTACATCTTTTTGAAAAAGAAAGAAAAAAAATACAAATAAAAAAAAATACAAATCAACTCTTTATCAATAAATTGACCAATGTTTCGAATATTAACTTTTACTTTTAATTGTCATTATTTTTGATAAATGCTTATCTCATATTATTATTGTGCTAATTTTTTCGCAAATGGTACGAAAAGTAGAGTATTTTCCTCGGTGATAAAGCAGTCTTAGTCTTGGGTCCCTCGCTACACTCAGGACTTCGCTCGTGATTTAAGTTTTTAACACCCTTGCTACGCTCGGGAGTAAACCTCGAGTCCTTCGTTACGCTCGCGATTTAAATCGTCACCCGCGACAAAAGACACTGCTTTATCGCCTTGGTTAATAATCTACTATTTCCTGTACCTACAACCTGAGTCAAATTCATTCAATACGGAAATACCCGTTTTTCTACAATTCCAAATCTGAAAGGACCACCTACACAGGTCACAATTAGTAACCGATATTCAAAATTTTTTCGCTATTTTGTAACTAAACTACCCTAGGATCCTTTTTTCCGCTCAGAGCGTGCAGAGAGTGCAGAACGCATGCATGCGATTCTGTTTTAACATTCCGAAGAGGGATCACATTACACCCATTTGGTCCAAAGGGACATTTTAAACATCCATAACGCCGTTACTATTAAAGGGACATTTTAAACATCCATAACGCCGTCTATTATCGTCTAACTGAACTACATCAAAACACTCGTTATTGCTGCAGTAGGCGCAGGACAAACACAAGCGGCGTCGGGCGTGGGCGCGGTGCCGGCGAGGCGCGGGTGAGGCGCGGGCGCGGCGCCGATGCGATGCAGAAGAAGTGTGCAAACGATGTCGAAAAGGCGCGACGATAGGGCGGGCGGGCATTTTAGCATTTGGTTTCGACAAAACAACATGTCTTTATCTTCTGACGAAGTAGACTGATAAATAGTTAATATTAAAGTTTATTGTTCATATCAGTACTTATTATTTCATACGCGCGGGTGAGGCGCGGGCGCGGCGCCGATGCGATGCAGAAGAAGTGTGCAAACGATGTCGAAAAGGCGCGACGATAGGGCGGGCGGGCATTTTAGCATTTGGTTTCGACAAAACAACATGTCTTTATCTTCTGACGAAGTAGACTGATAAATAGTTAATATTAAAGTTTATTGTTCATATCAGTACTTATTATTTCATACGTACCTATCGTTAAATTATATCGTTATATTTAACGAAATAAAAATTATTAAAGTATATGATTTTAAACAGAATGTTACGGCGAAAGGCGTTCGCAGTAACAGCGGCGAAATAAGGGTTAGGCAGGAGGTATAAGGGAATAAAGTACTTACAGGGATGATGAGTCACAGGAACCGGGGGGCGAGCTGACCACGGGCGGCGAGGTAGGTTGGTTTCCTGGCGCACAGTCACTACACTACACAATAGGCATTTAGGCGGTCTCTTCACATTAGGTTCAGGAGTCACTATAATAAGGGCAGATACCAGCGCGCGTATTTTGTGGGCGTCTCGCGTTAGCTAGCAGACACACGAGTCGCGCGCTCGGCTCACGAAGCTAGCGGCGGCGGGTCGCGCAGCGGTGGCGCCGCGGCAGACAGGCGGACGCGGTCGTCAACAACCGCTGAGTCAACCGCCATACAGATGGCGGTATGGTTTGAATGGCCGTCCCGGCTTTGGCGGGAACACAGAATATATATTTTTTCCAGTTATTTTTGAACATTATGACAGTGCTAGCTAATCAATTGCATTGCATACTTAAAGGTACATTATTATGAATATTATTTAATTGTTTTGAGATTTATGTGATTGTGTCCTCACAAGCGAGAGACGTTTTTTAAAGTCGATTTGTTAATTATTGTAAAAAATTTATTTTAAATTAATTTTGCTTTTTTATTTGTACACATTTATTAAAAATGTGTGTAGTTCCGATACTAGTATCGGAATTCCGATATTGAGGTCCAGTATCGAAAATCAGTACCGATACTGAAAACTTTCCGATATAATGTCCACCCTTATCCAGTGCGCCGCTGCCAAGTGTGGTGCGGCGCGGGCGAGGAAGCGGCGTACGAGCACCCCGCCCGCGCCTCGCCGCATGTATATGTCCCGCGCCCCGCCGCTTCTATACGATTCATATGAAATACGAATGAGCGGGCGCCTCGCCCGCGCCTCGCCCGCGCCGCGCCCGCGCCCGACGCCGCTTGTGTTTGTCCTGCGCCTTAGCAAGCTGCAGTGCTGCTTGTCAAACTATTACTAGTTTAGACACCTGTTACTAGAGGTCGCTTAACGTAAATAATTATAATAACAATGGAAGAGATAATGAAAGTTCTACAAAATATTCAAAACGAATTAGCACAACAGGAAAAGGACATAAAAAGTATGGAGGAAAATATAAAAGAAGCTATAAATAAAAATATCGATGAAAAATTCAACCGCTTTGAAAAAAAAACTAATGAACTTGAGCAAAAAATCGAGAATCAACAAAAAACTATTGATTTTATTTCTAAGCAAATGAGAAAGAAAAACATTATATTCTTTGGCGTTCCAGAAACAGAAAATAACTATGAAGATCTGCTTAAGTCAATCCTAGAAATCATAAATAAGTCAATGAAGATAGCATGCCCAAAATGGGAAATTGAAACGGTGGCCAGACTAGGAAAGAATAAAAATAAAATAAGACCAGTTGCAGTTACAATTACAACGACAAGCAGAAAACTAGAAATCTTAAAACAGAAGAAAACATTAGAAAATACAGGTATTTATATAAAGGAAGATTACACACCAGCTGTACTGCAAAAACGGAAAGAGCTCCAGGAGGAACTCCAAAGAAAACGTTTATCCGGTGAAAAAGTAATGCTTCGTAAACTAGAGACGACTGGGCCCTCTATACCAATCAAAAGAGGAGTAAGACAAGGGGACGTCATCTCTCCAACAATATTCATAGCAGTTTTACAACGAGTAATCGGACAACTAAACTGGGAAAAGATGGGCTTAAATATAAACAATCACTATATAAGTCATTTAAGGTTTGCTGACGATATTGTTCTGCTTTCTGAAAATACAATGGAGCTGCAGTCAATGATAAACGCCATCCACGCCGCAAGCCTACAAGTAGGTCTGGAAATTAACCGCAGCAAAACCAACATTATGACGAACTACACTAAACACCCTGTATACCTTGAAAATGAAGCGTTACATTACGTTGACGCCTACATATACCTAGGTAAGCAAATTTCGTTTAAAATACAGAGAAATGAGCAAGAAATAGAAAGTAGAGTTTCAAATGCATGGAACAAATTTTGGAGCTTAAAAGAAGTTTTGAAGAGTGATATGCCAATCTTAATTAAACAAAAGATTTTGGATACCTGTATACTACCATCATTAACCTACGCTAGCCAAACCTGGAAGCTCACACATCGCGTTAAATCCAAAATTAGATCTGCCAAAGAGGTATGGAAAGGAGTTATTTAAGATTAGAAAAATTCAAAAAATATCACATAAAACTATAAGAAAAAAGACAAAAGTGACTGACGCTCTCAATCACTGTAAGAAATTAAAGTGGCGCTGGGCTGGCCATATAGCTAGACTAACAGACAACAGATGGACTCACAGAATAACATGCTGGAACGGACCACCGGGCACTAGGAAGAGAGGCAGACCAGCTGCCCGTTGGACAGATGATATCGTACAAGTGGCTGGCAAACAGTGGATGGAGATAGCGAAAAACAGGGTCACTTGGAAATCTCTAGAGGAGGCCTTCACCTTCGAGAACGAGGGGTTCTTACTTAATAAAAACTAATTTAATGTATTTATTTGTTTTTTAAGAATTTTACATAGTATACATTTTAATATAACTAGGCATACTTTTGTCTTTGTTAGTTCTTTTAATTATTAAGTATTTTTTCTTGTACGTTTTGGGACAAATAAACTGAACTTTTATTTAAATATAATAAATATTTACAATTTAGTAAACAAACACCCCCCCCCCTTTTCAAAATTCAAACGCTCACAGAACAGAACACTTGGTACTATTCCCATCTCGATCCTTGTAAAATCTATGGAGCTATGGCCAAAAATACGTCTCAAGTGATTTGCATCTGATAACCATTTTCAATGGTAAAAATTAATAGTTTTATAAATGCACGTAAAAACAAAAAATAAATTATGGATCGTTCAAGTTGTTCCTATTTCTGGGCAGAAGTGTAAATTAGATTGTAAAAGCGTGGGGCGCTGGAAAAGGAAAGACTTTTTGTATAACTTGCTGAGAAATCAAGTTAAGAAATGTTACGGAAAGCAGGTTATATAGATTGGCGCTCTAACTGGAGTTGCAGCACGACTAGTAGGTGGCTCTACATTAAACAGTCTGTTCAAAGTAACAGTTTTTCGAACTCAGACAAAACATGCGCCAGCAGCGAGGAGATACGACATTCACCGACATTTTTAACGCCTCATCTTTCAGGAAATTAAGTACATAAGGGTAATGCGTCAACAGTGGCAGAATGTAGAGTTCTTGTTCGTGGACGAAATATCTTTGGTTCCCTTTGGTAACCCTTTGGCGGCATAAACGTTATGCTCTTGTGCGACCTCATGCAGCTTCCGCCAGGAAGTTAGTATTAGTATTTGTTAACAAGAAAGTCTTTTGTGTTCCAGCGCCCCACGCTTTTCAATCAAATATTATAATTAAAAGCACATAGTGTACACTTCAGCCCAGAAATAGAGACAACTTGAACGATCCATAATTTATTTTTTGTGTTTACGTGCATTTATAAAAGCGGGTTTTTCTAGTGTTTTTAAACTATTAATTTATTCAATACTTTTTGGTCTAACCTTGAAACCTGATCGTGTTCAAAGTCCATTACGTGGCCTTTCTCACAGATGCAAACACGACTATGATACGATACTCTATCATGTAATGCCAGTGCCTATCTTCCGGCTTCATCATCAGACCTTGGAATCTAATCGTGTTCAAAGTTCATTACAAGACTTTTCAAAGAAATCCAAAACAGCAATGATACGATTTTCCATCATGAAGTTCCAGTTCATATCTTCCGGCTCCATCATCAGATCAGTTCGACAGTACCATATTATTGTATTGCCGTCAGAACTACATAAAGCTGCCAATTTTCATTACGCTACGACCCTTGGAAGATGGTTAAATTAGTTACCTTAGATTCCATAACATAGTTCGTTAAAGCGTGTTAAAAACACCTAACTTACTACAGAACGTTTAGGTACTTACTTACTTACTATTTTCATTTTAATAAAATATGTCATTAATTAACCCGTGCTAGCTAACGATGCACTTAGCCATCGCAATGCGCTGCAACGGCTGCAAGCAAGCGTGTCGTAGATGGTCGTAGGCAAGCTACGGTACTACGGCTGAAGCGGGAGCGATATTGTAGCGTTCTTCGTTGTTTTATTCAAACCTATCTACCTAAACTAATAGGTTGTGGAAAAAGTTTTTTCGTATTTTTTAAGAAAATGCAAAACATTTTTTTAAATAGTTTATTTACATTTAACTAAAGTATGTAGGTGCCATTTTGTTCGGTAACTTTTTGCCATCTTTGCCACATGCTATAGTAATTTTGGGACTTCTGATCAAAATATCGCGGCAAGTGGTTTTGGCGGTCCTCTCGTGATGTTAAGCTGACACTGCCTAACGAATTCTGAAGAGACCGAAACAGGTGGAAATCTGAAGTTGCAAGGTCAGGTCAGGACTATACGGCGGATACATTTACACCTCCCAGCCAAACATTCCTAATACGTTCGACGCGGCAGTGATTTTTCTATTCTTTCCATTCCTGCGGTACCAGGCGTTGCACCTGGTTATAAAACTTTCATTGTGGCGGTACAGGGCTTATTAAACCCTGGCTTCATGTTAAAATATATTTTTATTTGCTTTTAATAATAACAATATTGACATGAACCTGAAGGCGTTCGTCAACCGCTTGTTTTGTTTAAAATTTATAGCTATAATAAAATACAGGGTCTTATGCACCCTGGGTCCTGTGCCGCACTGAATAAGGAAAGTTTTGAGCATATTTTAGGGATGAGAAATAAAAATATTGATAGTTTTAATGTAGCTTTAATGTAAGAGAAAACGTGAGAGAAGAGGAAACACTACATTCATTCATGTTTTTCATTAAAGCAGTGCACACAAAAATTTCTGTTACATTCCACAAATTCAGCAGTTTTTTTTTTACTTTTCTGTCAGCTTGGTGACTCATTAAAAAGGATCGGAGTTTTTCATAATTTCTCTTCTTTTATCTTGTTTTACTTGGTTTTTTTGCGGTTCTGAAAAGATAAATTTGCTATGAATGATTTTGCTTTGTATGCGGTGTGTATAAATAGTATTGATGACCCACCTTTTTTAATCTCTTTGATAAATCAATCTATAATTCCATTTAATATTTTCAACACTGTCTTCAGTCATGAACATCGTAGTTTAAATCTATTTTTACGGCACCTTTCCTTCGGTCTTGACGCCATGTTGACGCGTGTGTTTTTCTCGAATGCGATTCAACACAACTGGCCGCGCGAAGCTAGCGCAGGGTGCGGTAAAAGTTGCGCGCGGTACCAGGTGCATTCAACCAGGTTACGCACTGTGATGAAATTTTATTTATTCCGTGCGGTACCAGGTCTAAGAAATTGGTATTGAGGTAGGCACTCCACTGGACTCTATTTTAAAAACATATCTTAGATTATATTCATCTCTTTCCTACACCGTACCAAATTAAAGTTATGCCATTCGCACGACAAAGAAGTCTACAGTTTTCTTAGCCGCACGGTATGCAAGACATAGACAAGGTGTTTCCTGGTTTCGCACTCAACGTGTTAATTTTTGCTGAGTAGCTAAAGATGTATGAGGTCTAGCGTTGTCATGATGAAAAACCACACCACTTCTGTTGATTAATTCCGGCCGCTTTCTCTTAACTTCTTGCTTTAACCTCATCAGTTGTTCGCAGTAGAGTTCAGAATCGATGGTCCTGCCAGGTAGTAACAGCTCATAATGAATAATACCCTTCCAATCCCACCATACACGCAGCATCACCATGTTGCGAGTTAACCCGCGTTTCGCCATAGTCTGTGAAGCCAGACCGGCCTTTGACCACGACCTTTTTCGCACGTTCTTATCGTACGTGATCCACTTTTCATCACCACTAATCAGCTTCTTCAAAAATGGTTCGGTTTCATTACGTCGTAATAAATAATCACAAATGAGTACACGGTTCGTTAGGTTTCTTTCAGAGAGCTCGTGAGGTACCCAAATATCAAGCTTTTTTGTGTACCCAGTTTTTTCAAATGCGCCAAAACTGTTTTGTGGTCATTTCCCAGTTTTTCATCTACGTTGTAACTACTGATATGCTGATCTTGTTTCATTTTTTCATAAATTGTATCCATTTTATCCGTAATAGGCTTAGATTAAATTTTTTGTTTTAATCTAAGGTAATAGGGCGACCAGAGCGACGTGCATCTTAGACTCAGAACAATAATGCTTTAGTTATTGTTCTGAGGTCTATGACATCAAAATTTTCGGATTGAAAACACTTTAACCTTTGTGCTACTCTCACAGACACTGCACTAGGTCCATAAACATCGCAAATTTTTTCGCGGCTTGCGTTGCATTTGACCTGTTTTGTCTTCGATCAACAATACAATGTTTATCAAAGTTTCTTGTAGTAAAATTTTAAAATGTATCGAATCTCTACATTAGATTGACTCATCTTGACAGTAAGAAAAACAAAATTAAATGAAAATCACACATTTTTCTAATTTGAATTTGAAATTAACTAATTTAAAATTTAAACTTTTAATGATACCAAAACCAGCCAGATACAAATAGTTTAAGCAAAAGAGATTTCATTACAAGTTTTTATTATAAGTTCATACCACAGACATAATGTCTGTGGTTCATACATACAATTTGCAAAAAGACTTTTTCCCCAACCTAGTATTATAAATTGTACAGAATTCTATCTACCTTTTTCACGTTTTGTTATGTTTACAACTTTCTACAACTAGATCGTTCAAAGGAGAGGAGTGCGGAAATAACTGTGTTTATGTATTTTTTAAAGCTTTCCTGAACTGTAAATCAAACTAACCAATAATGCAAAAATTGCTAATAATAACTTTCTTGTGCATATCGATTGGATAAAACTAAATGCAGGAATAAAATATTTAAATACCGTAGATTCTTACCTTACTTACCTTTGACGATCTCCGTGGTCGAGTGGTTAGCAGCACCAGTCACCGGCCACCGGTTCTGGCGTCGTGCCATCTCTGTGGTCCCGGGTTCAATTCCCGGACGGGACAATTTAGAAAAAACGAAACTAAAAAGGTTTTTCTAAATTGATTTTGGGTCTGGATGTTTTTCTAGTTTTATTCAAATGGGTTAAATATTTGAGTGATGATTTTGAAAGTCAAGATACTTCACTATTTGGTGAATGAATATCTTAACTTAGGTAACTTCCGCTTTCAACATTAGGTAGAGCTCAGTCATTTGCTAACTTAGATATCTATAAAAAATAAATAAAAATAAAATATTCCCTATATTGAAACAGCTATCAAGTCTCAAGTTTCCTCCATCATTATTATTAAGACTGCTTACAGCATCGAAGATTTAGGAGCTAGTAACAAACAGCGTTGCGTACCTACTCCATTATCACCTAAAAACTCCATCGATATTTCACACCGCTTGACCTTATTAACGGACGGCGGACACGTTAGTGCGCACCCCAATGTTCAAAGTTAAAAACATCTATTTGAAGTGTTAAAGGCGTGAATTACCGTTCAATGGAACGCTCGGCTCACCCCCCGTATAAATATAGAGCGCCGCGCCGACCCGACCGTGTACGTTTCACGGCCGATTAGCCCTTACGTGCACCCTCGCCGGCACACAAATACTTATGCTCTGATCTTCCAGTAGGTACATAGTAACCTGACCAGTTAGTTACTTTGTTACCTGAGCGGCGCTTTGCGATCGTACAGAATTGTAGATGACAGTCGCATTATAAAGAGTTTGCATCATAAAATTGTAGAGAAATTACTCTGTCCATGTATTTTTCGTATGAAATTTTTTTGAATTAAGGTAAAATATCTCCTTTGTCGTTTAACTACGTTTCTAAGTTTTTTTTACAAAAACAGATCGTTATGTACAATTTAGTCTTGCTTGAAATTAGTTATTTTAAATGAGTTGATTGGCGAGTGGGTGACGTGAATGCGCGTATGGGGCATGGCGCGGTGGCGTCTGGCCGTCGTCGGTCGGCCGCTCCGGTCGGAAGCTGCGCTTCTTAATATTGTAAACAAGAGCTTTTTCGATTGGTGGGCGGCCCGCGCACGCGTCGCCCGGACTGTGCTTGTACTGGCGTGCAACATTATACATTTCAAAGGGAAATATATTTTATTATTGAGATAAAGATATATTGATTTACTCAACTTTAATTTGAGCTCATTTCTTGAATTTAACATTCAAATTATTTGCTGAAAGGTAGCCCTTCGCGCTACCACTAAGGCTACGAGTATATGTTTTTAGTCATTGGAAGTTAATACCAAAGTACCCTCACTTTTGACCATTCTTTGGCAAGTTTATTTAATTTCCCGAAAAATCTACTCGACTGACCGACTAACTGACTATACACGTAATTACCGAATTTATCTTCATACACAAATTTAATACTTTATTGGCAGGTAAGTAACTATTCTGATAGCGGGCATTTTGCTTTATCAATTATGCATTTCAAAATACATAATATGTGACAGAAATTTAATGACCGATGGAAAGCAAAAAAAGCGCCGAAGCACGAGAAGCTCATCTCGCGGGATGGAATCGATCGCCGCGGCGGGCGGCTGCACGCGGCGGCGGCGGCGGCGGCGGCGCGGCGGCGCGGGCATGCGCCGCGGGCGGGGCGCGGGGGCGGCGCGGGGCGCGGCGGGGGCGCGTGCGCGCGGCTGCCGGGGCGCGGGCGGCAGACGCGCCGCGATGGTGGGCCGCGACAGCCGCTCGGAGAGCGCGGCGCGCCCCTGGGCGCCGCGGCATGAGTAGCGCGCCAGCCCGGCCCGGCCCGCGCGCCCGCCATGGCGCAGGCCGCGCCCGCGCCCCATCGCACCCACTCCTTCGCGAAGAAGACCTTCCACAAGCCCACGTACTGCCACCACTGCTCCGACCTGCTGTGGGGCCTCATCGGGCAGGGCTACGGGTGCGAAGGTACGCGTCGCGCATGCGCCCCGAGTGCGTCGATACCGGCTCCGCGCGTCCGCCGCCGGCACGACCAGCGCGTTATGCAACGGGGTCCGGCGGCCGGCGCCCCGGGCTGCCGGGCGGCCCCGCCGGCGCCGGCCGGCGCCCCGGTCGCCGTGCTAGCCGCCCCGTTCCTCGACGTGCGCTTGCATTTTCAAGGACGCCGAATGTTGACAACCCTGAAATCGTCTCTATACGCAGTCCTTCACCAGACTGGGTGTTCAGAGTGGTCGATGGTGTGTAGTGTTCAAGGCGTGAGGTTTGGAGCCAAAGTCATCGCTAGGATGCGTTAGATCAGCTGAAAGTACACGAAGAAGCGAGTGAACGTTTGGGAGCATATCGATCGATCTGTTTTGTAAGAGGCTTATCGTGCGCGCGGGCGGGCGGGGCGCGGCATGCACCGCGCTTAGACCTAATCACCTAAGCTAGATGCCGCCCGAGGGTTCTGCTGGTAAGTGACGGTGCCTCCGATGGCTGTCCCAGAGAAGCTACGCGGTATTTCCGCATCAGTACCTACGGGAGGACATCTTGTTTATGCGCATTTGTTTTTGCGCATTTGTTTTGGTCCTTCGAGCTGTTATCCAGTCGTTATTTGAATGTTACATACTTTGCGGTCAACTGCTACTGTTTTAGTTTATTATCTCACTATCCACGCATGTTTATGTCTGAAAATGTGTACCATTAACTAAGATCAATAACTTACTTCGTGAGAACATAACTTAGACGTCCCTAGGTACGCAAGTACCTACCAATTAGACGCAGAGTGACCCAAATAAAATGAAAAAAGGAAAATCTATACAGCTTTATTAAACATGCTTTATTATATCCAATACTTAGTAGACTTTGCAAAATGACAATATTTTGTGACCACGAAATTTAACAAGCTAAAGTCGACACGTAATAAAAAAGACATCAACGGCTATTAGCAAGCTATCAATACGTAAATAATTACATTGTACGACTCCTAAACCCTTTCTTTGCTCAACTACAAAGAATTTAATAAATTCCTTGAAATAGGTAATTGCTTGCCTAAGACCTTTTAGTAAGTATAATAATATAGATAGATAAACTACGGTTTTATGTTTTGCATGAATAATATTAATACCAATTTTTGTCGGTGGTTGTTGAAAATTGAAAGTAGGTACGTTGTGCATTGTGCCAGCTTGCTGATCCCATTATTTATATCCAATGTTTATTGCATTGTTTCCTTTCAATAGTTAAAAAAAATATCATCAGCTGGAAAAAACCTCACTTCAATAGTTATCACCTGGGGAGATTTTGCCAAAACCCACCAAGCCGGCCCTAAGTAAATTGATGGACGAAAGCTTCACTTACGAGTTAACGACAACCTTAGAGACTCAAGCTTTTAAACAAGCAAGATAGGTAGATTTTATTGTGTACCTATTTACTGGAAATTTTGTATTGAAAAAAAATTAAGTTATTACCACTTGAAAAGAAAACGACTTACCACAGCCAGGACTCGAAGTCAGTCTCGAAGTCTTAGTCACCGAGAATGGACGACAGCTCTTGTAATTAAACTTTTCTTATCTTTTCTTAGTGGGGCCTGCAGTGCAGAGCCCTCTCGCAGCAGCACGTCGACCCATTGAAATATTTTGTGCAACCCCGTCTCTCTCACAAATCACTCTGCCTCACTGAAAATAATTCTAATTGAACTACAAAGGCATGAATTTGAGTGCTTATTCAATATGCTAATATCCATTCTTTCATTAATGTTTAGATGTTGCACCTTAAAGATCCGAAAGTAACATTTCAACAAATATTTAGTGCTGGCTAAGAAACAGCTAATTAGATTTGATTTCAACAACAAACAAAACATACATTGAATAAAAGTAAATGCTTAAGTTGCCACGACGTGCACAGATGGAATAAAAAAGAAAAACCTTACTTACTTACTACGATGGCGCAGCGACCCAAAATGGGTTTGGCCTCCAAAAATAAGAGCCGCCATTTCGGTCCGTCGTGCGCTATCGCCCTTCAATCCTCCTACTTCCTGAACTTGGAGCAAATCCCGCATGACTTGATCTTCCCAGCAGCGGTACTTAGGCCGTTCGGTCGTCCCAAGTACGAGCGCTTCACGACACGATCACTCCCCATTCTCTCCAGTGGCCTAACATGCGCAACACGAGAACATTTTCTCGACCCGTTTTCTCGTGTTATGTCTATACACGATATGTCGAAAATAGACATAATGAGCCATCATCGGAGTTTGTGTGCTTATCTCGCCAATTATGTTCGGCCCGGCCATCAGTTGCTCGACTTCCTCGTTCTTCCTTCTTCACCATTCCCTATGCCGTACGCGTTGCACCAAGAATGTTTCTTAGCACTTTTCTTTCCGTCGCCAAAAGTTTTTGTTCTTCATAAAGGGTCAAGTCCAAGCCCCACATCCGTTACATCCGTACCCGTATCCGGTATGGGCCGTATTAACTGAGTTGTAAATACCGATTTTGGTTCAAAAAATCAAAATCAAAATCAAAATAACTTTATTCAGTAAGCTTAAATTAAGCGTTTTGAATCGTCAATTTTTTTTTTTTTTTTTTTTGGATGGATGGATAGGCACAGGAACACCCATTCAGGAAGTCTTTTAGCTGTGGAGAAGAACGGGCACAACAAACTCCACAGCTTTATAATAATCTAGAGGTAACGACATTTACAAAACAATATGTCGTTACCAAATTATACAGTCAATAGTCATAAAACAATTATATAAAATAAAAGATAAAAACAAAAGTGAATCTACAAGTTTTACTCGGGCACTATGAACGCATTAGAACAATGTATGCGAAACTAGAGGAATGTTAATTCCATGCATTTTTGTCATTGATGTAATCGTTCGTCGGCTGAGAAGCTTGGACACAACACCTTGTGTAATGCTGCACTACAACGAAGAGTATTTTAAACACAGATCTATTTCTTCTTTCATGGTGTTAGTATCTGTCATAGTGCAGCCTAGTATCTAAACTATTCCACCCCGTTATAGGTTGTATCTGAGACTATTAAGTTTTCTGTGGGAGCACTGGTGTTTTTCTAGCGGCATATGTGCATATATTCCGTTGTGCTTTGACTGACTCTTAGCCCAACCCTCCTTGTTTTGGTATCCAGTATTGTTGCTGACCTTATAATGTGCTCTTTCTAAAAAAGAAGTAAAAAGGTATCTAGAATTGTAACTTATAATATACATTTGTAACTATAAAGCTGTGTGTGAGCAGCTCATGAAACAATACTACCACCCCGTCTTTTCCCTTGGGTGTCGTAAAAGGCGACTAACAGACTAAAGACTGCACATATATCAAACAGCATAGAGCGGCGACTTTTGCTGTCCTCATTGCCTAGTCTCTGTCTAACCCTACGGAGATAACAGTCGTGATATATAGGTATTTTTTTATGTTCTGCCTTCCAGTGCTAGATAGCTTCGTACAAATTATGTTTAACTAGCGGCCCGCTTGCGACTTAGTCCGCGTGAACATCCGGTATTCCGTGACGAATTTCCAAAAAATTTTTTCACACAAACATTTTCCTAAGAATTACGAACACAACAAAAAAAGAATCAGCCAAATCGGTTCAGCCGTTCTGAAGCAATACGCGTAAAAACATTTCGGCAATTGATTTTTATTTATATAGATAACTAGATATATTAAACACTATATATTTATAAACACAACAAAAAAAGAATTAGCCAAATAGGTGCAGCTCTGAATTGATGCGCGAACATACATTCGTGGCAATTGATTTTTGTTTATATTACACTAGCGGCCCGCCTGCAAATTCGTCTGCGTAAACGGCACGTGACGATTTTTCAATCATATTTTTTCACGCAAACCTTGTCCTAACAATTTCGAACACAAAAAAAGAATCAGCCAAATCGGTTCAGCCGTTCTGAAGTGATGCGCATACTTACATTTCGGGAACTGATTTTATTAACATAGATAGATATATTACATAAACTCACGACTATAATATTATCCCCTAAAAGTAAGTCAGAGTCTATAGGCAATGCGAACCGCAAAATCAATCCCCTGCCATTGTCCACGGTTCACAAAATAACAACTGCACATGTGCTCAGCGTGACAAGTGGTGAACCCAACGCCGTTCTTTGCTGTTGGACGTATGTGCAGTATGTATAGTCCGTCGCCTTTTACCACACGCAAGGGAAAAGATGGGTTCATTCGGTAGTATTTTGTTTTGATGAGCCGTCACCACACACCTCTAAATATATTATAAATAGACATACAAACATAAATCACAACTTTATCCCCGAAGGGTTAGTCAGAGACTAGGCAATGAGGACCGCAAAAGCAGTCCTCTGCGTTAGTTTACTTTTCACCAAAAAGCGACTGCGCTCAGCGTGACAGGTGGTGAGCCCATCGCCCTCTTGTGTTTAATGTATGTGCAGTCTTAAGTCTGTTAGTCGCTTTTTACGACACCAAGTTCTTTCACCGCTACGCGATACGGGTATTTATATCGATTTCTGATACAACAGAACAACAGAACCTAATAATGAAAGGTTGGTTAGTTCTGGCGTTAGTTTGCTTTGATAATTTTGAATGTAACTGTACAAAATTATGTTATCTGTTGCAACAACTTACAATGTCAAATTTAATGCTTATTTTCCTGTTAGTATCAGAGCTAGTTAGTTATTGAATAAATACATAAAACAGGACAACACCACACTAATATGTAAAGAGCAGGTACCTATAATGACGGAAATAACAATCTTATAATAAACACGGTAAAAAGTACTGTTTTTTTCTTTTTATAGCGGCGTAAAATAGTTTTTTTAATGAAAAATAACGTTCTTGGTTAGAAATACTTCCTTATATTAATATCAATGTCAAAAATCCCTTTTTGTTTTTACAATTAAACAAGATAAGAGTTATGATAACAATTACAACAGTAACAAGCAATACTAAAAGTCATATTATTTTTTTTATCTTAGGTGCTCAATATATTTTATACTAGCGGCCGGTCGCGGTTTCACCCGCGTGGTTCCCGTCATCGTGGGAATATCGGGATAAAAAGTATTATATGTGTTAATCTAGGTTATAAACTATCGCGCCTTCGTCCACGCTAACTTCGAAACATCGCCATACTTCAGCCATTTTGTAGAAAATATCTATAAATTATAAACAAAAACTATCCTCAGTTATCGCTCTTTCTATTAGTGAAAACCGCATAAAAATCCATTGTGTGGTTTAGAAGAATTAAGCGGAGCCACAAACACAGAATAACAGCTAGTAGTACCACAGAGACTGCTTGCTACGACAAAGCCGTAGTCGCCTTGGGTTGGGATCCAATGCGTTGATCGTAGACGTTGCGTAGCTAGATAAATTTCGTAGCAGGGTCTACGAATTCCGTAGCGAAAGCTGCTAAGTAAAAGAAATTGTTGTATGCGTCCTTACATAAAAGTAAGCGTTTATTTTAGTTATAAATTTAATACTTACATAATTTAAATAAATAATATTTTTTTTATTTAAACGAATTACAATAGTATTAAATCAAGTAAAGATTTTTTACTTTCGTAAAGTAATGACATGAAAAGAAAACTAGAAAGCTAAGAAACCGCGTAAAATGGCCAACTTTGGCGTTATGGCTCTCAGAAACGAAAATACATTTACAATTAAGACTTCAACCCCTCAAACCCCAAGCGGTCTCTCTAGTGTAGAATAGTTAATGGAATAGTGCTAAGCGGCCTCGCTTTTTGTAAATTTTGCTTAACTTTTTAATTAAACTCAAAATTGCAGTGAAAGATTTTCATAAAGTGCGCGAAGGCACTTTTTTGAGCTCATCGATTGAACTACTGTTCTAAACAAGTGAAATAAAAAAAATATTATGTTATCTCTTATATAGTCGAATAATGCGTAGCGGCCTCGGAATTTTTAGATATCATTGATTTTATATAGGAAAAAAAAATCTTATTTTAAACCAAAATACTTCGAAAATTGCTATAAATTAACTGTGAATATCTCCTATCTGCGATAATATTATTAAGCAAAATTTATACCAGAGTAACTGTTACTTCATGAGGAATAAAGATTTTATAATTAATTTATTATCCCATTTCGATAAAAACGATAAATACAACTGCAAAATTACTACAAAATACGAAAATAGGCATTTTACGCAAAAATCACATTCGAGATGTAATGAGGCCTCTTAATGACAAAAATATTACACAATTTATATGATCATAGTAATTGCGTACAATTTGCTTTTTTTAAACTTACCTACTAAAGTAGGTATGCCTACTAAAAATTGGTTCAGGAACAATTCTTTCTTACATGAATATTACATGTTAACGTCAGCGTTATGTGTACAATTAATAATATTAAACTTTTGCGATCCATCTTCTTTCTTCATAAATGAAAATCTAAACCATGTACTATCAACAAAACCGATGCAGTACCATTTTCAAAAAATGTTGCTTGCACAAGATGACCATAGTTCGTTCCGCCCTTTGTTTGACATTGACCAATGACCACAAACCGTTTATTTAAAAGAAAGTAAGTGTTGCCATATATACCCCTTTCCGCCTTTTGTTTTCATTGATTAGCAACAAACAAAACTTCCCTTTCTTAACTTCTTGACTGTCTTCACAATTTTATGACTTTTGAGTTAATAAATGGATGTTGTAGCAAAAGTTTAAAAAGGATGTTGGGACAGGACAAATGCAAATGAAAATAGCCTTTAAGGTGGTATACGGCAGATTTTTCTGATAGTACGTTGATAAACGTATCACTTCAGAACGGCTGAACAGATTCGGATGAAACTTTGCAAAACACAGACAGGTCATGGTCTGTGTTTTATTTATTTGTGACTAAGGCATAGGATAGTATTTATCTCGGTAACGAGTTCCTGGGTGATAGTGTAGCACTCTCGAACTATGTCGCGGGCAACAGCTATTATAAATAAAACCTATAACAAGGAGTATTCATTAAGGCCATCATACATAATTATTCAGTTGTTTTCAAATACACATTTAAATGAATAAAAAGTAATATATGCTTAAGAGGGTGCCGCGCGATCGCAAAACCTGACATAAGTCTCATAATAAACTTCAAAGCAAAATAAATCATATTGATATTAAAAATTAGAAGTATTCTGCTTTGAAGTTTCAGAACTAGTAATTTGATTAGAGCAATGTTCTTATTCTGCGAAATGTACAAACCCATCACGAGCTCGTGTTAGAAATTTAAATTTACTTTTTTAAGATGGGGGCGACCTGCAAAATATCAATACAAATATTATCATGTAAGAATTATTGTTTCATGCGTAAAATTAAGACAGTTGTCGAAAAAAAATATTTTTAGAGTTATTCGATTTATGTATTGTTTGTTATTGTTTAAAGAATTTGTTTCAAATTTCAACAAGGCCACGACCTTGTGTAAAGATCAGGCTAACTTACGTAAGTTCTTTTAATGTATTTAACTAATTCAGCGCATAGTACAAGGAACTTAAAAATACGTAAATTTTCACAATGTCGTGCAGGATCCCCTTAAGTCCCTACAAATAAACAAAGAATAAGGTCGGAATGGTTATTCTGTGTTTCTCTTTTACTCTAATTTGAAATTACGTTTACATGTCAGGAACAAAACACGCTTGCTATGGCACATTTTATTTAATTATGAGTAAGTTGGCATGTAAATTGGTTGGCCTAAGCTGTTTGTATTGGGAATGTTAAAATAACATAATACCATGGAATTTCTAATGTAGTCAGTTTTCCAGAATTGATGAAAATGTTACTTTTTTTGACTGCTATGGCATTAATGTTTTATATTTTAGCGTTTTATTAACGCTTAAATATACTTAAGTAAAATTTTAAACACTGAAAAAAGACGACAACCTCAGGCGGGAAAATTTTTGCTATGGCATTGATCGCTTTGGACATAGTGACCAAAGCGATCAATTATTTATTTCACAGTTAGCTATTTTGATTAAAGACATGTGGGCCTAATTTAAAAGAGTAGAGAGACTAACTAGAGGCCCAATAACGTTCACTAAGCTGTTATTCCACAATTTTTTCCCTGCAACAGCCTTCTATAACAGCTGAGTCGACGCATACTACATCAGGGTTATTTGTACTCCACACAGCTTAGTGAACGTTATTGTGCCTCTAGTTAGTCTCTCTACTGTTTTAAATTAGGCGGTATCAACATGTCTTTAGTCAAAATAGCTGACTGTAAATTAAATAATTGATCGCTTTGGCCAATATCCAGAGCGATCAATGCCATAGCAGTCAATAAAAGTAACATTTTCATCAATTCTGGAAAAACTGACTACCTACATTAGAAACATACATATATAACATATTTAAAGCTATGTAAGTAAATAAAATGACGAAAGTATTCAACTTACCACACCGGCCGTAAATGTTATTTTTAATACTTTTTCTTAAAAGCATAAATTAGTCCTCAGTTCTATTTTTGTACAACCCTCTTTATCCTGATTCCACTAGTGTCTCTTTGTTATTTTCAACTGAAAAAGAAATACCTGTAATGCATTCTACTCGATTCAACGTCAGTCAATAGAGTGGCTGACGTGTGGGCGGCTATTCAGGGCACACAACCCCCTCACACACAACAATCCCTTTCAGCATACATTCATTATGAGGTGTGACGGCCAACAGTATCTCGACAGCGTGTCGCGAGCCCACAATGCCAGAGACAATGTTGGTGGAACAATGCGCCAGAGACAATAGACGTCCGCAGTTCCGACGCGGGCGGCGCAGCATTGTGGCGGGAGATAAGGCGACGTGTGACCAACTTGGCGGACCATCTCGGGTACAGATACCAACATACCTGGTGACCTGTATGTATTTGCTATACCAATCTCAGGCACCCTTAGAGCATTAGTTGGTTTAATGCTCTAAGCAGGCACCAGACTCTCACATCTTTAGGTTAGTTTGTTAGTAGATTATTATTAGCAACCCATAAATTAGCTGTTTGACAGTTGTAATAATAAAATATGAAATATGTCGGAAATGGTAGTTTATGACTTAACGATATTATCCAATAGTTTTTTTTATTAAGATAATTTGTATATATATTTTATTTTTACAAAATAAATTTGCGATTTTTATCTGTGGATTACAAGACCCGAAACACGGGCCATGTTTGAGCTTCATGTGACGTCACATTTCACAAAATTATCAAAAACTGTCTGTCAAGTTTCAAAATAATTTTTACGGGTTATAAAATAAGCGTTTGTAACTTTTAAAATACTTTTTCGAAAACTGTCAAGTAGCCAATTGTACAACCTTATTTGTGAAGAGTAATAAACTTTATTTAGTTTTATTAACATACGAATATCAGAATGCCGCCTACTTTTGCAGAACTATCTATAAGAGACTGTACTTTGATAGACTTCAAGAATATGGGTAGCCTAAGATACTTGTAATTTCATGAAAGAAAACACTGTTTCCGAGTAGTTGAAACGGACACACAAAATAAGGTTTCCATCCCTCGAAATTAGTACCTACAAACGTATATCTAGTCATCGATGGATTGACTTATATTTTTACTTAAGTATACATACTAGAACTAGAAGACTTCATTTATAATAATATGCTTACCATTAAATTAAATAAAGAGCACGATTGATAAAGAGATGGAATAATCACAGAATCTTCTTTATCTATTCCGTGGTAACAGTACGTAAAAAATGTATTATTTATCAATCATCAGCTTGAAAGATGACAAATCTTCTAAATACACTAAATCTAATGTATTATTATTATTATTAAGTAATTCAAGAATACATTAAAAATATTACAAATATGCCAAATGTGTATTGGTTAGTTTTTAGCAGTTTCTTTTGTAGGTGCTTACTCTAAATATTTTTAAATTGCAAAAGTACTTACTTACCTATTTGCTGTTGAAAATGAATTACGAAATAAATAATTCAATATAACTAGTTTCAAGTAAGTAATAAAGTATTCTAGTTATTCTAAAATGTGTAGGTAGGTAGATTTTATAGTACTTACGTTGCTTTCTCACAACATAAATACTCTGACAGATAAAAAATACTGATACTTGTACAAAAAGAAACGGGTTAGGTTAATATTTTCTCTATAATCTCTTCGAATTCGCTTTGACATTTTGTTAAAACATCACTGCATGCCTGCATATAGAAATGTTATTTACCCAAATATTTATTTATTATTCAGGACTTTATACGGATCCACAAACTAAACAGAGCCTTTATTTAAGAACGTCTTCTATACTAGGCAGGGACATACTTTGACTTTCCCAATGTAGGAAATTGAAGCGAAATTAATGGCATCCTAATTAGTAATCGCAACTATAAGAGAGACCTCGGGTAAGTCGAGACTTATATTAACAATATCTTTAAAGACCTAAAGAAACATCTCAGTATAGATTATATAGATTATAACCGCCTCTGTGGTCTAGTGGCTTTGCCACCGGCTTTAGACCCAGAGGTCCCGGGTTCGATTCCCAGCACGGGGTACATCTTTGTGTGCTCGGTTTGATTGGCGGTAGGGCTGTTAAGTCCGCCTGGCTAGCTACCACCATCTTATCTAAGTCTGTCGCCATAACAACGATGTTTATAGCATTGTTGTGTTCCGACAGTTTGAGATAAGATAGCCAGTTCCTCAGTGGTTGAGGATTCCGGGTGAAGCGCGCTTCCACCTTCGGCCTTATCGTCACTACCATCTACCATCTACCATCAGGTGAGATGAAGGCCAAGCGTTTACCCGTTAGGGTTAAAAAAAAAAGATTAAATACTAACGCAAAAACAACAAATAATTTCGATTGCCTCGCAAAAGTATAAGCTAGATATATAGCAGACCTAATGAAAATGTGTCGAAAGGAAACGTTTAAAATTAAAAGATAAAATAGAAGATAACGCTCGTATTAAAATAAAATAACTTATCCTAATGACCAGGTCTACGGCGTCTACGACTACCTCGAAATGACGAAATTCTGCAATCGATGTGACACCCAGCACTCAACAGCTAAAATTGAAATTGAAAATCAACTGGAGAATTTTGAACGAGCCTGCAGCGCTGTCGTATACCGAACGTCAATAAAATAATTCAAATTTTCTACAAAAACCTTTTTGACCTAGTTTATTTCTATTAGTTTTAATATCGTTCTAAAAAAATATAGACCAAAGGTACTTAATTACCTACGAGTTCGATCTCTTTGCACTGCATAAAGTTTTTTTTTATTTATTCCACAAAAAAGTTCAAAAATAACGTTCTTTTCCTATTTATAACGAACGCTTAATGGCCAGTTCTATATTTAGAACCTCCTTGCACTTGTGAAAAAGCAAGTGGCTGTGTAAGCGGCCACCACCAGGGCTACGCCCGGCGTATGTAGGGCAGCGGTGACGTCACCGCGTGATGACCTAGTTGGTGTGCCATTGAGGGGCGCGCGTCAATGGTGCCTCCTCCCGCACCGCGCCCCGCTGCACACCCCGCTTTTGGATACCAGAAGGGGGCCGTGCCAAAATCCGTATAAAATTGCACTTACGCAACAAATAAAACAAAAAAATTAAGTTAATTGATGATGTTAATTGACGACCTCCTTGGTCGAGTGGTTTGTACACCGGTTTGCATGGTGTCGGTCGCCATCTCTGAGGTCCCGGGTTTGATCCCCCGTCGGGTCCATTTAGAAACTATGGTTTTTCTAAATTGTCTCGGGTCTGTAGGTCTGTAGGTATTTTAAGTATGTTTATCCGTTGTCTAGTAACCATTTAACGAGTTTCATAACGAAGCTTCTCTTGGGCTAAATAATTGGTGTGAGTGTATGAAAATTTATTTACTTATTTAATAGGTATTTTTTTCTAACTGACCGTGTCGCTTAGCGGTGAAAGAATACTACCCCCCCCCCCCCCCTCTTTACCCTTGGGTGTCGTAAAAGACGACTAAAGCGGCGATGGGCCCACCACCTGTCACGTTGAGCACATGTGCAGTCGCTATTTGGTGAAAAGTGGACATAGCCCATAGGCAAGAGGACTGCTTTTGCGGTCCTCATTGTCTAGCCTCTGACGAACCCTCGGGGATAATAGTCATGATTATAATAATATGAATGGATACCTATATTATGTATGTAATTTTTTTTTCTGTTGTCCGGTTCTCTTTAACTGTCAACGCCTCGGTGGCAGAGTAATCAAGCGCTCCGCTCGGCTTAATATCCGGTTCAATTTCCAGGTCGAGAGGATAGTGTTTTTAGATTTTTCCGATGCAGTTGGCAAGCGTGGTAATAAAGCTGAACCCATCAGTTCTAGCGATGACTTGATTTTAATAATGGAGACCTTTGCCCTACAGTGAGACAATATACAGGCTGTAGGTACTTAACTTTTTTTATTTGATTCTATAAATTGAATATAACTAAGCTATATTAGTACCCATAACAGATGTTGGCGCACACACGGTCATGTAAGGGCAACTCGAACAATAATCTTTGATAGATCATTGTAGATATACTCTGTTACCTTTTTATGTACGTAATCATTACAAAACTGATAAATACAACATTTAAAGCAGAATGAAAGAAAATCTTTAACAATCATCGGTAGCCCATGGATGCTTACAACATTTATTTATTTATTCATGGAAAACAAATGGCAATGGATTACACTTAATAGCTTAAGAGTATAAAAATGAACAAGCCCTAAGCAGTTTTCACATGTAGGACATTGACTTTCAGTGCTTATGCTTTTATGCCTTCAATTCCTAGTAAACCTTAAAAGCGCAGTAATAGGTAAGTATTTATTTATTAGGGTAAAGTTTGTAGCTAGCGAACAAAACCACATGAATCATCTTATCAACTACCATTGTGAAAAAGCTAATTAAACGAATGTTCAACGTGAAACACCAAGTGAAGTATTTTTAACAGCTAACTTTATAACTAGTACAGAAACGTTTGCAATGGCCGCGCTAATAAAATATGCACAACCCACCTGCAGAATGCACTCGCCGCCAGCGAGCACTTAATAATTCAATGAGTGGGGTTACAGCCCCCCTTAGACAAGTAGTGTCAAACTAGCTGTCTGTCTATTCGTAAATCGTCGGACAATGCGCGCGCGCTGCTATATAGGGTCTCACAATACCAATAAGCGAACGTTTAAGGGGAGCATCTATACACTGAGCATGCTCACCAAATTTGGGCCAAAACTACAGGCTCGTTACAACAAAACATTATCATAATTCACCAAAAAATTCACCCATTCCAAACCCGTACAGCTGTACTACACGCACTCAAAGATAGCCGAACATGCAGACTAAACTCGGAGCACACTGAGCTAAATTTTTATTTACGCTTGCGTGCGTGTTAGTAAAGATACAGCATGTTTCATTATTTTAATTGATTTAGTTTGTTAGAAAACATAACTTTGAAAAATCACTATACAACTGGAACTCATTTTTTGTCATTTTATTCAGAATGATGTATAGATACTGCCCTTAAACGTTCGCTAATTGATTTTGTTAGACCCTGTATTTTTACTAGAAATTGGCGCAATACACATCAGTGTACGGAGAATTACGAATAGACGGGGGGTAAGCGTTTGTCACTTGTCTAGGGCTCTCTGCCCGAGTTTCTAATTGCAAACCCACATTTCTATGTGGAATAAAGGTACAGCGTATAAACGTACGTTTGTTACAATGATCTGTAATGTAAACGCGAGTATATACTTCTCAATTAATGTTAGTTCTGTCCAAGCGCTGTGGTCCATATGAGGCCTGTGCCCGGGAGGTATAAGACTTGTATTATTATGTATTCTATCGTATAAGGCTTTACTCAGCCTTTTAAATAATTTCAACATAATCCAAAGTTATGTATTTTAACTGTGGCAAAGGAATTTTAAATTAAGTATTCTCTTCCATGGACGTTTCGTTTATAAGATTTTTTTAAAATATCTTTCAAAATTAATTAAAGGGAATTGAAATAAACAATTTTTTTATCATTGCATTCACTTCAATGCACGCATTCAATTGTTCGAACACAAGTGGCGCGTTAAAAGCTTTCGCATAGAATAAATATAACAGCAACAGTTTTCTTTTCAACTATCTCCCACTGACTCTTTGCCCTCGCAGGATACAAAGTCGTGAGCAGTACGAGCAAACTTACCCCTAAAGGGGGTGCAGAGCTCGCTCATTATCGCAGTGCAGACGTGCAGACAATAGGGCGGCTAAGCTTGCACCGCGCAAAGGCACAATGCCTTGAAGTTTGCGCGCTGAGGCGCTATTCATTATATAAAGTATATGAGCGCTCCGAATGGCGCTGAGAAAACTGTCTTACGCGCTCTCCTAAGTATATAAAAGTGTTGAATGAAACTGAATAAGGTATCTATGTTTGGAACTGTAAGTGACTAAAGATTTGAAAACTTTTATGTTTTTAGGATTTTTTTTCGAATACTGAATTATACAAATTGTAATGTCATGATTGAAATTGAAATAATTCTAGCCTTTTGGCGGCCTATTATAAATAAATACCATTTGTGTATTCAAAAAATTACAAAATGTTAGTTCTGAACTTACTTAACTTAACTTACTTACACGAAATTTAAATTGTAAAATATTTATTTTTGTTTTGGTACCTTTGGTACCTAAGTACTCCTTGAAAGGCGATGGTGAACGCGTTTCGTAATAATGGATACTTAGGATTAGTATAGCCTGAAGTGGTGTTATGTGAATGATGTTATGAAATAGGAATTGTAAATGAACTCAATCTTATTGATTTACCAAAAGGACCTCGATGATTGCCACAACTTGTGTTGCATGTTACTGCACTAAAGTCAATGCGTTTAATTTAATTTACGTTAAACTTAACGTAAGCAATACATTATTCACGATATATCATTAAATATTTACACCCCAATCGTAACACTGCGTGAAAAATTTAAGTCAATAATAAAAACAGAAGCTTTAATTTTTCTATTAAAAAACTCGGCAAATGGCAAACTCGGCAAACCTCATGTTAAGTCACATGCTTTCTTATGAAACAGTTTA